>OX451739.1:1109475134-1110075134 GCA_948472305.1 Vicia faba | reverse complement strand
GAAAGCATTTGGGACCTTTGTGGTTCACCCATCTTGATGAAGAATGAAACCCTAATTTAAGGTATACTGCCTTAGGAGAGAGTTTGTCTGGTCCACTCTTGGGCAACCTTGAGAAAATTGAAGATCTAAATGGACATGTATTAAGTAAAATGAGAGGAAAAATATTGGGGTACAACAGATGCCCCTATTCAATCTTCTTAAACCTGAGGATGTAGATTGGCTAGCCTGCCTTTCGTGATCTGAAGGTAGAAGATGATTGAACACTAGAGTGCCCAGAAATTTGCACTCGAATGAAGTGGCACTTGTTTGTGATATCGGGAATGGGCTTACAGATGCCATTTGGGGGGTTGATGATAGAAGATTGTCAAAGATGGGCTTAAAGATGCCATCCTGGATGTGACGGAGAATCTTCGGAGATGGGCTTAAAGATGCCATCTAGATAATGTGGATTTCCTGAGATATTCCTTTGATGAGAATCCCTGCTCCTGTTGTTAAGGAGGAATCTGTTGAGGAATATTGGTATCTGTCTTGGGAGAAATAGAATTTTAGGAGCTTCAGTTGTCCGTTACTCTACTGGGGAATTAACTGCAGAGGTGAACTGCATATCTTGGTCAGTGTATAGGTTGCATTGCGACCTACTGGGGAAAGGTGAAACCGATCGTGTTTGATCAGGTCTAGGTCTTACAGTATTGTAGACTACCGTCTGGAGATAAGAGAAAAGAAACCTGGATGGTAAGGTTATGAGAAGAAACCTGGATAGTAGGCCTTATGGGAAGGAACCTGGATAGTAGGGCTTATAGGAAGGAACCTGGATAGTAGGGCTTATGGGAAGGAACCTGGGTAAGGTTGCTTCGTGAGGAGTTTGGGTAAAACTGCATCTGAACCGCGAAGGAACCTGGGTAAGGTTGCTTTGTGAGGAGTTTGGGTAAAACTACATCTGAACTGAGAAGGAACCTGGGTAAGGTTGCTTTGTGAGGAGTTTGGGTAAAACTGCATCTGAACTGAGAAGGAACCTGGGTAAGGTTGCTTTGTGAGGAGTTTGGGTAAAACTGCATCTGAACCGAGAAGGAACCTAGGTAAGGTTGCTTCAGGATAAGTCTGAGTGAAACTTCAGAAGGAACCTGGGTAAGGTTGCTCGTGATGAGTCTGTGTATGGCTTTAGGAGGAACCTGGGTAGGGCTACTTCGGGATAAGTCCGTGTAAAACTTCGGCAGGAGCCTGGGTAAGGTTACTTTGGGCTAAGTCTGTGTAAAACTTTAAGAGGAACCTGGGTAAGGTTACTTTGTGATAAGTTCGTGTAAAACTTCAGAAGGGACCTGGGTAAGGTTACTTTGGGATAAGTTTGTGTAAAACTTCAGGAGGAACCTGGGTAAGGTTACTTTGGGATAAGTTCGTGTAAAACTTCAGGAGGAACCTGGGTAAGGTTACTTTATGATAAGTTTGTGTAAAACTTCAGGAGGAACCTGGGTAAGGTTATTTCGTGATAAGTTCGTGTAAAACTTCAGAAGGGACCTGGGTAAGGTTACTTTGTGATAAGTTAGTGTAAAACTTTATTTGGAAATGTTTGAGAAAAGACCCGTGTAAGATTTTTCAGGATAAAACCGTGTGAAGCTGCACTTAGGAGAAACCCGTGTAAGATTGCTTCATGACGAACCTGCGTAAAGCTGCATTTGGTCGCGCAGATGATTATTCTGTTTAGTTTCAGGAGCTAATCTTGAACTTGCTGGAAGTTGTTAATGATGACCATCTTTCCTGAAAAGGTACATGATTAATCGTATATGATGCATGAAATGCATTGTATGATGACGTTCTCAAAATAAATGAGACTATGCTGTATGCAATGTGTATGCGCACGTCATGATATATGAACATGAAATGCTATTATGACATATCCGAGTGGGAAAATAAATCCCTGACTGCTGCTGGAGAGTAATGGAAATTGAGTTCCTGACCGTCATAGAAAAAGTGGTTCTTCTACTTCCGCTGGGGATGGTGAACCGAAGATGACTATGTTGGGGATTTGCCCCTTGTTTACAGCTACTCTATCGGGGGAGAGACTCTGTTTGAGAATAACTCTGCGGGAGAATAACTCCGTTGGGGATGAGCTTCCGTATTCAGAGAAATAAACTCTGCTCGGGAGAAAACTATATGAACTGCTTGCGATTACAAAATTAGACTGGGGAATATAGACGCCAGCTCTCCGAAAGAGCTTGGCTGGGGAAAGTAACTCCTGTTTGGGGAAGCAGAGATTAAAAATTTGGTTGCCTCTACTCTGTGGGGAGTTTAGATGTTACTGGGACGCATGCTGAGGATACGACAATGACTTTGTATCAAGACTTTTCTGCCCCTGTACCTGCTGGAGAAAGTGCCTACGGAGGCCTTGTGGATTGAGTGTTATCCCAACTTATTAGGTGCTTGGTAACTTACGATCGAAGTGATAAGCCTTCTACTGATAGGCAAGTGACGAGATGATGGTACATAGTCGTACGCTTTAATCTCTAACTTTTTCCTGGACTGTCTTTTCAGATTTTCAGTCCACCGGGATACCCTTTTTTGCCTAAGCCGCCTTTTCAAGTTTTTGACTTGCCGGGTGTACATATCTTTTTTGTTTTTATCCCTAATTTTTGCCCAAACCCTTTTGGTTCGCCGCGATGCCCTTATTATTGCCTAGGCCAATCAACCTAGCGGGTCTTTGTTCATGCGCGGTATTTTCTGACTATGTCCACGCTCTCAGAGTGTAGGGAGTTGTCACTGTCGGTAGTGTTGTGTTGCCACACTACCAGAAGATGTTTGTTTAATCGTACAGGATTTGTTGGTGGAATTCATACCCAATTCCCCCAAGTGATTCAGATGGAGATCTACCCCTGGCTATTTGGCATCTTTGAGAGATTCCTTGAATATTGACTTGACTGCCCCAGATGATGGACAATGATCATGCCGTGTGTGATACGGTGGGAGAACTGACTTGAGGTTTTGCGTTTGTATTCGCAAATGTTGCGGTTAGCAAGAGTCGCCACCGACTTTTTATTTTATCCTAAGGAAAGGTTAAAAAGCACAGCAAAAACCTTTTGAGATGTTTTCTTGGGTTCGGGGAGTAGATTATAGAAAGCGAAGGTATTAGCACCCTTTCTATCCATGGTTATCCATGGGCTCTTAGTTACTTGTTTAGATCACTTGCCTTTTGTTTTCAATTGTTTTAAATGGTGCTTGAGTGTGTGGGTTTTGAAAATGTTTTTGAAAAGAGGCCAATGTGGTGGCAACCTTTGTAATGATCCATGTGGGGATGTATACAAAGATGTATGTCTTTTGAAAAGGTTTTCATTTGTTTTTTGAAAGTTATTTTGAAAGTGTAGTGATGTGTGATTTTGAAATTAGGCAAGTGTTTTGTTTTGCAAGTTGATTCAAGTAACTAAGAGGTTATCTACTCCTAAGTTTCTCAAAAGATCATTGCTATACTTTAACCCTTTTAACAAGTTTGCTCCACCATTGTATTTGGTGGGCAACCTTGTGTTAGGATGTGAAAGGGACAGGCGCGGGTCATCGTATGGACCATAATTGCAACGGCGTTAAATGTCTTTGAGAAATTTCTCTAAGGGACTTGATCATTTGTTTTTGTTTGTTTTGAAAAGTTTTTGTCGAGGGACTATGATCATTCAAACTGTTTGCTTTGCCCAAAGAAGTTCAACATGCAATATGGCCCATTTATTTGAAGGCAACAAGTGGAATACCCTAGGGGGTGCAAGTGTGATTTGTGTGTCCGTTTTCATGCTTGTTTATCTTGTTATTAGGTCAAACTATTTTTTATCGTTTTTTCGCATACAAACCCTAATTCTAACATGGTATAATTAGAAAGCAATAAAGTGCGAAAGTAAATTTACTAAGCTATTACAAAACCAAATATGGGAAGGGGGGTACAAATGTTCAAATGGGAGATATTGACAAGAATTTAAATCTAAATTATTACATCAATTGAGTATTTGCAATTTAAATAATGCATAATTAAATGTAAATTAAATAAATATGTGAAATGCAAAAAGAAAGTTTTTATTTGTATGAGAAAATATTATTTATGTAAAAGGGAAAAGAAAATAAAATGTATTTATTTTTTGAGTATTTTGAACTTAAGGTAAAAAACCCTAATTTTTAAAGAAAAGGTATTATTATCTAATTTAATTCTACTATTTATTTATTATTTATAAAAATAAAATAAAATGAAGTATATTGTGAAAAAAGGTATTTTTGTATTAAATATTAAATAAAATGAAAAATCAAGTATTTTTATATTTTGTCTTAAATATATTAATAATCATATATGTATATTTATATTAAACCCTAAATATGTATTATACAAAAAATAAATATTTATTTAATATTTTAATAAAATAAATAAAAGAGTATTTTTTGTGTGAAATATTTTCAGAAAGTAAATAAAAATAAAAAGTGTATTTACATTATTTTTACATTTTTATTCTAATAATCATATATATGTATTTATGTACAAATAGAGAAAATAAACAAATAAATATGCAATAAATGCAAAAAATGATGAAAAAAATATTTTTAATTTTTAAATGGCATGAGGAAAAATAAACAAAGTCAGCAAAAAAGGAAAAAGTCAAAAATGTCAAAAAATGAGTAAATGGGCTCAGGGGGGTGTAAGCCAAAAAGGATGGTGTGAAAAGAAAGAACAACAAAAGCCCAGCCCAATGAAACACTGTCTTCAACCTCCAGCTTCAAACTTTTGAAAAAAACGCGCGCCTCTTGCTTCAATGTCTAACTCCTGATTCCTTGATTTTTTGAACAAACTTCCAACACAAAAGATGTTAAGCATGAAGAGACGGTTCTAACCATATAAAGAACTTGACCTATCTCTCTAAGATGAGGGAGAATTTCTCTCCCCCTCTTTTCTGACCTAATTTTTCTACCATTTTCAGAGCTCAAATTCTCTCTACTCAGACAAAAGAAATGAAAAGTAAAGCTATATACATGTTCAGGGCTATGAGTAGGACCTTGTTTCTTCACAAACTTAAGACTAAAGATGCCTAATAAGAGAGATACGAATTCAAACTTTTACCTGTGCAGTTGAACTTCAATCTGGAGAATGAGGAACTTTCAGTGCAATGTGATGATTGGCAAAGCTTCCTTGAGGTCCAGGGATGCTGTTTCAATGCTTACTTTGTCTTGAGAGTTTCTGAATCAAGCTATGGAACTTCAACTGCAAAAGGAAAAAATGAAAATGGTGGAAACTGTTAGAGTGATTACAGGTCAGGTTTTAGGCCATGGTTAGCTTGCATATGTTGTAGGGAAGGTAGAGGAACAGGTCTTGATCAAAATGCTCGAAGGGATTGGGAGTTTGCACTCAAACTGCAGGGGCACCCCTGTTTGTGCAGTTTGAGGATGATTCTGAGATGGAGGGTGTATTGGAGGTCAAAAGCTCGTGTGTTAGCTTGGATATGTTATGTGTAATGTGTTTGACAACTTTGTTCTTGTGTTTCTAAGCTGAAGAGAGAGTTGGCATGAGTTATGGATGTTTCTTCTATGTGAAGCAAAGAAAATGCAAGTTGATGTTCTAGGCATGTAGGGGACCTCCTAATGGGCTGCATAATCTTCTCTTGATCAGAGCAATTTGTCCATAATCTTGTGCCATTCAGATTTAGCTTGTACTTGTTTGATTTTCAAATTGACATAAAGTGAACTTTTGCAAAAATGGATAGTTTACTTTATCTAATTTAGGATTAAACCATTAGACAAAGCTTGAACTCAAAGAACTTGGTCTTAGTACAAAGAATATGCATTAAATTATTGAGTATGGATTGGTTCAAGGACCTGTAATTAAGCATAAAGCAAACTGAATTCAAATTTGCAAGTTTGTGAACATGTCTTGATGAAGAACAAAAGTGAATTTTTGCCAACTTGTGAAATTCGAATCTCTCAAGTTATGAGGTTGTTTGATGAGTTCTTGGACATTTTGGAAAGCTTGGAATGTGTACTACAATCCATCTTTGAAATGCAAATCAAAATTCCAAGTGGAAGGGTATGAAAAGTGGCCTTGAAGTAGGGTAGAAAACCTTGTCAAAATAGGTCAAATTTCACTAAGTTAAAAGATGGTTTAGTGCCCTTATTCAAAAAATCATAACTTGAGATACAAGCTTCAAATGAGAAAACTTTGTGAATCAAAGTTGTAGACTATGCAACAAGCTACAACTTTCATGTTTTGACTTTTGTTTGAATCCAAATGGATCATGGTGAAAAGATGGGGCAAAGTTGGGAAAAAATTAGGGTTTTCCATAACTTAGAAAAATTCTAAGTTATGAAAAATTCCATTTTCAAACCCTAATTTGCATTTTGTGATTTCTTGGTGAAAAAGTTTCATGATTTGTAATGTTTTGATGAAAAATGAATCTTGACTCTTGATTTTGACCAAAAAGTCAAAGTTTGACTTTTCAGTATACAGTCAAAATTGATCAATTGACTGGGAAATTCAACTATCAATCTTGTGTACTTGGGATCTTTTGAGCTTGATGAACATGTCAAGATAATTCCATGGGGTCCTTGAGTCCATATGTGAGCTTGGTTTGCCATTGGCTAGGTCAAACAGTCAAAAATTTCCTTTGTGCAGTCAAAACCCTAGAAATGACCATTTTGCCCTTTTGATGATCTGATCAAATTTCTTGTGGAATTGTGATCCAAACTTGATCAAATGGTCCATGTGAGTTCATAATGTTGATGTGGATCAAATTTCATGAGGTTTGACTGTCAATTGGCCATAGTTGACTTTTTCCCCAATACAGCTGATTTCTAGGTCAACTGTCCAATTGACTGGGTAAAACTTGGAATCAAGACTTGAAACTTGGTATAGGTAAACTTGGGAGTCCAACATGAAGCATGAAAGTCATCTTAGGCATTTTAGGTCAAAACATCTTTGTGCAAACACAAACCCTAATTTGAGTCCACAGTGCAAGGAGAAGTCTTGAGCAGAGGAAACCCTAATTGGATCTTGATCTTCAAAGGTCTTGTGATGAGAAAATGTTGAGGAAATGGGAGGGCAAATTTTGGGGTACAACAGTTGCCCCTGTTCAATCTTCTTGGACCTGAAGAGTTAGATTGGCAAGTTTGCCTTTCGTGACTCGAGGGTAAAAGGAGATTGGACACTAGAGTGCCCAGAAATTTGCACTCGCATGCTGGAGTCTCAACCATGTGGTGTCGGGAATGGGCTTATAGATGCCATTTGGAAAGGTGGTTGATAGGGAGATGGGCTTATAGATGCCATCTGGAGACGTGACAGAACTTTGTCGGGAATGGGCTTATAGATGCCATTTGGAAGTGTTGATCGCATAAGAGATTCCTTAGCGAGAACTTGTGTATTTAAGAAAGACAGATGTTTTCCTGGCTTGTTACAGGTGTTTGATCTTCAGTCTCCTTATGCAGATATGTCCTGGCTAGATACAGGTATTGAATCTACAATTGGTTGCTCAGATGTGCCCTGGCTGGATACAGGAGTCGAATCTGGAAATAGTCGTCAAATAGATGTGCCCTGGCTGGATACAGGAATCGAATCTTTGAACTCTTCAGACGTGCCCTGGCTAGATACAGGAGTCGAGTCTGGAAATGTGGTCAACAGATATGCCCTGGCTGGATACAGGAATCGAATCTGGAAATGTTGTAGTTGATAGATGTGCCCTGGCTGGATACAGGAATCGAATCTTCGAACTCTTCAGACGTGCCCTGGCTAGATACAGGAGTCGAGTCTGGAAACTGGTCACTCTCAGATGTGCCCTGGCTAGATACAGGTATCGAATCTGGAATTGTGACAGTTGAAGGTAGTCGTTTTTGAGATTGTCTTTTTCCTGAAAAGGCAAAGACGTAAGTTGTATGCAATGTCATGATGTATGATATGCATGATGTCATGATGTTCAACATTTGATGTTGTATGTGCTTCATCATGTATGTAAGCAAGATGTATGAAAATGTGAAATGTTTATGAGTGTAATTTCATCTTAGGAAAATAAATCCTTGACGAATGGCCGGGAAGCTGCTTTGCGGAAGAGATACTTGGCCGAAGTTTTGATGAGAGGCCTGCTGAGGACTTTTAATGATGGATTCCGCTGAGGATGATGGTGATAAACTTCGCTGGGAAATTCCGAAGATAAACTCTGCTTGGGAATACCACAGATAGACTCCGCTGGGGAATGAAGGAACTTTGCCGAGAGCGGTCTTCCGTGGCTTTTAGTTGAGGATAACCCAGTTATAAGTCCTTGTGAGGAAATAACTCTAAATAAAACTCGGGAGAGACGTCTGTGCTCCGCAGGGGATAAGCTTCCAGAATTTACTGGGGAATGTTGTGCTCTTTCAAGGTTGTCGGGGAATCAGTTCTGCTTGGGAGAAGTATTGCTGAATCTGTTTGTACTCTGCGGGGATTTGAGATGTTTTGGTCACATTCCAGTTGAATCTACCTTGGTACTTCGGCGGACAAAACAACCAGACTGCACTAGACAACTTCACATTGCCCCTGTTTCTGATGTCACCTGTAATTAATCTCTTGTTTCATATGCGAATATTTATGAATCAGCAATTTAATGTCAAATGCATATATCAAAAAATGAACATTGGACGTTCTTCGCAAGACAAAACAGAAAAAGGGAAAACAAAGGTAATTTGTATGGACAAGTGAATTTGTATTGATTGCCTGTGAATAGGCGTTTTTTGTACAAGAGGCTGACATCCTAGTAAGAGGACATCGCCAAATAGTATAGAGTTTACATTTTGAAAAAGAAAACAAAACAGCTATGTGAACAATCCCACTGGGTTCCAACTCTGCTATTGCCTTTATGTCTCTGAGCGTCTCATCGCTTTGCTACCTAGTTGAAGATGAAACTGATTGGTCGATGCCGAAATCTGAGCCAGATAGTTGATACCGAATTCCGGACACGAAGTGATCCAATGAGACATAGTGTTACGCTTTTATCCCTAACTTTTGCCTGGACCGCCCTTTCGGGTTTTCAGTCCACCGGGATACCCATTTTTGCCCAAGCCGCCTTCTCAGGTTTTCGACTTGCCGGGTGTACAGATTTTTTTTCATTTCATCCCTTATTTTTGCCTAGGTATGTCAACCTAGCGGGTCTTTTATTTATGCGTAGTATTTTTTCACTATGTCTGCATTGGCGGGGTGAGGAAGGTCGTCACCATCCATGGTGGTTAGGATCATGGCTCCTCCTGAGAACACACGCTTAACCACAAATGGCCCTTCGTAAGTAGGGGTCCATTTGCCCCGGGGATCACTTTGAGGAAGGATGATGCGTTTGATTACCAGGTCCCCAACTTGATACTCTTGCGGTCTGACTTTCTTGTTAAACGCCCTGATCATCCATTTCTGATACGTTTGACCATGACAGATAGCAGTGAGCCTCTTTTCGTCAATCAGATTTAATTGATCAAGTCGAGTCTGGATCCAGTCATCTTCATTCAAGTCTGTATCCTTCATTATTCGGAGAGAGGGTATCTGGATCTCGATTGGCAAGACTGCCTCCATGCCATAGACCAAGGAGAAAGGAGTTGCCCCGGTCGATGTCCTTGCTGAGGTGCGGTACCCATGAAGAGCAAACGGTAACATCTCGTGCCAATCTTTATAGGTCACTGTCATCTTTTGCACAATTTTCTTGATATTTTTATTGGCTGCCTCTACAGCCCCATTCATCTTCGGCCGGTAGGGAGAAGAATTGTGGTGCTGTATCTTGAATTGTTCACAGAGTTCAGTGATCATTTTGTTATTGAGATTGGTACCATTGTCCGTAATGATTCTTTCTGGGACGCCGTACCGACAGATCAGATTATGCCGGATGAAACGTGCCACGACGCTTTTGGTTACTGTGGCATAGGAAGCTGCCTCAACCCATTTCGTGAAGTAATCGATCGCCACCAAGATGAAGCGATGCCCATTGGATGCCGTTGGTCGGATCTCACCGATCATATCGATGCCCCACATTGCGAAAGGCCAAGGCGCCGTCAGGACATTCAAATGAACTGGAGGGATATGCACCTTGTCAGCATAGATCTGACACTTATGACAAGTTCGGGAGTGTTGGTAACAATCGGCTTCCATTGTGGACCAGAAATATCCTGCCCGAAGGATTTTCTTAGCCATGGTGTGTCCACTGGAATGTGTTCCAAATGTTCCTTCATGCAGTTCCATCATGATTTTCCCCGCTTCAGCCTTATCCACACAACGTAGCAGGGTTGAATCATGATTCCGTTTGTAGAGAATGTCGTTGCTGAGGAAGAATTTTGCAGCAAATCTCCTCATGAACTTCTTATCATTGACGGATGCACCTTCAGGGTATTCCTGAGCTTCCAAGTACCTCTTCACCTCGTGATACCAGGGTTTTTCAGTTACCTTCTCAGCCTCGAGCTCACAGCAGTATGCCGGTTCATCCAACTTCCAGATTATGATTCGGGGAGCCTCATTGTCCCATTTAACTTTGAACATTGAAGACATCGTGGCTAGTGCGTCCGCTAGCTGATTTTCCTCTCTGGGGAAATGCTCAAAAGTTATTTCTTCAAAGTGAGGGAGCAAGGTCGACACATACTCCTTGTAAGGAATAAGATTCGGGTGTTTCGTATCCCACTCGCCCTTGATCTGATTGATCACGAGAGCGGAATCTCCGAAGACACTTAGAAACTTGATCCTCAAATCGATTGCAGCTTGTAGACCCATGATACATGCCTCATATTCTGCCATGTTGTTGGTGCAGCTGAAACATAATCGGGCGGTGAGTGGAGTATGAGTCCCCTTGGGAGATATGATTACAGCACCGACGCCGTTACCCAAAGCATTGGAGGCTCCATCAAAATGCATAGACCATCGGGATCCTTCCTCAGGTCCTTCATCCGGTCCAGGTACTTCGCAGTCAGTTACCACCATGATGTCTTCGTCCGGAAAATCAAAGTTTAATGATTGATAATCGTCCACAGGTTGGTGTGCCAAATGATCAGCCAGTACACTTCCCTTTATTGCTTTCTGAGTTGTATACTGGATGTCATATTCTGTTAAGATCATTTGCCATCTCGCTATTCTCCCAGACAGAGCGGGCTTTTCAAATATGTACTTAATGGGATCCATCTTTGAAATCAATAAGGTAGTGTGAGTCAGCATATACTGTCTTAGCCGGCGAGCAGCCCATACAAGAGCGCAACAAGTTTTCTCAAGCAGTGAGTAACGAGACTCACAGTCGGTAAACTTTTTGCTCAAGTAATAAATAGCGTGCTCTTTTCGGCCAGACTCGTCATGCTGCCCCAGCACACACCCCATTGAATTATCAAGCACTGTCAAGTAAAGTATCAGAGGTCTTCCTTCCACCGGTGGCATAAGAATGGGTGGCTCTTGGAGATATTCCTTTATTCTTTCAAAGGCGGCCTGACATTCATCATTCCAGCGTACCACTTGATCTTTCTTCAGTAATTTGAAGATTGGCTCACAAGTAGCAGTCAGATGTGAGATGAATCGAGCAATGTAATTCAGTCGTCCTAGGAAACCTCTGACTTCTTTCTCTGTTTTTGGAGTCGGCATCTCTTGTATGGCTTTTACCTTGGCAGGATCTACCTGAATACCTTTATCACTTACAATGAAACCTAACAACTTTCCGGATCTTACCCCAAAGGTGCATTTGTTGGGATTCAACCTCAGCTTGTATAACTTGAGTCGGTCAAACAACTTCCTCAGATGGTCAAGGTGCTCCTCCTCAGTTTGAGACCTTGCAATCATGTCATCAACGTATACCTCAATTTCATGATGGATCATATCATGGAACAAAGCAACCATGGCACGTTGATAGGTTGCCCCGGCATTTTTCAATCCGAATGGCATGACCTTATAACAGAAGGTCCCCCACTGAGTCACAAATGTAGTCTTCTCCATATCTTCAGGAGCCATCTTAATCTGATTATACCCTGAAAAACCATCCATGAAGGAGAACACCTTGTGTTGAGCTGTATTGTCAACAAGGACATCGATGTGAGGTAGGGGGAAGTCATCTTTGGGGCTGGCCCTGTTCAGATCCCTGTAGTCGACACACATTCTGACTTTACCGTCCTTCTTCGGCACTGGCACAACATTGGCAACCCACTGAGGGTAAGAAGTCACTGCAAGGAACCCGGCATCAAACTGCTTCATAACCTCGGCCTTGATCTTTCCAGACATCTCTGGACGCATCCGTCGAACTTTTTGCTTTACTGGAGGGCAGTCTTCCTTGGTTGGCAGATGGTGAACTACAATGTCGGCATCCAAACCAGGCATATCTTCATAGGACCAAGCAAAAATCTCCATGTAGTCTTGTAGCATCTGGATCAATCGTTGCTTCACGCTGAGCTCTAGATTGGCACCAATCTTGACCTCCTTCCTATCAGTCTCAGTACCCAGGTTAATTGTCTCCACAGGCTCTTCATGTGGTTGAATAGCCCTCTCTTCCTGGAGTAGCAGTCTTGCGAGTTCACCAGGCACTTCGCAATCATCTTCACCTTCGTCTTCGGCCAAGTTGATCGGATTTTCGAAGTCATAACTGGCGGTAGCAGAGCTGTTACCAGTGAGATCCAGAGTGGATTGAAACCTGTATAAGTGAGTGTGTGTAAATATAGCTGTTTTGCAATATGTATAACACAGAAAGAAAAAGAGCGCAAGATTTGAAATGCAACAAACGTCCAATGTTTTGATTGATGATATATGAAAATGTCATACAAAAAGCCCTCGCAAATGGAGCTACGATGCCCCGGGTAGGACACCGAGCCAACAGAGTTTTAACATATTGTTTGTTACAAATTTGGAAATCAAAAGAAATCAATTACTGCGTGACAAATGTGATAGGGGTAAAATCCCTTGCTGTCCAGTTGCTCGGTCCGTCGCTGGCAGTCGGGTAGATCCAACTGTCAAACTCAGCTTCCTCCACATCCTCCTCGATAGCATTCACCCTTGAGCTGGAAATAAACACCGGAGCCTTTCCGATCTTCTCTTTGCGCACCGCCTTCTGAGCCTCTGCAGTAAAGCCTAGCCCAAACTTGTCGTTCTTCTGAGTGAAGTCAGGAAGCTGACCCCAGTGTGCACAATTGCCTTTCTGAACTACAGCCCGGGCATCCCTTAGGGAAGCCATCTTCAAGGAATCATTCTCTTCGGCCATTGTCTCTGCAGCTGCTGAAATTGGATGTACCTCCTCGAAATGTTGGAAGGGAGTTTCAATAAATTCTCCGTCCATTTCGATGTACCTGAAGGAATTCAAATGGCTCACCATATACTCCTCTTCTCCTTGCACAGTGACGATCTTCCCCCTGACGGGATATTTCAACTTTTGGTGCAAGGTGGAGGTCACTGCCCCAGCTTTATGGATCCAAGGTCGGCCCAACAGACAAGAGTATGATGGACGTATATCCATCACATAAAAGGTAGAGTCAAACACTTGAGAGCCCACACGAATAGGGATGTTAACCTCTCCATGAACCATCCTCTTGGAACCGTCGAAAGCCCTGACGATGATATTGCTGGGCTTCAACTCCAGGCCTTCATAATCCAGACGATCTAAAGCCTTTTTCGGAAGAACATTCAAGGAAGAACCAGTGTCCACCAATACATGTGCCAGAGTAGTGCCCCTGCATTCAATAGAGACATGCAGGGCATCATTGTGGTCTCTCCCTTTTGCGGTCAGGTCAGCATCTGAAAAGCCCAAGCCGTTGTCCGCCGTCAGATTTGCTATGCAGTCAGTGAACTGGACTGCAGACGTCTCCTGCGGCACGTGGGCCGTCTTGAGAAATGAGATTAAGGCCTTAGCATGAGCCTCGGAGCATAGCAATAGGGAGAGCAGGGAGATCTTGGAGGGTGTATGCCCCAACTGCTCGACAACATTAAAATCACTTTTCTTTATTATTTTCAGAATCTCCTCCATTTCTTGTCGGGAGGCCTCAGCATTTACGGGTATTGGTGCCTCCATCCGGGCAGGCTCTTCTTCAATCCCTTTGCCCCGAGCATTTGATGACTCGGCAGCAGGGGACACAATTTGATCAGCAATAGGACTAGGTAAACTTGCAGGTTTTATGAGGAGGGGTTTTCGAATAGCGGGCGGCGCAATGTCAGGCGAGAAGAGCCTGCCACTGCGGGTGACTTTAGTTGGACCAGTGATATCGCAGATACTGGCACTAGCGTCGAATTCTTGCTTGATTCCATTTACATACACGTCTGCCCCATAATGCCAGGGGACAACTTTATCAGACACGTAGGAGAGGGGCCCTGGAACAGTAATGATCACAGGCGCAATTGTCATGATTTGAATAGGCTTCTTCGGGGGAGCCTTGATTGGATTTTTGAAGATGGTAATCACGGAAACTTCTTTCATCGGAACCAATTGAACAACAGTCTTTTTGAATAGAATCTCCTTGCTATCCATTAGGCCTTGGATGCCTAACCTTAGCAAGGGACAATCAGATGGGGAAATAGCACAGAATGGGCAACCTTCGCCGCAACCCGGAAATAAACCGGCCCGCAGTAGGTTCTTCTTAACAGTCTTCAAAGGGGTAACAACTTCATCTACCGAAGCAGCGTACACTTCTTCCTCAACGGCATTTACCCTATGCTGGGGCATAGGAGCCGTTACAACATTTGGTCTTTCTGGCGCTTCAAACTGAATTTCCTTTGCGTCGATCAGATCTTGCACTTTGTTTCTCAAGGCCCAGCAATCATCAGTAGTGTGCCCGGGACTATCAGAATGATAAGCACACCGGGCATTTGGGTTGTATTTAGGAGACGCAGTGTTGACGACCTTAGGAGCTTCTTTGAGGGTCACTAGGTTGGTGGATAATAGTTGGGGTAAAATTTGAGATAATGTCATACTCAGTCGGGTGTACTGCCTCTTGGGCCTTTCACTTCTTTGTTGATTGTATTGCTGAGGAGCAGCAACAGGTTTGGAGATGACCAAAGCATTGACGGCTTGGCGACTTTCGGGCTTGACTTGTCTTCTAGGGCCATAGACGGCACTTGCTTCTTTCTTAAATGGCCTCTTCTCAGCACTTGTAGAGGCAGCCTTCTGTATCTTGCCTGACCTGATGCCAGCTTCAATTATTTCTCCCGTTAATATCAAATCTGTGAACCCAGCGGAGGAGTTACCAACCAAATGATTGAAAAACGGACCAGACAACGTTCCCAGAAACATATCAACCAGCTCTCGATCAGTTAATGGAGGCTGCACCCTGCCAGCCAAATCTCTCCATTTTTGAGCGTACTCTTTGAACCCTTCACCCGTTCCTAGAGACATACCCTGAAGTTGGGTACGCGTAGGAGCGAGATCAGAATTGTATTGGTATTGTCTGTAGAATGCGGTTGCCAAATCTTCCCAGTGTCGGATGCTAGTTCCATCTAATTGGTAGAACCATTCAAGCTGAGATCCCGAGAGGCTGTCTTGGAAGAAGTGAATCCAGAGGTTCTTATCCGCCGTGTAAGGTTGGATTTTCCTTACATACGACCTCAGATGCAGCTTTGGGCAGGAGACCCCATCATACTTGGCGAAGGCAGGCGCCTTAAACTTGTGTGGAATGACTACCCCAGAAGATAACCCCAAATCTCCGAAATCCAGTCCTGGCACATTCTGAATTTCCATGGCGCTCAAGCGGTCCTCCAATTGTTTGTATCTGTCAGCAGCAGGTGGGTATTGTTCGTCGTTATAGTCCGTCTCGTTGTCGGAGACTGCGGGGCTAGGAGCTCCTCCCCCTTGGGGACTGTTTTTCTCAGCAGAAGAAGTGGTTGGATCAGCTTCATTGTGGAGTGTGTTCCCAAATCGGCGTCCGGTGTTGAACAATGCAGTCCTCTTTTTCTTCTTCTTCTTTAGGAGTAGAGTCTTCAACTCTTGCTGACCTTGGGCTAGGCTTAGGACCATCTCTTGAAACTGTGCACTTTGGGCCTGAAGGGCCTTGATTGCTTGCTCACTGGAGGACTCTGGATTCATGATGACTGTGCACACAAACAGCGAAAAATTAAGCAACCTGTGAAATAGGGTACCTGCTATGCATATGGTGCAATGGAATGCGTATGTATGCAATGCATTCAAGGATTTAGAACATTCAAAATTTGTTGTAGACAAAAAGGAACGCACATCATATTAATAAGGAGGAATTCGTTAGTACATAAATGCCTCATGGGCCAAATATTACAAAATAACTCCTTAAGGTAAAAAGACATTGCGCATCCTCTTTGGCGCGATGTAGGTGTTGAGATTCCTTTCCTCGTGCAGCAGGCGGGTGAGTTCCAGAACCTTCTTTTCACTAGCATGTAGACTGGTCTCAAGAGAATTCCGTTCTTCCTTAAGTTGGATCCAGCTCTTCTGCATCTCTTCCCAGGAGGTGGGCATGTCGGGATGTTGAATGGTGTGGGATGCTTCTCCTTCCAAGACTGGCTCTTTGATTACAGGTAGCATGTGAGGGTAAGGCATTACTAACTTCTGGGAGCGGGCTCGCACCCACTTGAGGTAAGGTTCCAACGGGATGGAGTTCCGGTGCCCCAATGTTTTGCTGTCTATCCTACTTGGCATCCTCCAAGCTCTGATAAATCTCTGACGAAGTCCTTGAGTATCGTTGTCGAAGTCGAAAACTATATCAGGAATTAACATGTCATGAGGGCCATCCTTCCGAGCATAACCAAACTGTCTCCAAGCCAGGCATGGGTTGTAGGTAATACCTCCTTTGATTCCAAATAAAGGAACATTAGGGTATTCCCCACAACGATCAATGATAGTGACGTCTTCCCTGGACCTAGGACACCAATGTATATCTGCATGCGTGAGAGTCATTAACCGTTGTGACCATCTCAAACCCCGCTCGTTCTTCAAAACTGATTGTGGAAGATGCGAAATAAACCACCTTCCCAGGAGAGGAGTACAACACATAAGGACACCCCTTCTTCTCATGGTTCGAGTGTAACATGAGTGAAGGATGTCCCCCAACAGTGTAGGTATAGGATTCCTGGTCATAAAGATCTGGACAACACTGATATCAATAAGTTGATCTGGGTTAGGGAACAACACCAAACCATAGACAAGGAGGGCCATAACTTCTTCAAAAGCTCGTAGGTCAAGAGAGTTCCAACATTCTTGAGCTTTTTCAAACAGAAATCTGGCTAAGAACCCTTTGATACCACTTCTAACTTCCCAATGTCCTTTGAGGTCAGATGTCTGTAAATGCAAGGCTTTAGCAATCTCTTCAAGCTTGGGCTCCTCTTCCGTACCGTTGTAGGGTAGTTGATCAAGGATAGGGACCTTCAGAAGTCGGGAGAACTCTTCCAACGTAGGCACCAACTGATAATCTGGAAAAGTGAAGCAGTGATGCAGAGGGTCAAAGAATTGGAACAGGACCTTTATCAAGTCCTCCTCAATGTTGGTGTTAACCAAGTTGATGAGTCTCCCATGTCTCTCACTGAATGAAGAACCCTCGGGAATCCTGGACAGAAGCTCCTTAAGCTGAGGAGGGATCTTTACAAGGCTAATCTGAATTGTCTTTCTGCGAGCAGTTTCCATGTCCTATAAAACAAGAACAAAGATGAAGATTCGAAACCCTTGAAATGGTTAGTCAATGCTCATGATGTTTGTATGATGTAATGATGTGATGATTAAATGCATTATAAACATTCACAAAGGCAAACATGGTAAGGCACACAAGTCACACAAACCCTTAGAGTTTAGGCCTGCATGAAGTCTGGGTATTACCCTCTTGAAGTTTTGTGGGCTCAACCTGTCCTATCAAAAGTAACCGGGTTCTAAAGGTCCCAATATCACTGGATTGCTTTCATTGTTCATCGTTTCGATTTAGCCACTGAACTGGCGACCGAAATATTCCAGGAAAGCAACCCTCAATTGAGTGTAGTATCGAGTATCAACCAACCTCGGACTGCACCAAAGTCAGTTATCTCACTACCCTAAAAAGGCCAAGATGGTTCAATTAAGGTTCCTAAGGTCAGTTGATGCTTCACGACACCATGCGGCGGCCCTGTACTCTCCTTGACTGAACTCAAGGGTTACCGGTACACACCAAAGTGCCACATCAACGTAGCAGACTGTTTCAACCATGTCGGTATACCCCGCACAGTTCCCTCACAGCCTTGTTGCTACCTAAAAGGGTTTCCCCAGATCCGGGTTAGGATCTATAAAACTCCGATACAAAGCCCACAAGATGTAAAAGCAAACAAAGCAAGCAATTGAAAACAAAGGTGATCTAAACCCTAAGGTTACTCCACTTTAGAAGCTTATCCCCAGCAGAGTCGCCAGTTCTGTGATACGGTGGGAGAACTGACTTGAGGTTTTGCGTTTGTATTCGCAAATGTTGCGGTTAGCAAGAGTCACCACCGACTTTTTATTTTATCCTAAGGAAAGGTTAAAAAGCACAGCAAAAACCTTTTGAGATGTTTTCTTGGGTTCGGGGAGTAGATTATAGAAAGGGAAGGTATTAGCACCCTTTCTATCCATGGTTATCCATGGGCTCTTAGTTACTTGTTTAGATCACTTGCCTTTTGTTTTCAATTGTTTTAAATGGTGCTTGAGTGTGTGGGTTTTGAAAATGTTTTTGAAAAGAGGCCAATGTGGTGGCAACCTTTGTAATGATCCATGTGGGGATGTATACAAAGATGTATGTCTTTTGAAAAGGTTTTCATTTGTTTTTTGAAAGTTATTTTGAAAGTGTAGTGATGTGTGATTTTGAAATTAGGCAAGTGTTTTGTTTTGCAAGTTGATTCAAGTAACTAAGAGGTTATCTACTCCTAAGTTTCTCAAAAGATCATTGTTATACTTTAACCCTTTTAACAAGTTTGCTCCACCATTGTATTTGGTGGGCAACCTTGTGTTAGGATGTGAAAGGGACAGGCGCGGGTCATCGTATGGACCATAATTGCAACGGCGTTAAATGTCTTTGAGCAATTTCTCTAAGGGACTTGATCATTTGTTTTTGTTTGTTTTGAAAAGTTTTTGTCGAGGGACTATGATCATTCAAACTGTTTGCTTTGCCCAAAGAAGTTCAACATGCAATATGGCCCATTTATTTGAAGGCAACAAGTGGAATACCCTAGGGGGTGCAAGTGTGATTTGTGTGTCCGTTTTCATGCTTGTTTATCTTGTTATTAGGTCAAACTATTTTTTATCGTTTTTTCGCATACAAACCCTAATTCTAACATGGTATAATTAGAAAGCAATAAAGTGCGAAAGTAAATTTACTAAGCTATTACAAAACCAAATATGGGAAGGGGGGTACAAATGTTCAAATGGGGGATATTGACAAGAATTTAAATCTAAATTATTACATCAATTGAGTATTTGCAATTTAAATAATGCATAATTAAATGTAAATTAAATAAATATGTGAAATGCAAAAAGAAAGTTTTTATTTGTATGAGAAAATATTATTTATGTAAAAGGGAAAAGAAAATAAAATGTATTTATTTTTTGAGTATTTTGAACTTAAGGTAAAAAACCCTAATTTTTAAAGAAAAGGTATTATTATCTAATTTAATTCTACTATTTATTTATTATTTATAAAAATAAAATAAAATGAAGTATATTGTGAAAAAAGGTATTTTTGTATTAAATATTAAATAAAATGAAAAATCAAGTATTTTTATATTTTGTCTTAAATATATTAATAATCATATATGTATATTTATATTAAACCCTAAATATGTATTATACAAAAAATAAATATTTATTTAATATTTTAATAAAATAAATAAAAGAGTATTTTTTGTGTGAAATATTTTCAGAAAGTAAATAAAAATAAAAAGTGTATTTACATTATTTTTACATTTTTATTCTAATAATCATATATATGTATTTATGTACAAATAGAGAAAATAAACAAATAAATATGCAATAAATGCAAAAAATGATGAAAAAAATATTTTTAATTTTTAAATGGCATGAGGAAAAATAAACAAAGTCAGCAAAAAAGGAAAAAGTCAAAAATGTCAAAAAATGAGTAAATGGGCTCAGGGGGGTGTAAGCCAAAAAGGATGGTGTGAAAAGAAAGAACAACAAAAGCCCAGCCCAATGAAACACTGTCTTCAACCTCCAGCTTCAAACTTTTGAAAAAAACGCGCGCCTCTTGCTTCAATGTCTAACTCCTGATTCCTTGATTTTTTGAACAAACTTCCAACACAAAAGATGTTAAGCATGAAGAGACGGTTCTAACCATATAAAGAACTTGACCTATCTCTCTAAGATGAGGGAGAATTTCTCTCCCCCTCTTTTCTGACCTAATTTTTCTACCATTTTCAGAGCTCAAATTCTCTCTACTCAGACAAAAGAAATGAAAAGTAAAGCTATATACATGTTCAGGGCTATGAGTAGGACCTTGTTTCTTCACAAACTTAAGACTAAAGATGCCTAATAAGAGAGATACGAATTCAAACTTTTACCTGTGCAGTTGAACTTCAATCTGGAGAATGAGGAACTTTCAGTGCAATGTGATGATTGGCAAAGCTTCCTTGAGGTCCAGGGATGCTGTTTCAATGCTTACTTTGTCTTGAGAGTTTCTGAATCAAGCTATGGAACTTCAACTGCAAAAGGAAAAAATGAAAATGGTGGAAACTGTTAGAGTGATTACAGGTCAGGTTTTAGGCCATGGTTAGCTTGCATATGTTGTAGGGAAGGTAGAGGAACAGGTCTTGATCAAAATGCTCGAAGGGATTGGGAGTTTGCACTCAAACTGCAGGGGCACCCCTGTTTGTGCAGTTTGAGGATGATTCTGAGATGGAGGGTGTATTGGAGGTCAAAAGCTCGTGTGTTAGCTTGGATATGTTATGTGTAATGTGTTTGACAACTTTGTTCTTGTGTTTCTAAGCTGAAGAGAGAGTTGGCATGAGTTATGGATGTTTCTTCTATGTGAAGCAAAGAAAATGCAAGTTGATGTTCTAGGCATGTAGGGGACCTCCTAATGGGCTGCATAATCTTCTCTTGATCAGAGCAATTTGTCCATAATCTTGTGCCATTCAGATTTAGCTTGTACTTGTTTGATTTTCAAATTGACATAAAGTGAACTTTTGCAAAAATGGATAGTTTACTTTATCTAATTTAGGATTAAACCATTAGACAAAGCTTGAACTCAAAGAACTTGGTCTTAGTACAAAGAATATGCATTAAATTATTGAGTATGGATTGGTTCAAGGACCTGTAATTAAGCATAAAGCAAACTGAATTCAAATTTGCAAGTTTGTGAACATGTCTTGATGAAGAACAAAAGTGAATTTTTGCCAACTTGTGAAATTCGAATCTCTCAAGTTATGAGGTTGTTTGATGAGTTCTTGGACATTTTGGAAAGCTTGGAATGTGTACTACAATCCATCTTTGAAATGCAAATCAAAATTCCAAGTGGAAGGGTATGAAAAGTGGCCTTGAAGTAGGGTAGAAAACCTTGTCAAAATAGGTCAAATTTCACTAAGTTAAAAGATGGTTTAGTGCCCTTATTCAAAAAATCATAACTTGAGATACAAGATTCAAATGAGAAAACTTTGTGAATAAAAGTTGTAGACTATGCAACAAGCTACAACTTTCATGTTTTGACTTTTGTTTGAATCCAAATGGATCATGGTGAAAAGATGGGGCAAAGTTGGGAAAAAATTAGGGTTTTCCATAACTTAGAAAAATTCTAAGTTATGAAAAATTCCATTTTCAAACCCTAATTTGCATTTTGTGATTTCTTGGTGAACAAGTTTCATGATTTGTAATGTTTTGATGAAAAATGAATCTTGACTCTTGATTTTGACCAAAAAGTCAAAGTTTGACTTTTCAGTATACAGTCAAAATTGATCAATTGACTGGGAAATTCAACTATCAATCTTGTGTACTTGGGATCTTTTGAGCTTGATGAACATGTCAAGATAATTCCATGGGGTCCTTGAGTCCATATGTGAGCTTGGTTTGCCATTGGCTAGGTCAAACAGTCAAAAATTGCCTTTGTGCAGTCAAAACCCTAGAAATGACCATTTTGCCCTTTTGATGATCTGATCAAATTTCTTGTGGAATTGTGATCCAAACTTGATCAAATGGTCCATGTGAGTTCATAATGTTGATGTGGATCAAATTTCATGAGGTTTGACTGTCAATTGGCCATAGTTGACTTTTTCCTCAATACAGCTGATTTCTAGGTCAACTGTCCAATTGACTGGGTAAAACTTGGAATCAAGACTTGAAACTTGGTATAGGTAAACTTGGGAGTCCAACATGAAGCATGAAAGTCATCTTAGGCATTTTAGGTCAAAACATCTTTGTGCAAACACAAACCCTAATTTGAGTCCACAGTGCAAGGAGAAGTCTTGAGCAGAGGAAACCCTAATTGGATCTTGATCTTCAAAGGTCTTGTGATGAGAAAATGTTGAGGAAATGGGAGGGCAAATTTTGGGGTACAACACCGTGCCCCTTGGTTGGAAGTGTTTTTACACTTGAGGTGATCCTTTTTATTGAGAAGGTTTTTGTTCACTAGATATTCGTCATGCGAATTTCTCTGCTGTTGAACAAAAAGTCATATGCAAACAATGTTATTTTAAGAATGCAAAGCTTACGTCTGTCTTGAAGTTTTAAAAATGCAGTTTTTTTAATAGAAAAAATAGAATTTTGCAAAGATGTGATATCAACTCAGGATTTGTAACGGACCTTCAGGAGTTAGGATACCTTTTGTAACAGTATGCTTTCGAACTAACCCATGCTTCAGCTAGGACTTTTAAGGGTTATAACGTGGACTGGTTCACGGTTTAAGAAACAAAGGATAAAGGCTCAAATTTTATTTGTACCCACCCGTTCTTCGTGATGTTCTTCGATCCTATGCTCAGTTAATTATGCATTTAGATCCCGTTTGAGTCTTTGCTATGATATTCTAGTGATGGTTCAAATATTGACAGTTTATTTTGAATAGGCAGTCATTTTTGTTGAGGGTTTGTAGGACCTCTTTCTTTTTTATTTTATTATCCCTGTCTTTTGCCTGAACTGTTTATTTTTGTGATTACAGTCAGCGAGATGCCCCCGTTTTTTTCTTAAGTCTCCTTCATAGGTTTTGACTTAATGGGCTTTTATTTAGAGAGATAATGACTGCGTGCTTGGATGATTATGCGGAACCATCACCATCTTCTGATTCAGAAGGACGTCTTTGATGCTATTCATTATGTATGAAGTAGAATATTGCGACTGAATGCGCATCTGAATTAACTAAGAAACTACCCTGCCCCAGGTTATGATTAAGGGTTTTAATTTGTGTGAAAAGAAAACTCCTACTTCTTAGGCTCAAAGGGGTTGACTAGGGATTATCTTCCTTATAACTCCACTGTTTGGGATTTGAAACAACGTCTGTACATCGTCAGCAGGGTCTGTTCAAAAGCATACTATAGAGATTGTGGTATCATTTTCCTCATCCTCCCTCTAAAGGCTCAGAGCTTTTGTTCGAGAGTTGAATATCACAAAAAGGAAAGCAATTTAAATATAGTGAATACAAATGAATTGATTCAAAACAGACATATGCAATACATTGATAAAGTAACATAGTTTGACATGAATAGATGTTCGAACAATCAAAAGAAAATTGCAAATTGCAAATTCTAATGAACAAAAGCCTCTTCATCTGATCTTGTCACTTCAGAGGACATGCCTTGGAGGGATGGTAGAAGAACTCAGCCTGACCATCTTGTGTAAACTCCAGAACTCCTTCATCAATCAAGTCCTGAATTTTATTTTTCAATGCCCAATAGTCATCAGTATCATGCCCCCGGCTGTTGGAATGGTATGCACACCTTGCATCAGGATTGTAGTTAGAGGAATAAGTCTTGGGATTCGGATGAGGTCCTCTCAACGTAGTCAGATTCATCCTTAACAGGTGTTGCAAAGCTTGAGACAAAAACATGTTGAGTTTGGTAAACTGCCTTTTGGGCATATCCGACTTACTCTGATTAACCCGTTGTTTTTGGCGAGGTTATTGTTAGACCCGTGATGTAGTAGCAATTTGGAAAGGTCCACTCTTCACCAAACCAACCTTTTGTCTTCTTGGAGGTTGATCAATGACTTGGTCCCTGGCCTCGACTGTTTTCCTCATACTATTGTATCCGTCTTGATGAAGTTGGTTGATGATGGATTTCAGCTCTTCTTGTCTTCGGGCTAGGCCTTGGGTAAGAGCCATCTGCCCCAGCATCTGGGTTCTCATTGCACCTACCTCAGCTTGTAGTTGTTCCAACCGTTCTTCCTTATTGTCTTCAGGACTTTTCTTGACCAAGTTCCCAACGAGGAGTGTTTTCAACTCTTCCTGCCCCTTAGATAGGTTTAGGAATATTTCTTTGAACTGAGCTTCTTGAGTTTGAAGATCTCTGTTATCTTGTTTGAGAGCCATTGCTGAAATAAACAGTGAGAACATGAGAGACCTGTACTGGAAGACCTGTTATGCAATGATGTGTATGATAAATGTATGCAATGTTTTCAAGGATCTCGTGGGGTAAACAAGAAACTGTTAGAATTTGATTACAGCTTGATTGAAGAAACTTCATGTCATTGAGAGTCATTCTTCAAGAGTCAAGCTCACCATATCGAGTGGGTCATAGCCACTGACTCAAGTTATCGAGTTTTGATCTCTAGACAACATTGGCTAGAGGAAAATAAATCCCCTTGCCCCTTGCTAGACGTCTGATTTACCATAACCTGCATCACAAACCCTTGAGATCCTTGAAATGGTTAAGGAAATGTTAAGGCATGGTGTTATGATGTGTATGCTATGCATTTAAGTAAAAGTGCAAGGTGATGTAAGCAAGTAAACCCGACAAGAAATCCAAGTTATTGGATAAGGACTGTAAACAAAACCTGCAAGGAACTCATGTTGTCATATGATAAAACTGTGCAAGTAGTTCAAGTTGAAAGCACACAAGTCCCACAAACAACCTTAGGTTTAGGCTTGCATGGGTTTTAAGGTAGTACCTTCTTGAAGTTTAGTTGGTTCAACCTGCCTTATAAATAGTAACCGGGTTCTAAAAGGGATCTCAATATCACTGACCATCCTTTATCGGCATTGTCTCAGCTCACGCAATCTTTTCTTGCGGCCGAAATATCCCGAAAGTCTGATCTCAGTGAGTGTAGCATCGAGTATCAACCAGTTCTCAGCTCTACACCGAGGCCGGCTATCTCACTACTTTCTAATGGCCAATTTTGTGCAATTAAAGGTTCTAAGTTCAGTTGATGCTTCACGATACCACGCGGCGGCCCCGTAATCTCCCTGATTGACTCAAGGGTTACCGGTACCAACCAAAGTGCCACATCAACGTAGCTACTGCTTCAATCGTGCCAGTATACCATAACATAGTTCCCTCACAGTTTATTGCTACTTACCTAAAGGGTGTTTCCCTGATCCGGGTGTAGGATCAAATAACCCAAACAGTTCCCATAAATATAAAGCAAGCAAGACAATCAAGAGAAAGCAATTAAATATGACCTAGATCCTAAGGTTTACCCCACTTTATAGAATGATTCCCCAGCAGAGTCTCCAGTTCTGTGATACGGTGGCAGAACCGACTGTTTATACTGGTTTGCATTTTGCGTTTTTTGTTCGCAAAATGTCGCGGTAAGCAAGAGTTGCCATTGACTTTTATTTCATCTATTCATGGAAAAGGAAAAAGAACAGAAAAAACCTTTTTTTGAGATATTCTGAGTACGGGGGGGGGGGGGGGGGGGGGGGGGTAGATTATAGAAAGGGAAGGTGTTAGCACCCTTTCTATCCATGGTTTTCCATGGGCTCTTAGGTACTTGCTCATCTTTTTAAAATTGCTTGTGTATGTGCTTGCTTTGAAAATGTTTTACTTCGTGATAACCCTTGTATCAGTCCTCAAGGGTGTGACTATTTTGAAAGGTATTTGTGTGAAAAGTTTTTATTGAGCAAGTATTTAAGATTCTACCTACTCGAAAAAAGATTGTTCGTTCTATTTCCTTTAGACAGCGTTATCCCACTATTAAGGAGTAGGTAGCACCATCGTTGGAGTTTGTAAGGGACATTCGAAAGGGACAAATACAACCACTAAAGCAATAGTTAGAAAACCTTAGTAGTAACCCTAAAGTCTTAAGATCTTTTCGAGGCAACATTTCCGAGGCAACGTTTCCGAGACAACATTTGAATGGGATAATTTGATCTCTTTAGACTGGAGGGCAACCACTAAAATCTCCTATGCTTAATGATTGTTTACCGAAGGCAACCGAAGTGAGGTAAACCCTAGGAGTGAATATGTGCATATGATTTGTTTCATTTATTTAATCTTTGCACATTAGGTGATCTACCGTTTTAATTTTCCAGACATTCTTGCCATACAATCCTATTAGCCACACATCTAGACAGTTAAAGATTGCGGAAATTAAAAGCGGAAAAGTAAATCTAATTATTACAAGGCTTCAGGGAATGGGGATTACATAACCAAAACTTGGGGGGAAATTAAATAGTAAATAAAACCCTAGTTTAAAAGACTATTACAACCTCGGAGCAATTACAAAAATATAATGAAAAGTACGTACGACAAACGTAAATGCGAGAAATTAGGGTTTTGACCCTTGAAAACCAAATTGAATTTAATTAAAGAAAAAAAAAATCATTTTTTGTCATTTTTATTTAAGGAAATAAAGAATAAATTGCAAAATATCCTAATCACTAATTAAGTTTTAATTATGAAAATCATTAAATTAATGAAAAAAAATTAACCTATTTTTGTGTTTTTATTTTGAGAAGGAATTAAAATTAAGAATTAAACCTAATTTCTATTTGATTTTAATTATGAAAAAAAGATTTAAGTTAACCTAATTAAACTAATTAGTGCAATTAAATATTTTATGAAAAAAAAAGACTAAACCTAATATTGTTTGTGATTTTCTGATTTTTATGTTTTGATTAAAAATGAATTTTGGAAAATAAATAAAATAAATAAATTAAAACAATAAAAAGAATTGAAATAAAGTAAAAAAGAAAAGATTGGGCCTGCGTGGTAGAATGCAGACTGGGGGGTGCATTGCCAAATTGTTAGGCCCAAATTGGTTGGCCCATGTTCCTTGCGTGTGATCCCATGTGGATTAGCTTCAGAGAGTGCACCATGGGCTGCTGTGGTTGGACGCTGGATCTGGACCAAGGGATGATCCAAAGGGTAGGATTTGTGAGCGTATGATGGACGCATGGAATGGTGATGTACTGAATCTGCATTAAATTGTTAGGAAAATATTAAAAGTGTGACTTAATAATTAAAAACCTAACTCTGATTAATTTACAAGTTAATTATGAAATAAAATCAATATTGATTAAATCAAAACAACTTTTATGTCAAAAATTATTTTAATTAATTGAAAGCCTAAAACTAATATTTAATGATTTTTTGTGATTTTATATGTTAATTAAATTAATGATAGAAAATAAATCAAGTGAAAAATAAATAAATGAAAAGGGTTAGAAAAGAAAATAGTCAAAAAAGTGAAAAATGCATGGGGTGGGCGATGAACCCATACCCCTTGGGTCATAGTTAGGCACCTCATCCACCAAGCCAAGCTATTGTTTGTGATTCAAACCTGTTCTACGTAACAACAAGAAACTCATTTGGACAGTTAATAAACATTAGCAACGCATGAAATTAATTATATGAATGTTTGAAAGAAAAGCAAATCAGAGAAGATGAGTATGCTTATTTCAAGCATCAATGGCCATGACTTTCGACCTATTCTTACCCTTAGATACCTCAGGAATGATTTGTAATTGATGGCTTGGACTGAAAATGGTTGGATCTTCGGTTTTGACTTCGCACTAGTTTTGATAGAATTTGAGGTTTTTAGAGAGCGTTCTTGGGCAGCCAATTTTGTGCTCCCTAGTGTATGAGGGTGTTGTGTTTATATAGAGGAGGAATTTAGGTAAAAAATAATGGAATTAATCTCATGGTATCTTGAGGAATTATGAAGATTTAATTTGATTTTGGCCTTGTATGATTTCTTTCCAAAATAGCTCCAATCATGACTTTTTCAATCTAAATCATCCTTGCACGAATTAGATGCCATGCTAGCTGTATATGGACTCATAATGTGCACAAAATCCCAAGATTTGATTTGCTTTTATTATTTTACCATTTAATTTGATTTGTTTTGGTTTAAATGAATAAAAAATCAAAACAAATGATAAAAATAATAAAATAATAGGTGGAAAAGCTCAGGGGTTGTGGGTCCTATTAGAAACATGTTTCAAACAAGAAAACATGGGCCCCTTTGGAAAAATGCAAATTTGATCAATGTTGACTTTTGACAATTTTCCAAAAATTGCCAACTTTGATAATGCACAACTCTCTCAATTTTGACCCTAGGAGGGTATTCTTGGACTTTTTAGAAAGCTTAGGATGTCCTCTAAACAAACCTTTTGGTTTCATATAAATTGGATTTTCCATGTTCATGTATGAAGCTTTGACCCAAAAGGTGTTTTTGTTGACTTTTCAAAAGGACCTATAATGTCAAAATTCATATCTTTTTATGAGTGCATATCTTGAACTTGTGAGTTGAAGATGAATTGTAGGGAATTGCATTTTATTCAAAATGATACTTGGATGGAAAATTTTGGATAAAGTATGAAGAAGTTATGCTTGGTCAAAGTTGGGTTGACTTTTTCTAGAAAAACCTAATTTAGCAACTTTTGGGTTTTGATGAATTTGGAGCATTCCTTGAGGAATCATGATCAACCCTTGATAAAATGATGTATATCACTTCAAAATTATAATGTTGACCAAAAATCTTGAAGTTTGACTGTATGTGGGCCACAATTGACTTTTGACCTAGTACAGTCGATTCTCAAGCATCTGAGCAGTTGACTGAGCAAACTTCTTGTGCAAGGCATGAAACTTGGAATGGATGATCTTGGAGACATATTAGGACCTTGGAAAGCATTTGGGACCTTTGTGGTTCACCCATCTTGATGAAGAATGAAACCCTAATTTGAGGTATACTGCCTTAGAAGAGAGTTTGTCTGGTCCACTCTTGGGCAACCTTGAGCAAATTGAAGATCTCAATGGACATGTATTTAGTAAAATGAGAGGGAAAATTTTGGGGTACAACAGGTTGCTAACGTCGTTCCGGTACCTAAAAAGGATAGCAAGGTAAGGACGTGTGTGGATTACAGAGATCTGAACAGGGCAAGCCCCAAGGATGACTTCCCGCTTCCCCACATTGATGTTATGGTTGACAACACCGCGCAACACAAAATCTTCTCCTTCATGGATGGTTTCTATGGCTACAACTAGATCAAGATGGCTTCTGAAGACATGGAGAAGACAACCTTCGTTACACAGTGGGGCACCTTCTGTTACAAAGTGATGCCTTTTGGGTTAAAAAATGTTGGGGCAACTTATCAGCGCGCCATGGTCGCTTTGTTCCACGACATGATTCACCATGAGATCGAAGTTTACATCGATGACATGATAGACAGGTCTCAGACTGAGGAAGAGCACTTTGATCATCTCCAAAAGCTGTTCGACAGGTTGAAAATATATGTTGTACCCCAAAATTTGCCCTCCCATATTCTTCAAAATTTGCCAAGATCAATCTCCAGATGATTCAAAATCTCTCAAGGGTTGCACAGTCCAATTGCCTCCTAACACAGTCAAAATTAGGGTTTTGGTTCTTGCAAAGAAATTGAGGTTTCCAAGGGTCCAATCAAGTCCCATATGCCTATATACATTGCCAAGCATCCATATGTCAAGGTTCAAGACTCACAGCATCAAATTGCACAGTCAAAAAACCCTAATTGCTCCACAGTCAACTGCAGGGGCAAAATGGTCATTTGACAGTCAAAAGTCAAAAATTTTGGTCAACATCTTATTTTGAAGCCACAATCATCATTTGATCAATTTTTGATCATGATTCTCAAAGCATGGCTCAAAAAGTCTCAAGATGCAAAAGTTTCTATTTTTGGACAGCTGAAAAGTCAACTGCAAATTGACCAAGGCATAACTTCCTCATGGTTTATCAGAAAAATACCATCCAAAGCTAATTTTGAAGGGGATGACATTTCCTACAACTCATCTTCACACTCCAAGTCCAAGAAATGCTCTCACAAAAAGATATCAATTTCAACATTATAGGTCATTTTCAAAAGTCAACAAAAAGGCACTTTAAGTCAAAGACCATAACTTGAGATTGTTAAATCAAAATGACATGGGACCAAAGACATTGGTTAGAGGACTTCAAGACCTTTCCAAAATGTCCAAGAACATGATCATAGCTTCAAAATTGAGCAATATATGCATTGGAGAAGTTGGGAAATGTTTGGGAATTTTGAAAAGTCAACTTTGCCTAAAACACTTCAAAATTGCTAATGGGCCTCAAATTCTTCCTTGAATCATTACCCAAAGCCTATGCACGACCCATTGAGCTTAAAGGGATTTATTTTCTTATTTTTAATTAATTAATTGAATTTTTATTCTTATTAATTCATTTAATTAGATTTAATTATGAGAAAAATATCAAATAATGCTCTTCAAATCTTTTTGTGCAGCAAAGGTGAATAGGGCAAGCTGGCAAGTCGTTTCACATTCAAAAAGGGAAGATTTTCCATGATTGGCAAGGATTTCCATGGAAAAAAGATTGAAAAAGATATGATGAAAATCAAAGATTCAAAACATTAATTCAATGGACTTATGGGCTTGTTTTTGACCTAGAATGCTTCACATACATATGCACAAGGAAACCTAATTCAGGGATACACGAAAAAGCTGCTAAAGCCATAGAACAAAGTTGCAACTTTTCATCAAAAAATAAAAAACTGATTTCATATTTGCAGGATCATTCAAGGCCTAAAACCTATTCCAACACCTTGCTGACATTGCTAGGAAGCTATAGCAATCAAGAACAAGCTTCCACGTCCAAGGAAACGGTAGAACAGAATCGTGTTATTCACAAAAATTTCCATAATCGAATTCTGCATTCTATGCATCATTGTTATATTTTGATTGTTGATTTATGCTACTAACATCTTCCTGAAGCTTTTGTCATAATTTAATTGTTCTAAAAACGCTTGAAACGAAATCTACCATTGATGAAACCTAGGGTTTCAGAACTTCAAAATTGGGGGTTCTCATATATGGTAAAATTAGGCCACCAAACATACATGGTTGAATTCGTTGCAAGAAACCTGATTCAACGATGACCTCGCGCTCAATTTATTCAACCTGTAGGCGTATTCGCTATTATTCACTGTGCCACTTAGTGGGGGTTTAAAACCCCCGCTACTTGTTCATGTTGCAGGTACAAAGATGAAGAAGAAGCATGCGTGTCTTCATATGATAGGAGCGTTCAAAATCTGGCGCGTGTTTTTTGTTTTATATCACTAACCATTGTTTTTTTTATATAATATTTGTTTTTCATTATGTATACAAATGCGTTGCCTAGCTCAGATGGTGGAGGACATGTGTTGCAAGCCTTGGGACCTGGGTTCGATTCCCAGGTCCCCCCACTTAATTCTTAATTTTCGTTTCAATGTATTCACATGCAGCACATCCTCAAGGGTTCACCATACGTCCTCATGCATTGGCTAGCCAGATGGCCCTGACCCACAATCTGAAGGCCACAAAAGGAGGTCTATCATGTACCTCAGTCAACCAAGGCGCACTCAAGCATGGAAAGTCAAACGAGCTGGTGTTAATGGGCCTGAATTACTTCCAATTAACCTCCATTCTGGGCCTGATACCCCCCTGGTTTGCATTACTTTTTTCAATTTTATTTATAATTTTTTTTAATTGTTTTTAATTGTTTTCATTAATTCACCATAAAAATAATTTTCATAATAAAAAATCAGAAAATCAAAAAATACAATATATTTAATTATTATTATTTCACTATTAAAATATTTTTGTAAATAAATTTCAACAATTAATTTAGTTTAATTTAGATTTTAAACTTTAATCTTTTTAATACATAAAAATGCATAGAATTAGATTTTTTTGACATTCTTATCTTTTTCTTAATTACATTATTTTCATCATTATTTATTATTATTATTAATTATTAATTTTGTAAATAAATATGTAAATTAACTAATTAGTGTAAATTAGATTAACTTGAATATTTTCTTAAATAATTAAAAATAATCTAGAATTAGGGTACCCATTTAATTTTAATTTTTCTTTATTTCATAAATACCAAAAACATAAAAAACAATTTCTTTTCTTTAATTAATTAATTAATTAGCTTTTAATTCAATTTAATTTCAAAAGGGTCAAAACCCTCGGACGTTCAATTTTAATTTCTTTTCGCACATTTACTTTCTTTTGAATATTATGTAACTGCTTTCCGGATGTAATAGTAATTAGGTTTACCGCATTTATTTACTTTCCGCATTTTATCAAAAACGGGTCTTTGTACTTTGGCGATGTATAGACCCGCGCCTTGTAATAGCGTAGCTTTATATTTCCGTCTTTTATTTTCCGCACTCTTAAATTCTAATTGCATGAAAGAATGTATGGCTAATTAAAAACAAGCGTAGCTCACAATGCCATGATCAAAGATAAATATTAAGCTGAAAATAACACACAAGTCCACACACCACTCTTAGGGTACGCCTCACCCGTTGCCTTCGAAACGTGGTCGTCAAGTATAGGACGTTTTAGTAAGTCCTTATGTCCATGATCCAGTTGCCTCGAAACGGTTGCCTCGGAATAGTTGCTTCGAAACGGTTGCCTCGGATTAAAAAAGGATCAAGGACATAAGGGTAGCTTCTAAGGTGTCCTAACTGTTGCTTCGGTGACCACACTGTCCCTAAACTCGAATTGACCTGAACACCTCCAATGGTGGTGCTACCTACCTCTCAATGGTGGGATGGCACTACCTTAAGGACATTCACATAGCCTAATTCCTTAGGGTAGGTAGACGACTCATGGATACTTGCTCTCTAAAAAACAAATCAAAACTCTTTTCACACCGACACTTTCAAAAAGCTTTCAAAACAATTTTTCAAACACTCTTGAGGACTGATACAAGAGTTATTCAGAAAATTTTCAAAGAAACTTTTGCAAACCCACTCACATTTGAAAAGCAAACAACATTTTGAAAACATAAGAGCAAGTATCTAAGAGCCCATGGATAACCATGGATAGAAAGGGTGCTAACACCTTCCCTTTCTATAAATCTACCTCCCGAACCGAGAAACTATCTCATAAGGAATTTTGCTGTGCTTTTGTCCTTTCCATGTTGGAGAACATAAAATACGGTGGCGACTCTTGCTTATCGCGACATTTCACGAACCAGCTTAAAAAACAGTCAGTTCTAAATCCACCGATCACAATATACAAGTTGAGGTTAAATCCGAACAAGTGCACCTTCGGGTTAAGATCTGGTAAACTTCTGGGTTTCATTGTCAGCGAAAAAGGCATCCAAGTAGATCCTGCAAAGGTAAAAGATATACAAGAAATGCCAGCTCCCCGTACAGAGAAGGAAGTTAGAGGTTTTTTGGGACGCCTGAATTATATCGTCAGGTTCATTTTATATCTGACTGCTACTTGTGAGCCAATCTTAAAGCTTCTGAAGAAAGATCAAGTGGTAAAGTGGAATGATGAATGCCAGACCGCTTTCGAAAGAATCAAGGAATACCTTCAAGAACCACCAATTCCGATGCCTCCAGTTGAAGGAAGACCTTTGATATTGTACCTGACAGTGCTAGATAATTCAATGGGGTGTGTGCTTGGGCAGAATGACAAGTCTGGTCGAAAAGAGCACGACATTTATTATCCTAACAAAAAGTTTACCGACTGTGAGACACGATACTCACATCTCGAGAAAACTTGCTGCGCTTTGGCATGGGCTGCTCGCCGGCTAAGACAGTATATGCTGACTCACACTACCTTGTTGATATCAAAGATGGATCCGATCAAGTACATTTTCGAGAAGCCCGCCCTCTCTGGAAGGATAGCAAGGTGGCAAATGATCTTAACTGAATACGACATACAATATACAACCCAAAAAGCAATAAAGGGGAGTGTATTGGCTGATCTCATCAGGCCATGGATGACTACCAGTCCATGAATTTTGAGTTCCCGGATGAGAATATCATGTCGATAACTGACTACAAAGAACCTGGACCGGACGAAAGACCCAAGGAAGGATCCCGATGGTCTATGTATTTCGATGGAGCCTCGAACGCACTCGGTAATGGCATTGTCGCCGTGATCATATCTCCTGAGGGCTGTCACATTCCTTTCACCGCCCGACTGTGTTTTAACTGCACTAATAATATGGAGGAGTATGATGCCTGTATCATGGGTCTTCGAGCTGCCATTGACCAGAGGATTAAGTTCTTAAGTGTATTCGGGGATTCTGCCTTGGTGATAAGTCAGATCAAAGGCAAGTGGGATACAAAGCATCCGAATCTCGTTCCTTACAGAGAGTATGTACTGACATTGCACCCACACTTTGAGGAGGTAACCTTTGAACATTTCCCACGAGAGGAGAACCAGTTGGCGGACACGCTAGCTACCATGTATTCTATGTTCAGAGTTAGGTGGGACAATGAAGCTCCCCAGATTACCATTGAGAGGTTGGATGAACCAGCACATTGTTGTGAGATCGATACCGAAGAAGTGGCAGACAAACCCTGGTTTCACAAAGTTAAAAGGTATCTCGAGGCTCAGAAGTATCCCGAAGAGGCATCTGTCAATGATAAGAAGTTTCTGAGAAGGTTCACTGCAAAGTTCTTCCTTAGTAATGGGATCCTCTATAAACGCAACTATGACTCCACACTACTATGGTGTTTAGACAAGAGCGAAGCAGAGAGGATCATGACAGATCTACATGAAGGCACCTTCAGAACCCATTCTAGTGGACATACCATGGCTAAGAAGATCCTACAGGCAGGATATTACTGGTCCACTATGGAAGCCAATTGTTATCATCACTCTCGAACTTGTCATAAGTTCCAAATCTACGCTGATAAGGTGCATGTGCCTCCGGTCCCCTTAAATGTTTTGACAGCTCCGTGGCCCTTTGCGATGCGGGGCATCGACATGATCGGTGAGATCAGACCTACTGCGTCTAACGGGCATCGTTTCATTCTGGTAGCCATTGATTACTTTACAAAGTGGGTTGAAGTAGCCTCTTTTGCTACTGTGACCAAGAACGTCGTGGCACGGTTCATCCGACACAATCTGATATGTCCGTATGGTGTACCAGAGAGAATCATCACCGATAATGGTATGAATCTCAATAACACGATGATCACCGAACTCTGTAAGTAGTTCAAGATACAGCATCACAACTCTTCTCCCTACCGACCGAAGATGAATGACGCTGTTGAAGCGGCTAACAAGAACATCAAGAAGATTATACAGAAGATGACGGTGACATACAAAGACTGGCATAAGATGCTACCATTCGCTCTCCACGGATATCGTACCACGACTCTCACATTAACCGAGATAACACCCTATTCTTTGTTTTATGGCATGGAGGCTGTCTTGCCTATTGAGGTTCAGATCCCCTCTTTGAGGATTATGAAGGATGCAGGGTTGAACTAAGACGATTGGATCCAGACTCGACTCGATCAACTGAATTTGATCGATGAAAAGAGACTTACTACTATCTGCCATGGTCAGACGTATCAAAAGCAAATGATCAAGGCCTTTGACAAGAAAGTCAGACGCCAAGAATATCAAGTCGGGGATCTAATAATCAAACGCATCATACTGTCGCAAGGTGATCCCAGGGGAAAATGGACTCCCATGTACGAAGGGCCATTTGTGGTAAAAAACATTTTCTCGGGTGGAGCCATGATCCTAACCACCATGTACGGTGACAACCTCCCTCACCCTGTCAATGCAGACATAGTGAAAAAATACTACGCATGATAAAAGACCCGCTAGGTCGACCGGCCTAGGCAAAAATAAGGGCTTCTCGGCGAACCAAAAGGGTTCGGGAAAAATTAAGGGATGAAAATGAAAAAAATCTGTACACCCGGCAAGTCGAAAACCCGAAAAGGCGACTTGGGAAAAAAAGGGTATCCCGGTGGATTGAAAACCCGAAAGGGAAATCTAGGAAAAAGGTAGGGATGAAAAGCGTATCACTATGTCCCATTGGATCACTCTGTGATCTAACTTCAGTATCAACTATCAAACTCAAACGGCATCAATCAATCTAGTCAGCTTCGAACAAGCAGCAAAGTGAGGAGATGCTCAAAGGCATAGTGGCAATAGCAGATTTGAAACCCAATGGGATTGTTACACATAGCTGTTTTCATTTCATTGTACACAATACTGTATATCTTTCGTTTTTGCGGAGGCGTTCTCTTACTAGAGCGTCAACTTCCTTGTACAAAAAGGCCTGTTATAGGGCAACTTTAAAAATTAATACAAATCATTTTACAAAAACTACTTGCTTTTCTTTTTACTGTTTTGTTTTTGCAAAAACGTCCAATGATTTATTCTTGACATATGCACTTGAATATGATTGTTAGTCACAAATGTTTGCATAGAAAAAAGAAAGACAATTGCTTATAACTTAAGAAATAGGGACAACAACTAATTTGTCAAACCCGACAGTTACCCTGTCTAGCAGGTGCCAGGGCAGAGACAGATTTGGAGCACGGTCATCAATACACGTGACCTTGTAACATCCGTATTCCTCACAGAGTAAAAGTAATCAAAGCCTTGATATCAGTTCTCTCAGAACAGGAAATAATCCCCTAGCCAGAGTCGTCCAGAAACCTGACACCTACGTTCCCCAGCCAGATTTCGTAATAACGAGTTTTCCACCATGACTTTCGAACTCCACAAGCAGAGTTTATTTCTATGGATGCAGGAGCTCAATCCCCAACATAGCCTATTACTTCAGCTATGGAAGTCCACCTTCCAACAGAGTCATTCCTCCCGCAGAGTTACTCCCATACAGGGTCCCTCCTTGGAAAAATATTCATGAACAACAAAAGAATAAATCTCTGGCACAATCATTTCCATCCACTATCCCCAACCAAGGTTCGTAATCGCGGGCGAATTTGTAAGTTTCATCCCCCAACTAAGTTTATTTCCTCCATGACGGCAGGTCTACCAACAGAATATCTCTTCCCCCCAAGTTTGGTCCCTGCAGAGTTATTCTCCAGCATCTCCTCCTGACAGAATATTCGCGAATCTCCAACAACAGTCAGGGATATACTTTCCCAGACGCAAGCATACCCCGACAACGTTTCATGAACATACATCATGACATACGCATGCATACCACACGCAACACAATCTCATTTATTTTGAGAACATCATCTCACAATGCATTTCATGCATCGCATTTGACTAACCCTATTATCTTTTCAGGAAGGTAGTTATCACCAACAATTCCAGCAGTTATACATGTCATATCTGTAAGCAATTAAGGGAAATTCAGGTTCCTTCCCAAAATCCCTACTACCCAGGATTTCATTTCGAAGTAACCCTACTACCCAGGTTCCTTCCCACAAGCCCTGCTACCCAGGCTTTCATTTCGAAGTAACCCTACTACCCAGGTTCCTTCCCACAAGCCCTACTACCCGGGCTTTCATTTCGAAGTAACCCTACTACCCAGGTTCCTTCCAACAAGCCCTACTACCCATACTTTCATTTCGAAGTAACCCTACTACCCAAGTTCCTTCCCACAAGTCCTACTACCCAGGCTTTCATTTCGAAGTAACCCTACTACCCAGGTTCCTTCCCACAAGCCCTACTACCCAGACTTTCATTTCAAAGTAACCCTACTACCCAGGATCCTTCCAACAAGCCCTACTACCCAGGCTTTCATTTCGAAGTAACCCTACTACCCAGGTTCCTTCCAACAAGCCCTACTACCCAGGCTTTCATCTCGAAGTAACCCTACTACCCAGGTTCCTTCCAACAAGCCCTACTACCCAGGCTTTCATCTCGAAGTAACCCTACTATCCAGGTTCCTTCCCACAAGCCCTACTATCCAGGATTTCATCTCGAAGTAACCCTACTACCCAGGTTCCTTCCCACAAGCCCTACTACCCAGGCTTTCATTTTGAAGTAACCCTACTGTGATACGGTGGGAAGAGAACTGACTATTTTTGGAATGCTGGTTCGCGTTTTGCGTTTGTTTTCGCAAAATGTCGCGGTAAGCAAGATTCGCCACTGTCTTTTATTTTATCCAACAAGGAAAGGAAAAAAGCACAGAAAAATTCCTTTTTCGAGATGTTTCTCGGGTCCGGGGGGTAGATTATAGAAAGGGAAGGTGTTAGCACCCTTTCTATCCGTGGTTATCCACGGGCTCTTAGGTACTTGCTCATAGTGTTTTCAAAATTTGCTTTTCTTTGTGTTTGTGGGTTTGAAAAGAGTTTTTGTTTGAAAGGAGTGTAAGTGCGAAAAGTTTTGTTTTGTTTTGAAAGGAGCAAGTACTTAAGAACCAGCTACCTACTCGAAAAAGGAATTAATCTGTACAAATGTCCTTTAGACAATGCTATCCCACTATTGATGAGTAGGTAGCATCGTTGTTGGAGTTTTAAGGGTCAATTCGATTAAGGGACGTGTGGTCACTAAAGCAATGTTAGGACGCCTTAGTGGTAACCCTAATGTCTTAGATCATTTTTCCGAGGCAACCGTTTCGAGGCAACTATGATCTTTGGACAAGAGGACGACCTCTAAAATTTCCTATACTCAATGACCACGTTCGAAGGCAACCAAGTGAGGTGTACCCTAAGAGTGCGCATGTGCGAGTGTGTTATTTTGGTTAATTTTATCTTTGTACATGTCATGGGTGAGCTATGTTGATTTTAAGTTCATACATTTGATCTTGTCATGCATTCCCTATTATCAAACATCTAAAAGTGTATAGATTGCGGAAATTAAATTTGCGGAAATTAAATCTAAACTATTACAAGGCGTCGGGTATTTACATCGCCAAAAACAACCCTTGAAATTAAAAGTGCGGAAAATAAAATAAAGCGATAAAATAAACAAAGGTCCTAATTAAAACTATTACATTCCGGAAGAAAGTACAATAATATGATAAGTGGATCGCGTGCGAGAAAATTAAATCGAATGCATTTTTTAGGGTTTTGACCCTTTTTGAAAGGAAAGCATTTTTTGTTATTTTTTTGAATTAAATGGAATTAAATCTAAGTTAATTATTAAATAAATAAATTAAATAATTAAAAAAGATATTTTTGGATTTTTTGATATTTGAAGCAAATAAAATAAATTTGGTCAAAATTAATAAACCTAATTTTCTACATTAATTTTAATTATTGCAAAAATATTGGAATTATACCTAATTAAAACTAAGTTAATTAAATTAATATTTATTTACAAAAATAAAAGTGATGAATTTAATTTTAATAAATAAAATATATTTTTGTGTTTTTGATTTTATGAGGAAAAGAATTTAATTGGTTAGTTTAAATAATAAAAATAATTAATAAACAAATAAACAAAATAAATAAAAGAAAGAAAATAAAAAGAAATACTCAGGGGGGTTCAAGCCCAAATCAGGAGGTGAAATTTGCAATTCTTTGGCCCAAACGTGCAAGCCTGTATGACTTTCCATGATTCCACGTGCATTGGTTGACTAGGGTGTATGGTGGATATCACCTTAGGGCCATCAGATTTGGCCTGGAGACCATCTGGCGCTTGGGATATGAGGGCTTATGATGCACTACAAGGCATGAGGTACGCTGGAATATCTGCAAGAAAAATGCAACAAATACGTTGGGGACCTGGGATTCGAACCCAGGTCCTGTTGGACTATGCACTGACGCCTTCACCACTGGACCACTGTGTTTCTTTTGTTAGTGGAATACACAACAATTAATATATTTGAAACAAATTCATATGCCTGAACAAAAAATAAAAAGCGCGAATAATTTGAATGGACGTATGGGATGGGGACACGTCTTCGTCCCTGTCCTTGGAATTACACAGGAATTACCTGCGGATTTGTATCCACAGCAAAAAACGTAGGTTGAACCTAAAACCAAATCCAGGCCATGAAAATTCAATCTAAAGCCATGGTCTTATCCGTCTCTCCCTCCTGAATTCATCCATGTCCATTATTTGCCTCAATTTTGCCTGAAACTCAAACGCCTAAAAACAAGAACCAAAAACCCTAGTTTCGGGTATGGCATTACAGGCTACAAAAACACAATCAAATATTGCAGACAGTTTGGAAATCATTCAAAGATCAAGAATATGTCCATGGTTTGTCAAAAAATGCAAGAATGAGAGATTTCGATTTCAGATGCAGGGCGGTTTCCAGGGATACTTATAGCGCGATTGGGGATGTTTCAGAGCTTGATTTTGATTGCTTTAGACTCAATGGATGTCCGGCAAGAGGTCTACGTTGAGATTTGACCTTGAATCTGCCTCTAGAATGGATTTCAGTTTCAAGCTTTTTCAAGCTTTTTTCAAGTTTGGTTTCTTTGATTGTGCAGCCTCCTGGTTCAAATTTTCGTGCCTTTCACTTGTATAAGTAATAAGGAATGAATTAGGTTAACATTTGTGGACTCAATCCTTATGCATTGATGATTTTGGATTTGATATGATCCTCCATTACAAAGCTTCCAAAAATTTCCAAATTCCATCTTTTTGTTCATGATATGGCTTGATTCGGATTTGATTGTGTACATGATGATATTTAAGACATATATCAATCAAAAAGATACCAAGTGGTCAATTTTTAGATTTTATTTGGATTTAAATTGATTTAAAATGAATTAATTCAATAAAAATCAAATAAAATAGAAAAATTAATAATTGGACACAAGACTGAAGATATGACACGTGTGTGGTGTGACAAGATCAAATCAAGTGGAAAAAAGTGGGCCCATTTGACAAAATTTGAAGTTTCAGGGATAGTTGACTTTTGGCAATTTTGGAAAAATGCCCAACTTCAACAATGCATAACTTCTTCAATTTTGAACTTTTGGAGGTGTTCTTGGACTTTTTAGAAACCTTGAGATGTCCTATAACCAACCCTTTTGATTTCATATCATTTTGATATTCCATGCTCAAGTTATAAGCTTTGGGAAAAAAGGTGTTTTTGTTGACTTTCAAAAATGACCTATAATGTCCAAATTTGTAACTTTTTGTGAGTGCATTTCTTGATCTTGGGGTATGAAGATGGATTGTAGGAAATTGCATCCTCTTCAAAATGAGCTTTGGATGGGTCATTTATCATAAAGTATGAGAAAGTTATGCTTGGTCAAAGTTGAGTTGACTTTTCCTACAAAACCCTAATTTAGCAACTTTTGAATCTTGATGAATCTTGAGCAATCCTTGATGAATCATGATCAAACCTTGATAAAATGATGAATTATCTTCCAAAATGAGAATGTTGACAAAAAATATTGGAGTTTGACTGTATTTAGGTCACAATTGACTTTTGCCCTAGCAAAGTCGATTTTTGGGCCTCTTGAGCAATTGACTGACCAAACTTCCTCTGCAAGGCTTGAAATTTGACATGGATGAACTTGAGAAAATATTAGGACATTGGGGAGCACTTGAGGTCATTTGGATGTAAGGACCTTGATGCAACACAAAACCCTAATTTGAGATTGACTGCCTTAGGAGATGATTTGACTGTCCAACTCTTGAGCCATCTTGAGTAACTTGGAGATTATTCTTTACATGTCTTGAGAAATATGGGAGGGAAAATTTTGGGGTACAACAGTTTCCCCCGTTCAATCTTCTTAAACCTGAGGATATAGATTGGCTTTCGGGCCTTTCGTGATCCGAAGGTGGAAGATGATTGAACACTAGAGTGCCCAGAAATTTGCACTCGCATGAAGTGGTATCAACATAGTGATGTTAGGAATGGGCTTACAGACGCCATTCGGAGACTGTTGGTAGGTGGTCTGGACTTTAACCGGATCGGGCCTCAGAAAAATCTTTAGGAATCAATTTGACTGGACCAGAGGATGTTTTGTCTTCTTTGACTCTATTGGCATCAGAAAAATATTTAGGAATCGATTTAACTGGACCAAGGAGGTTTTGTCTTCTTTGACTGGATTGGTATCAGAAAAATATTTAGGAATCGATTTAACTGGTTTTGTCTTCTTTGACTGGATTGGCCTCAGAAAAATCTTTAGGAATCGATTTAACTGGTTTTGTCTTCTTTGACTGGATTGGCCTCAGAAAAATCTTTAGGAATCGATTTAAATGGTTTTGTCTCCTTTGACAGGATTGGCCTCAGAAAAATCATTAGGAATCGATTTAACTGGTTTTGTCTCCTTTGACTGGATTGGCCTCAGAAAAATCTTTAGGAATCGATTTAACTGGTCTTGTCTCCTTTGACTGGATTGGCCTTAGAAAAATCTTTAGGAATCGATTTAACTGGTCTTGTCTCCTTTGACTGGATTGTTATCAGAAAAATCTTTAGGAATCGATTTAACTGGTCTTGTCTCTTTTGGCTGGATTGTTATCAGAAAAATCTTTAGGAATCGATTTAACTGGTCTTGTCTCTTTTGACTGGATTGGCCTCAGAAAAATCTTTAGGAATCAATTTAACTGGTTTTGTCTCCTTTGACTGGATTGGCCTCAGAAAAATCTTTAGGAATTGATTTAACTGGTCTTGTCTCCTTTAACTGAATTGGCCTCAGAAAAATCTTTAGGAATCGATTTAACTGGTCTTGTCTCCTTTGACTGGATTGGCCTCAGAAAAATCTTTAGGAATCGATTTAACTGGTCTTGTCTCCTTTGACTAGATTGTTATCAGAAAAATCTTTAGGAATCGATTTAACTGGTCTTGTCTCTTTTGGCTGGATTGTTATCAGAAAAATCTTTAGGAATCGATTTAACTGGTCTTGTCTCTTTTGACTGGATTGGCCTTAGAAAAATCTTTAGGAATCGATTTAACTGGTTTTGTCTTCTTTGACTGGATTGGCCTCAGAAAAATCTTTAGGAATCGATTTAAATGGTTTTGTCTCCTTTGACAGGATTGGCCTTAGAAAAATCTTTAGGAATCGATTTAACTGGTTTTGTCTCCTTTGACTGGATTGGCCTCAGAAAAATCTTTAGGAATCGATTTAACTGGTCTTGTCTCCCTTGACTGGATTGGCCTTAGAAAAATCTCTAGGAATCGATTTAACTGGTCTTGTCTCCTTTGACTGGATTGTTATCAGAAAAACCTTTAGGAATCAATTTAACTGGTCTTGTCTCTTTTGGATGGATTGTTATCAGAAAAATCTTTAGGAATCGATTTAACTGGTCTTGTCTCTTTTGACTGGATTGGCCTCAGAAAAATCTTTAGGAATCGGTTTAACTGGTTTTGTCTTCTTTGACTGGATTGGCCTCAGAAAAATCTTTAGGACTCGATTTAACTGGTCTTGTCTCCTTTGACTGGATTGGCCTAAGAAAAATCTTTAGGAATCGATTTAACTGGTCTTGTCTCCTTTGACTGGATTGGTATCAGAAAAATCTTTAGGAATCGATTTAACTAGTCTTGTCTCCTTTGACTGGGCTGGCCTCAGAAAAATCTTTAGGAATCGATTTAACTGGTTTTGTCTCCTTTGACTGGGTTGGCCTTAGAAAAATCTTTAGGAATCGATTTAACTGGTTTAGAGAAGGCAATGGAATAACTTCAGCTGTATCAGAAAAATCTTTAGGAATCGATTTAACTGGACCAGAGAAGGTCTTCCACTTAGTTGAGAGTTTAACTGCATCTTTCCTGAAAGGTAAAGGCCAGTCATATGCAATGCACGATATGGACCAAGCAATGATGTTCTCAACATAAATGAGATTGTATTGTATGATGCGTATATGCATGTATTATGATGTATGGAAATGTGATGTTTTAGCTGGGGAAAATAAATCCCGGATATCGGCTGGAGAATAGAGTTGAACTCTTCGTTTCCGCTGGGGATGACAACAAAGGTTATTGTGAGAATAAACCTGTATGAGAAGATAACTTCGTTGGGGAATAGACTGATGAGGAGATTACTCCGAGGGGAATTACTCTGTGGGAAAGAGATGCTCTGCCGAGGATTTTAACGATAAACTCCACTGGGGATTCCGCTGATAAACTCCATTGGGGATGGATTACCGTTGCTGGTGACACTGACTTTGTTGAGGATTGAATTCCTGTTTGTGAAAGGAAAGAACTTCGCTGGGGATGATCTTTCGATTGCAACTTGCTGGGGATAACCCTGTTAGACTTTTATGGGGATAACTCTCTGAGTTTTGCTGGGAATGGTCCTTTGAACTCGGCTGGGGAGATTTATTTTTGTACTCCGCTGGGGATAAACTTCCAGAGTCTACTCGGGATGATGCTTCAACTCTGTTGGGGAAGCTTTTTTAGACTGCGCTGGGGAAATATTGAATCCACAGGGGATATCTTTTATTCTGCCGGGGAACATTCTTATACTCCGCTGGGGAATATTAAGACTGCCGGGGATACTCTGATACTTGTTGGGGAACATTCTTATACTCCACTGGGGAATATTAAGACCTTTTTAGTGCTGATGGTAGACCAACTCTGCTTGGGGAGAGTATTGCTGATTCGGTTATGGTTGTAAGTCTCAGCTGGGGAGAGCTACCATTACTGTCTTACTCTGAGGGGAGTGAAGGTATCTTGGTCATATTCTTCAGCTGAATCTACCTTTGTACCTGGTGGACAAAACAACTACACAGCTTGGACACTTCTTATTTGCCCTTGTGATCGGTGGATCTGGAACTGACTGTTTAACGCTGGTTCGCGAAATGTCGCGGAAGCAAGAGTCGCCACCGTCTTTTATTTTCTCCAAATGGAAAGGACAAAAGCACAGAAAAATTCCTTAAAGAGATTGCTCTCGGTTCGGGAGGTAGATTATAGAAAGGGAAGGTGTTAGCACCCTTTCTATCCATGGTTATCCATGGGCTCTTAGATACTTGCTCATTTGTGTTTTCAAAATGGTTTGTTTGCTCTTCAACTGTGGGTTTTAAAAAAGTTTCGTTTGAAAATTTCAGTTCGACTCATGTATCAGTCCTCAAGAGTGTTTGAAAAATTGCTTTCGAAAGCTTTTTTGAAAATGTGTTGGTGTGAAAAGTATTTTTTATTTGTTTTGAAATTAGAGCAAGTATCTACGAGTCGTCTACCTACCCTAAGGAATTCGTCTGTGTAGATGTCCTTAAAGTAGTGCCATCCCACCATTGAGAGGTAGGTAGCACCACCGTTGGAGGTGTTCGGGTCAATTCGAAGTTCGGGACATGATGATCACCAGAGCAATAGGAAGACACCTTAGAAGCTACCCTCATGCCAGGTTCCCGGATCATGAGGACTTACTAAGACATCCTCTACTCGACGATCACCTTTCGAGGCAAGGCAACAGTGAGGCGTACCCTAGGGGTGGTGTGTGATTTGTGTGTCGTTTTCAGATATTTTTGTCTTTTGTCATGTCATGGGTGATCTACGCTTTCGTTTTTATTTTATCATTCATTCTTGCATGCATTTATTAACAGTTAAAAGATTGCGAGAATTAAAAGTTCTAGACTATTACAAAGGCGCGGGTCCACATCGCCAAAATTAAAATCCAGGACCCGATTTGACAGAAAGTAAATAAAGACGTGCGAGAAATAAAATGTCCGAGTTTACAAGGCTTTGGGAGAATTACATTAATATTTAAAAGAAGTAAAATAAAATGCGCGAATTGGAATTGAAATTGGAAGCGAGGGCGTTGGACCCTTTTTAATGAAATTAAATTAAATGATTAAATTAATTAAATTAAAATAACAAAAGAAGTTGTTTTTGAGGTTTTTATATTTATGAATCTTTATGAGAAAAATTAAATGAAATTAAAATATTAATCCTAATTCTATAACTTTTATTTATTAAAAAAAAAATATTAAAGTTAAACCTAAATTAACCTAATTAATTAAAGTAATTTGATTTATAAAAATAATAGTAAATAATTAATTGTTAGAGATGATAAAATAAAAGAAAAAGTGATTAAAATAGTTAAAACCTAATTCTACAAGTTTTTTTTAGTTTATTGAGAAAAGTATTTGAATTAAACCTAATTTAAAAAGCTAAAATTAATTAGTGATATTTATTTACAAAAAAATAACATTAAATAAAAATACTTATTTTTTTGTCTTTTTCTGATTTTTATATTGTTTTTATGTTTTTTATGAAAATATTAAATCAAAGAATTAAAGGAAATTAATAAAAACAAAGAAAAGAAATATATAAAAAGAATAAAAGAAGCAAACCCTAGGGGGTTCTGTCCCCAAATTGGAGGTGTAACCTTAGCAATTCTGGCCCAATTATGTCAAGCCCTTTTTGACTTTCCAGGGTAGCATGCACATGCGTTGACTCCTGCCCATCATGTTCTTCCAATTATGGCCCTTTGATTAATCTCAGTAGGCACGTGGAAGGCCTGGATGTGGAGAATATGGTGGACCCTAGTACTGAAACTGCATAGGAGCGTTATTAACAAAATAATATGGAAAGGGAGGGGGACCTGGGATCGAACCCAGGTCCTAGAGATTACCAACACGTTCCTTGACCAGTGGAGCTGCTGTATCACTTTGTATATATAATAGCAAATAATTAATATAAGAATAAAGCAAGCGTTAGTGGGATTTTAGCGCGAATTTTCAAACGAACCACTTATGCCTTGACACTTCATCATCTTCCCCGTTTTGCTTTTTTCCCTGAAATATAAAAGAGGTTAACGGGGGTTTTAAACCCCCCCAAAATATGCGTTTTCTAATAATAGCGAACAGGCCATCTCGGATCAGAAATTAGGCGCGACCATGGCAATCGATTCGTCCAAGTGTCCTGGTTTTGATCATGGTATTGGGAAGTCCCAATTTTACAGTGTTCAAAAGTACCCAATTCGAAGCTTGAAGAACCCTAGCCTGTATCAATGGTGAAATCTCCAATAGTGCACAAAAACTCAATTAAAGTATGCAGTTAGCTTTAGAATCAATCACTCAATGTAAATCAATAAAGAAAACACACGAAAAATGCATGAAATTCATGATTCGATTATGGAAATTTTCGTGAAAAGCTTGACTATGATATACCAATTCTTGATGTTTTAGGCTATGATATTGATCCAGGCACCTTCCTTGATGTCTCAGCAAGACAATGGAATAGTTATTTTGGCTTGAATCGCCCTAGAACCTAGTTTTCAGTTTTGGAATTTCTTGTAAAAAACTCAAACTTTGTTATGGATTTCTGGCGCAACTTTGTGGTTATTGGCATTACGGTTGGCTTCATGCTTATGTATGGAATGATTAGGGTAAAAAATCTGAGCCAAAGGATCCATGAATTGATGAGAAAATATTTGATTTTCCATGCCATAATTTTCCAATCTTTTCATGCATATTTGCTACCAAATCATGTTCAATCACATGGATTCTTTCCCAATCTAATAATGCACGGAAATCTGAAGTTATCCTATGCACAAAAAGATTTGATTGACTTGCTTTGATATTTTTCACATATTTATTTTAATTAAATGAATTATTAATAATTAAAAATCCAAATAAATAAATAAAAATGATAAAAAACTTCCCTTTGGGCCAAATGGTCGTGCACATGCCTTGGATAATTATTCTTGGAAGAAAAAGAGGCCCATTAGCATTTTTAAGACTTTTGAAGCAATGTTGACTTTTCAAAATATCCAAAAATTTCCCAACTTCCACAAGGCATATCTTGCTCAATTTTCAAACTTTGATCATGTTCTTGGAGATTTTGGAAAGGTCTTGAAGTCCTCTAACCAATGTCTTTGGTCCAATGTCATTTTGATTTACCAATCTCAAGTTATGGCCTTTGACTTAAAGTCCCTTTTTGTTGACTTTTGAAAATGACCTATAATGTTGAAATTGATAACTTTTTGTGAGAGCATTTCTTAGACTTGAAGTGTGAAGAGGAGTTGTAGGAAATGTCTTTCTCTTCAAAATGAGCTTTGGATGGAATTTTTCTGATAAACCATGTGGAAGTTATGCCTTGGTCAAGTTACAGTTGACTTTTTCAACTGTCCAAATATGGAAACTTTTGCATCTTGAGACTTTTTGAGCCATACTTTGAGAATCATGATCAAGCATTGATCAAATGATGTTTGTGGCTTCACAATGAGATGTTGACCAAAAATTTGAACTTTTGACTGTCAAATGACCATTTTGCCCCTACAGTTGACTGTAGGGCAATTAGGGTTTTTGACTGTGCAATTTTGTGCTGTAAGTCTTGAAACTTGGTATGAGGATGCTTGACCATGTTTATAAGCATGTGGGACTTGATTGGACCCTTGGAAACTTCATTTTCTTTGTCAGAACCAAAACCCTAGTTTTTGACTGTTAGGAGGCCCATGAATTGTGCAACCCTTGAAGAGATTTTGAAGCTTTGACTTGGCAAGTTTTGAAGAATATGGGAGGGCAAATTTTGGGGTACAACAGTTGCCCCTGTTCAATCTTCTTAGACCTGAGGATGCAGATTGGCTGACGTGCCTTTCGTAATCCGAAGGTGGAAGATGATTGAACACTAGAGTGCCCAGAAATTTGCGCTCACATAGTGGTGTGATGATGGGAATGGGCTTATAGATGCCATTTGGAGATTTATGGATAGGATGATGGGCTTATAGATGCCATGCTAAGAGGTGATGGATAGGTGGATGGGCTTATAGATGCCATCTGGATGTTGATCGCGTAAGAGATTCCTTAGCGAGAACTTGCGTACCTGCAAAAGAAAAATGAATACCTGGCCTGTTACAGGAGCTGGTCTTCGGATTCTTTGTGTAGAGGTGCCCTGACTGGTTACAGGAACTGGATATGGAGCTTCAAGAGGTGATGGATGAACCAGGGATGGTTACTACCTCAACAGGAACGGTGAGAGAACCTTGGACAATTTCAACCTCAACAGTAACGCTGAGAGAACTTTGGGCGACTTCAACCTCAACAGTAACGCTGAGAGAATCTAGGGACGATTACTACCTCCACAGTAACAGGGAGAGAACCATAGACGACTTCAACCTCAACAGTAATCATTGAGAGAATCTTGGGCGACTTCAACCTCAACAGTAATCATTGAGAGAATCTTGGACGACTTCAACCTCAACAGTAATCATTGAGAGAATCTTGGGGCGATTACTACCTCCGCAGTAACGGGGAGAGAACCACAGGCGACTACAACCTCAACAGTATCATTGAGAGAATCTTGGATATCTTCTACTTCAACAGTAACGCTGAGAGAATCTTGGGGCGATTACTACCTCCGCAGTAACGGGGAGAGAACCACAGGCGACTACAACCTCAACAGTATCATTGAGAGAATCTTGGATAACTTCTACTGAGTCTTTATCAGGAAAATCTATTAGGGGTCGATTTAGCTGGACTAGAGAAGGCCTTTGACTGGATAAGAAACAGAAAAATCTTAGGGTCGATTTAACTGAACCGGTCTAGGTCTTGATGTCTTCAACTGGATAAGAAACAGGGAGATCTTAGGGTCGATCTGACTGAACCAGGGAAGGCCTTTGACTGGATAAGAAACAGAAAAATCTTAGGGTCGATTTAACTGAACCGGTCTAGGTCTTGAATATAGCTGGGAACTTAACTGAATTCTTCCTGAAAGGTAAAGGTCAGTTACACTCAATGCATGATTTGGATCAAGCAATGATGTTCTCAACATAAATGAGATTTGTAAGGTGTAATGCCTATATGCATACTATAATGTATGAAAATGCGATGTTTATGAATGTATGTTTTCGTCTTTAGGAAGATAAATCCTTGACGGGTGCTGGGAAGTCACTCTTGGGCTGATGTTGAAGAATAGATCTTTGCTTCCGCTGGGGATGATAGTTGCAAGGGTACCGGTAGGAGAAGATGACTCCGTTGGGGAATGAACTTGGCGAATGGATTACTCTGTGGGGAGAGAGGTACTTTGTTGAGTTGTTGATAATAACTTGCTGGAGATACCGTTGTTGTGTTGGAAGTGTTGATAGACTTCGCTGGGGATAAGAGGACTTCGTCGAGGACGCTCTTTCCGTGGCTATTGGCTGAGGATAACCTAGTTATATCCTGGTAAGGAAATAACTCTTTGAATAAAGACGGGAGACACGTTCATGCTCTGCGAGGGGTAAGCTTCCAGAATCTACTGGGGATAAGCTTACTGCTTGGGGAGATGAATTCCAACTTTCCTGGGGAACTAGATTGGACTCTCCTGGGGAAGTTTTGAACTGTAATTTTTGTAAGTTGAAAGAGGGAACCTATGTAGGGTTGCCTGATGACGAGCTCGTGTAAAATTGCATCTTGGAGGAAGGAAACCTGTGTAGGGTTTACTGATGACGAGTCCGTGTAAAACTACGTCTGGAGCTTGAGAAGGGAACCTGTGTGGGGTTACTTTGACGATGAGCCCGTGTAAAACTGCATCCTGGAAGAGGTAAAACCTGGGTAGGGTTTCTTCGGGATAAGTTCGTGTAAAACTTTTGGCGGAACCGGGGTAAGGTTATCGCGGGGTAAGTTCGTGTAAAACTTTTGGCGGGGTAAGGTTATCGCGGGGTAAGTTCGTGTAAAACTTCTTGATGAACCGGGGTAAGGTCACCTTGAGATAAGTCCGCGTAAGACTTCTGGAGGAACCGGGGTGAGGTTACTGCAGGATAAGTTCGTGTAAAACTTCTTGATAAACCGGGGTAAGGTCATCTTGAGATAAGCCCGTGTAAGACTTCTGGAGGAACCGGGGTGAGGTTACTGCAGGGTAAGTTCGTGTAAAACTTCTGGATGAACCGGGGTAAGGTTATCTTGAGGTAAGTCCGTGTAAGACTTCTGGAGGAACCGGGGTAAGGTTACTGCAGGTTAAGTTCGTGTAAAACTTCTGGATGAACCGGGGTAAGGTTATCTTGAGGTAAGTCCGTGTAAGACTTCTGGAGGAACCGGGGTAAGGTTACTGCAGGATAAGTTCGTGTAAAACTTGAGATAAATCCGTGTAAGACTTCAGGGGGAACCGGTGTAGGGTCATTTTGATGATAAGTCCGAGTAAGACTTCTGGAGGAACCGGGGTAAGGTTACTTGATGATGGGTCCGTGTAAGACTTTATTTGAGAAGGAAAGGAACCGGTGTAGGGTTACTTGTGGATGAGTCCGTGTAAGACTTTGCTTGAAAGTTGAGTAGGAACCGGTGTAGGGTTACTTGATGATGATCAAATGGATGATTGTCCTGTTTGGTTTCGGATGTTAACCCACGATCTGGAATTTGTAAAGGTAGATGGTAATCATCTTTGTATCAACCTTTCGTTGGTACTTTGGTTGACAAAGCAATTGGATCGCCTGGACGACTTATTATTGCCCCTGTTTCTATGGGAGATGGCACCTGTGGGGTGCTGATAGTTGTTGATAGACAAACCTTCTTCTGGTAGGAAGGTGACGAGATGCCGGGATATAGTCGTACGCTCTTGATCTCTAACTTTTGCCTGGACCGCCCTTTCGGGTTTTCAGTCCACCGGGATACCCATTTTTACCCAAGCTGCCTTTTCAGGTTTTCGACTTGCCGGGTGTACAGATTTTTTCATATTCATCCCTTATTTTTGCCCGAACTCTTTTGGTTCGCCGGGAAGCCCTTATTTTTGCCTAGGTGTGTCAACCTAGCGGGTCTTTGATTTTGCGTAGTATTTTTCCGACTATGTCCATGCTTTCAGAATGTAGGGAGTTGCCCTTGTTAGAAGTGTTTTGTCCTGCCACCAGAAAGTGTTTGATCAAGCAAGATTCATTGTTGGAATGCCCCAAGTGACTCAGGCGGAGATTTGCCCCAGGCTATTTGGCCTTTGAGAGATTCTCTGAATCTTGATTGGACTGCCCCAGGTGGTGGACCATGATCATGTTGTGCCCCTTGATTGGAGTGCTTTTGTTCACTAGGTATTCATCGTGCGAATTTCCCTGCTGTTCAAACAAATAATCATATGCAAACAAGGTTATATCAAAAACGCAAAGTTTATGTCTGTCTTGAAGATTTTGAAAATGCATTCTTTTCATAAAACACGTGAATGTTTGTAAAACATGATGTCAACTCCGTATTTACCGTAAGCCTTAAGGAGTCAGGATACCTTTGTAACAGTATGCTTTCGAACTAACCCATGCTTCAGCTAGGACTTTTAAGGGTTATAACATGGCCAGGTTCATGGTTTAAGAAACAAAGGATAAAGGCTCAAATTTTATTTGTACCCACCCGCTCTTCGTGATGTTCTCTAAACCTAAACTCAGTTGATCATACGTTAGACCTTGTTTGAGTCTTTGCTCTGGTTTTCCAGTGATGGTTCAGATATTGATGATTTATTTTGAATAGACAGTCATTTTTTGTCGAGGGTTTGTAAGACCTCTTTCTTTTCCTTGATTTTTGTTGTCCCTAAGTTTTGCCTGAACTGTTTCTCTCGTGATTACAGTCAGCGGGATGCCCCAGTTTTGTAAGTCTCCTTCATAGGTTTTGACTTATTGGGTTCTTATTTTGAAAGATAATGACTGCCTTTCTTTATTGATTATTCGGAACCATCACTGTCTTTCTTCGTTTTGTAAGGACCTCTTTGGTGCCGTTCGTTAGGCACCTGGATCAACTGAGAGCACTACCCTGCCCCAGGTTATGATAAAGGGTTTTAATTTTCGAAAAGAAAAAACTTCTACTTCTTTGGCTCAAAGGGGTTAACGAGGGATTATCTTCCTTATAACTCCAGTGTTTAGGGATTGAAACAATGCCTGTACCTCATCAGCGGGGTCTGTTCGAAAGCATACTGTAAGGATCGTGGTATCGTTTTCGTCATCCTCCCTTAAGAGGCTTAGAATTATTAATCGAGCATTGATCATCACAAAATATGAAAACAGCTTTAAGTATAGTAAACATAATTAATTCAAGACAGACATGTGTAATGCATTCATGAAATAAAGGAGTTTAGCATGACAATTGTTTATTTGAACAAGAAAAGAAAAATACAACTTGAATTCAAATGAACAAAAATCTCTCAATCCTAGCCATGTTTTGGCAAGGGAGCAGTGATCACGTTGGGAGCTTCAGCAGGCTCGAATTCAATCTCTTTAGCATCGATCATATTCTGGATCTTATACTTCAGCGCCCAACAGTCCTCAGTATCGTGCCCCGGGCTATTAGAGTGATAAGCACACCTCGCCTCTGGGTTGTAGTTTAGAGAGGGGGTCTTGGGATTTGCAGGAGGGTTGATCACCGCAATCAGATTCATTTTCAACATGTGCTGCAATGCTTGTGACCACGACATGTTGATGTTGGTGAATTGTCTTTTAGGCTCGCCCGGCCTTCGCTGATTTCCCTTTTGTGGTTGTCGGCGTGGTGCAGAACCAGAGATCATGACTGCCCCTGCCTGTTGGTCACGACGACTCTTTTGACCGTATGCAGCATTAGACTCTTTCCTGCCCGTGTAAGGCTTTTTGTGAGTATCAGAAGATGTGGCCTCTTGAATTTTCCCACTCTTGATACCAGCTTCAATTCTTTCCCCAGTCAGAATGAGGTCGGTAAATCCTGCAGATGAATTACCAATGAGATGATTGAAGAACGGCCCGGACAGGGTCCCCAAGAACATATCAACGAGTTCCCGGTCAGTTAATGGAGGCTGCACCCTGCCAGCCAGGTCCCTCCACTTCTGTGCATACTCTTTAAAACCTTCACTTGACCCTAGCGACATACCCTGGAGTTGGGTACGTGTAGGAGCAAGGTCGGCATTATATTGATACTGCTTGTAAAAAGCAGTAGCCAACTCCTCCCAGTTACGAACTTTGGTCCCATCCAGCTGATAGAACCATTCGAAGTGAGTCCCTGAAAGACTCTCCTGGAAGAAGTGGATCCACAAGTTCTTGTCCACTGAGTACGGTTGAATCTTCCGCACATAGGATCTGAGGTGTAGCTTGGGACAAGACGCCCCGTCATACTTGGTGAAAGATGGTGCTTTGAACTTGTGAGGAATGATCACACCAGTAGACAAACCCAAGTCTCCGAAATCCAGCCCAGGCACTTGTTGGATCTCCATAGCATTCAGCCTGTCCTCTAGCTGTTTGTACCGGTCCTCAGCTGGAGGGTACTGCTCATCATTGAACTCCGTCTCGTTGTCGGAGACCACTGGACTAGGCACCTCTCTCTCATGGTGACTGCCTTCCCTCACAGATGGAGTGGTCCTCTCAGCTTCATTCTGTAGTGTGTTCCCAAATCTGCGTCTAGGGTTGAACAAAATAGTCCTCTTGCTCTTCTTCTTCTGAATCAGAGTCTTCAATTCCTTTTGACCCTGGGCTAGACTCATAATCAACTCCTGGAACTGGGCATTCTGGGACTGGAGAGCCTTGATGGATTGCTCAGTAGACAATTCAGGATTCATGACGATCGACTGAAATAAACAGCGAAGAAGGTAAGCAACCTGTCAAAAGGGTACCTGCAATGCAATGATATGGATGTATGCATGCAATGTTTTCAAGGATCTCGCAGGGTAAACAAGAAGCCGTTAGAGTTTGAATTTTGTAGCTTGATTGAAGGAACTTCATGTTGTTGGGATTCCTTCTTCAGGTGTCAAAGGCTCACCATATCGAGTGGGTCATAGCCTCTGACAACTCTGTCTAGAGGAAAATAAATCCTCTTTGCCCCTTGTTGGGATAGTTGGTTCACCATGACCTACACCACAAGCCCTTGAGATCCTTGAAATGGGTTAGGATGTATGCAATGGTATGATGTTATGCTATGCATGGGGTAATGTGAGTAACCCTGTTATGAGTCCCAATTAAGGACTGTAAACAAAACCTGCAAGAAACTCAGGTGTCAGATAACAAGCATGCAAATAGGCAAGTACGAAGGCACACAAGTCACACAAGAGAGCCCTTAGAGTTTAGGCCAGCATGAAGTTTGGGGTACTACCCTCTTGAAGTTGGTGGGCTCAAACCTGTCCTATCAGAAGTAACCGGGTTCTAAGGGTCCCAATATCATTGGATTGCTTTCATTGTTCATCATTTCGATTTAGCCACTGAACTGGCGACCGAAATATTCCAGGAAAGCAACCCTCAATTGAGTGTAGTATCGAGTATCAACCAACCTCGGACTGCACCAAAGTCAGTTATCTCACTACCCTAAAGAGGACAAGATAGTTGAATTAAGGTTCCTAAGGTCTGTTGATGCTTCATGACACCACGCAGAGGCCCCGTACTCTCCTTGACTGAACTCAAGGGTTACCGGTACACACCAAAGTGCCACATCAACGTAGCAGACTGTTTCAACCATGTCGGTATACCCCGCACAGTTCCCTCACAGCCTTGTTGCTACTTTCTAAGAAGGTATCCCCAGATCCGGGTTAGGATCTATAGAACTCCCAAGACAGTACCCACAATAATAAAGCAAGCAATTCAGACAATTGAAAACACAAGTGATCTTAGTCCTAAGGTACACCTCACTTATAATATCCCCAGCAGAGTCGCCAGTTCTATGATCGGTGGATCTGGAACTGACTGTTTAACGCTGGTTCGCGAAATGTCGCGGAAGCAAGAGTCGCCACTGTCTTTTATTTTCTCCAAATGGAAAGGACAAAAGCACAGAAAAATTCCTTAAAGAGATTGCTCTCGGTTCGGGAGGTAGATTATAGAAAGGGAAGGTGTTAGCACCCTTTCTATCCATGGTTATCCATGGGCTCTTAGATACTTGCTCATTTGTGTTTTCAAAATGGTTTGTTTGCTCTTCAACTGTGGGTTTTAAAAAAGTTTCGTTTGAAAATTTCAGTTCGACTCATGTATCAGTCCTCAAGAGTGTTTGAAAAATTGCTTTCGAAAGCTTTTTTGAAAATGTGTTGGTGTGAAAAGTATTTTTGATTTGTTTTGAAATTAGAGCAAGTATCTATGAGTCGTCTACCTACCCTAAGGAATTCGTCTGTGTAGATGTCCTTAAAGTAGTTCCATCCCACCATTGAGAGGTAGGTAGCACCACCGTTGGAGGTGTTCGGGTCAATTCGAAGTTCGGGACATGATGATCACCAGAGCAATAGGAAGACACCTTAGAAGCTACCCTCATGCCAGGTTCCCGGATCATGAGGACTTACTAAGACATCCTCTACTCGACGATCACCTTTCGAGGCAAGGCAACAGTGAGCCGTACCCTAGGGGTGGTGTGTGATTTGTGTGTCGTTTTCAGATATTTTTGTCTTTTGTCATGTCATGGGTGATCTACGCTTTCATTTTTATTTTATCATTCATTCTTGCAAGCATTTATTAACAGTTAAAAGATTGCGAGAATTAAAAGTTCTAGACTATTACAAAGGCGCGGGTCCACATCGCCAAAATTAAAATCCAGGACCCGATTTGACAGAAAGTAAATAAAGAAGTGCGAGAAATAAAATGCCCGAGTTTACAAGGCTTTGGGAGAATTACATTAATATTTAAAAGAAGTAAAATAAAATGCGCGAATTGGAATTGAAATTGGAAGCGAGGGCGTTGGACCCTTTTTAATGAAATTAAATTAAATGATTAAATTAATTAAATTAAAATAACAAAAGAAGTTGTTTTTGAGGTTTTTATATTTATGAATCTTTATGAGAAAAATTAAATGAAATTAAAATATTAATCCTAATTCTATAACTTTTATTTATTAAGAAAAAAAAAATAAAGTTAAACCTAAATTAACCTAATTAATTAAAGTAATTTGATTTATAAAAATAATAGTAAATAATTAATTGTTAGAGATGATAAAATAAAAGAAAAAGTGATTAAAATAGTTAAAACCTAATTCTACAAGTTTTTTTTTAGTTTATTGAGAAAAGTATTTGAATTAAACCTAATTTAAAAAGCTAAAATTAATTAGTGATATTTATTTACAAAAAAATAACATTAAATAAAAATACTTATTTTTTTGTCTTTTTCTGATTTTTATATTGTTTTTATGTTTTTTATGAAAATATTAAATCAAAGAATTAAAGGAAATTAATAAAAACAAAGAAAAGAAAAATATAAAAAGAATAAAAGAAGCAAACCCTAGGGGGTTCTGTCCCCAAATTGGAGGTATAACCTTAGCAATTCTGGCCCAATTATGTCAAGCCCTTTTTGACTTTCCAGGGTAGCATGCACATGCGTTGACTCCTGCCCATCATGTTCTTCCAATTATGGCCCTTTGATTAATCTCAGTAGGCACGTGGAAGGCCTGGATGTGGAGAATATGGTGGACCCTAGTACTGAAACTGCATAGGAGCGTTATTAACAAAATAATATGGAAAGGGAGGGGGACCTGGGATCGAACCCAGGTCCTAGAGATTACCAACACGTTCCTTGACCAGTGGAGCTGTTGTATCACTTTGTATATATAATAGCAAATAATTAATATAAGAATAAAGCAAGCGTTAGTGGGATTTTAGCGCGAATTTTCAAACGAACCACTTATTCCTTGACACTTCATCATCTTCCCCGTTTTGCTTTTTTCCCTGAAATATAAAAGAGGTTAACGGGGGTTTTAAACCCCCCCCCCCAAAATATGCGTTTTCTAATAATAGCGAACAGGCCATCTCAGATCAGAAATTAGGCGCGACCATGGCAATCGATTCGTCCAAGTGTCCTGGTTTTGATCATGGTATTGGGAAGTCCCAATTTTACAGTGTTCAAAAGTACCCAATTCGAAGCTTGAAGAACCCTAGCCTGTATCAATGGTGAAATCTCCAATAGTGCACAAAAACTCAATTAAAGTATGCAGTTAGCTTTAGAATCAATCACTCAATGTAAATCAATAAAGAAAACACACGAAAAATGCATGAAATTCATGATTCGATTATGGAAATTTTCGTGAAAAGCTTGACTCTGATATACCAATTCTTGATGTTTCAGGCTATGATATTGATCCAGGCACCTTCCTTGATGTCTCAGCAAGACAATGGAATAGTTATTTTGGCTTGAATCGCCCTAGAACCTAGTTTTCAGTTTTGGAATTTCTTGTAAAAAACTCAAACTTTGTTATGGATTTCTGGCGCAGCTTTGTGGTTATTGGCATTAGGGTTGGCTTCATGCTTATGTATGGAATGATTAGGGTAAAAAATCTGAGCCAAAGGATCCATGAATTGATGAGAAAATATTTGATTTTCCATGCCATAATTTTCCAATCTTTTCATGCATATTTGCTACCAAATCATGTTCAATCATATGGATTCTTTCCCTATCTAATAATGCACGAAAATCTGAAGTTATCCTATGCACAAAAAGATTTGATTGACTTGCTTTGATATTTTTCACATATTTATTTTAATTAAATGAATTATTAATAATTAAAAATCCAAATAAATAAATAAAAATGATAAAAAACTTCCCTTTGGGCCAAATGGTCGTGCACATGCCTTGGATAATGATTCTTGGAAGAAAAAGAGGCCCATTAGCATTTTTAAGACTTTTGAAGCAATGTTGACTTTTCAAAATATCCAAAAATTTCCCAACTTCCACAAGGCATATCTTGCTCAATTTTTAAACTTTGATCATGTTCTTGGACATTTTGGAAAGTCTTGAAGTCCTCTAACCAATGTCTTTAGTCCCATGTCATTTTGATTTACCAATCTCAAGTTATGGCCTTTGACTTAAAGTCCCTTTTTGTTGACTTTTGAAAATGACCTATAATGTTGAAATTGATAACTTTTTGTGAGAGCATTTCTTAGACTTGAAGTGTGAAGAGGAGTTGTAGGAAATGTCTTTCTATTCAAAATGAGCTTTGGATGGAATTTTTCTGATAAACCATGTGGAAGTTATGCCTTGGTCAAGTTACAATTGACTTTTTCAACTGTCCAAATATGGAAACTTTTGCATCTTGAGACTTTTTGAGCCATACTTTGAGAATCATGATCAAGCATTGATCAAATGATGTTTGTGGCTTCACAATGAGATGTTGACCAAAAATTTGAACTTTTGACTGTCAAATGACCATTTTGCCCCTACAGTTGACTGTAGGGCAATTAGGGTTTTTGACTGTGCAATTTTGTGCTGTAAGTCTTGAAACTTGGTATGAGGATGCTTGACCATGTTTATAAGCATGTGGGACTTGATTGGACCCTTGGAAACTTCATTTTCTTTGTCAGAACCAAAACCCTAGTTTTTGACTGTTAGGAGGCCCTTGAATTGTGCAACCCTTGAAGAGATTTTGAAGCTTTGACTTGGCAAGTTTTGAAGAATATGGGAGGGCAAATTTTGGGGTACAACAGCCCTTATTTCTGATGTTGACAGTAATTCATCTTTTGTTTCGCATGTAAATATTTATGATCATCAATTAATGTCAAATGCATATATCAAAAATGAACATTGGACGTTCTTTGCAAAACAAAACAGATAAAAGAAAAACAGTTTTGAAATTTCTTTGAAAATGAATTGTATTGATTTTGAAGTTTGGCCTGTAAATAGGAGTTTTTGTACAAGAGGCTGACGTCCTAGTAAGAGAACGCCGCTGAATAATAGAATTTACACAATTTGTGAAAGACTAAACAAAACAACTATGTGAATAATCCCACTGGGTTCCAACTCTGCTATTGCCTTTATGTCTTCAAGCATCTCATCACTTTGCTTCTTGGTTGAAGGTAGGTCAGATTGATCAGTGCCGTCTGAGCTTGATAGTCGATACCGAAGTCTGGATGCAAGGTGATCCAATGAGGCATAGTGTTACACTTTGATCCCTAACTTTTCATGGACCGCCCTTTCGTGTTTTCAGTCCACCGGGATACCCTTTTTTGCCTAAGCCGCCTTTTCAGGTTTTCGACTTGCCGGGTGTACATATTTTTTATTTTCATCCCTTATTTTTGCCCGAACCCTTTTGGTTCGCCGAGAAGCCCTTATTTTTTCATAGGCCAGTAAACCTAGGGAGTCTTTGATTATGCGTAGTATCTTTTCACTATGTCTGCATTGACAGGGTGAGGAAGGTCGTCACCATCCATGGTGGTTAGAATCATAGCTCCTCCTGAGAAAATGTTCTTAACCATAAATGGCCCTTCGTAAATAGGGGTCCATTTGCCCCTGGGATCACCTTGAGGTAGAATATTGCGCTTGATTACCAAATCCCCAACTTGATACTCTTGTTGTATGACTTTCATTTTAAATGCCTTGATCATCCGTTTTTGGTACGTATGACCATGACAAATAGCAGTAAGTCTCTTTTCGCCGATTATGTTCAGCTGATCAAGCCGGGTCTGAATCCAGTCGTCTTCACTCAAACCTGCATCCTTCATGATTCAAAGAGAGGGCACCTGAACTTCAATGGGCAAGACTGCCTCCATGCCATATACCAAGGAATAGGGTGTTTCCCCTGTTGACATCCGTGCTGAGGTACGGTACCCATGAAGAGCGAATGGTAACATCTCGTGCCAGTCTTTGTATGTCACCGTCATCTTCTGCACAATCTTCTTAATTTTCTTATTAGCTGCTTCGACAGCCCCATTCATCTTCGGCCGGTAAGGAGAAGAATTGTGATGCTGTATCTTGAATTGCTCGTAGAGCTCAGTGATCATCTTGTTATTGAGATTGGTACCATTGTCCGTGATAATCCTCTCTGGTATACCGTATCGACAGATCCAATTGTGCTGAATGAACCGTGCCACGATGTTCTTGGTTACAGTAGCAAAGGAGGCCGCTTCAACCCACTCTGTAAAGTAATCAATTGCTACCAGGATGAAACGATGCCCGTTGGATGCCGTAGGTCTGATCTCGCCGATTATGTCAACGCCCCACATTGCAAAAGGCCACGGTGCCGTCAAGACGTTTAGATCTTTTGGTATCAGAAGAGTAGTGTGAGTCAACATATACTGCCTCAGCCGGCGAGCAGCCCATGCCAAAGCGTAGCAAGTTCTCTAGAGCAGTGAGTATTGGGTCTCACAGTCGGTAAACTTTTTGCTAAAGCAGTAATTAGCATGCTCTTTTTGGCCAGACTCGTCATGTTGACCCAGCACACCTTTTTGTATTATCCAGCATTTTTAAGTATGAGATCAACGGTCTTCCTACAATTGGAGGTATCAGAATTGATGGCTTGGAGGTAGTATGGCCCTCTCTTCTTGAAGCAGTAGTCTAACAAACTCACCTGACACTTCGCAATCATCTTCACCTTCGTCTTCGGCTAAGTTGATCGGATTTTCAAAGTCATAACTGGCGGTAGCAGAGTCGTTACCAGTGAGATCCAGAGTGGATGAAGATCATGATACATGAGTGTGTGTAAAACAGCTGTTTTGCAATATATAATAAAAGAAAAACAAGGAGCACAAAATTTGAAATGCAAGAACGTCCAAATGCTTTTATTAATGATATATGAAAATGACACACATAAAGCCCTCACAAATGAAGCCACGGTGCCCGGGTAAAACACTGGACCATAAAGTTTAGAACATTGTCTGTTACATATTCAAAACAAAAATGTTCATTACTGGATAATAAAAGAAATAGGGATGAAGTCCTTTGCTGTCCAGTTGCTTGGTCCACCGTTGGTCGTAAGATAGATCCAGCTGTCAAACTCAGACTCTTCCACATCATCTTCAATGGCATTCACTCCTGAGTTGCTGATGAACACATGAGGTCTTCCGATTCGTGCATTCCTAATAGCCCTTTGAGCTTCTGCAGTGAAACCCAAACCAAACTTGTTAGTCTTCTGTGTAAAATCAGGGAGTCGACCCTAATTTGCACACCCACCTTCCTCAATAACAGCCCGGGCATCCTTAAAGAAAGCCATCTTCATAGGAGAATCTTCAACAACAGTCTCAGCGGACGCCAGTGTCTGGGGAACCTCTTCAAAATGCTGAAATGGGGTCTCCATGAACTCCCCATCCATCTCTACATATCGGAAAGAGTTGAGGTGGCTAACCATGTATTCTTCCTCTCCTTGCACTGTCACAATCTTCCCTTTGACCGGGTACTTCAGCTTCTGGTGGAGCGTTGAGGTTACAGCCCCACCTTTGTGGATCCATGGACGTCCCAACAAACAAGAATAAGATGGCCGAATGTCCATCACGTAGAACGTAGAGTTGAAGATTTGAGAACCAACCTTGATCGGGATATCAACCTCTCCATGTACCATTCTTTTAGACCCATCAAAGGCCGTGACGATAATGTTGCTTGGTTTCAGCTCCAACCCTTTGCAGTCCAACCGGTCTAAAGCTTTCTTGGGTAAGACGTTCAACGAGGAACCAATATCCACCAATACATGAGCGAGAGTAGTGCCCCTGCATTCAATGGAGACATGCAGGGCATTATTGTGATGCTTCCCTTTAGCAGTCAAATCGGTGTCAGAGAAACCTAACCCATTATCAGCAGTTAAATTGGCCACACAATCTATAAACTGATCAACTGACATCTCTTGTGGTACGTGGGCAGTCTTCAGAAATGTAATCAGAGCCTTGGCATGGGCCTCTGAGCATAACAACAGTGACAACATAGAAATCTTGGATGGGGTTTGCCCCAGCTGCTCAACTATATTGTAGTCACTCTTTTTGATGATCTTCATAATCTCTTCCATCTCTTGTTTAGAAGCTTCAATAGTAATCATCTTCGGCGCCTTCGTCTGGGCAGGCGCATCAGTGGTGATCCCTTTTCCCCGAGTGTCAGATGACTCGGCGACAGGGGTAAGAATAGGAAATTGAACAGGGATATCGGCAGGTACACTGGCAGGTGTAATAACAACAGGTTTCCGGGCATTTGGCGGAGAGATATCAGGTGAGAAAAATCTTCCACTGCGGGTGACTTTAGCAGGTCCAACAATATTGCTGACTGTGATACGGTGGGAGAACTGACTTGAGTTTTTGCATTTGTATTCGCACTTGTTCAGTTTAGCAAGAGTCGCCACCGACTTTTTATTTTATCCTAAAGGAAAGGTTAAAAAGCACAGGAAAAACCTTTGAGATGTTTTCGTGGGTTCGGGGGGTAGATTATGAAAAGGGAAGGTATTAGCACCCTTTTCATCCATGGTTATCCATGGACTCTTAGTTACTTGTTTTAGATCACTTGCCTTTGCTTTTCAATTGTTTGAAATGGTGCTTTGTGTGTGTGGTTTTGAAAATGTTTTGAAAAAGATGCCTTTGTCTTGGCAACCCTTGTAACAATTCTTTACTCGAATGTTTTACAAAGGTGTTTGTCTTTTCAAAAAGATGTTTCAATGTTTTTGAAAGTTGTTTTGAAAGTTGTGTTGTGGAGTGTATTTTGAAAAGTAGGCAAGTGTGTTTTGCAAGTTTGATCAAGTAACTAAGAGTTGTCTACCCCTAAATTTACTCAAAGATTTTTCTATGTTTTAACCCTTTTAACAGTATTGTTTCACCATTGTATTTGGTGGACAATCTTGTGTTAGGATGTTAACGGGACGGGCGCGGGTCATCATATGGACCATGAATGCAATGGTGCCAAGTGTCTTTGGCAATTTGCTTGAGGGACTATGATCATTTTGTTTAGGCAACTTCGAAAGCGTCATCGAGGGACTATGATCATTTGATTTGTTTTGTTTTTCCAAAGAACCCAACATGCAACATGGCCCATTTTTGAAGGCAACAAGCGGGATTACCCTAGGGGTGCAAGTGTGATTGGTGTATTGATTATCATGCATTTGTCTTGTATTAGGTTATCTAGCGGTTGATTTTGAATCTTCGCATACAAACCCTAATTACTATACAGTATATAGAAAGCGATAAATTGCGGGAATTTAAAGTCTAAGCTATTACAAATAAGTATCCGGGAATGGAGGTACAAATATTTACAAATGGGGATGATTTATCAGGATAGTAGTGTCCAAATAATATTTACAACCAAATCGAATCGCATTCTCAATGTAAAATGTAGTAATGTATAAGCATAAAAGCAATGTATCAAAAGTATTTGTGTAAGTGTATATGATTATTTACAAGTGATGCAAATATGTATTTATTAAGTATTATTATCTTTTTTGTGTTTTTGTTAATGTTATATGAACAAAAGTTTAATTAAAAAAAGAAAAGAAAATTGTTTTAAATTTAATTATCCTATTATCTATGTATTTAGTTAATGTACAAAGGTTTATTAAACAAAGATTCTAAAAAAAGAAAATTATTTAATTTAGAAAAATCCTATTTTTATGTACTCTTAAATGTGATAAAAAAAGTATTAATAAACATTTTGCAAAAAAAAGAATTTAATGTATCATTTTTTATTTAAACAAAAATATTAGTATAAGTTGTTTATAAAAAATAAAGTGATAGAGAAAATAGTGTTAGTTTGAAATAACTAAAAATGGATAAAAGATTAAATGGGCCTTAGAGTTTATTCTTGGCCCAAAACAAAATTTGAAAAAAAAGAATCAGAGGGGGTGTAGGCCAGAATCTATTGGGCTTAGGAATTTGGATGGGGCAAGGCCCAGACGATTTTGACAAATTTGTTTAGGGTTCTCATTTTGTGTTTCAGAACAAAGGGTTTACGCAGGCTAGAGCGGCGCCGTCCCCTTCATCGTTTTCGTCTTTCTCGCTCAAACCAGCCACTGATGTCCCCTTCCGTCTCAGCTGACAGAATGCCATCTCCACTTCTTCCTCCTCAAGATCATTCAGGCCACGATGAAAAAAGGTAACCTTGTTTCTTTCTTAACGCATTTTTAGGGTTTTCAGATTTCCATTCTTGCATGTTTTATTTGTTCTGATTCTTTGATTATTATTATTTCTAGTGAGGCGTGAAAAGAAAAAGGAAGAGGAGATTATACCTTTGGAGGCTTTTGGAGACGGAGGAGGAGAAGTGGGCTGGAGGCGTATCTCAGGCGGCCAGGCGGAGGGAGTATGATGATGTGCTTGCTGGAAATCTGGTACTTTGTATCTCGCTTTAGGTTTTATGATGATAGTTTTCTGAAAACCCCATAACAGTTGCTTCTTTTCCTCTTTTGAATGCTTGTCCCTGGATGTTTACCTCTGTGGTTTGCTTCTGATTGCTTATACTTCTGGCTTTTTACTCGATGATGAACTTAGTTCTGAGAGTTTTGTTGGTTTGAATGCTTCAGTGTTTGATCCTGATTCTGAGTATTGTTGTTCGACCCTGTGATGAGCCTAGCTCTGAGGGTTGCTGTTGCTTCAGTTGTTGTTGATATGTTGGTTCTGATAACTTGATGATGTTTCCTTATTCTGATTCTCTTTCTCTCTTTTGGACTGGTTACTCAATGATGAACATCAGTTCTGAGAGTTTGGAATTTGTGGCTTGGATATTGGATGATGGTTGTTTGGATTGGCTTTTTTGGCTTGAAGATAGTTTTGACAGGCTTTGTTTGTAAGGTTGTTTGTAAGCTTGTTTGTAAAGGATTTTTCTGGTATAGGCTTCAAGGTTTGTGGCTTGCTTCAGTTTGTATGGCTTTGTTGTGATATGCTGGCTTTTTGAAAACTTAAGGTTTAGGCTTCAGGCTTGTTTATGCAGGATGAGGCTTGTGTAGTTTGACAGGTTATGAGTTTTGTGTTATTTCTGTTATGTGCTTGTCTGAATTAAGGTTTTGTTTGTGAGTTTGCTTTAGGCTTTCATCCTGTAGCAGTTTTTTTTGATATTGAGTTTTGACAGGCTTCAGACTTTATGTTATGTTACAGTTTGAAAAAACTTGTATCTTTGAAACAGGTTAGGCTTGAAGCTTGTTTTGGAGGCAGGCTGTTTGTTGTTTTTGTTATGTGGTTCTGCCTTCTCTTTTGTTTGTTCTGATATTTTTGTTTTATATATCTTAAGCCTAAGCCTGCCCACTGTAAGCCTCTTTTCTCTCTTTTTCTCTCTCCACAGAAAAGCATTCTTTATTGCTTAGACTGTACTACTCTGCTCTGAAAAAGTATTGGCTGGAAAGTGATGGATAATATTTGAATATGTTGCTTGCATTATGGTTTTGCTCTGCATATCTCTTTTCCAGATTTCCTGCATATCTCTTGACAGCTTTTTGTACTTTCTTTGGACAGTTCTGCACTTGGTTAGGCATTGTGCAGTTCAGTTTGAACTTTGTAGTTTGTACATGCTGTTTGTTTGGCATTTTGAACTATGCAACTTGCTTGGCTTTTTTGACAATGCAATTTGGTTGGAAATTATGCATTTTGTTTAATATGCTGCCTTGTACATTTTTTATATTTGCAAGCATATTTTCTTTCTCTCTTTGTGAACTAAGAATTTTCTTGTGATTTGCAGAGAGAGTGAACAAACTGATTCCGGCCAATCACTTTTAATGATGAGCTTTTTTATGATTAACTGTCTGCCTTTTTAATTAAATTCATCTGCATTTGAGTTCTTCCTTTTCTTTGTTTTTGCAGATAAAAATTAATTGAGCAAAGGGGAGCATCAGTGGAAGATGAAGACTTAGGAAAATTTAGGATAACTTTATTTTATTTCCAATTATTTGTAATAACATTATTTGTAAATACTGTAAATGTATTCAAATAACATTTGTACTAATAATTAAAAATAAATAAAAGCTCTTTTGTCAATTAATCTCTTTTAATTCTTCTTCAATTGTTTATTTAATTATTTATATTTCTTAAATTATAATAACTGGAAAATATCCAATAATTTTAACTTAGAAATGATAAATAATCAATAAACGTCTGACGTTCCGAATAATCAAAAGTATTGCACAGTCAATCATAATAAATGCCCATATGTCCTTCCTTTTACTGATTAAACCAAACACTGCAAATTCTCAATTCAAATGCCTCAGCTTTTATCCCAGATGTTTAGACCTTGAGAAACAAGCAGAAATCTTGAGCAAACGTCAAAGCAGTGTAACAGCCAATTAAGACACTGTGGATTCAAACTCTTGTGAAAATGCGCGTGCAAACCCTAATGTTGGATTTACTGTCAAAGAAGCGCCTGCCTGATCACACCCTGAGCCAAACTCAACCAAACCCTAACAATCTGCTTGAATTGATTTTAAATCAATAAAAACCCTAATTTTGTTTGACTGACAAGAAAAGTCTGTTTGACCGATTCTTAAGCCAATCTGAAAAGTCAGGAAAAGCCCGGAGCTGTGATTTCTTGTGGAAAAGAGAGGGCAAATTTTGGGGTACAACAGTTGCCCCTGTTCAATCTTCTTGAACCTGAAGAGTTAGATTGGCAAGTTTGCCGTTCGCGACTCGAAGGTAAAAGGAGATTGGACACTAGAGTGCCCAAAAAATTTGCACTCGGTGATGTGATGGTAGAGGATGGGCTTAAAGATGCCATTTGGAGATGGGCTTAAAGATGCCATCTGGAGATGTGACAGGGGGATGGGCTTAGAGATGCCATATGGAAATTGTTGGTAGGAGGATGGGCTTAGAGATGCCATCTGGAAATGTTTGTTGAACTGTATGTCATTGGTGATTGAGTATCAGAAAAGTATCCATGTTTTGGAACATCTCTGAACTGGGGGTCTGAATAAGCAATAGATTGACATTCGTATCTGGAAGCATTCGTAAACTGTTTTCAAAAGTTGTATCTGAACAAGCGATAGATTAACATCCGTGTTTGGAGAATCCGTAAACTGTTTTCAGAAGTCTTGAATCTGAAAAAGCGATAGGTTAACATCCGTATCTGGAGAACCCGTAAACTGTTTTCAAAAGTCTTGAAGTTGAATAAGCAATAGAGCAGCATCCATGTTGGGAAGCGTCCGTAAACTGTTTTCAAAAGTTAAGTCTGAACAAGCGATAGATTAACATCCGTGTTTGGAGAATCCGTAAACTGTTTTCAGAAGTTGAAGAATCTGAACAAGCGATAGATTAACATCCGTATTTGGAGAACCCGTAAACTGTTTTCAGAGGTCTTGAAGTGAGAAGGAACCGGTGTAGGGTTTCCTGATGATGAGTCCGTGTAAAACTGCATCTGGGATTTTGAGAAGGAACCGATGTAGGGTTTCCTGATGATGAGTCCGTGTAAAACTGCATCTGAATGAATCTGGAATAAGTATCAGAATGTCGCCATGTCTGGGTCACATATGAACTATCTCTGGGTGAATTTGGAATAAGTATCAGAATGTCGCCATGTCTGGGTCACATCTGAACTATTTCTAGAAAGAATCTCGGAAGATGAAGATCTTTGTCTGTTGACTGATCTTTCCTGAAAAGGTAAAGAGTTAGTTGTATGCAATGTCATGACGCATGATGCAATGTATGTTATATCAATGTTTATGATATGAATGTGATGAATGCGCATGTAAGCTGATGAGCTGTCTTGCTGAGGATAGATGAATCCTGGATGGCTGGAGATAAAAGAATCTTGACTGCTGCCGGGGAAAGTAATTCCTTGACTGCTGCAGGGGATTGCAAGAATCTTTTGATCGTTGAAAATGAGAAGTCCTGGGACCACCGTTTGGGAATCAGGATCTTGGGTTGTATGCCAATCTACTGGGGATTCCTGTCTTGAGGAGATCTTTACTGGGGAATATCTGAATATCCTGTGAGGAATTGAGAATGAGAGTCTTCATTCTGCTTGGGGATTGATAGTTGGAAATTTTAGCTCCGCTGGGGATTGCAAGAATCTTTTGATCGCTGCAGGCATTAATCCAGGATCTTGAAAAGGTTGGTCGGCGAGATAGTTGTCCTGGCTGGTTTCAGGTATTAATCTCTGATCTGAGAAAGAAAGATAGTTTTCCTGGCTTGTTACAGGTATTAATCTTCAATCTCCTCATGTAGATAGTTTTCCTGGCTTGCTACAGGTGTTGATCTATAATCAGTCATCCACAGATATTTTCCTGGCTTGTTACAGGTATTAATTTGGAACTTGGGTTATACGCCACTTTGAGAATGAGAATCTTCATTCTGTTGGGGGTCAAAAATTGGGAGTATACCAATCTTCTGGGGTTTTAAGGATGAGAGTCTTCATTCTGTTAACAGTCAGAAATCGGGAGTATACCAATCTTCTGAGGTTTTAAGGATGAGAATCTTCATTCTGTTAACCGTTAACTGCTATCTGGTCGTAATCCAGGCTTTCACAGAAACTTGTATTGCTATCTGGTCATAGTCCAGGCTTTCACAGAAACTTGTATTGTTATCTGGTCGTAATCCAAACTTCACAATAACTTGCTAAGCTGTTATCCGGTCGAATCCGGGTTTCACGGCTTGTGTTAAAGATATACCACTATCTGGTCGACTCCAGGCTTCGTAGTATTCTTGACTGCTGTCTGGTCGTAATCCAGGCTTCACAGAAACTTGTATTGTCATCTGGTCGTAATCCAGATTTCATAATAACTTGTTGAGCTGCTATCCGGTCGAATCCGGGTTTCACGGCTGGTGTTAAAGATATACCACTATCTGGTCGACTCCAGGCTTCGCAGTATTCTTATATTGTGAATGAGTGACAGAATGGCTACCGTGTCTGGAGCGTATCTGAAACTGTATCTTGGAGTTGAGATCTGTATGAGTAGCATAATGACTTCCTTGTTTGGAGTGTATCTGAAACTGTAACTAGGATCTGAATGAGTGACAGAATGGCTACCGTGTCTGGAGCATATCTGAAACTGCATCTTGGAGTTGAGATCTGTATGAGTAGCAGAATGACTTCCTTGTTTGGAGTGTATCTGAAACTTTAACTAGGATCTGAATGAGTGACAGAATGGCTACCGTGTTTGGAGCGTATCTGAAACTGTATCTTGGAGTTGAGATCTGTATGAGTAGCAGAATGACTTCCTTGTTTGGAGTGTATCTGAAACTGTAACTAGATCTGAATGAGTGACAGAATGGCTACCGTGTTTGGAGCGTATCTGAAACTGTATCTTCCGACAGGTGATGAAGGAATTGTTGAACACTTTTGACATTCGAATGCCCCAAGTGATGATGAAGGAGACTTGCCCCAAGTTCACTGAACTTTTGAGAGATTTGTTGAAATCTTGACTGGACTGCCCGAGGTTAATTGAACTTTGAAAGATTTGTTGAAATCTTGACTGGACTGCCCCAGGTTAATTGAACTTTGAAAGAATTGTTGAAATCTTGACTGGACTGCCCCAGGTTAATTGAACTTTGAAAGATTTGTTGAAATCTTGACTGGACTGCCCCAGGTTAATTGAACTTTGAAAGATTTGTTGAAATCTTGACTGGACTGCCCCAGGTTAATTTGAACTTTGAAAGATTTGTTGAAATCTTGACTGGACTGCCCCAGGTTAACTGGATAGTGACATGTCATGCCCCTTGTTGATAGGAGATTTTTTTGTAATGGAAGTGTCATCCTTTTTGAAGTGATTTTGTTCACTGAGAGGGTTTTCGTTCCTCTGAACATTCGCTGTATGAATTTCTTCGCTGTCAAACAAACAACCATGTGCAAACAACGATATTCAAATAATGCAAAGCTTATGCTTGTCTCGAAGTTTTGAAAAATGCGTTTTTTAGCAGAAAACTTTTTGTAAGACAAATTCAACACAAGATTTAGGGCAAAGCCTTACAGGAGTCAGGATACCTTTTGTAACAGTATGCTTTTGAACTAACCCATGCTTCAGTTAGGACTTTTGAAGGGTTGTAACGTGGCTTGGTTCACGGTTTAAGAAACAAAGGATAAAGGCTCAAAGTATATTTGTACCCACCCGCTCTTCGTGATGTCCTTCAATCCTAAACTCAGTTAATTGTGCGTCGAACTCTGTTCGAGTTTGGAACGACTTTTTGGTGATGGTTCACACCAGTTGAATTTTATGGGAAGGCAGTCATCCCCCTTTTTTTTGCAACACTTTTCATGTTGTTGAGGATTTGTAATGACCTCTTTCTTTTGATTTGTTATCCCTAACTTTTGCCTGACTGTTTCTGTTTTCGAGATTACAGTCAGCGGGATGCCCCAGCTTTCTTAAACCTCCTTTATAGGTTTTGGCTCAGTGGGTTTTTTCTTTTTTGAGAGATAATGACTGCCTATGAGATAAGGAACCATCACTGTCTTTTGATTCCAGAGGAATGCTTTTTTGTTGATGTCGTTCGTTGTATTACGAACTGATAGTTTGCGACTTCAATGCGCATCTTTTTTTTTGAATTAACTGAGATACTACCATGCCCCAGGTTTATATCAGAGGTTGATTTGTTTAGAACAGAAAACTCCTACTTCTTTGGCTCGAAGGGGTTGACTAGGGATTATCTTCCTTATAACTCCAGTGTTTGGGACTTGAAAGAAACACATATACATCATCAGCAAGGTCTGTTCAAAAGCATACTGTATGAGATTATGTATTGTTTCGTCATCCTCCCTCTAAAGGCTTGTAGCTTTTTATCAAGAGTTAAATATCATAAAGAAAGCATAAGAGTAGTGAAAACGAATGGATGAATTCAAGACAAACATATGCAATGCATTAATGAAACCAAGTTTGACATTAATAGATAATTGTTTGAATAACAAAGAGATTACAACTTGAAAATCTAAATGAAACAAAAGTCTCTCAGTTTGAGCTTTGTCACTTCAGGTGGAGAAACCCTTAACGGAAGATTTTCATCTCGCCATCTGGCATGAATCTCAGCACCCCAATGTCAATCAGATCTTGAATCTTGTTTTTCAAGGCCCAATAGTCGTCGGTGTCATGTCCCGGACTATAGGAGTGGTATACAAAAAATGCGTCGGGATGATAGTTAGGAGCGGAGGTATTGGGCTTCCGAATAGGATCCCTCAAATCAGTCAGATTGACCTCCAACAAGCGCTCCAGTATTAGAGATGACGGTATGTCAGTCTCAGTGAACTGTCTCCTCGACGTATTTTGCTTACGCCGATTACCCCGTTGATGCTGACGAGGTTGTTAGTGGGCTTGTGACCCTGAAGCAAGTAAAGGAGCCTTCCCCTTGTCTTCTTGTCTGAAGGGGGGTTGAGTGGTGACTTGCTCTTCAACCTCAGATGTTTTCCCCATTCGGTTGTCTCGAAGCAGTTGGTTGACGAGAACTCTGAGTTCCTCTTGTCTTTGAGCCAAGTCCTGGATGAGAGCCATCTGGCCCACCAGTTGCCCCATCATTTGGATCCTCATTGCAGTCAACTCAGACTGAAGCTCTTCCAACTAATCACTACTGGCATTGCTTGAATTCCCCTGGACCAAGCCCCTTGTGAGGAGAGCCTTCACTTCTTCTTGCCCCAAGGACAGGTTCAAGAACAATTCCTGAAGCTGAGCATTTTGATCCTGGATATCCTTGACAGTCCTCTCTAGAGCCATCTCTTACTGAAATAAACAGTAGGAGAATAAGGGAACCTGAAAAGGAAAAACTGTCATGATGTAATGCATGATATGCGGATGCATGTTTTCAAGGATCTCTTGGGGTAAACACAAGAGAATTTTAGAGGTTGAACTTCAATCTTTGATTGGAGAACTTTGCACCTGTGGATGTCTTTCCACGAGAATAAAGCTCACCATGTCAAGTGGGTCATAGCCCCTGATTCAAGTTGTTGCACTTGATCTTTGATGGCATTTGTTTAGAGGAGAAACCTCTTGCCCTTTGGTAGACGTCTGGTTCAACGTGACCCTGCATCAACGGACCCTCGAGATCCTTGAAATGGTTAGTAAAAAAATGCTATGGTATGATGTCATGATGTTATGTACATGTATGCAAGTAAGTGAGTGTATATACAGGTAATCATATTCACACAAAGAAAACAAGTCCTTAGGTTTAGGCTTGCATGGGGGTTGTAGGTAAGTACCCTCTTGAAGTTAGTTGGCTCATCCTGTCCTAAAATAGAAACCGGGTTCTAAGGAGCTCAATATCATTGGATTGTTTTCTGTGTTCATTGTTTTGGTTTAGCCACTTAACTGGCGACCAAAATATTCCAAGAAAACAACCCTCAATGAGTGTAGTATCGAGTATCTACCAACTTCGGACTGCACCAAAGTCGGTCATCTCACTACCCCTAAACAGGCTAAGATGGTCAATTAAGGTTCTAAGAGTTCGTTAGTGCTTCATGACATCACTCAGCGGCCCCGTACTATCCTTGATTGAACTCAAGGGTTACCGGTACTCAAAAATATGTCACACTAACATAGCTTACTGCTTCAACCATGTCGGTATACCCCGCACAGTTCCCTCACAGTTTTATTGCTATTTACCTAAAAAAGGTGCCCCCAAATATGGGTGTAGGATTTACAACAAACCCAAACAAGGACCCAAAAAGTAAAGCAATCAAAGCAATCAAAGCAAGTATGTATGGGTGATCTAAAACCCTAAGGTAACCCCACTTTTGAATTTATCCCCAGCAGATTCGCCAGTTCTGTGATACGGTGGGAGAACTGACTTGAGGTTTTGCGTTTGTATTCGCACTTGTTCGGTTTAGCAAGAGTCACCACCGACTTTTTATTTTATCCTAAAGGAAAGGTTAAAAAGCACAGGAAAAACCTTTGAGATGTTTTCGTGGGTTCGGGGAGTAGATTATAGAAAGGGAAGGTATTAGCACCCTTTCTATCCATGGTTATCCATGGGCTCTTAGTTACTTGCTTAGATCACTTGCCTTTGCTTTTCAATTGTTTGAAATGGTGCTTTGTGTGTGTGGTTTTGAAAATGTTTTGAAAAAGATGCCTTTGTCTTGGCAACCCTTGTAACAATTCTTTACTCGAATGTTTTACAAAGGTGTTTGTCTTTTCGAAAAGATGTTTCAATGTTTTTGAAAGTTGTGTTGTGGAGTGTATTTTGAAAAGTAGGCAAGTGTGTTTTGCAAGTTTGATCAAGTAACTAAGAGTTGTCTACCCCTAAATTTACTCAAAGATTTTTCTATGTTTTAACCCTTTTAACAGTATTGTTTCACCATTGTATTTGGTGGACAATCTTGTGTTAGGATGTTAACGGGACGGGCGCGGGTCATCATATGGACCATGAATGCAATGGTGCCAATTGTCTTTGGCAATTTGCTTGAGGGACTATGATCATTTTGTTTAGGCAACTTCGAAAGCGTCATCGAGGGACTATGATCATTTGATTTGTTTTGTTTTGCCAAAGAACCCAACATGCAACATGGCCCATTTTTGAAGGCAACAAGCGGGATTACCCTAGGGGTGCAAGTGTGATTGGTGTATTGATTATCATGCATTTGTCTTGTATTAGGTTATCTAGCGGTTGATTTTGAATCTTCGCATACAAACCCTAATTACTATACAGTATATAGAAAGCGATAAATTGCGGGAATTTAAAGTCTAAGCTATTATAAATAAGTATCCAGGAATGGGGGTACAAATATTTACAAATGGGGATGATTTATCAGGATAGTAGTGTCCAAATAATATTTACAACCAAATCGAATCGCATTCTCAATGTAAAATGTAGTAATGTATAAGCATAAAAGCTATGTATCAAAAGTATTTGTGTAAGTGTATATGATTATTTACAAGTGATGCAAATATGTATTTATTAAGTATTATTATCTTTTTTGTGTTTTTGTTAATGTTATATGAACAAAAGTTTAATTAAAAAAAGAAAAGAAAATTGTTTTAAATTTAATTATCCTATTATCTATGTATTTAGTTAATGTACAAAGGTTTATTAAACAAAGATTCTAAAAAAAAATAATTATTTAATTTAGAAAAATCCTATTTTTATGTACTCTTAAATGTGATAAAAAAAGTATTAATAAACATTTTGCAAAAAAAAGAATTTAATGTATCATTTTTTATTTAAACAAAAATATTAGTATAAGTTGTTTATAAAAAATAAAGTGATAGAGAAAATAGTGTTAGTTTGAAATAAATAAAAATGGATAAAAGATTAAATGGGCCTTAGAGTTTATTCTTGGCCCAAAACAAAATTTGAAAAAAAAGAATCAGAGGGGGTGTAGGCCAGGATCTATTGGGCTTAGGCATTTGGATGGGGCAAGGCCCGGACGGTTTTGACAAATTTGTTTAGGGTTCTCATTTTGTGTTTCAGAACAAAGGGTTTACGCAGGCTAGAGCGGCGCCGTCCCCTTCATCGTTTTCGTCTTTCTCGCTCAAACCAGCCACTGATGTCCCCTTCCGTCTCAGCTGACAGAACGTCATCTCCACTTCTTCCTCCTCAAGATCATTCAGGCCACGATGAAAAAAGGTAGCCTTGTTTCTGTCTTAACGCATTTTTAGGGTTTTCAGATTTCCATTCTTGCATGTTTTATTTGTTCTGATTCTTTGATTATTATTATTTCTTGTGAGGCGTGAAAAGAAAAAGGAAGAGAAGATTATACCTTTGGAGGCTTTTGGAGACGGAGGAGGAGAAGTGGGCTGGAGGCGTGTCTCAGGCGGCCAGGCGGAGGGAGTATGATGTTGTGCTTGCTGGAAATCTGGTACTTTGTATCTCGCTTTAGGTTTTATAATGATAGTTTTCTGAAAACCCCATAACAGTTGCTTCTTTTCCTCTTTTGAATGCTTGTCCCTGGATGTTTACCTCTGTGGTTTGCTTCTGATTGCTTATACTTCTAGCTTTTTACTCGATGATGAACTCAGTTCTGAGAGTTTTGTTGGTTTGAACGCTTCAGTGTTTGATCCTAATTCTGAGTATTGTTGTTGGACCCTGTGATGAGCCTAGCTCTGAAGGTTGTTGTTGATTCAGTTGTTGTTGATATGTTGGTTCTGATAACTTGACGATGTTGCCTTATTCTGATTCTCTTTCTCTCTTTTGGACTGGTTACTCAATGATGAACATCAGTTCTGAGAGTTTGAAATTTGTGGCTTGGATATTGGATGATGGTTGTTTGGATTGGCTTTTCTGGCTTGAAGATAGTTTTGACAGGCTTTGTTTGTAAGGTTGTTTGTAAGCTTGTTTGTAAAGGCTTTTTCTGGTATAGGCTTCAAGGTTTGTGGCTTGCTTCAGTTTGTATGGCTTTGTTGTGATATGCTGGCTTTTTGAAAACTTAAGGTTTAGGCTTCAGGCTTGTTTATGCAGGATGAGGCTTGTGTAGTTTGACAGGTTATGAGTTTTGTGTTATTTCTGTTATGTGCTTGTCTGAACTAAGGTTTTGTTTGTGAGTTTGCTTCAGGCTTTCATCCTGTAGCAGGTTTTTTTGATATTGAGTTTTGACAGGCTTCAGACTTTATGTTATGTTATAGTTTGAAAAAACTTGTATCTTTGAAACAGGTTAGGCTTGAAGCTTGTTTTGGAGGCAGGCTGTTTGTTGTTTTTGTTATGTGGTTCTGCCTTCTCTTTTGTTTGTTCTGATATATTTGTTTTATATCTCTTAAGCCTAAGCCTGCCCACTGTAAGCCTCTTTTCTCTCTTTTTCTCTCTCCACAGAAAAGCATTCTTTATTGCTTAGACTGTACTACTCTGCTCTGAAAAAGTATTGGCTGGAAAGTGATGGATAATATTTAAATATGTTGCTTGCATTATGGTTTTGCTCTGCATATCTCTTTTCCAGATTTCCTGCATATCTCTTGACAGCTTTTTGTACTTTCTTTGGACAGTTCTGCACTTGGTTAGGCATTGTGCAGTTCAGTTTGAACTTTGTAGTTTGTACATGCTGTTTGTTTGGGATTTTGAACTATTCAGCTTGCTTGGCTTTTTTGACAATACAATTTGGTTGGAAATTATGCATTTTGTTTAATATGCTGCCTTGTACATTTTTTATATTTGCAAGCATATTTTCTTTCTCTCTTTGTGAACCAAGAATTTTCTTGTGATTTGCAGAGAGAGTGAACAAACTGATTCCGGCCAATCACTTTTAATGATGAGCTTTTTTATGATTAATTGTCTGCCTTTTTAATTAAATTCATCTGCATTTGACTTCTTCCTTTTCTTTGTTTTTGCAGATAAAAATTAATTGAGAAAAGGGGAGCAGCAGTGGAAGATGAAGACTTAGGAAAATTTAGGATAGCTTTATTTTATTTCCAATTATTTGTAATAACATTATTTGTAAATACTGTAAATGTATTCAAATAACATTTGTACTAATAATTAAAAATAAATAAAAGCTCTTTTGTCAATTAATCTCTTTTAATTCTTCTTCAATTGTTTATTTAATTATTTATATTTCTTAAATTATAATAACTGGAAAATATCCAATAATTTTAACTTAGAAATGATAAATAATCAATAAACGTCCGACGTTCCGAATAATCAAAAGTATTGCACAGTCAATCACAATAAACGCCCATATGTCCTTCCTTTTACTGATTAAACCAAACACTGCAAATTCTCAATTCAAATGCCTCATCTTTTATCCCAGATGTTTAGACCTTGAGAAACAAGCAGAAATCTTGAGCAAACGTCAAAGCAGTGTAACAGCCAATTAAGACACTGTGGATTCAAACTCTTCTGAAAATGCGCGTGCAAACCCTAATGTTGGATTTACTGTCAAAGAAGCGCCTGCCTGATCACACCCTGAGCCAAACTCAACCAAACCCTAACAATCTGCTTGAATTGATTCTAAATCAATAAAAACCCTAATTTTGTTTGACTGACAAGAAAAGTCTGTTTGACCGATTCTTAAGCCAATCTGAAAAGTCAGGAAAAGCCCAAAGCTGTGATTTCTTGTGGAAAAGAGAGGGCAAATTTTGGGGTACAACACTGACGTCAGTATCATCAACCAACTCTTGCTTAACTCCATGAAAATAAACATCTGCCCCATAATGCCAAGGGACAGCTTTATCAGAGGTGTAGGGGATGGGCCCCGGAATAGTGATGATCACAGGTGCGATTCTCGGAACAGATGTAATTCTAACAGGCTTCCTCGAGGGAGCCTTGGAAGAATTGTCGAAAATGGTAATGATGGCAACTTCTTCAGTATGGACTACAGGAACAACAATCTTCTCAAATAGAATTTCTTTACTATCCATCAGGCGTTGGACACCTGATTTCAAAAGCGGACAACCATTTGGCAGGGCAGAACACATACGACAACCTTCGTCACAGCCCGGAAATAAACCGGCTAGCAAAAGGTTCTTCTTCACAGTCATCAAAGGGGTAGCAACGTCATTCACAGAAACCATAAACAAGTTTTCTTCTATAACATTCACTCCATGCTTGGGCATGAGAGCAGCCACAACATTAGGCCTCTCGGGCGCCTCAAACTCAATCTCCTTCGCATCAATTAAGTCTTGTATATTATTCTTTAAAGTCCAACAATCATCTATATTATGCCCTGGGCTATCAGAGTGATAAGCACAACAGGCATTAGGGTTATACCTTGGTGATGTTGTGTTTGGATTCTTCGGGGCTTCCTTTGGAATCACCAGATTGGTCTTCAGCAACTGTGGCAGAATCTGAGATAAGGTCATGTTGAGACGGGTGAATTGCCTTCGAGGTCTCTCGTCCTTTTGTTGATTGTTGTGATGAGGAGCACCAGCAGGTTTTGAAATAACAACCCCATTAACAGCTTGGCGGTGTTCAGGTATATTCTGTCTTCTCGTACTGTAGACAACACTGGAATCCTTCTTAAAGGGCTTCTTATCGGTGCTCGATGAAGCACCCTTCTGTATCTTACCAGCCTTAATACCAGCCTCAATCCTCTCACCAGTCAAAATAAGCTCTGTAAACCCAGACGAAGAACTTCCAATTAGGTGGTTGAAAAATGGACCAGACAGGGTCCCCAGAAACATATACACAAGCTCCCGATCAGCCAAGGGTGGTTGTACTCTTCCGGCGAGGTCCCTCCAATTCTGAGCATAATCTTTGAATCCTTCACCCGTTCCTATTGACATACCCTGGACACTCATCATCTTCTCGTCCAATTTGGAGGTGACCAAACTGAGAAGATAACCATGCCTCCTGATGAAGGAAGTAGTATCGGGCATCTTGGCAACCAACTCTTTAAGCAAGGTGGGAACCTGGACAAAGTTAATCCGAATGGTATTCCTACGCATGGGCATCATGATGACCTACAAAACAGAACAAAGATGAATCCCTCCTGTCTTTGAAATAGGTTAGTCCAATGCAAGATGTATGCAATGTTATGATGTCATGATGGAAAGCACACCACAAGTATCCACAAATAGCAAACATGGTAAAGGCATACAAGTCACACAAAGAGCCCTTAGATTTCAGGCTGGCATGGAGCTTAGGTACTACCCTCTTTCAATTCAGTTAGTTTAAACCTGTCCTAAAAATAGTAACCGGGTTCTAGAGGATCTCAATATCACTGACTACCCTCAATCGGTCATAATTCCAGTTTAGCAACCTTTTCTTGCGGCCGAAATCATCGCGAGAGTTTAGTCTCAATGAGTGTAGCATACTGCTACTGTTCTATGGCCAAGTTGGTCAATTTAAAGGTTCCAAGGTCAGTTGGTGCTTAATGACCCCTTAGAAGACCCATATTCTCCTCGTTCCAACACAAGGGATATTGGTACACACTAAAGTGCCACACCAACGTATCTACTGCTTCAACCGTATCGGTCTACGTCGTACAGTTCCCTCACAGTTTATTGCTACTTGCCTAAAGGGTGTTCCTCAGATCCGGGTTAGGATTGATAGTAACTCTGATACAAGACCATAAATATAAATCATACAAAGCAAACAATTGAAAACATAATGATCTAATCCTAAGGTACACCCCACTTTTTATATTCCCCAGCAGAGTCGCTAGTTCTGTGATACGGTGGGAAGAGAACTGATTATTTTTGGAATGCTGGTTCGCGTTTTGCGTTTGTTTTCGCAAAATGTCGCGGTCAGCAAGAGTTGCCACCATCTTTTATTTTATCCAACAAGGAAAGGAAAAAAGCACAGAAAAATTCCTTTTTCGAGATGTTTCTCGGGTCCGGGGGGTAGATTATAGAAAGGGAAGGTGTTAGCACCCTTTCTATCCGTGGTTATCCACGGGCTCTTAGGTACTTGCTCATAGTGTTTTCAAAATTTGCTTTTCTTTGTGTTTGTGGGTTTGAAAAGAGTTTTTGTTTGAAAGGAGTGTAAGTGCGAAAAGTTTTATTTTGTTTTGAAAGGAGAAAGTACTTAAGAACCATCTACCTACTCGAAAAAGGAATTAATCTGTACAAATGTCCTTTAGACAATGCTATCCCACTATTGATGAGTAGGTAGCATCGTCGTTGGAGTTTTAAGGGTCAATTCGATTAAGGGACGCGTGGTCACTAAAGCAATGTTAGGACGCCTTAGTGGTAACCCTAATGTCTTAGATCATTTTTCCGAGGCAACCGTTTCGAGGCAACTATGATCTTTGGACAAGAGGACGACCTCTAAAATTTCCTATACTCAATGACCATGTTCGAAGGCAACCAAGTGAGGTGTACCCTAAGAGTGCGCATGTGCGAGTATGTTATTTCGGTTAATTTTATCTTTGTACATGTCATGGCTGAGCTATGTTGATTTTAAGTTCATACATTTGATCTTGTCATGCATTCCCTATTATCAAACATCTAAAAGTGTATAGATTGTGGAAATTAAATTAACGGAAATTAAATCTAAACTATTACAAGGCGTCGGGTATTTACATCGCCAAAAACAACCCTTGAAATTAAAAGTGCGGAAAATAAAATAAAGCGATAAAATAAACAAAGGTCCTAATTAAAGCTATTACATTCCAGAAGCAAGTACAATAATATGATAAATGGATCGCGTGCGAGAAAATTAAATCGAATGCATTTTTTAGGGTTTTGACCCTTTTTGAAAGGAAAGCATTTTTTGTTATTTTTTTGAATTAAATGGAATTAAATCTAAGTTAATTATTAAATAAATTAATTAATTAAAAAAGATATTTTTGGATTTTTTGATATTTGAATAAAATAAAATAAATTTGGTCAAAATTAATAAACCTAATTTTCTACATTAATTTTAATTATTGCAAAAATATTGGAATTATACCTAATTAAAACTAAGTTAATTAAATTAATATTTATTTACAAAAATAAAAGTGATGAATTTAATTTTAATAAATAAAATATATTTTTGTATTTTTGATTTTATGAGGAAAAGAATTTAATTGGTTAGTTTAAATAATAAAAATAATTAATAAACAAATAAACAAAATAAATAAAAGAAAGAAAATAAAAAGAAATACTCAGGGGGGTTCAGGCCCAAATCAGGAGGTGAAATTTGCAATTCTTTGGCCCAAACATGCAAGCCTGTATGACTTTCCATGATTCCACGTTCATTGGTTGACTAGGGTGTATAGTGGATATCACCTTGGGGCCGTCAGATTTGGCCTGGAGGCCATCTGGCGCTTGGGATATGAGGGCGTATGATGCACTACAAGGCATGAGGTACGCTGGAATATCTGCAAGAAAAACGCAACAGATACGTTGGGGACCTGGGATTCGAACCCAAGTCCTGTTGGACTATGCACTGACGCCTTCACCACTGGACCACTGTGTTTCTTTTGTTAGTGGAATACACAACAATTAATATATTTGAAACAAATTCATATGCCTGAACAAAAAATAAAAAGCGCGAATAATTTGAATGGACGTATGGGATGGGGACACGTCTTCGTCCTTGTCCTTGGAATTACACAGGAATTACCCGCGAATTCGTATCCGCAGCAAAAAACGTAGGTTGAACCTAAAACCAAATCCAGGCCATGAAAATTCAATCTAAAGCCATGGTCTTATCCGTCTCTCCCTCCTGAATTCATCCATGTCCATTATTTGCCTCAATTTTGCCTGAAACTCAAACGCCTAAAAACAAGAACCAAAAACCCTAGTTTCGGGTATGGCATTACAGGCTACAAAAACACAATCAAATATTGCAGACAGTTTGGAAATCATTCAAAGATCAAGAATATGTCCATGGTTTGTCAAAAAAAATGCAAGAATGAGAGATTTCGATTTCAGATGCAGGGCGGTTTCAAGGGATACTTACAGCGCGATTGGGGATGTTTCAGAGCTTGATTTTGATTGCTTTAGACTCAATGGATGTCCGGCAAGAGGTCTACGTTGAGATTTGACCTTGAATCTGCCTCTAGAAAGGATTTCAGTTTCAAGCTTTTTCAAGCTTTTTTCAAGTTTGGTTTCTCTGATTGTGCAGCCTCCTGGTTCAAATTTTCATGCCTTTCACATGTATAAGTAATAAGGAATGAATTAGGTTAACATTTGTGGACTCAATCCTTATGCATTGATGATTTTGGATTTGATATGATCCTCCATTACAAAGCTTCCAAAAATGTCCAAATTCCATCTTTTTGTTCATGATATGGCTTGATTCGGATTTGATTGTGTACATGATGATATTTAAGACCTATATCAATCAAAAAGATACCAAGTGATCAATTTTTAGATTTTATTTGGATTTAAATTGATTTAAAATGAATTAATTCAATAAAAATCAAATAAAATAGAAAAATTAATAATTGGATACAAGACTGAATATAGGACACGTGTGTGGTGTGACAAGATCAAATCAAGTGGAAAAAAGTGGGCCCATTTGACAAAATTTGAAGTTTTGGGGATAGTTGACTTTTGGCAATTTTGGAAAAATGCCCAACTTCAACAATGCATAACTTCTTCAATTTTGAACTTTTACAGGTGTTCTTTGACTTTTAGAAACCTTGAGATGTCCTCTAACCAACCCTTTTGATTTCATCTCATTTTAATAATCCATCCTCAAGTTATAAGCTTTGGGAAAAAGGTGTTTTTGTTGACTTTCAAAAATGACCTATAATGTCCAAATTTGTAAATTTTTGTGAGTGCATTTCTTGATCTTGGGGTATGAAGATGGATTGTATGAAATTTCATCCTCTTCAAAATGAGCTTTGGATGGGTCATTTCTAATAAAGTATGAGAAAGTTATGCTTGGTCAAAGTTGAGTTGACTTTTCCTACAAAACCCTAATTTAGCAACTTTTGAATCTTGATGAATCTTGAGCAATCCTTGATGAATCATGATCAACCCTTGATAAAATGATGAATTATCTTTCAAAATGAGAATGTTGACAAAAAATATTGGAGTTTGACTGTATTTAGGTCACAGTTGACTTTTGCCCTAGCACAGTCGATTTTTGGGCCTCTTGAGCAATTGACTGACCAAACTTCCTCTGCAAGGCTTGAAATTTGACATGGATGAACTTGAGAAAATATTAGGACATTGGGGAGAACCTGAGGACATTTGGATGTAAGGACCTTGAAGCAACACAAAACCCTAATTTGAGATTGACTGCCTTAGGAGATGATTTGACTGTCCAACTCTTGAGCCATCTTGAGTAACTTGGAGATTATTCTTGACATGTCTTGAGAAATATGGGAGGGCAAATTTTGGGGTACAACAATTTCCCCTGTTCTATCTTCTTAAACCTGAGGATATAGATTGGCTTTCGGGCCTTTCGTGATCCGAAGGTGGAAGATGATTGAACACTAGAGTGCCCAGAAATTTGCACTCGCATGAAGTGGTATCAGCATAGTGATGTCAGGAATGAGCTTACATACGCCATTCAGAGACTGTTGGTAGGTGGTCTGGAATTTAGCCGGATCGGGCCTCAGAAAAATCTTTAGGAATCGATTTGACTGGACCTGAGGATGTTTTGTCTTCTTTGACTCTATTGGCATCAGAAAAATCTTTAGGAATCGATTTAACTGGACCAAGGAGGTTTTGTCTTCTTTGACTGGATTGGTATCAGAAAAATCTTTAGGAATCGATTTAACTGGTTTTGTCTTCTTTGACTGGATTGGCCTCAGAAAAATCTTTAGGAATCGATTTAACTGGTTTTGTCTTCTTTGACTGGATTGGCCTCAGAAAAATCTTTAGGAATCGATTTAAATGGTTTTGTCTCCTTTGACAGGATTGGCCTCAGAAAAATCTTTAGGAATCGATTTAACTGGTTTTGTCTCCTTTGACTGGATTGGCCTCAGAAAAATCTGTAGGAATCGATTTAACTGGTCTTGTCTCCTTTGACTGGATTGGCCTTAGGAAAATCCTTAGGAATCGATTTAACTGGTCTTGTCTCCTTTGACTGGATTGTTATCAGAAAAATCTTTAGGAATCGATTTAACTGGTCTTGTCTCTTTTGGCTGGATTGTTATCAGAAAAATCTTTAGGAATCGATTTAACTGGTCTTGTCTCTTTTGACTGGATTGGCCTCAGAAAAATCTTTAGGAATCGATTTAACTGGTTTTGTCTCCTTTGACTGGATTGGCCTCAGAAAAATCTTTAGGAATCGATTTAACTGGTCTTGTCTCCTTTGACTGGATTGGCCTCAGAAAAATCTTTAGGAATCGATTTAACTGGTCTTGTCTCCTTTGACTGGATTGGCCTTAGAAAAATCTTTAGGAATCGATTTAACTGGTCTTGTCTCCTTTGACTGGATTGTTATCAGAAAAATCTTTAGGAATCGATTTAATTGGTCTTGTCTCTTTTGGCTGGATTGTTATCAGAAAAATCTTTAGGAATCGATTTAACTGGTCTTGTCTCTTTTGACTGGATTGGCCTCAGAAAAATCTTTAGGAATTGATTTAACTGGTTTTGTCTTCTTTGACTGGATTGGCCTCAGAAAAATCTTTAGGAATCGATTTAACTGGTCTTGTCTCCTTTGACTGGATTGGCCTAAGAAAAATATTTAGGAATCGATTTAACTGGTCTTGTCTCCTTTGATTGGATTGGTATCAGAAAAATCTTTAGGAATCGATTTAACTGGTCTTGTCTCCTTTGACTGGGTTGGCCTCAGAAAAATCTTTAGGAATCGATTTAACTGGTTTTGTCTCCTTTGACTGGGTTGGCCTCGGAAAAATCTTTAGGAATCAATTTAACTGGTTTAGAGAAGGCAATGGAATAACTTCAGTTGTATCAGAAAAATCTTTAGGAATCGATTTAATTGGACCAGAGAAGGTTTTCCACATAGTTGAGAGTTTAACTGCATCTTTCCTGAAAGGTAAATGTCAGTCATATGCAATGCATGATATGGACCAAGCAATGATGTTCTCAACATAAATGAGATTGTATTGTATGATGCGTATATGCATGTATTATGATGTATGGAAATGTGATGTTTTAGCTGGGGAAAATAAATCCCGGATATCTGTTGGAGAATAGAGTTGAACTCTTCGTTTCCGCTGGGGATGACAACGAAGGTTATTGTGAGAATAAACCTGTAGGAGAAGATAACTTCATTGGGGAATAGACTGATGAGGAGATTACTCCGAGGGGAATTACTCTGTGGGGAAGAGATGCTCTGTCGAGGATTTTAACGATAAACTCTGCTGGGGATTCCGCTGATAAACTCTGCTGGGGATGGATTACCGTTGCTGGTGATACTGACTTTGTTGAGGATTGAATTCCTGTTTGTGAAAGGAAAGAACTTCGCTGGGGATGATCTTTCGATTGCAACTTGCTGGGGATAACCCTGTTAAACTTTTGTGGGGATAACTCTCTGAGTTCTGCTGGGAATGGTCCTTTGAACTCGGTTGGGGAGATTTATTTTTGTACTCCGCTGGGGATAAACTTCCAGAGTCTACTGGGGATGATGCTTCAACTCTGTTGGGGAAGCTTTTTTAGACTGCGCTGGGGAAATATTGACTCCACTGGGGATATCTTGTATTCTGCCGGGGAACATTCTTATACTCCGCTGGGGAATATTAAGACTGTCGGGGATACTCTGATACTTGTTGGGGAACATTCTTATACTCCGCTGGGGAATATTAAGACCTTTTTAGTGCTGATGGTAGACCAACTCTGCTTGGGGAGAGTATTGCTGATTCGGTCATGGTTGTAAGTCTCAGCTGGGGAGAGCTACCATTACTGTCTTACTCTGAGGGGAGTGAAGGTATCTTGGTCATATTCTTCAGCTGAATCTACCTTTGTACCTGGTGGACGAAATAACTACACAGCTTGGACACTTCTTATTTTCCCCTGTTTCTGATGTTGATAGTAATTCATCTTTTGTTTCGCATGTAAATATTTATGATCATCAATTAATGTCAAATGCATATATCAAAAATGAACATTGGACGTTCTTTGCAAAACAAAACAGATAAAAGAAAAACAGTTTTGAAATTTCTTTGAAAATGAATTGTATTGATTTTGAAGTTTGGCCTGTAAATAGGCGTTTTTGTACAAGAGGCTGACGTCCTAGTAAGAGAACGCCGCCGAATAATAGAATTTATACAATTTGTGAAAGACTAAATAAAACAGCTATGTGAATAATCCCACTGGGTTCCAACTCTGCTATTGCCTTTATATCTTCAAGCATCTCATCACTTTGCTGCTTGGTTGAAGGTAGGTCAGATTGATCAGTGCCGTCTGAGCTTGATAGTCGATACCGAAGTCTGGATGCAAGGTGATCCAATGAGACATAGTGTTACGCTTTGATCCTTAACTTTTTCCTGGACCGTCCTTTCGGGTTTTCAGTCCACCGGGATACCCTTTTTTGCCCAAGACGCCTTTTCAGGTTTTCGACTTGCCGGGTGTACAGATTTTTTATTTTCATCCCTTATTTTTGCCCGAACCCTTTTGGTTCGCCGGGAAGCCCTTATTTTTTCCTAGGCCAGTCAACCTAGCGGGTCTTTGATTATGCGTAGTATCTTTTCACTATGTCTGCATTGACGGGGTGAGGAAGGTCGTCACCATCGATGGTGGTTAGAATCATAGCTCCTCCTGAGAAAATGTTCTTAACCACAAATGGCCCTTCGTAAGTAGGGGTCCATTTGCCCCTGGGATCACCTTGAGGTAGAATAATGCGCTTGATTACCAAATCCCCAACTTGATACTCTTGTTGTCTGACTTTCTTTTTAAATGCCTTGATCATCCATTTTTGGTACGTTTGACCATGACAAATAGCAGTAAGTCTCTTTTCGCTGATTAGGTTCAGCTGATCAAGCCGGGTCTGAATCCAGTCGTCTTCACTCAAACCTGCATCCTTCATGATTCAAAGAGAGGGCACCTGAACTTCAATGGGCAAGACTGCCTCCATGCCATATACCAAGGAATAAGGTGTTTCCCCTGTTGACGTCTGTGCTGAGGTACGGTACCCATGAAGAGCGAATGGTAACATCTCGTGCCAGTCTTTGTATGTCACCGTCATCTTCTGCACAATCCTCTTAATGTTCTTATTAGCTGCTTCGACAACCCCATTCATCTTCGGCCGGTAAGGAGAAGAATTATGATGCTGTATCTTGAATTGCTCGTAGAGCTCAGTGATCATCTTGTTATTGAGATTGGTACCATTGTCCGTGATAATCCTCTCTGGTACATCGTATCGACAGATCCGATTGTGCCGAATGATACGTGCCACGACGTTCTTGGTTACAATAGAAAAGGAGGCCGCTTCAACCCACTCTGTAAAGTAATCAATTGCTACCAGGATGAAACGATGCCCGTTGGATGCCGTAGGTCTGATCTTGCCGATCATGTCAACGCCCCACATTGCAAAAGGCCACGGTGCCGTCAAGACGTTTAGATCTTTTGGTATCAGAAGAGTAGTGTGAGTCAACATATACTGTCTCAGGCGACGAGCAACCCATGCCAAAGCGTAGCAAGTTCTCTCGAGCAGTGAGTATTGGGTCTCACAGTCGGTAAACTTTTTGCTAAAGCAGTAAATAGCATGCTCTTTTCGTCCAGACTTGTCATGTTGACCCATCACACCTTTTTGTATTATCCAGCATTTTTAAGTATGAGATCAACGGTCTTCCTGCAATTGGAGGTATCAAAATTGATGGCTTGGAGGTAGTATGGCCCTCTCTTCTTGAAGCAGCAGTCTAATAAACTCACCCGACACTTCACAATCATCTTCACCTTCGTCTTCGGCTAAGTTGATCGAATTTTCAAAGTCATAACTGGCGGTAGCAGAGTCGTTACCAGTGAGATCCAGAGTGGATGTAGATCATGATACATGAGTGTGTGTAAAACAACTGTTTTGTAATATATAATAAAAAAAAACAAGGAGCGCAAAATTTGAAATGCAAGAACGTCCAAATGCTTTTATTAATGATATATGAAAATGACACACATAAAGCCCTCACAAATGAAGCCACGGTGCCCCGGGTAAAACACCGGGCCATAAAGTTTAAAACATTGTCTGTTACATATTCAAAACAAAAAGGTTCATTACTGGATAATGAAAGAAATAGGGATGAAGTCCTTTGTTGTCCAGTTGCTTGGTCCACCGTTGGTCGTAAGATGGATCCAGCTGTCGAACTCAGACTCTTCCACATCATCTTCAATGGCATTCACTCCTGAGTTGTTGATGAACACAGGAAGTCTTCCGATCCGTGCATTCCTAACAGCCCTTTGAGCTTCTGCAGTGAAACCCAAACCAAACTTGTTAGTCTTCTGTGTAAAATCAGGGAGTCGACCCTAATTTGCACACCCACCTTCCTCAACAACAACCCGGGCATCCTTAAAGGAAGCCATCTTCATAGGAGAATCTTCAACAACAGTCTCAGCGGACGCCAGTGTCTGGGGAACCTCTTCAAAATGCTGAAATGGGGTCTCAATGAACTCCCAATCCATCTCTACATATCGGAAAGAGTTGAGGTGGCTAACCATGTACTCTTCCTCTCCTTGCACTATCACAATCTTCCCTTTGACCGGGTACTTCAGCTTATGGTGGAGCGTTGAGGTTACAGCCCCAGCTTTGTGGATCCATGGACGTCCCAGCAAACAAGAATAAGATGGCCGAATGTCCATCACGTAGAACGTAGAGTTGAAGATATGAGAATCAACCTTGATCGGGATATCAACCTCTCCATGTACCATTCTTTTAGACCCATCAAAGGCCGTGACGATAATGTTGCTTGGTTTCAGCTCCAACCCTTTGCAGTCCAACCGGTCTAGAGCTTTCTTGGGCAAGACGTTCAACGAGGAACCAGTATCCACCAATACATGAGCAAGAGTAGTGCCCCTGCATTCAATGGAGACATGCAGGGCATTATTGTGATTCTTCCCTTTAGCAGTCAAATCGGTGTCAGAGAAACCTAACCCATTATCAGCAGTTAAATTGGCCATGCAATCTGTAAACTGATCAACTGACGTCTCTTGTGGTACGTGGGCAGTCTTCAGAAATGTAATCAGAGCCTTGGCATGGGCCTCTGAGCATAACAACAGTGACAACATAGAAATCTTGGATGGTGTTTGCCCCAGCTGCTCAACTACATTGTAGTCACTCTTTTTGATGATCTTCAGAATCTCTTCCATCTCTTGTTTAGAAGCTTCAACAGTAATCGTCTTCGGCGCCTCCGTCTGGCCAGGCGTATCAGTGGTGATCCCTTTGCCCCAAGTGTCAGATGACTCGGCGACAGGGGTAAGAATAGGAACTTGAACAGGGATATCGGCAGGTACACTGGCAGGTGTAATAACAACAGGTTTCCGGGCAGTTGGCGGAGAGATATCAGGTGAGAAAAGTCTTCCACTGCGGGTGACTTTAGCAGGTCCAACAATATTGCTGACGTCAGTATCAACAACCAACTCTTGCTTAACTCCATGAAAATAAACATCAGCCCCATAATGCCAAGGGACAACTTTATCATAGGTGTAGGGGATGGGCCCCGGAATAATGATGATCACAGGTGCGATTCTCGGAACAGATGTAATTCTAACAGGCTTCCTCGAGGGAGCCTTGGAAGAATTGTCGAAAATGGTAATGATGGCAACTTCTTCAGTATGGACTATAGGAACAACAGTCTTCTCAAACATAATTTCTTTACTATCCATCAGGCATTGGACACCTGATTTCAAAAGCGGACAACCATTTGGAAGGGCAGAACACATACGACAACCTTCGTCACAGCCCGGAAATAAACCGGCTAGCAAAAGGTTCTTCTTCATAGTCATCAAATGGGTAGCAATGTCATTCACAGAAACCATAAACAAGTTTTCTTCTATAGCATTCACTCCATGCTTGGGCATGAGAGCAGCCACAACATTAGGCCTCTCGGGCGCCTCAAACTCAATCTCCTTCGCATCAATTAAGTCTTGTATCTTATTCTTTAAAGTCCAAAAATCATTTGTATTATGCCCCGGGCTATCAGAGTGATAAGCACAGCGGGCATTAGGGTTATACCTTGGTGATGTTGTGTTTGGATTCTTCGGGGCTTCCTTTGGAATCACCAGATTGGTCTTCAGCAACTGTGGCAGAATCTGAGATAAGGTCATGTTGAGACGGGTGAATTGCCTTCGAGGTCTCTCGTCCTTTTGTTGATTGTTGTGCTGAGGAGCACCAGCAGGTTTTGAAATAACAACCGCATTAACAGCTTGGCGGTGTTCAGGTATATTCTGTCTTCTCGTACTGTAGACAACACTGGACTCCTTCTTAAAGGGCTTCTTCTCGGTGCTCGATGAAGCAACCTTCTGTATCTTACCAGCCTTAATACCAGCCTCAATCCTCTCACCAGTCAAAATAAGCTCTGTAAACCCAGACGAAGAGCTTCCAATTAGGTGGTTGAAAAATGGACCAGACAGGGTCCCCAAAAACATATCCACAAGCTCCCGATCAGCCAAGGGTGGTTGTACTCTTCCGGCGAGGTCCCTCCACTTCTGAGAATAATCTTTGAATCCTTCACCCGTTCCCATTGACATACACTGGAGTTGGGTACGCGTGGGAGCGAGGTCGGAGTTGTACTGATACTGCCTGTAGAATGCAGTTTCCAAATCTTCCCAACTGCGGATACTGGCTCCGTCCAACTGATAGAACCACTCAAACTGAGTCCCTGAGAGACTGTCTTGAAAGAAATGGATCCATAGGTTCTTATCTGCGGTGTAAGGCTGAATCTTCCTCACATATGACCGGAGGTGCAGCTTCGGACCAGAAACTCCGTCATACTTAGCAAAGGTTGGTGCCTTGAATTTGTGGGGAATCACTACCCCAGATGATAGACCTAGATCACCAAAGTCCAGACCAGGCACTTTCTGAACTTCCATAGCACTCAACCGGTCTTCCAGTTGCTTGTATCTATCCTCAGCAGGAGGATACTATTCTTCATCGAAGTCCGTCTCGTTGTCGGAGACCACAGGGCTAGGAGCCCTCCTTTCCTCTTGACTATCTTTCCCTCCAGATGAGGTGGTCAGATCAACTTCATTATGTAGCCTGTTTCTAAACCGGTGTCCTGTGTTAAACAGGATTGTCCTCTTCTTCTTCTTCTTCTTCTTCTTCTTCTTCTCTTTCATAATCAGGGTCTTCAAATCCGGCTGACCCTTAGCTAGATTCATGAACAACTCTTAAAATTTGGCATTCTGGGCCTGGAGGGCCTTGATGGCTTGCTCAGTTGAAGGTTCAGCAGACATGATGAGTGCTGAAATAAACATCGAAGAAGATAAGAGCCTTGTAATGGGTACCTGTCATGAAGTGCATGGGATGCAATGCATATGACATGATTTCAAAGACAATCGAGAGATTCAAATTTGTAAACCAGAAAGGAAACACACTTTATTAGATAAACTTTGAAATTCAAATTGTTCAACTGATGCCCTCAGGGCGTTACAATAATGGAAATACTGAAAAGTAAATAAAAACTGGAAAGGAAATCATCAAAGGCTAATCAATGCTTCCATGGTCTCTTCTTATCAGTGCGGACATAGTCGTTGAGAGTCCGCTCGTTCTCCAGTTGCCTAGTCAACCTCTGGATCTTCTTCTCTTGCTCGTTGAACTTCTCTATGTAAGAATCCCGTTCTTCTCTCAGTTACATCCAAGATCTCTTCAGTGCCCCAATGTCAGTGGGCATATAAGGATGGAGGATAGTTGGAAGAACCCCTTCTTCATTAGCAACTTCAAGAGTGACAGGCCGGACGGCTTCATAAGGCATACCCAGCTTTTGGGCATGGATACAGACCCATTTGAGATATGGCTCCATCGGAAGTGAAGTCTTTGGACCCAACTCATGTGGATCAGATTGGTGAACTCTATCCCAAGCCCTTATGAATCTGTGACGCTGCTCGTCGTTATCCCCTTGAAAATCAAAGATGATGCTAGGCATTAACAACTCATGTGGTCCTTCTCTTCGGGCTCTTCTAAACTGACGTAAGGCTAAGCACGGATTGTAATAAATTCCTCCATTAGTTCATATCAAGGGAACATTAGGGTACTCCCTACAGCGATCAATGATAGTCACCTCGTCCATACCTTTGAGAGTCCAAATGATGTCATTATGCGAGAGAGACATAACCCTATAGGCCCAACCCATGCCTTCTTTATTCTTCAGCACTGATTTGGGAAGGTGCAAATAAACCACCTTGCCAATAATGGAGCACAGCACATCAAGGTTCCCCACTTTCGGGCAGTACGAGCATAGAGCTGATGAAGGATGTCACCCAAGAGAGTGGGTACAGGATTGCGAGAGATGAAGATCTTTACCGCATTCACATCAACAAAGGAGTCAGAGTTTGGAAACAAAACCAAGCCGTATATAAAAAGATCCAGAATATCCTCGAATGCCTTGAAATCCAGACTATCCCAGAAATAATTAGCCTTACTAACCAATAACTTAGTCAGAAAACCCTTTGCTCCACTTCTAGTCTCCCAATTAGCCATTACCTCCTCTTTGGTCATATGAAGGGTTGCAGCAATCTCTTCGGGCCTAAGAGTCTTCTCCCAACCAGTAAACGGGGTCTGCTCCAGAATAGAGATACCGAGCAGCTCAGAGAACTCTTCTAGGGTGGGAACTAGCTGGTAGTCCTGGAAAGTAAAACAATGGTACAGTGGATCATAGAATTGGACCAGGACACTCATCATCTTCTCGTCCAATTTGGAGGTGACCAAACTGAGAAGATAACCATGCCTCCTGATGAAGGAAGTAGTATCAGGCATCTTGGCAACCAACTCTTTAAGCAAGGTGGGAACCTGGACAAAGTTAATCCGAATGGTATTCCTACGCATGGGCATCATGATGACCTACAAAACAGAACAAAGATGAATCCCTCCTGTCTTTGAAATAGGTTAGTCCAATGCAAGATGTATGCAATGTTATGATGTCATGATGGAAAGCACACCACAAGTATCCACAAATAGTAAACATGGTAAAGGCATACAAGTCACACAGAGAGCCCTTAGATTTCAGGCTGGCAAGGAGCTTAGGTACTACCCTCTTTCAGTTTAGTTAGTTTAAACCTGTCCTAAAAATAGTAATCGGGTTCTAGAGGATCTCAATATCACTGACTACCCTCAATCGGTCATAATTCCAGTTTAGCAACCTTTTCTTACGGCCGGAATCATCGCGAGAGTTTAGTCTCAATGAGTGTAGCATACTGCTACTGTTCTATGGCCAAGTTGGTCAATTTAAAGGTTCCAAGGTCAGTTGGTGCTTGTTGTACCCCAAAATTTTCCCTCCCATTTCTCTCAACATTTTCTCACCACAAGACCCTTGGAGCTCAAGATCCAGTTATGGTTTCCTCTGCTCAAGACTTCTCCTTGCACTGTTGACCCAAATTAGGGTTTATGTTTGAACAAATATATTTTGACCTAAAATGCCTAAGATGACTTTCATGCTTCATGTTGGACTCCCAAGTTTATCCATACCAAGTTTCAAGTCTTGATTCCAAATTTTGCCCAGTCAATTGGACAGTTGACCTAGAAATCAGCTGTATTGGGAAAAAAGTCAACTGTGGCCAATTGACAGTCAAATCTCATGAAAATTGACCCACATCAACATTATGAACTCACATGGACCATTTGATCAAGTTTAGATCACAATTCCACAAGAAATTTGATCAGATCACCAAAAGGGAAAAATGGTCATTTTTAGGGTTTTGACTGTACAAAGGCAATTTTTGACTGTTTGACCTAGCCAATGGCAAACCAAACTCACATATAGACTCAAGGACCCCATGGAATTGTCTTGACATACTCAACAAGTTCAAAAGATCCCAAGTGCACAAGATTGACAGTTGAATTTCCCAGTCAATTGATCAATTTTGACTGTATACTGAAAAGTCAAACTTTGAGTTTTTGGTCAAAATCAAGTGTCAAGATTCATTTTTCATCAAAACATGCCAAATCATGAAACTTGTTCATCAAGAAATCAAGAATTGCAAATTAGGGTTTGAAATGAAGATTTTTCATAACTTAGAATTTTTCTAAGTTATGAAAAACCCTAATTTTTTCCTAACTTTGTCCCACTTTCTCACCAAGATTCATTTAGATTCAAGGAAAAGTCAAAACATGAAAGTTGTAGTCCATTGCAAAATCTACAACTTTGATTCACAAAGTTTTCCCAAAAGAAGCTTGTAGCTCAAGTTACAAGTTTTGGAACAAGGGTACCAAACCATTCTTAACTTAGAGAAATTTTGAACCATTTTAGGCAGGATTTTTGCCTAACTTCAAGACCATTTTTCACATACTTCCACTTGGAATTTCAATTTGAATTTCAAATATGGATTGTAGTACACATTCCAAGCTTTCCAAAATGTCCAAGAACTCATCAAACAACCTCATGGTTATGGAGAATCGAATTTGGCAAATTGGGAAAAAACTCACTTTGTTCTTGGCCAATTTACATGTTCATAACTTGGGCAACTTTTCAAATCAGCATGCATAAGCTAGTTACAGGCCTCTAATCCCATTTTCACTCAATAATTAAATGCCAATCCATTGTGTGTTAGCATTATTTTGTGCATTTGGACATTACATGTTAGATTAAGCCTTAATTAGATAAAAGCATTTTTGCCATTTTTGAAAAGTAGAACTTTATGTCAATTAGCAATCCAAGCAAGTACAGTGCAAATCCTTTTGGCAAAAGTTTATGAACAAAACACACTGATCAAGGGGAAGGTTAGCAGCACATTAGGGGGGCATCTATCAGTCTAAAACTCAAGTGGACACTTTGTTGCTTAAAGTTGAAGAAACATAGCATAACAAGACACAACTCTCATTCCTGTGAACCAGACCTTAAGCAAAGTTATCAAACACTTTCTAATCATCAAACCTAAGCTGAAACACAAGCCAACCAAGTTCTACACCTTCTCAAACACAAAATCACCATTAAACTGCACAAAAATAGGGCATTCTGCACTTGGACTTGGCTAGCTCATTTCCATCGTGCATCTTGACCAAAAACACTTCAAACACATCCCACATCATCCCTTGAAACTATTCCAAGCCTCAAACACGACCTGTAACACTCCCAAGCAACATCACCATTTTCATTTTCTTGTTTTGTAGTTGAAGTTCCATAGCGCGATTCTCTTGGTTTCCAGGCAAACTAAAGCTTGGAATAGCATCCCTGGACATCAAGGAAGCTGTACCAATCATCACCTTGCATTGAAAACACCTCCATCACCAGATACGATTCCAACTGAACAGGTAAGTTCATGAACTTGTATCTCTCTATCCAGGCATTATTAGCTTTAGGTTTGTGAAAAAAATATGTCACATTCATAGCCCTGAACATGCCCATGTAATTAGTCTTCATTTATGTTACGTGTGCTATGAGAATTTGATGTCTGAACATGGAACAAAAACTAGATCAGGAATTAGGAATGGAGAAATTCTCTCTCATTTCTGAGAGTTAGGATGAGTTCTTTATATGTCCAGAATCGTGGCTTGATGCTTAACATTTCTTATGTTGTAAGTTTGTGCTAAAAGTCCAGGAATCCAGATGTTTGAATCAGTGTACAAAGCGCGCGTTTTTGACAAAGTTTTTGGCCAGAGGTTGAAGAAGGTCCTTTGGGCTGGGCTTGTTCTATTTTTTCTTATTTGCACCTTGTTCCTACTTTTGAACCCCCCTGACCCATTTTGATTTTTACTTATCATTTTCCATTTTTTCCTTTTGATTTTATTTCTATATTTTTATTTAGGTATGAAAAAATATAAAAATCATTTTTTCCACATTTTTTGCATTTATTTTGATATTTATTAGTCTTTATTTAGTTTTTTGTACATAAATAAATACTTATATACTATTATTAAAAATAACTAAAAATAATACAACCATTTTTTTCTGACTTTTATTTCATGTTATCCCTTGAAAACATTTTATAATAAAAATACACTTTTTTATATATAATATTAAATATTTTATTTTGTATATAATATATATTTAGTAAATAATACAAATACATACATATATTAGTATATTTAGGTTAAAAAAATACAAAATATATACATTTTTATTTTTATTAATATTTAACATTAAAAATACCTTTTTGACAAATATACTTCATTTTTATTTTATTTTTGTACATAATTATTAAACATTGTACATATTAAATAATTAATACTTTTTATTTAATGAAATTAGGGTTTTGCCCTAAATACATAAAAACTCCAAAAAAATAATACTTTTTATTTTGTTTATTTGACATATAAAAAACACTTTTTTTTCATACATATAAAAAAAACATTTTTTTTGCATCTTGCATATTTATTCCATTTTTATTTAATTGTCGTATATTAAATAATTTGTATAATTCCCAATTTGATGTAATAGTTAGGTTTAAATTCCTTGTCAAAATACCCCCCATTTGAACATTTGTACCCCCTTCCCATATATTGTGTTGTAATAACTTAGGAACTTTATTTTTCTCACTTTAAAGCTTTCTAATTATGCCATGCTAGAATTAGGGTTTTGTATGCAAATCAATTAACCAAAATAGTTTGACCTAATTTCAAGATAAACAAGCATGAAAATGGACAACACTAATCACACTTGCACCCCTAGGGTATTCCACTTGTTGCCTTCAATAATGGGCCATATTGCATGTTAGGTCTCTTTGGGCAAAACAAATACAAATCCAATGATCATAGTCCCTCGATGACGCTTTCGAAAGTTGCCTAAAAAATGATCAAGTCCCTCCAAGGAAAAATTGCCCAAAGATACTTGGCACCATTGCAATTATGGTCTAAACGATGACCCGCGCCCGTCCCTTTCACATCCTAACACAAGATTGTCCACCAAATGCAATGGTGGAACAAAAATTGTTAAAAGGGTTAAAAACATAGGAGAAATCTTTGAGAAATTTAGGAGTAGACAAGCTCTTAGTTACTTGAATCAAACTTGCAAAACAAAACACTTGCCTATTTCCAAATCACACATCACTACACTTTCAAAAACAACTTTCAAAAACAAATGAAAACCTTTTCAGAAGACATACACCTTTGTATACATCCAAACATCGATCATTACAAAGGTTGCCACCACATTGGCTTCTTTTCAAAGCATTTTTCAAACCCACACACACAAAGCACCATTTCAAACAATTGAAAATTAAGGCAAGTTGATCTAAGCAAGTAACTAAGAGCCCATGGATAACCATGGATAGAAAGGGTGCTAATACCTTCCCTTTCTATAATCTACTCCCCGAACCCAAGAAAATATCTCAAAGGTTTTTGCTGTGCTTTTTAAACCTTTCCTTAGGATAAAATAAAAAGTCGGTGGCGACTCTTGCTCAACCGAAACATTTGCGAAAACAAACACAAAACCTCTAGTCAGTTCTCCCACCGTATCACAAAACTGGCGACTCTGCTGGGGAAATACTTTAAAAGTGGAGTAACCTTAGGGCTTAGATCACCCTCTTGCATGACTAATTGTTTGTCTTGATTGCTTTATATTTTGGCTCTCTTGTTTGGGTTTGCAATCCTACACCCGGATTTTGGGAAACATTCATAGATAGCAATACATTGTGGAAGCTGTGCGGGGTATATCGACACGGTCGAAGCAATAACTATATTAGTGCGACATATTTGTAAGTACCGGTAACCCTTGAGTTCAATCAAGGAGAGTACGGGGCCGCTGAGTGATGTCACTAAGCACTAATGACCTAGAACCTTACTTGACCATCTTGGCCTTTTATTAGGGGTAGTGAGATAACCGGCTTTGGTGCAGTCCGAAGTTGGTAGATACTCGATACTACACTCATTGAGGGTTGTTTTCTTGGAATATTTTGGTCGCTAGTTAAGTGGCTAAACCAACACAATGAACAATGAAAACAATCAAATGATATTGAGCTCCTTAGAACCCGGTTACTATTTATAGGACAGGTTTTTAAGCCAACTACACTCAAGAGGGTACTTACCTATGAAACCCCATGCAAGCCTGAAACTAGGGTTTGGTGTGATTTGCTTGTACATATGTTTGTGTATACATCATGAACATCATAAAGCATCATATGCATTTACTAACCACTTCAAGGGTTTAGATCTTCATCTTTGTTCTTGTTTTGTAGGTCATGGAAATTCCTCGCAGAAAAACCATCCAAGTCAACCTTGTGAGAATCTCTCCTCAACTCAAGGAGCTCACATCAAGGATCCCGGAAAGCTCATCCTTCAGTGAAAGACATGGTAGACTGCTCAGCTTAGTCAACACCAACATTGAAGAGGACATGATGAAAGTGCTATTCCAGTTCTTTGACCCTCTTCATCACTGTTTCACTTTCCCCGACTATCAGTTGGTGCCCACTTTGGAGGAGTTTTCTCAACTCCTGAGAATTCCTATCCTTAATCAACTACCTTTCAACGGTACGGAAAAGGAACCAAAGCCGGAAGATGTTGCTCGAGCATTACATCTACAGCCTTCTGACATCAAGGGGCATTGGGAAACTAGAAGCGGTGTCAAAGGTTTCTTAGCAAAATTCTTGTTTGAGAAGGCACAAGAATGTTGGAATTCATTGGACCTACAAGCCTTTGAAGAAATTGTGGCACTCCTTATCTATGGGTTGGTCCTGTTCTCAAATCTGGACCAGCTTGTAGATGTCAACGCCGTCAAAATCTTCTTGTCCAGAAATCCGATACCAACATTGCTTGGGGACATCCTTCACTCATTTTACACACGAACGATGAGAAAGAGGGGTGTTCTCATGTGCTGTACTCCTCTCCTTGCAAGGTGGTTTATTTCGCACCTTCCACAACCTGTCTTGAAGAATGACCAAGGCTCAAGGTGGTCCCAACGGTTGATGACTCTTACTCACTCTGATGTACATTGGTGTTCTCGGTCCAGAGAAAATATCATCATCGTCGATCATTGTGGAGAGTTCCCTAATGTTCCGTTACTTGGCATTAGCGGGGGCATTACCTACAACCCTTGCCTAGCTTTGAGGCAATTTGGATACGCACGAAGAGATGGCCCTCACGACATGTTGATTCCTGACCTAGTTTTTGACTTCGACAATGATGCGCAAGGACTTCGCCAAAGATTCATCAGAGCTTGGGGAAGGCCCAACAAGGTTGATAGCAAGACACTGGGGCACAAGAACTCCATCCCTCTTGAACCTTATCTCAAGTGGGTACGAGCCCGAGCCCAGAGTCTAATGATGCCTTATCCTCATGTTCTCCCTGTGATTAAAGAGCCCGTCAAGGAAGGAGAGGTTCCCTACACCATCCTACATCCTGACATGCCTACATCGTGGGAGGAGATGCAGAAGAGTTGGATCCAGCTCAAGGAGGAACGGAACACTTTTGAAGCCAGCTTTTACGCCAGCGAGAAGAAGGTTCTAGAGCTCACCCGCCGACTCCATGAGCAAGAGGCCCTTAACACCTACATTACGCCAAAGAGGATGCACAACGTCTTTTTACCTTGAGAAGTTGTTTTTGTAATATTTGGCCCATGGGGCACTTATGTACTAACAAATTTCTTCTTATTAATATGACGTGCGTTCTTTTTGTCTGCAACAATTGTGAATTTCTAAAATCCTTGAATGCATTGCATAGATAGCATCTCATGCATCATGTGCATAACAGGTACCCTTTTTTCTACAGGTTGCTTAATCTCCTTCGCTGTTTATTTTGAACAGTCATCATGAATCCAGAATCATCCAGTGAACAAGCAATCAAGGCCCTCCAGGCCCAGAGTGCCCAGTTTCAAGAGATGGTCATGAGCTTGGCCCAAGGTTAACAAGAGTTGAAGGCTCTGCTCCTAAAGAAGAAGAAGAAGAAGAAGAGGACTGTGTTGTTCAATACTGGACGCAGGTTTGGGAACACACTCCATAACGAGGCTGATCCAACTATTTCCTCTGCAGAGAAAGACAGTCCCCAAGGGGAGGAGCTCCTAGTTCTGCAGTCTCTGACAACGGGACGGATTACAATGACGAACAATACCCTCCCGCTGCTGACAGATACAAGCAATTAGAGGACCGCTTGAGTGCCATGGAGATTCAAAATGTGCCGGGGCTGGATTTCGGAGATTTAGGGTTATCTTCTGGGGTGGTAATCCCACACAATTTCAAGGCGCCTGCCTTTGCCAAATATGACGGGGCTTCCTGTCCAAAGCTGCATCTCAGGTCGTACGTAAGAAAGATCCAACCTTACACGGCAGACAAAAATCTTTGGATCCACTTCTTCCAAGATAGCCTTTCGGGGTCACAACTTGAGTGGTTTTATCAGCTAGATGGAACCAGTATCCGACATTGGGAAGATTTGGCTACCGCATTTTATAGACAATATCAATACAATTCTGACCTCGCTCCTACGCGTACCCAACTTCAGGGTATGTCTCTAGGAACGGGCGAAGGGTTCAAAGAATATGCACAAAAATGGAGAGATTTGGCTGGCAGGGTGCAGCCTCCTTTGACTGATCGTGAGCTGGTTGACATGTTTCTAGGGACCCTGTCTGGTCCATTCTTCAATCATCTGGTTGGTAATACCTCCGCTGGGTTTACAGATTTGATCCTGACGGGTGAAAGGATAGAAGCTGGCATCAGGTCAGGAAAGATACAGAAAGCTGCCTCCGCAAGTACTGAGAAGAGGCCTTTCAAGAAGGAAGCTAGTGCAGTTTATGGGCCTAGAAGACAAGTCAAGTCAGAAAGCCGTCAAGCCGTCAATGCCTTGGTCATTTCAAAGCCTGTTGCTTCTCCTCAGCAGTACAATCAACAAAGAGGTGAAAGGCCCAAGAGGCAGTATACTCGGCTGAGTATGACCTTGTCACAAATCTTGCCGCAACTGTTATCAACCAACTTGGTGACCATTAAAGAGGCTCCGAAGGTCGTGAATACTGCATCTCCTAAGTATAACCCAAATGCCCGTTGTGCTTATCATTCTGATAGCCCCGGGCATACTACTGATGATTGCTGGGCCCTGAGAAATAAGGTTCAAGACCTTATCGATGCGAAAGAAATTCAGTTTGAGGCTCCTGAGAGGCCAAATGTTGTAACTGCTCATATGCCCCAACATAGAGTAAATGCCGTCGAGGAAGATTTGTATGCTGTTTCGGTGAATGATGTTGCTACCCCTCTATTGACTGTTAAGAGAAACCTACTACTAGCCGGTTTATTTCTGGGTTGTAGCAAGGGTTGCCTCCTGTGTGCTGTTATCCCTATCGGTTGTCCGCTGCTGAAATCAGGCATCCAAAGCCTGATGGATCGCAAAGAAATTATGTTCAAGAAAACTGTTGTTCCGTCTGTTTCCGCTGAAGAAGTATCTGTCGTCACAATTTTCAACAATCCTACCAAGGCTCCCCCGAGGAAGCCAGTCCAAATTATGTCTGTTGCACCCATTACCATTACTGTTCCGGGGCCCCTCCCCTATGAATCTAACAAGGTTGTCCCATGGCACTATGGGGCAGACGTGTATGTGCTTGGAGTGAAGCAGGAGTTCAACACTGGTACCAGTATCAGTAACATCACTGGTCCCGCCAAGATTACTCGTAGTGGCAGGCTCTTCTTGCCTGACATTGCACCGCCAGTTATCCAAAAACCTCTTATCATCACACCCGCAAGTGTGCATGTTTCAAAACAATTTCCTGTGTCTACTACTGCCTCCGAGTCCTCTGATACTCGGGGCAAAGAAGTTGCTACCGATTTTCCTGCCCGGACGGAGGCACCAAAAAAGACCGCTATTGAAGCCTCCCAGCAAGAGATGGAGGAAATCCTTAAAATCATTAAAAAGAGTGACTTCAATGTCGTTGAACAGTTGGGGCATACCCCCTCCAAAATCTCTATGCTATCATTGTTGCTGTGCTCAGAGGCCCACGCCAAGGCCCTGATTTCATTTCTGAAAACGGCCCATGTGCCGCAAGAGACATCTGCAGATCAATTCACTGATTGTGTGGCTAATTTGACAGCTGACAATGGTTTGGGGTTCTCGGATGCTGACCTTACCGCCAAAGGAAAAAATCACAATGATGCCCTGCATGTCTCTATAGAATGCAGGGGCACTACTCTCGCACACGTGTTGGTGGATACCGGTTCTTCCCTGAATGTTTTGCCCAAGAAGGCCTTAGATCGGTTGGATTGTGAGGGCCTGGAATTGAAACCTAGTAACATCATTGTTAGAGCCTTCGACGGTTCTAAGAGGATGGTGCACGGTGAGGTAGACATTCCTATTCGTGTGGGTTCCCAAGTCTTCGACTCAACATTCTACGTAATGGATATTCGTCAATCTTATTCCTGTTTGCTGGGACGACCCTGGATTCACAAGGCTGGGGCGATAACATCCACTCTACACCAGAAGCTCAAATACCCTGTCAAAGGGAAGATTGTTACTGTGCAGGGTGAGGAGGAATACATGGTTAGTCACTTGAATTCATTCCGGTATATCGATATGGACGGGGAGTTTATTGAAACCCTCTTTCAACATTTTGAAGAGGTACCTCCAACATTGGCGTCAGCTGAGACAGTGGTTGAAGAAGACTTTCCTTTGAAGATGGCTTCCCTGAAGGATGCCCGGGCTGTGATCAAGAAAGGCAGGTGCGCAAACTGGGGTCAACTTCCTGACTTCACTCAAAAGACCGACAATTTTGGGCTGGGCTTCACTGCAGAGGCTCAGAGGGCTGTTCGCAAAGAAAGGATCAGAAAGGCTCCGGTGTTCATCACCAACCCAAGGGTGAATGCTATCGAGGAGGACGTAGAGGAAGCCGAATTTGACAGTTGGATCTATCCAACCACCAACAACGGACCAAGAAACTGGACGGCAAAGGATTTTACACCTATTACATTTGTCACGCAGTAATGAACTCTTTTGATTTTCAATTTGTAACAAACAATATGTTGAAACTTTTATTGGCTCGGTGTCCTACCCGGGACACCGTGGCTCCATTTGTGAGGGCTTTTTGTATGACATTTCCATATATCATTAATCAAAACATTGGACGTTTGTTGCATTTCAAATCTTGTGCTCTTTTTTCTTTCTGTGTTATATATTGCAAAACAACTATATTTACACACACTCACTTATACAGGTTCCAATCCACTCTGGATCTCACTGGTAACAGCTCTGCTACTGCCAGTTATGACTTCGAAAATCTGATCAACTTATCCGAAGACGAAGGTGAAGATGATTGCGAAGTGTCTGGTGAACTCGCAAGACTGCTGCTCCAGGAAGAGAGGGCCATTCAGCCGCATGAAGAGCCGGTGGAAACAGTGAACCTGGGTACTGAGACAGATAGAAAAGAAGTCAAGATTGGTGCCAATCTAGAGCTCAGCGTGAAGCAACGGTTGATCCAGATGTTACATGACTACATGTAAATCTTCGCTTGGTCTTACGAAGACATGCCTGGTTTGGATGCCGGCATTGTGGTTCATCACCTGCCTACCAAGGAAGACTGCCCTCCGGTAAAGCAAAAGGTCCGCCGTATGCGTCCAGAGATGTCCGAAAAGATCAAAGCTGAGGTTATGAAGCAATTCGATGCCGGGTTTCTAGCAGTGACTTCTTACCCTCAGTGGGTTGCCAACGTGGTGCCAGTGCCGAAGAAGGACGGTAAGGTCAGAATGTGTGTCGATTACAGGGATCTAAACAGGGCAAGCCCCAAGGATGATTTCCCCCTACCTCACATCGACGTTCTTGTTGACAATACTGCTCAACACAAGGTGTTCTCCTTCATGGATGGTTTTTCAGGGTATAATCAGATCAAGATGGCTCCTGAAGATATGGAAAAGACTACCTTTGTGACTCAGTGGGGCACCTTCTGCTACAAGGTCATGCCATTCGGGTTGAAAAATGCTGGGGCAAACTATCAATGTGCCATGGTTGCTTTATTTCATGATATGATCCATCATGAGATTAAAGTGCATGTCGATGATATGATTGCAAGGTCCCAAACTGAGGAGGAACACCTTGACCATCTGCGGAAGCTGTTTGACCGACTGAAGTTGTACAAGCTGAGGTCGAACCCAAACATATGCACCTTTGGGGTGAGGTCTGGAAAATTGCTAGGATTCATTGTAAGCGATAAAGGTATTCAGGTGGACCCTGCCAAGGTGAAAGCCATACAAGAGATGCCGACTCCCAAGACAGAGAAAGAAGTCAGAGGCTTTTTGGGACGACTGAATTACATTACCCGATTCATCTCACATCTAACTGCTACCTGTGAGCCAATCTTCAAATTGCTGAAGAAAGATCAAGTAGTACGTTGGAACAATGAATGTCAGGCCGCTTTCGAAAAAATAAAAGAGTATCTCCAAGAGCCACCCATTCTTATGCCTCCGGTTGAAGGGAGACCTCTGATACTATACCTGACAGTACTTGACAACTCAATGGGGTGTGTGCTGGGGCAGCATGACGAGTCTGGCCGAAAAGAGAACGCTATTTATTACCTGAGCAAAAAGTTTACCGACTGTGAGTCTCGGTACTCACTGCTCGAGAAAACTTGCTGCGCTCTGGTATGGGCTACTCGCCGGCTGAGACAGTATATGCTGACTCACACTACTCTGTTGATTTCAAAAATGGATCCAATCAAGTACATATTCGAAAAGCCTGCTCTGTCTGGAAGAATAGCAAGGTGGCAAATGATCTTGATAGAATATGACATCCAGTACACAACTCAAAAAGCAATCAAGGGAAGTGTACTGGCAGATCATTTGGCACACCAACCTGTGGACGATTACCAATCATTGAACTTTGAATTTCCGGACGAAGATATCATGGTAGTAACTGATTGTGAAGTACCTGGACCGGATGAAGGACCTGAGGAAGGATCCCGATGGTCTATGCATTTCGACGGAGCCTCGAACGCTTTGGGTAATGGAATCGGCGCTGTAATCATATCCCCCAAAGGAACCCATACTCCACTCACCGCCCGGCTGTGTTTCAACTGCACCAACAACATGGCAGAATACGAGGCATGTATTATGGGTCTTCAAGCTGCAATCGACTTAAGGATCAAGTTTCTGAGTGTCTTCGGAGATTCCGCTCTCGTGATCAATCAGATCAAAGGCGAGTGGGATACGAAACACCCAAATCTTATTCCTTACAAGGAGTATGTGTTGACTTTTCTTCCCCACTTTGAAGAGATAACTTTTGAGCACTTCCCAAGAGAAGAGAATCAGTTAGCGGACGCACTAGCTACGATGTCTTCAATGTTCAAAGTCAAATGGGACAATGAGGCTCCCCGGATCATTATCTGGAAGTTGGACGAACCTGCATACTGCTGCGATCTTGAGGCCAAAGAGGTGACTGAAAAACCCTGGTATCATGAGGTAAAGAGATACTTGGAAGCTCAGGAATACCCTGAAGGTGCATCTGTCAACGACAAGAAGTTCCTGAGAAGGTTTGCGGCAAAATTATTCCTCAGCAACGGCATTCTCTACAAACGAAATCATGATTCAACTCTACTGCGTTGTGTGGATAAGACTGAAGCAGAAAAGATCATGACAGAGCTACATGAAGGTACATTCGGAACACATTCCAGTGGACACACCATGGCAAAGAAAATCCTTCGGGCGGGATACTTCTGGTCCACAATGGAAGCCGACTGTTACCAACATTCTCAAACTTGTCATAAATGCCAGATCTATGCTGATAAGGTGCATATCCCTCCGGTTCCTCTGAACGTCCTGACGGCACCTTGGCCTTTTGCAATGTGGGGCATCGATATGATCGGTGAGATCCGACCGACGGCATCTAACGGGCATCGCTTCATCTTGGTAGCAATTGATTACTTCACGAAGTGGGTTGAAGCAGCTTCCTACGCCACCGTAACCAAGAGTGTCGTGGCACGTTTCATTCGGCATAACCTGATCTGTCGGTACGGTGTTCCAGAAAGAATCATTACGGACAATGGTACCAATCTTAACAACAAGATGATCACTGAGCTCTGCGAACAATTCAAGATACATCACCACAACTCTTCTCCCTACCGGCCGAAGATGAATGGGGCTGTAGAAGCAGCTAATAAAAACATCAAGAAAATTGTGCAGAAGATGACAGTGACCTATAAAGATTGGCACGAAATGTTACCATTTGCTCTTCATGGGTACCGTACCTCAGCAAGGACGTCAATCGGGGCAACAACCTTTTCCTTGGTTTATGGCATGGAGGCAGTCTTGCCAATTGAAGTCCAGATACCCTCTCTCCGGATAATGAAGGATGCAGACTTGAGTGAAGATGACTGGGTCCAGACTCGACTTGATCAATTAAACCTAATTGACGAAAAGAGACTCACTGCTATTTGTCATGGTCAAACGTACCAAAAACGGATGATCAGGGCATTTAACAAGAAGGTCAGACCACAAGAGTATCAAGTTGGGGACCTGGTAATCAAACGTATCATCCTTCCTCAAAGCGATCCCCGGGGCAAATGGACCCCTACATACGAAGGGCCATTTGTGGTTAAGCATGTGTTCTCAGGAGGAGCCATGATTCTGACCACCATGGATGGTGACGACCTTCCTCACCCCGCCAATGCAGACATAGTAAAAAGATACTACGCATGAATCAAAGACCCGCTAGGTTGACATACCTAGGCAAAAGTAAGGGCTTCCCGGCGAACCAAAAGGGTTCGGGCAAAAATAAGGGATGAAATGAAAAAAATATGTACACCCGGCAAGTCGAAAACCTGAAAAGGCGGCTTGGGCAAAAATGGGTATCCCGGTGGACTGAAAACCCGAAAGGGCGGTCCAGGCAAAAGTTAGGGATAAAGCGTAACACTATGTCTCATTGGATCACCTTGCATCCAGAATTCGGCATCAACTATCTGGCTCAGACTTCGGCATCGACCAATCAGCTTCATCTTCAACTAAGCAGCAAAGTGATGAGACGCTTGAAGACATAAAGGCGATAGCAGAGTTGGAACCCAGTGGGAATATTGTGCACATGGCTGTTTTGTTTCCTTTTCAAAATTGTATAAACTTTATGTTATTCGGCGGTGTTCTCTTACTAGGACGTCGACCTCTTGTACAAAAAACGCCTATTTACAGGCAAATTTCAAAATCAATACAAGTTCACTTTTCCAAACAAATTGCCAATTGTTTTTCCTTTTTTCTGTTTTGTCTTGCGAAGAACGTCCAATGTTCATCTTTGATATATGCATTTGACATTAAATTGCTAATTCATAAATACTTGCATACGAAACAAAAGACTAATTACAGGTGACATCAGAAGTAGGGGCAATGTAGAATTGTCCAGGCAGTCTAGTTGCTTTGTCCGCCAGGGTACCAAGGTAGATTCAACTGAAGAATGTGACCGAGTTACCTCAATTCCCCAGCAGAGTATAGGCATTCATCAGCAAGCATCCCCAACAGTCTTGATCTAAGATTGTTCCCCGGCGGAATACAGACACCCCAGTGGAACCACTTTCCAGTACAGTCCGAAAGTTTCCCCAGGAAAGTGGAATTCTTATCCCCAGCAGGTCTTGAAGCTTATCCCCAGTAGATTCTGGAAGCTTATCCCCTGCAGAGTACGGACGTCTCTCCCGAGCTTTATTCAAAGTTATTCCTCACAAGGGCTTATAACTGGGTTATCCTCAGCTAATTACCACGGAAGATCGCCCTCGGCAAAGTTCTTCCTATCCCCAGCGGAGTTTATCATTGTTATCCCCAGCGGAGTTTATCATTGTTATCCCCAGCGGAGTCCATCATTGAAATCCTCAGTGGAGCTCTCGTCAAAACTTCAGCGAAGTATCTCTTCCCATAGAGTAATTCCCCTCAGAGTAATCTCTCCAACAAGTTTATTCCCCAGCGGAGTCATCTTCTCCTACCGGTGTATTTTTGCAACCATCATTCCCAACGGAAGTGAAGAGCTCTACTCTTCAATGTCAGCCCAGGATTTAATTCCCCGACCGATCGTCAAGGATTTATTTTCCTAAGACGAAAATACATTCATAAACACTTCATATTTCATACATCTTGCTTACATACATGATAAAGTGCATACAACACTATCTCATGTTGAACATCATGACATCATGCATTTCATACATCATGACATTGCATACAACTGATGTTTTGCCTTTTAGGGAAAAAGACAACCCAAAAGACAGCTACCTTCAACTGTCACAGTTTCCAGATTCGATTCCTGTATCTAGCCAGGGCACATCTGTGAGTGATCAGTTTCCAGACTCGATTCCTGTATCCAGCCAGGGCACGTCTGAAGAGTTTCCAGATTCGATTCCTGTATCTAGCCAGGGCACATCTGTGAGTGATCAGTTTCCAGACTCGATTCCTGTATCCAGCCAGGGCACGTCTGAAGTGTTTGAAGATTCGATTCCTGTATCCAGCCAGGGCATATCCGTTGACAATTAATTCTAGATTCGATTCCTGCATCCAGCCAGGGCATATCTGTTGACGACTATTTCCGGACTCGATTCCTGTATCTAGCCAAGGCACGTCTGAAGAGTTTGAAGATTCGATTCCTGTATCCAGCCAAGTAATATCTATCAACTGTCACAATTCCGGATTCGATTCCTGTATCTAGCCAGGGCACATCTGAAGAGTTCGAAGATTCGATTCCTGTATCCAGCCAGGGCATATCTGTCGACGACTAATTCCAGATTCGATACCTGTATCCAGCCAGGGCATATCTGCGAGCAACCGATTGTAGACTCGACACATGTATCTAGCCAGGGCATGTCTGCATGATGAGATTGAAGATCAACACCTGTAACAAGCCAGGAAAACATCTGTCTTTCTCAAAATACACAAGTTCTCGCTAAGGAATCTCTTATGCGATCAACACTTCCAAATGGCATCTATAAGCCCATTCCCGACAAGGTTCTGTCACACTTCAGATGGCATATATAAACCCATCCTCCTATCCACCATCTCTCCAAATGGCATCTATAAGCCCATTCCCGACATCACATTTGCTGATACTCCAACATGCGAGTGCAAATTTCCGGGCACTCTAGTGTCCAATCTCCTTTTACCCTCGAGTCACGAAAGGCAAACTTGCCAATCTAACTCTTCAGGTTCAAGAAGATTGAACAGGGGCAACTGTTGTATCCCAAAATTTTCCCTCCCATTTCTCTCAACATTTTCTCACCACAAGACCCTTGGAGCTCAAGATCCAGTTAGGGTTTCCTCTGCTCAAGACTTCTCCTTGCACTGTTGACCCAAATTAGGGTTTATGTTTGAACAAAGATATTTTGACCTAAAATGCCTAAGATGACTCTCATGCTTCATGTTGGACTCCCAAGTTTATCCATACCAAGTTTCAAGTCTTGATTCCAAATTTTGCCCAGTCAATTGGACGGTTGACCTATAAATCAGCTGTATTGGGAAAAAAGTCAACTGTGGCCAATTGACAGTCAAATCTCATGAAAATTGACCCACATCAACATTATGAACTCACATGGACCATTTGATCAAGTTTGGATCACAATTCCACAAGCAATTTGATCAGATCACCAAAAGGGCAAAATGGTCATTTTTAGGGTTTTGACTGTACAAAGGCAATTTTTGACTGTTTGACCTAGCCAATGGCAAACCAAACTCACATATGGACTCAAGGACCCCATGGAATTGTCTTGACATACTCAACAAGTTCAAAAGATCCCAAGTGCACAAGATTGACAGTTGAATTTCCCAGTTAATTGATCAATTTTGACTGTATACTGAAAAGTCAAACTTTGACTTTTTGGTCAAAATCAAGTGTCAAGATTCATTTTTCATCAAAACATGCCAAATCATGAAACTTGTTCATCAAGAAATCAAGAATTGCAAATTAGGGTTTGAAATGAAGATTTTTCATAACTTAGAATTTTTCTAAGTTATGAAAAACCCTAATTTTTTCCTAACTTTGTCCCACTTTCTCACCAAGATTCATTTGGATTCAAGAAAAAGTCAAAACATGAAAGTTGTAGTCCATTTCAAAATCTACAACTTTGATTCACAAAGTTTTCCCAAAAGAAGATTGTAGCTCAAGTTACAATTTTTGGAACAAGGGTACCAAACTATTCTTAACTTAGAGAAATTTTGAACCATTTTAGGCAGGATTTTTTCCTAACTTCAAGACCATTTTTCACATACTTCCACTTGGAATTTCAATTTGCATTTCAAAGATGGATTGTAGTACACATTCCAAGCTTTCCAAAATGTCCAAGAACTCATCAAACAACCTCATGGTTAGGGAGAATCGAATTTGGCAAGTTGGGAAAAACTCACTTTGTTCTTGGCCAATTTACATGTTCATAACTTGGGCAACTTTTCAAATCAGCATGCATAAGCTAGTTACATGCCTCTAATCCCATTTGCACTCAATAATTAAATGCAAATCCATTGTGTGTTAGCATTATTTTGTGCATTTGGACATTACATGTTAGATTAAGCCTTAATTAGATAAAAACACTTTTTTTTTCATACATATAAAAAAAACATTTTTTTTGCATCTTGCATATTTATTCCATTTTTATTTAATTGTCGTATATTAAATAATTTGTATAATTCCCAATTTGATGTAATAGTTAGGTTTAAATTCCTTGTCAAAATACCCCCCATTTGAACATTTGTACCCCGCTTCCCATATATTGTGTTGTAATAACTTAGGAACTTTATTTTTCGCACTTTAAAGCTTTCTAATTATGCCATGCTAGAATTAGGGTTTTGTATGCAAATCAACTAACTAAAATAGTTTGACCTAATTTCAAGATAAACAAGCATGAAAATGGGCAACACTAATCACACTTGCACCCCTAGGGTATTCCACTTGTTGCCTTCAATAATGGGCCATATTGCATGTTAGGTATCTTTGGGCAAAACAAATACAAATCCAATGATCATAGTCCCTCGATGACGCTTTCGAAAGTTGCCTAAAAAATGATCAAGTCCCTCCAAGGAAAAATTGCCCAAAGATACTTGGCACCATTGCAATTATGGTCTAAACGATGACCCGCGCCCGTCCCTTTCACATCCTAACACAAGATTGTCCACCAAATGCAATGGTGGAACAAAAATTGTTAAAAGGGTTAAAAACATAGGAGAAATCTTTGAGAAATTTAGGAGTAGACAAGCTCTTAGTTACTTGAATCAAACTTGCAAAACAAAACACTTGCCTATTTCTAAATCACACATCACTACACATTCAAAAACAACTTTCAAAAACAAATGAAAACCTTTTCAAAAGACATACACCTTTGTATACATCCCAACATCGATCATTACAAAGGTTGCAACCACATTGGCTTCTTTTCAAAGCATTTTTCAAACCCACACACACAAAGCACCATTTCAAACAATTGAAAATTAAGGCAAGTTGATCTAAGCAAGTAACTAAGACCCCATGGATAACCATGGATAGAAATGGTGCTAATACCTTCCCTTTCTATAATCTACTCCCCGAACCCAAGAAAATATCTCAAAGGTTTTTGCTGTGCTTTTTAAACCTTTCCTTAGGATAAAATAAAAAGTCGGTGGCGACTCTTACTCAACCGAAACATTTGCGAAAACAAACGCAAAACCTCTAGTCAGCTCTCCCACCGTATCACAGTGCTTAATGACCCCTTAGAAGACCCATATTCTCCTCGTTCCAACACAAGGGATATCGGTACACACTAAAGTGCCACACCAACGTAGCTACTGCTTCAACCGTATCGGTCTATGCCGTACAGTTCCCTCACAGTTTATTGCTACTTACCTAAAGGGTGTTCCCCAGATCCGGGTTAGGATCTATAGTAACTCCGATACAAGCCCATAAATATAAATCATACAAAGCAAACAATTGAAAACACAATGATCTAATCCTAAGGTACACCCCACTTTTTATATTCCCCACCAGAGTCGCTAGTTCTGTGATACGGTGGGAAGAGAACTGACTATTTTTGGAATGCTGATTCGCGTTTTGCGTTTGTTTTTGCAAAATGTCGCAGTAAGCAAGAGTTGCCACCGTATTTTATTTTATCCAACAAGGAAAGGAAAAAAGCACAGAAAAATTCCTTTTTCGAGATGTTTCTCGGGTCCGGGGGGTAGATTATAGAAAGGGAAGGTGTTAGCACCCTTTCTATCCGTGGTTATCCACGGGCTCTTAGGTACTTGCTCATAGTGTTTTCAAAATTTGTTTTTCTTTGTGTTTGTGGGTTTGAAAAGAGTTTTTGTTTGAAAGGAGTGTAAGTGCGAAAAGTTTTATTTTGTTTTGAAAGGAGCAAGTACTTAAGAACCATCTACCTACTCGAAAAAGGAATTAATCTATACAAATGTCCTTTAGACAATGCTATCCCACTATTGATGAGTAGGTAGCATCGTCGTTGGAGTTTTAAGGGTCAATTCGATTAAGGGACGTGTGGTCACTAAAGTAATGTTAGGACGCCTTAGTGGTAACCCTAATGTCTTAGATCATTTTTCCGAGGCAACCGTTTCGAGGCAACTATGATCTTTGGACAAGAGGACGACCTCTAAAATTTCCTATACTCAATGACCACGTTCGAAGGCAACCAAGTGAGGTGTACCCTAAGAGTGCGCATGTGCGAGTGTGTTATTTCGGTTAATTTTATCTTTGTACATGTCATGGGTGAGCTATGTTGATTTTAAGTTCATACATTTGATCTTGTCATGCATTCCCTATTATCAAACATCTAAAAGTGTATAGATTACGGAAATTAAATTTGCGGAAATTAAATCTAAAATATTACAAGGCGTCGGGTATTTACATCGCCAAAAACAACCCTTGAAATTAAAAGTGCGGAAAATAAAATAAAGCGATAAAATAAACAAAGGTCCTAATTAAAGCTATTACATTCCGGAAGCAAATACAATAATATGATAAATGGATCGCGTGCGAGAAAATTAAATCGAATGCATTTTTTAGGGTTTTGACCCTTTTTGAAAGGAAAGCATTTTTTATTATTTTTTTGAATTAAATGGAATTAAATCTAAGTTAATTATTAAATAAATAAATTAATTAATTAAAAAAGATATATTTGGATATTTTGATATTTGAAGAAAATAAAATAAATTTGGTCAAAATTAATAAACCTAATTTTCTATATTAATTTTAATTATTGCAAAAATATTGGAATTATACCTAATTAAAACTAAGTTAATTAAATTAATATTTATTTACAAAAATAAAAGTGATGAATTTAATTTTAATAAATAAAATATATTTTTGTGTTTTTGATTTTATGAGGAAAAGAATTTAATTGGTTAGTTTAAATAATAAAAATAATTAATAAACAAATAAACAAAATAAATAAAAGAAAGAAAGTAAAAAGAAATACTCAAGGGGGTTCAGGCCCAAATCAGGAGGTGAAATTTGCAATTCTTTGGCCCAAACGTGCAAGCCTGTATGACTTTCCATGATTCCACGTGCATTGGTTGACTAGGGTGTATGGTGGATATCACATTGGGGCCATCAGATTTGGCCTGGAGGCCATCTAGCGCTTGGGATATGAGGGCGTATGATGCACTACAAGGCATGAGGTACGCTGGAATATCTGCAAGAAAAATGCAACAAATACGTTGGGGACCTGGGATTCGAACCCAGGTCCTGTTGGACTATGCACTGTCGCCTTCACCACTGGACCACTGTGTTTCTTTTGTTAGTGGAATACACAACAATTAATATATTTGAAACAAATTCATATGCCTGAACAAAAAATAAAAAGCACGAATAATTTGAATGGACGTATGGGATGGGGACACGTCTTCGTCCCTGTCCTTGGAATTACACAGGAATTACCCGCGGATTCGTATCCGCAGCAAAAAACGTAGGTTGAACCTAAAACCAAATCCAGGCCATGAAAATTCAATCTAAAGCCATGGTCTTATCCGTCTCTCCCTCCTGAATTCATCCATGTCCATTATTTGCCTCAATTTTTCCTGAAACTCAAACGCCTAAAAACAAGAACCAAAAACCCTAGTTTCGGGTATGGCATTACAGGCTACAAAAACACAATCAAATATTGTAGACAGTTTGGAAATCATTCAAAGATCAAGAATATGTCCATGGTTTGTCAAAAAAATGCAAGAATGAGAGATTTCGATTTTAGATGCAGGGCGGTTTCAAGGGATACTTACATCACGATTGGGGATGTTTCAGAGCTTGATTTTGATTGCTTTAGACTCAATGGATGTCCGGCAAGAGGTCTACGTTGAGATTTGACCTTGAATCTGCCTCTAGAATGGATTTCAGTTTCAAGCTTTTTCAAGCTTTTTTCAAGTTTGGTTTCTATGATTGTGCAACCTCCTGGTTCAAATTTCCGTGCCTCTCACTTGTATAAGTAATAAGGAATGAATTAGGTTAACATTTATGGACTGAATCCTTATGCATTGATGATTTTGGATTTGATATGATCCTCCATTACAAAGCTTCCAAAAATGTTCAAATTCCATCTTTTTGTTTATGATATGGCTTGATTCGGATTTGATTGTGTACATGATGATATTTAAGACCTATATCAATCAAAAAGATACCAAGTGATCAATTTTTAGATTTTATTTGGATTTAAATTGATTTAAAATGAATTAATTCAATAAAAATAAAATAAAATAGAAAAATTAATAATTGGACACAAGACTGAAGATAGGACACATGTGTGGTGTGACAAGATCAAATCAAGTGGAAAAAAGTGGGCCCATTTGACAAAATTTGAAGTTTTGGGGATAGTTGACTTTTGGCAATTTTGGAAAAATGCCCATCTTCAACAATGCATAACTTCTTCAATTTTGAACTTTTGGAGGCGTTCTTTGACTTTTTAGAAACCTTGAGATTAACTCTAACCAAACCTTTTGATTTCATCTCATTTTGATATTACATTCTCAAGTTATAAGCTTTGGGAAAAAAGGTGTTTTTGTTGACTTTCAAAAATGGCCTATAATGTCCAAATTTGTAACTTTTTGTGAGTGCATTTCTTGATCTTGGGGTATGAAGATGGATTGTAGGAAATTGCATACTATTCAAAATGTGCTTTGGATGGGTCATTTCTAATAAAGTATGAGAAATTTATGCTTGGTCAAAGTTGAGTTGACTTTTCCTACAAAACCCTAATTTAGCAACTTTTGAATCTTGATGAATCTTGAGCAATTCTTGATGAATCATGATCAACCCTTTATCAAATGATGAATTATACTTAAAAATGAGAATGTTGACAAAAAATATTGGAGTTTGACTGTATTTAGGTCACAGTTGACTTTTGCCCTAGCACAGTCGATTTTTGGGCCTCTTGAGCAATTGACTGACCAAACTTCCTCTGCAAGGCTTGAAATTTGACATGGATGAACTTGAGAACATATTAGGACATTGGGGAGCACTTGAGGTCATTTGGATGTAAGGACCTTGATGCAACACAAAACCCTAATTTGAGATTGACTGCCTTAGGAGATGATTTGACTGTCCAACTCTTGAGCCATCTTGAGTAACTTGGAGATTATTCTTGACATGTCTTGAGAAATATGGGAGGGAAAATTTTGGGGTACAACACCTACTACCCAGGTTCCTTCCCATAAGCCCTACTACCCAGACTTTCATTTCGAAGTAACCCTACTACCCAAGTTCCTTCCCACAAGCCCTACTACCCAGGCTTTCATTTCGAAGTAACCCTACTACCCAGGTTCCTTCCAACAAGCCCTACTACCCAGGCTTTCATTTCGAAGTAACCCTACTACCCAGGTTCCTTCCCACAAGCCCTACTACCCAGGCTTTCATTTTGAAGTAACCCTACTACCCAGGTTCCTTCCCATAAGCCCTACTATCCATGCTTTCATCTCGAAGTAACCATACTATCCAGGTTCCTTCTCCCTTGTCCCAAGACAACAGTTCACAACACTGTGAGGCCTGGACCCAACGAGATACGATCAACTCCACATTTCCCCAGTAAGTCGTTGTACAGTTTGGACCCTGACCAGGTGTACATTCTATTTTCATCTCTTCAATTAAGATTTAATCCCCAGTAGAGTTATGGACAACCAAATCTCCTAGACTTTACTTCCCAGTTCATAAATCAACATTCCCCGGAAAAGTCCCCCTCAACGGCAATTACGGGAATTCTTGCCAAGGAATCTCTAATGCAACCAATCTTTTCCAGATGGCATCTTTAATCCCATCTCCAAAGAAGCCCTGCCGCGTTCCAAATGGAATCTTTAAGCCCATTCCCTATACCCTCAATCATCACATCACCAAGTGCAAATTTCCGGGCACTCTAGTGTCCAATCATCTTCCACCTTCAGATCACGAAAGGTTGACTAGCCAATCTACATCCTCAGGCTCAATAAGATTGAACAGGGGAAACTGTTGTACCCCAAAATTTACCCTCTCATTTCCCAAAGGATCACCCTGGATCCCCAAGTTTTTCTTCCATCCATTTCCCAGTCTTGAACTACAAATTTTTCAAGAAAGTTATTCACAAGGGTAAAATGGTCATTTGCACACTGAAAAGTCAAACCTTGACTTTTAAACCAAAATCAAGCCTCAAGAATTATATTTCATCAAGACATGTTGGAATGTGAGATTTGTTTCATAAAGATATTCAAAAGTCAATTTACTCTGGAAAAAGTCAAATTTCTAAATACTTGGAATTTTTCTAAGTGTTTAAGAAACATGACAAACTCAGAACTTCTGATCAGATTATCACCATGATGCAAGCTAATTCTGGAAGAACTTCTGATACAATAGTTATAGATTTCAGTGAGATCTAAAATATTTCAGAATAGAACTTCTCATAGAAATGTTGGGATTTCAAGTTATAACTTCTCAGAGACACGTCTTTGAAACTAAAGCACTCAGCAAATTCTGGACACTTTCAAGACAGAGTTTGGTCAGAACTTTTGGGCCAGTCTTCACAAAGAACCAGTCAGAGTTTGCAAGGGTAAGTCAAAGAAGGTCTGGACACTTTCAAGTCAGAGTTTGGTCAGAATTTCTGGGCCAGTCTTCACAAAGGATCAGTCAGAGTTTGCAAGGGTAAGTCAAAGAAGGTTAAAGAAGCATGCTGCAAGCATCCTGGAAAGTTGAGAGCTCCTTCAGAACATGCTGGAGCCAGAAGATAAAAGGATCAGAAGATTGGATGCTACGCTGAAGAAACACTTCTGATCCATAATTAAGCAATGATGCAGAATTTCACATGGCAGAATTTCTAGTTTGATAAATCTCATCATCATTTAATGCTCATAACCACTTTTGAGTTTTTATCCAAAGGACTTCCCCCACGTGTACCCCTACTGTCTTGGGAAAGCAAGCTTTTGTGCAAAAGTGTGCTAGGCCCATGCGCTGCTTTTGCTTTTCCTTAATCCATGCTGACAAATCCAGCTTAGGCGCTGCTGAACCTGCTAACCATCCTACTTTGTGCCTTGAACCATGCTTGTTTAAGCTTACTTCAAGAGTAAGTCAACGTCTAATGTATGACATTGGTGCCACTTGACCTCTCCAAACTACAAAATCTTTGCCTATAAATTGAACTCCATTGGCAACTGTAAAGGGGTCGAAAGTTTGAGAAAGAAAAAACCTTGAACCCCTGCAAAAAATTCTAAGAGTCCAAAAACTGCAAACACAAACTACAAAAAACCTGTTAACTTTTGATTCCTTGCATTCAAACTTCATTTTTTCTCGAGTGTATCTTGACTAAAAACCATCTATACAGTTTCTGACTCATATATTAGAAGATATCCTAACTTATGTATCCATACTGCAATACACTCTCCATCCATCTTCACCTCCAAGAAGTCAGAACATCACCCCTTGGCTGTTCCAGAAATTGAAAGCTTCCAACCTGTTGGGTACGTGAAGAAGTTGCTCAGAACATCACCAGAGTTCAGGACCAACCTCCAGTTCGCAGAATATTTTCCAGCTGCAAGGTAAGATTCTGCTGACTCTCATCATATTACTTAGGCATTGTCAGATTTTGCATGTTTAAAATACAATGTAGATATTCTGGTTCTGATGATGTACATATTCTGAGATTTCATGCATCTGCCTGCCTAAGTAGAGGGAATTCCAGTTCAGAACTTCATGAAGAAATTAGGACTCAATTAGGATTAGCAAATTCACGTTTGCTTCTGATCTGCATTGCTGATATCTTTTGCTTCTGAAACATTATGAAACTTGTCATAATTTTTATATACGTAACTTCTGTTCTATTAAGAAATGACTAAGTTGCAGATGTTCTGACTAGCATGGAGAGGGAGATGAAGTTCTGTCAGTAGCATCAGAATTTCTGAAAACTTCTTTGTTCCCAGCGGATCCAGAACTTCTGACTTTCCCTATTTCTGTTAATGTTGTTTCTGTTTGTGCAGTATGCCAGAGTCAGAACTTCTGACCTTTTCTTTTCAACATTTGCGCTGATTCTGTCTTTCTTCTCCTTGTTATTTTTTTACCATCACTTTTATTTTATCATTAATAAAAAAACACCAAAAATATTTCATATTCACATATTATATTTTATTCCTTTCAACACAAAAAGATCAAAAATATTTTTCTTAAACCAAACTTATCTCTCTTCTAAAACAAAACAAGTTCATTTCATATTTCCTTGTACATTCTTATCCATTTCAATATGGTTGTAATAGTAACTTAGGACTTAATTTTATTTGCAATCCCCATTCATAAATATGTACCACCATCCCTAAATATTGTAATAGCGTAGGACTTTATATTTTTGCAATTTATCGCTTTCGAATGTAAATGCTAGTAATTAGGGTGTGTATGGCAAGACACGAAATTGACAAATAGATCATCCTAATCAAGACTAAATGCATGCAATCAAAAACACTTGCACACTAGCACCCTTAGGGTAATCTCACTTGTTGCCTATCGAAAAAATAGTCATGTCCCTCGAACGTGGGCGTTTTAGCAAAGAATCTCGATAAAAGATCGTAGTCCCTCGATGACCCTCGATGTTGCCTTTGATAAACGATCTAATCCCTAAAACGACATTGCTAAAACGTTCCATGAGTTGCCTTTTATGACTATACAAACGTCCCATGCTCGTCCCTTCACATCCAACGATGGGGCTTCTTATCAAAACAATGGTAAGATACCAACGTCTAAAGGAGGAGAAAAATAACACCTAAAGATCTTTTGAGTAGGTAGATTTGCTCTTAGTCGCTTGCTTGATCACAACAAAAATATTCTATACACCAACACTCTCACTTTGAAACATTTTCAAAAGACAACACTTTGTGTGCGTTCTTATAGAGACCAGAGTCATTACAAAGAAAACCCTTTTTAAAATCACTTTCAAAAACACATCTCACAAAGCACACGTTCAAACAAAAGCAAGTGATCTAGAAAGTAACTAAGAGCCCATGGAAAACCATGGATGAAAAGGGTGCTAATACGTTCCCTTTTCATAATCTACCCCCCGAACTCAAGAAAACATCTCTAAAGGTCTTTCCTGTGCTTTTTCACCTTTCCTTTTGGATAAAAGAAAAGTCAGTGGTGACTCTTGCTAAACTGCAACATTTGCAAACACAAACGCAAACATACAAGTCAATTCTCCCACCGCATCACAACTGTCCTTTATAGCTTTCTGGGTAGTATACTGTATGTCATATTCCGTCAGGATCATCTGCCATCTCGCTATTCTCCCAGAAAGAGCAGGCTTCTCGAAGATGTATTTTATCAGATCCATTTTAGATATCAATAAAGTAGTATGAGTCAGCGTATACTGTCTTAGCCGGCGAGCAGCCCATGCCAGAGCGCAACAAGTTTTCTCAAGCAGTGAATATCTGGTTTCACAGTCGGTAAACTTTTTTCTCAAGTAGTAAATAGCATGCTCTTTTCGGCCAGACTCATCATGCTGCCCCAATACACACCCCATTGAGTTTTCTAAAACAGTCATATACATGATCAATGGTCTTCCCTCGACTGGTGGCATCAACACAGGAGGCTCTTGTAGGTATATTTCAATTTTGTCAAAAGTAACTTGGCACTCATAATTCCATTTGACTACTTGATCTTTCTTCAACAATTTGAAGATTGGTTCACAAGTAGCTGTCAGGTGAGAGATGAATCTGGCAATGTAGTTCAAACGTCCCAAGAACCCTCTGACTTCCTTCTTAATACGAGGAGCAGACATCTCTTGTATCACTTTTAAATACCTTTATTACTGACGACAAAGCCTAGGAGTTTACCAGACCGTACCTCAAATGTGCATTTGTTTGGATTCAACCTCAACTTGTACTTCTTCAGTCTCTCAAATAGTTTTTGTAAGTGATCAAGATGCTCTTCTTCTGTTTGAGACCTGGCTATCATATTTTCCACATATACCTCTATTTCGGATGTATCATGTCATGAAATAAAGCTACCATGGCACACTGATAGGTTGCCCCAGCATTCTTCAGTCCGAGCGGCATCACCTTGTAGCAGAATGTGCCCCACTATGTGACAAATGTTGTTTTCTCTATGTCCTCAGGTGCCATTTTGATTTGGTTGTAGCCTGAGAAACCGTCCATGAAAGAAAACACTTTGTGTTGTGTCGTATTGTCAACTAGAATATCAATGTGGGGGAGTGGAAAATCATCCTTAGGGCTTTCCCTATTCAAATCCCTGTAGTCCACACACATTAGCACTTTTCCGTCTTTTTTGGGCATGGGAACTACATTGGAAACCCATTGGGGATAAGAGGTGACAACCAAGAATACAACATTAAATTGCTTCATGACTTCCGCTTTAATCTTTTCTGACATATCAGGCCGTATGCGGCGAACCTTTTGCTTTACTGGCGGACAATCCTCTCTTGTAGGCAGACGATGTACCACAATGTCTGCATCAAGTCCCGACATGTCTTCATACGATCAGGCAAAGACTTCAACATAATCGCGTAATAACTGAATCAGACGCTCCTTGACACCGGGTTCCAGATTGGCACCCATCTTGACCTCTTTTTTGTCTTCTTTGGTACCTAGGTTGATTGTATCCATAGGTTCTTCGTGAGGCTGAATGGTTCTCTCTTCTTGTTGTAGTAGTCTGGTAAGTTCCCCAGGTACTTCACAATCTTCCTCACCTTCGTCTTTGGTTTGGTAGATTAGATTCTCAGAGTCACAAAAGGCCATAGCAGTATCGTTACCAATGGGATCCCGAATGGATGTATACCTGCATTGTGAGTGTGAGTGTGTGTAAGGGTATAACTATCCTTGAAAGAAATAAAAATATAAAAAGAAAAACAATGAGCACAAAAGTTTGTATGCGAAAACGTCCATGATTCATTGATGTCTGTTGTACCCCAAAATTTGCCCTCCCATTTCTCATTGATTTCTCATCACTAAGCCCTTGGAGCTCAGGACCCAGTTAGGGTTTCATCTGCTCAAGACTTCTCCTTGCACTGTTGACCCAAATTAGGGTTTGTGTTTGCACAAAGATGTTTTGACCTAAAATGCCTAAGATGACTTTCATGCTTCATATTGGACTCCCAAGTTTATCCACATCAAGTTTCAAGCCTTGATTCCAAGTTTTGCCCAGTCAATTGGACAGTTGACCTATAAATCAGCTGTATTGGGGAAAAAGTCAATTGTGGCCAATTGACAGTCAAATCTCATGAAAATTGACCCACATCAACATTATGAACTCACATGGACCATTTGATCAAGTTTGGATCACAATTCCACAAGAAATTTGATCAGATCACCAAAAGGGCAAAATGGTCATTTTTAGGATTTTGACTGCACAAAGGCAATTTTTGACTGTTTGACCTAGCCAATGGCAAACCAAGCTCACATATGGACTCAAGGACCCCATGGAATTGTCTTGACATACTCAACAAGTTCAAAATATCCCAAATGCACAAGATTGACAGTTGAATTTCCCAGTCAATTGATCAATTTTAACTGTATACTGAAAAGTCAAACTTTGACTTTTTGGTCAAAATCAAGTGTCAAGATTCATTTTTCATCAAAACATGCCAAATCATGAAACTTATTCGTCAAGAAATCAAGAAATGCAAATTAGGGTTTGAAATGAAGATTTTTCATAACTTAGAATTTTTCTAAGTTATGAAAAACCCTAAGTTTTTCCTAACTTTGTCCCACTTTCTCACCAAGATTCATTTGGATTCAAGCAAAAGTAAAAACATGAAAGTTGTAGCCTATTGCATAATCTACAACTTTTATTCACAAAGTTTTCCCAAAAGAAGCTTGTAGCTCAAGTTACAATTTTTGGAACAAGGGTACCAAACCATTCTTAACTTAGAGAAAATTTGACCTATTTTAGGCAAGGTTTTTACCTAACTTCAAGACCATTTTTCACATACTTCCACTTGTAATTTCAATTTGCATTTCAAAGATGGATTGTATTACACATTCCAAGCTTTCCAAAATGTCCAAGAACTCATCAAACAACCTCATGGTTAGGGAGAATCGAATTTGGCAAGTTGGGAAAAACTCACTTTTGATTTGGCCAATTTACATGTCCATAACTTGTGCATTTTCAAACTCAGCATGTGCAAGCTACATTGCAGGCCTCTAATCCCATTTTTAATCAATAATTCAATGCTAAACCATTGTGCCAAGATGTTGTTCTATGCATTTGGACAATACATGGAGAATTAATCCTTATTTAGAAAAAGCAATATATCCATTTTGATAAAGTTGCACTTTATGTCAAATTTGCAATCCAAGTGGTACAGTTCAAATCTCTTTGGCACAAGTTTATGGACTAAACACACTGATCAAGGGGAGGGTTAGCAGCATAGCTTGGGGGGTCTGCATCAGTCTAGAACACCAAGTTGCCTTTTGTTGCTTAAAGTGTAAGAAACATAGCATATCATCCAACAACTCTTATATCAGCTAACATATGCTTAAACAAACTTGTCAAACATATCCTAAACATCCATTCTGAGCTAGAACACGAGCCAACCAAGTCCTAAACCCTATCATTCACAAAATCACCATTGAACTGCACAAAAACAGGGCATGCTGCAGATTGAATCCCACAACTCATTTCCATCGTGCATTCTTGCTAAAACCACTTCAAACACCTTCCCTACCATCAATGCAAACTATCCAAAGCATTAGAAGTGGACTGTAACTCCTCTAATTAGTTTGGCAATTTTCATTTTCTTGTTTTGCAGTTGAAGTTCCATAACACGATTCAGCTAGTTTCAAAGCAAAGTAAAGCTTGGAATAGCATCCCTGGACCTCAAGGAAGTTGTACCAATCATCACCTTGCACTGAAAGTACCTCAATCATCATATACAACTTCAATTGAACAGGTAAGTTCATGAATTCATATCTCTCTATCCAGGCATTATTAGCTTTAGGTTTGTGAAGAAAATATGTCACATTCATAGCCCTGAACATGCCCATGTAGTTAGTTTTCATTTATGTTACGTGTGTCATGAGAATTTGATGTCTGAACATTGATAAAAAATTAGGTTAAGATTTGGGAATGGAGAAATTCTCTCTCATTTTTTAGAGTTAGATCAAGTTTTAGGTATGTATGGATTCGTTGTTTGATGTTGAACATTTTTGATGTTGTGAGTTTTCATTAAAAAGCCAGGAATCAAGGTGTTTGAATCAGGTTACAAAACGCGCGTTTTTGGACAAAGAATGGCTGGAGGTTGAAGAAGCTCCACGTGGGCTGGGCCTGTTTGGTTATTTCTGTTTACACCCCTTTTTTACTTTGACACCCCCTAGGCCCATTTTGCTTATTTTCATGATTTTTTGGCTTTTCTTTTTTTATTCTGACTTATTTATTTTTTCTTATAATATTAAAAATATAAAAAATATTTTTTACACCATTTTCATATTTATTAGGTATTTATTTGTTTAGAATAGTCATTTGTACATAAATAAATATATTACTTCTTTTTTTAAATACTAAAAAATAATGCAAATACATTTATTTTTCTGATTTTATTTTATTTCATCTTTTGAAAACATTTTCTTAAAATACACCTTTTTTATAAATAATAAATTTTTTTTATTTTTTTTGTATATATTTAATATATTTGATATATAATATAAATGCTTATTTATTTATTACAATATTTAGGATAAAAACATGAAAATAATACTTTTTTTTCTTTTATTAATATTTGACCTCAAAAAATCACTTTGTCATAATATACTTCATTTTTATTTTATTTTTGTATATAATAAGTAAATATGGTACATATTAAATAATTAATACTTTTATTTAAGAAATTAGGGTTTTGCCCTAAATACACAAAAACTCCAAAAAAATAATACTTTTTTTTTGTTTATTTGACATGTAAAAAAAATACTTTTTCATATACATAAAAAACATTTTTGACATCTTGCATATTTATCTTATTTCTATTTAATTTGTGCAATTAAATATCTTGTAAATAATTCAAAATTGATGTAATAGCTAGGTTTAAATTCCTTGTCAAATACCCCCCATTTGAACATTTGTACCCCCCCTTCCCATATTGTGTTGTAATAGCTTAGGAACTTTAATTTTCGCACTTTAATGCTTTCTAATTATGCCATGTTAGAATTAGGGTTTGTATGCGAATCAAAAACAACAAAAATAGTTTGACCTAATTTCAAGATAAACAAGCATGGAAATGAACAACACTAATCACACTTGCACCCCTAGGGTATTCCACTTGTTGCCTTCAATAATGGGCCATATTGCATGTTAGGTCTCTTTGGGCAAAACAAAAACAATCAAATGATCATAGTCCCTCGACGACGCTTTCGAAAGTTGCCTAAAAAATGATCAAGTCCCTTAAAGGAAAATTTCCCAAAGATACTTGGCACCATTGCAATTATGGTCTAAACGATGACCCGCGCCCGTCCCTTTCACATCCTAACACAAGATTGTCCACCAAATGCAATGGTGGAACAAAATTGTTAAAAGGGTTAAAACATAACAAAAATCTTTGAGAACTTTAGGGTAGATAGCTCTTAAGTACTTGTCAACTTGCAAAACAAAAACACTTGCCTATTTTTCAAACCACACTTCACAAACACTTTCAAAACAAACTTTCAAAAAACCTTGAAACATCTTTTCAAAAAGACAAACACCTTTTGTAAAACATTCGAGTAAAGAATTGTTACAAGGGTAGCCTAGACAAGGCATCTTTTTCAAAACATTTTCAAAACCACACACAAAGCACCATTTCAAACAATTGAAAACCAAGGCAAGTTGATCTAAGCAAGTACATAAGAGCCCATGGATAACCATGGATAGAAAGGGTGCTAATACCTTCCCTTTCTATAATCTACTCCCCGAACCCAAGAAAATATCTCAAAGGTTTTTGCTGTGCTTTTTAAACCTTTCCTTAGGATAAAATAAAAAGTCGGTGGCGACTCTTGCTCAATCGAAACATTTGCAAAAACAAACGCAAAACCATAGTCAGTTCTCCCACCGTACCACAATGTCATATGAAAATGAAATAATAACCCTTACAAATGGACCATTGTGCCTCGTGTAAGACACAAGGTTTTAAGAGTGCGAATTGTTTTAATATTATAGATCTGACAAAATGTAAAGACAGATTACTGTGGGATAAAAGTGATCGGGACAAAATCTCTATCCTCCCAGTTGCTGATCCCTCCACTAACAGTTGGGAATATCCAGTCCTCCAAGTCACAACTATCTTCATCATCTTCTACGACGTTGACCTCGCGGTTGCTGATCTTCAGGGGTGGTCCTCCGGCACGAGCGCGACGTACATCCTTCTGAGCACTTGAAGAGAAACCCAGGCCAAACTTGTCAGACTTATATGGGATATCTGGGAGTTGTCCCCAGATAGTGCACCCACCTTCTTCTACCATTGCTTTGGCATCCTTCAGAGATGACATCCGGAGTGGAGGCATTGTAATCTTGGGAACAACCTTGGTTACTGCCACATCTTGTGGGACCTCTTCAAAGTGTTGGAATGGAGTTTCAATAAATTTACCATCTAATTCCATATATCTGAAGGAATTGAGATGGCTGATCATATACTCTTCTTCTCCATGAATGGTGATAATCTTCCCTTGAGTGGGATATTTCAGCATTTGGTGCAACATAGAAGTGACAGCGCCAGCATTGTGAATCCATGGTCGGCCTATCAAGCAGGAATATGAGGGACGAATATCCATTACATAAAAGGTTGAATCAAATGTTTGGGTTCCAACTTTTATGGGGATATTCACCTCCCCATGTACCATCCTTTTCGAGCCGTCAAAAGCCCTTACTACTATGTTACTTGGCTTCAATGTCAATCCCTCACAGTCAAGCCTATCAAGAGCTTTTTTAGGCAATACATTCAGAGATGAGCCAGTGTCCACCAAAACATGAGCCAAGGTTGTGCCCCTACATTCAACTGAGACATGCAATGCCTCATAATGCTTCCTTACCCTTGGCGTTAAATCAACATCTGAAAAACCTAGACCATTATCTACAGTTAAGCTGGCTACCCAGTCTTGAAACTGATCGGCATATGTCTCTTGGGGTACATGGGCAGTTTTTAGGAATTTTACCTAGGCTTTTGCATGCACCTCGAAACATAGTAGTAATGCCAGCATGGAAATTTTAGAGGGAGTTTTCCCCAGTTGTTCAACCACATCGTAGTCGCTTCTTTTTATGATCTTTAAAATTTCCTCCATCTCTTTCCGGGAGGTCTCAGGGATAGCCAATGACTGAGCCTTCGTCCGTATAGGCTCAATCATAATACTTTTACCTCGAGTCTCGGTTAACTCGGCAGCAGGAGTGCTAGTAGGAATGATAACAGGTGTTGTAACAACTTTGTTAGTTGGAGTATTAGTGGGGATGATTGTAGGACTAGGAATTTTGGAGGAGTAACAATAGGAATGATTACGGGTCCAAAAACTGCTTTTGGGGGAGCAATTTCTGGAGAGAATATCCTTCCGCTTCGGGTAATCTTGCTAGATCCTGCAATATTACTGATGTCGGAGTTGACTTTCTCGGAACTCGAATCTTCGGCGGTTGGCCAATCCTGCTTGATACCGTGGTAGTAGACGTCCCCTCCATAATTCCATGTTATGGTTTTGTATGACGAATATGGGACTGGTCCAGGAATTGTGATTATTAATGGAGTTGCTTTCGGAACCGATGTAATTCTAACGGGTCTTTTGGTGGAGACCCTGGAAGAATTGGCGGAAATGGTAATGATAGAAACATCTTCAAAAGGAACAGGTGGAACATAAGTCTTTTCAAACAAAATTTCTTTGTTATCTATTAGGCACTGAACGCCTGCTTTCAACAAAGGACAACTGGTTGATGAGGACAAATAGAAATGACAGCCTTCATCACAGCCCGGGAACACACCGGCATTCAACAAGTTCACTTTAATAGTGAGGAGCGGGGTCATAAGTTTATCAACTTAATTAACAAACATTTCTTCGTCAATGGCATTGGTGTTATGGCCATATTTGGGCATAGGGGCAGAAATGACATTTGGCTTTTCAGGCACATCGAATTCAGTGTCTTTTGCTTTAATGAGGTCTTGTATTTTGTTCTTTAGATCCCAACAGTTATTAGTGTCGTGGCCGGGACTTTCAGAGTGATATACGCAACGGGCATTGGGATGACAGTGAGGAGATGTTGTGTTGGGGTTTTTCGGAGCTTCTTTCAAGGTCACCAAATTGGATCTTAGTAGATGCGGTAATACTTGAGATAGGGTCATGTTAATTATGGTGAACTGCCTGACCGGTCTTTCCATCCTCGGTTGATTGTTTCTTTATTGATCACACGCAGGTTTAGGGATCATCACAACCCCCACCATTGGTCGGCGCTCGGCCCTATCTTGATTTCTTTGCGGATATACAATAACCACCTATTTCTTTTTGATGAAAGGCTTCCTTACAGCTGCATAAGAGGATGTATCCTTTTGGATCTTTCCATTCTTTATACCGGCTTCTACCCTTTCTCCGGTCAATATCAGTTCAGTAAAACCCATCGATGAACTCCCAATCAGGTGATTAAAGAAGGGACCAGATAAGGTGCGCAAGAACATGTCTATCAACTCTCTCTCAGATAGAGGAGGTTGAACTCTTCCAGCCAAGTCTCTTCATTTTTGCGTATAATCCTTGAAACCTTCATTGGAAAACATGGCCATACTCTGGATTTGAGTACAGGTAGGCGTAAGATCAGCATTGTATTGGTATTGTTTGTAGAAGGCTGCAGCAAGATCTTCCCAATTGTGAATGTTGGCTCTTTCTAGTTGGTAAAACCAGTCAAGTTGAGTTCCAAACATACTGTCTTGGAAGAAGTGTACCCATAAGTCTTTGTCAGCGGTATGGGGCTGGATTTTCCTCACATAGGACCAGAGATGCATTTTAGGGCATGAGACTCCGTCATACTTGGAAAACACAGGTGCTTTGAATTTGGAAGAATGGCAATCCCCGACACTAACCCTAATTACTCAAAGTCCAAGCCAGGCACTTTTTGGATTTCCATCGCACTCAATCGCTCTTCAAGATGTTTATACTTGTCATCAGCTGGAGGGTATTGTTCTTCAGAATAATCTTCTTCTTCTTCTTCCTCTTCTGGTTCTGACGGGACAACTGTTTCCTTTCCTTTCCCATCTTGATTGTCTCTTTCACCGGATGTCGTTGAAAAATCTAGGGTCCTTCTTGTCTGGCCATGAAATCTTCTTCCTATGTTTAGGACTCCGGTTACCTTTTTTATCTTCTTTTTCTTCTCCTCAGCCAGCAAAGTCTTCAACTCTTCTTGTCCTTTGGCTAGGGTCAAGAGCAACTGTTAAAACTGTGTATTCTGAGCTTGGAGGTCCTTCACTGTTTGCTCGAGATCCATCTTACTGAAATAAACAATAGAGAGATGAAGAGACTTGTTGCAAAAGACCTGCTAATGTTATGATGAATTGTATATGCATATGTAATGATTTCAAGGATTTCAAAGATTCAAATTTGTTTTAGACAAAAAGGAAACACACATTATATTAATAAGTTAAAGCTTGAGTACATCAATTCCTTTTCGGGAAAAATAATACAAAACTCTAAGATAAAAAGGTAGTTCGCATCCTCTTTGGTGCGATGTAGGCATTCAGAGTCTGCTCCTCATGTAGTAGTCTAGTGAGTTCTAAAACCTTCTTCTTGCTTGCATAGAATTGGGCTTCGAAAGTATCTCACTCTCCCTTGAGTTGTATCCAATCCCTTTGTAGGTCTTCAAGAGAGGTAGGCATGTCAGGATGTAGGATAATGTATGGAACATCTCCCTCTATGACAGGCTCAATGATTACCAGGAGAATGGAGGGGTAAGGCATCATAAGACTCTGAGCACGAGTTCATACCCATTTGAGGTAAGGCTCAAGAGGGATGTAATTTTTATGTCCCAAAGTCTTGCTATCCACCTTGTTTAGCATCCTCCAAGCTCGGATAAATCTCCGGCGAAGACCTTGATCATCATTGTCGTAGTCAAATACCAAACCTTGAATCAACATCTCGTGCGAGCCATCCCTCTGGGCGTAACCAAATTTTCTTAAGGCTAAGCAAGGGTTGTAGGTGATACCTCCCCTAATGCCAAGTAAAGGGACATTAGGGAATTCTCCATAACGATCGATAATAGTAACATTCTTTATGGATCGGGAGCACCAATGAATGTCTGAATGTTTGAGCATCATCAACCTTTGTGACCACCTTGAACCTTGCTCATTATTTAATACAAATTGGGGAAGATGCAAAATAAACCATCTTGCCAAGAGAGGAGTGCAACACATAAGGACACCTCTTTTCCTCATTGTGTGAGTGTGAAAAGAGTGTAAGATGTCTCCTAGCAAAGTAGGCACCGGGTTGCGGGATATGAAGATTTTGACGGTGTTGACATCTATGAGTTAGTCAGGATTTGGAAACAAAACCATCCCATAGATGAGGAGAGCCACAATTTCCTCAAAGGCTTGCAAGTCCAAGGAATTCCAACAATTTTGGGCTTTCTCAAACAGGAACTTTGCTAGGAAACCCTTGACACCACTCCTTGTTTCCCAATGAGTTATGATATCAGATGAGTGCAAGTGTAGATCTTGAGCAATCTATTCTAGCTTTGGGTCTCTTTCTGTATCATTGAAAAGTAGCTGATTGAGAATGAGAATCCTCAAGAGTTGGGATAATTCTTCTAAAGTTGGCACAAGTTGATAGTCGGGAAATGTGAAGCAATGGTGTAAAGGATCAAAGAACTGAAAGATCACCTTTATCATATCCTCATCTGTGTTGGAGGTGACCAAGTTGAGTAGGAGACCATGTCTCTCGGTAAATGGAGAGTTTTCATGAATCCTTGAAGCTAGCTCCCTGAGTTGTGGAGGGATCCTTACAAGATTGACTTGAATAGTTTTCCTGCGAAGTGAATCCATATCCTACAAAACAAGAACAAAGATGAATCCCAAAATCCTTGAAATGGTTAGTGGATGTATATGATGTTCATGATGTTATGTACAAGTATGCATATACAAACAAAACAAACAAATCCTTAGGTTTAGGCTTGCATGGAGTTTTATAGGTGAGTACCCTCTTGAAGTTTAGTTGGCTTAAACCTATCCTAGTAATAGTAATCGGGTTCTTAGGAGCTCAATATCACTGGTTTGTTTCCTTGGTTATTGTTTCAGCACAAACCTCTTTAATGGAGACCGAAATATCCCAAGAAACCAAACCTCAATGAGTATAGTATCGAGTATCTACCAACTTCGGACTGCACTAAAGTCAGTCATCTCACTACATCCTAAAGGCCAAGTTGGTTAAGTAAAGATTCTAAAAGTTCATTAGTGCTTTATGACATCACTCAGCGGCTCCATATTCTCTTTGATTAACTCAAAGGCTACCGGTACCCACAAATATGTCGCACTAACGTAGCTATTGCTTAGACCATGTCGGTATACCCCACACAGTTTCCAAAACATATTGCTACTTACCTATAACGTATCCCAAATCTGGATAGAGGATTCAAACCCAAATAAAGAACCATAATGTAAAGCATACAAGTCAAACAATGTAAGCAAGTAAATGTGATCTATCCCTAAGGTAACCCCACTTTTATAATTTTCCCCAGCAGAGTCGCCAGTTCTGTGGTACGGTGGGAGAACTGACTTGAGGGTTTTGTGTTTGATCGCAAATGTTGCAGTTAGTAAGAGTCGCCACCGACTTTTCTTTTATCCAAAAGGAAAGGTGAAAAATCACAGGAAAGACCTTTGAGATTATTTCTTGAGTTCGGGGGGTAAATTATGAAAAGGGAAGGTATTAGCACCCTCTTCATCCGTGGTTTTCCATGGGCTCTTAGTTACTTGCTAGATCACTTGCTTTTGTTTGAAATTATGCTTTGTGTGATTTTTGAAAGTATTTTGTAAAGAGGCCATTGTTTAGGCAATCTTTGTAATGATTCTCGTTCGTAAGAATGTATACAAAGACGTTTGATCTTTTGAAAATGTTTTCAATTTTGTAAGATGTTTGAAAGTGTATGTGTTTGTTTTGAAAATAGCAAGGATGTTTGTTTTGAAATGGAGCAAGTAATTAGGAGCAATCTACCTACTCAAATGTCTTTCTTGTTCATTTTCTTTTCCTTTGACATTGTTGTCTTACCATTGATTTGGTAAGCAACCCTATCTTTGGATGTAAACGGGACGGGCGTGGGTCATCGTATAACCATGATTAGCAATATTGCAAGGTATCTTAGCATTTTTCTTTAGGGGCTAAGATCATTTGTAAGGCAACTTAGATAACGTCATCGAGGGACTATGATCTTGTATTCGTTTGTTTTTGTTAAGATACCTCACATGCGTAATATGGCCATTTTTGTAAGGCAACCAAGTGGAGTAACCCTAGGGGTGCTTGGGTACAAATGTATTGTTTTAATGCTTTGATTTGTCTTAATTAGGGTTTTATATTTGTTGGTTTTAGTCTTTCTATACAAACCCTAATTTACTAACATGTATATATGAAAGCGATAAATTGCGGAATTTTAAAGTTACTACGCTATTACAATATTTGGGAGGGGGTGTACAAATTACAAATGGGAATTGCAAGAATGTAAGCCTAATTAATCTATTACAACCATATCAAATTGATATTAATGTACCAGGAAATGAACAAATATAAAGTACAAATGCAAATGGAAAGAAATATGATTTTTGTTTGAATTTTTTATGAAAGGGGTTTTAACCTAAACCTAATTAGAGAAAAATAATTAATCAAAATTAAAATTAACTTAAACTAATTAAGAAAAGAAAATAATTAAGAGAATATTTTTAGGTTTTCTTTAAGAAAGGATTTTAAATTAAAAATAATATAAAACTAATTAAAATAAACCTAAGTTCTAAATTAATTTTAATTTACAAGAGGATAATATAGTAATTAAATCTAATTATCTAAATATTATTTAATTAAGAAAAGAAATTAATTATTAAAAAAAAATATTTTTATCTTTTGTTTTTATGAAGAAAATAAAATGAATATATTATTGCCTAAATAATAAATAAATTATTTTTGGGATTTTTATTAATAATAATAATGAAATAAATAATAATAATAAAAATAAAATATGAAATGAAATGAAAATAAAAGAAAAAAAAATGAAATAATAAAAACAAAGAGCCAGGGGGTGCTGAAGCAAGGCCTGGAGTTAGTTGGTAAAAATAAAAAAAAAACAAGCCAGGCCCAAAGGGCACAGCGCCTACAAAAACAAAACAAATAGAAAAGTGAAAAAATATGGAAAATGAAAAGGGTACCACTGGGGCTCGAACCCAGGTCCCATAGGTTAACAGGCGCGCGCTTTACCACTGGGGTGGCTATACATCCATTCATATAAACAAAACAATAAATATGTAAGGCAAATCAAGTCCTGATGACATCATCTTTAACCTCCAGCCGGTGTACCTGTAACTTCTTCATTTCTCAACAAAAATGGAAGATGACAAAATGAAAGTTGTTGCATTCTTCCTCACGAATCTAACCATGTAAATAACTAAAGCTAAAAGTCAAAGATAAATGAGAATTTCTCTGGCCCTAATTTGAACCCTAAAAATTTCAAAAACTTCAACTCTAAAATTCTCTAAGCTCAGGCCATGTAAATGCAAACTATGGATATGTACAGCTTCGTGGCAATGAGGTCTACATTTTATCTTCACAAATGCAAGCCTCAACTGGGGAGGATAGATTTTGTTCATGGATAATAGCCTTGGATGGGGAAGATATACTCAACTGGGGAAGATAGGCTTAGCTGGGGAACTTCGTGGTGTCTTGATTGTTGTATGTTGAGGATTTAAACTCGGCTGAGGAGTTATACTATCTCGTCATTTGTTGGAGAAGATAGACTATGCCGGGGGAATACATACTCGGTTGGGGAGGATGTACTTGGTTGGGGAAATAAAACCTGTTGGGGAAATAAACCCTGTTGAGGAGGTGAATTTCTTTTAGGAGGAGATCCACAAGGTTTCAACTTGTAAAATTCGACTTAACTGGAGAGAGAGCTGCCAAGAGATTGAGACTCTGGTTGGGGATTATCCTACACAAAGAGACTTTGTGAGTAAATTTGTTGAGGAGGAGGTTCATTGTAGCCGTCCTTGTGGGGATAATGATAATGAGATAACTCTGTGGGGATATTTCATATACATTAAAGAGATTCTTGCTGCTACTTAGCAGGACACATGTGCCAAATAGTTTTAATTATGTTCATATGCATATGTTCATTCAATTTTAGTCATTGGACAAATTTGCATTTAAAACAAAGACAGAAATTTTGCACTTCAAAGTATATTTGTATTGATATTTTGCCCATGAATAGGCGTTTTTGTACAGAGAGACGAAGATCCTAGTAAGAGGAAATCGTCGAAAGGAAAACAAAATTGAGAATGAAAACAAATAGCCATGTGAAATGATCTCATTGCCTTCCAACTCTACTATTTCCCCAATGTCTTCGAATGTTCCATGTCGTTGATAGAAGTTGATTGGATTGATCTTGGACCGTGGTGATAAAATTGACTGTGTTGATTCCACGGGACATAGTCATACACTTTTAATTCTTAACTTTTTCCTGGACCATCCTTTCGGGTTTTCAGCCCACCAGGATACCCATTTTTGCCCAAGTCACCCTTTCGGGTTTTCAACTTGCCGGGTGTATAATCTTTTGCATATATCCCTAATTTTTTCCCAAACCTTTTGGTTTGCCAGGATGCACTTATTTTGCCTAGGTGTGTCAACCTAACGGATCTCTTATGTGTAGTATTTTTTAATTATGTTCGTGTTTATAGGATGTGGGAAATCTTCACCATCCATGGTAGTCAGCATCATGGCACCGCCAGAGAAAACTCTCTTGACAACAAATGGCCCTTCATAGGTGGGAGTCCATTTGCCTCGGGGGTCGCCTTATGGTAAAATGATGCGTTTTATCACCAAGTCACCAGCTTGATATACTCGAGGCTTGATCTTTTTGTTGAAAGCCTTGATCATCCGTATTTGGTACGTCTGACCATGGCAAACAGCAGATAACCATTTTTCATCAATCAAGTTCATCTGATCCAATCTCGTTTGAATCCACTCGTCTTCTCCTAGGCCTGCCTCATTCATAATTCTCAGCGAGGGAATCTGAACTTCCATGGGCAAAACAACTTCCATGCCATAGACTAGAGAAAAGGGAGTTGCCCCAGTTGATGTTCTAGCTGAAGTACGGTAGCCATATAGAGCAAACGACAACATCTCATGCCAATCCTTATAGGTTATTACCATTTTCTGCACAATCTTCTTGATATTTTTGTTGGCCGCTTCGACTGCGCCATTCATTTTTTGTCTATACAGAGAAGAATTGTGATGCTTGATCTTAAACTGAGTGCAAAGCTTAGTGATCATAGCATTGTTGAGGTTAGTCCCATTGTCGGTGATGATCCTTTTAGGGATACCATAACGACATATGAGGTTGTGTCTGATAAATCTTGCTACCACATTCTTTGTGACTGAGGCAAAAGAAGCAGCTTCTACCCATTTGGTAAAATAGTCAATAGCAACAAGAATGAAGCAATGTCTGTTGGAAGCGGTGGGCTTGATCTCTCCAATCATGTCAATGCCCCACATTAAAAATGGCCACGGAGCGGTCATGACATTCAGAGGGATATGAGGCACATGGACCTTGTCAGCATAGATTTGGCATTTGTGACAAGTTCTTGAATGTTGATGGAAATCAGTCTCCATCGTTGACCAATAGTAACCGGCTCTTAAGATTTTCTTAGCCATCGTATGTCCACTCGAGTGAGTACCGAAGATGCCATCGTGCATGTCTTACATGATCTCCTCCGCCTCCTTCTTGTCCATATATCAGAGTAGAGTTGAATCATGGTTGCGCTTGTACAATATCCCATTACTTAGGAAGAATTTGGCTGCAAATCTTCGCAAGAACTTTCTGTCATTGATAGATGCCCCCTCTGGATACTCTTGTGCTTCGAGGTATCTCATCACCTCATGGTACCATGGCTTTTCCGCATCGGTGTCAAGCTCATAGAAATGTGCAGGTTCATAGAATCTTTCAATTGTTATCATAGGGGCTTCATTGTCCCATCTGACCTTGAACATTGAAGACATGGTTGCCAAAGCGTCATCCAACTGGTTTTCTTCCCTAGGGAAGTGCTCAAAAGTGATCTCTTCGAAGTAAGGAATTAGGGATAGCACAAGTTCCTTGTAAGGGATAACATTAGGGTGTCTAGTGTCCCAATCTCCTTTTACTTGTCTGATCACTAGGGCGGAATCCCCAAACACATCCAAATGCTTTATCCTTAAGTCAATAGTAGCTTTCAGACCTAAGATGCATGCTTCATACTCGGCCATATTGTTTGTGCAATCGAAACATAGTTTGGAAGTGAAAGGAGTGTGACAACCTTCAGGAGATATGATCACATCACCAATTCCATTACCTAAGGCGTTGGAAGCCCCATCGAATACCATAGTTCATCGGGGTCCTTGTTCAGGTCCGTCATATGGTCCAGGTTTCGCATAGTCGGTTACCAACATGATGTTCTCATAAGGGAAGTCGAAGTTCATTGACTGATAATCATCCACAACTTGATGGGCCAAATGATCTGCTAGTACACTTTCTTTGATGGCCTTTTGAGTCGTGTATTGAATTTCGTACTCAGTCAAGATCATTTTCCATCTGGCTATCCATCCGGAAAGGGCTGGTTTCTTGAAGATGTACTTGATTGGGTCCATCTTAGAAATCAACAAAGTGGTATGAGTCAATATATACTGTCTTAGCCAGCGAGCAGCCCATGCCAGAGTGCAGCAAGTTTTCTCGAGCAGTGAATATCTGGTTTCACAGTCGGTAAACTTTTTGCTCAGGTAATAAATAGCATGCTCTTTTTGGCCAGACTCGTCATGTTGGCCCAAAACACACCCCATAGAATTCTCCAATATTGTCAAGTACATGATCAAGGGTCTTTCTTCAACTGGAGGTATGAGAATAGGAGGTTCTTGTAGGTATTCTTTGATTTTGTCGAAGGAAGCTTGACATTCATTGTTCCATCTGACTATCTGATCCTTCTTCAAGAGTTTGAAAATTGGCTCACAAGTAGCAGTCAAGTGAGATATGAAATGGGCAATGCAATTCAGACGACCCAAGAATCCTCTGACTTCTTTTTCAGAATGAGGGATTGGAATTTCTTGGATGGCCTTTACCTTGGTAGGATCAACTTCAATGCCTTTATTGCTGACAACAAAACCTAAAAGTTTTCCAGATCGTACTCCAAACGTGCATTTGCTAGGGTTTAACCTTAGTTTGTACTTCTTCAGCCTCTCAAATAATTTGTACAGGTGATCGAGATGTTCTTCTTTGGTTTGTGATCTGGAAATCATATCATCCACATATAACTCTATCTCATGATGAATCATGTCATGAAATAAAGCTACCATAGCCCTTTGATATGTTTCCCCTGCAATTTTTAGTCTGAACGACATGACCTTATAGCAGAAGGTGCCCCATTGCATAATGAATGTAGTCTTCTCCATGTCTTCGGGAGCCATCCTTATTTGATTATAGCCTGAGAAACCATCCATGAAAGAGAAGACTTTATGTTGAGCAGTATTATCGACTAAGACGTCAATGTGTGGTAGAGGGAAGTCATCTTTGGGGCTTGCCCAATTAAGATCCCTATAGTCTTCGCACATGCGAACTTTTCCGTCCTTCTTTGGCACTGGCACCACATTGGCAACCCATTGAGGATAGGATGTCACAGCTAGGAAACCTGCATCAAATTGTTTCATCACTTAAGCTTTGATCTTTTCAGACATATCAGGCCTCATGCGACGAACCTTTTGTTTAACGAGAGGGCAGTCTTCTCTTGTTGGCAGACGATGAACTACGATTTTGGTATCCAACCTAGGCATATCTTCATAAGACCAAGCAAATACTTCCATATAATCATGCAACATCTGAACCAACCTGCTCTTGGCACTTCTTTATAAATTAGCGCCGGTTTTGATTTCCTTCTTATCTGACTCAGTACCCAATTGATAACTTCAATTGACTCTTCGTGCGATTGAATAGCTTTTTCCTCTTGTAATAGAACTCTGGCGAGCTCTCCCGGTATGTCACAATATTCCCCGCCTTCGTCTTCGGCTTGGTTGATAGGATATTGAAAGTCATAGTCGGCAATAGTAGAGTCATTGGCAATAGGATCCAGAGTGGATGTGGACCTCCAAGAGTGTGTGTGTGTGCATGTAAGATACATGGCTATATTTTTTTTTGAAAAATGTATTTGCAAGAAAGGAAAGACAATGAACACAAATGTTTGAATGCAAAAAAGTCCAATGTACTGAATGATCATATGATTAGATGAACATAAATAAAACCCTTGACAAATGGATCAAAGGTCCCCAGTCCAGGCACATGGCTGAAAAGTCATTGTTAAAATATTACAGACAACATGTTCTTGAATTGAAAGAAAAGTAATAACAAGTAGATTACTCCTCAATGAAGGATATGGGCACAAAGTCCTTTGTATGCCAATTCTTCAGCTCCGTCATAGTTGGATACACCCAATATTCAAATGCAGCTTCTTCATCAGAGTCACCCATGGTGTTGACTTCATGGCTTCCAATGCGGAGAGGTGGCTTTCCAGCACGAGCATGCCTCACTTCCTTCTGAGCTTTGATGGTGAAGCCCAAACCAAACTTGTCATCTTTAAATGGGATATCGAGGAGTTTCCCCCAAGTATCGCAGTTTCCTTCTTCAATTACCGCGTGGGCATCCTTGACTAAAACCATCTTTGGCGTGGCCTTGACAGCTTTAGACTCATCAAAAGAACATTTGGTAGCAGCAATCATCGGTGGCTTGACTTCAAAGGCTTGACATGGGGTTTCAATGAGTTCTCCATCCATTTCTACATATTTGATCGAGTTAAGGTGTCTCACCATAAACTCCTCTTCTCCACAGACGGTGACTATTCTTCCCTTGACTGGATATTTGATTTTCTGGTGGAGGGTTGAGGTTACTGCCCCAGCTTTATGGATCCATGGGCGACCTAACAGACAAGAATAGGCAGGACGGATATCCATAATATAGAAGGTAGAGTTGAAGATTTGGGAGCCCACTTTGATTGGAAGATCTACTTCCCCATGAGCAGTCCTCTTTGATCCATAAAACGCCCTTACAATGATATCACTTGGCTTCAAGACTAAATCCTCACAGTCAAGATGGTCAAACGCCCCCTTGGGTAATACATTCAGAGAAGAACCAGTGTTGAATAACATATGTGCTAAGGTAGTCCCTTTGCACTCGACAGAAACATGTAAAGCTTTATTGTGATTCTTCCCAAGAGGTGTTAAGTCAGCATCTGAAAATCCCAAGCCATTATCAGCTGTCAGGCTAGCCACGTAATTCTCAAATTAGACTATTGTTGTCTCATGGGGGACATGATCCTTTTTTAGGAACTTGATTAATGTCCGAGCATGGGCATCAGAGCAAATCAACAATGACAACATTGAAATCTTAGAAGGGGTTTACCCCAAATGTTCTACAATCTTGAAGTCGCTTCTTTTTATGATCTTTAAAATCTCGTCCATCTCGCGAGCGGAGGGCTCTTCATCAGCTACGTCCTGGGAGGGTACTTCAATTACATCAGGCTCAACAACCTTCTCCTTCCCTCTTGTATCAGTGCTTGGCTTGGCAGTAGTAATGAGGGTGGGCGTCTTTGTAACAGCTGGTGGTGATATATTGGGTGAAAATATTCTCCCAGTTCTAGTTACTTTGCTTGAACTAGCTATGTTATCGATGTCGACATCTTTTTCTTCTTCAATCCAAGCGTCTTGTTTAATCCCATGATAGAACACCTCAGCACCATAATTCCATGGTACTGCCTTATTTGAAGAATAGGGAATCGGTCCGGGATTGGTAATTTTTAAGGGAGCAACAGTGGGTTCGTTTTAAATCCTAATAGGACCTTTGGAGGTGATCCTAAGAGGCTTGTTTGAGATGGTAATAATGGAGAGGTCTTCACATTTGTTAGTCAAACTTTTGGCAAGTGGGGTCTTCTCGAATAGAATTTCGTGGCTGTCCATCAGGCATTGTATGCCTTTCTTCAGCCCTTCACATCCATTGAGTTGTCTTGTACAACACACACATTCCTTCACGCAACCAGGGAAAATCCTGGCTTTCAAAAGATTTTTTTTGATTATATTCAGCGGAGTAGTCAATTGTTTAATAGAGGCGACAAATATTTCATCTTCGACAACATTAACACCATTGTCATGCTTCGGAATTGGAGCAGTGATTACATTAGGTGTTAGAGGAGGATCAAATTCAATAGTTTTGTTATTAATCAAATCCTGGATTTTGTTCTTCAAGGCCTAGCACTGGTCAGTCTCGTGCCCGAAGCTGCTTGAATGGTAAGCACATTTAGCGTTCGGATTATAATTTGGTGACGAGGTGTCAGGGTTGGCGGGAGGATCGTGCAATGTCACTAAATTAGCCTTGATCAAATGTTGAAGGGATTGAGACAGTGACATGCCTAACCTCATAAATTGTCTTTGTGATACGGTAGGAGAGAACTAACTGTTTTTGGAATGCTGGTTTGCGTTTTGCGTTTGTTTTTGCAAAATGTCGCGGTAAGCAAGAGTCGCCACCGTCTTTTATTTTATACAACAAGGAAAGGAAAAAAGCACAGAAAAATTCCTTTTTCGAGATGTTTCTCGGGTCCGGGGGGTAGATTATAGAAAGGGAAGGTGTTATCACCCTTTCTATCCGTGGTTATCCACGGGCTCTTAGGTACTTGCTCAAAGTGTTTTTAAATTTTGCTTTTCTTTGTGTTTGTGGGTTTGAAGAAGTTTTTGTTTGAAAGGTGTAAGTGTGAAAAGTATTTTTGTTTTGAAAGAGCAAGTACTTAAGAACCATCTACCTACTCGAAAAAGGAATCAATCTGTGCTAATGTCCTTTAGACAATGCTATCCCACTATTGATGAGTAGGTAGCACCGTCGTTGGAGTTTTAAGGGTCAATTCGATTAAGGGATGGGTGGTCACTAAGGCAATGTTAGGACACCTTAGCGGTAACCCTAATGTCTTAGATCATTTTTCTGAGGCAACCGTTTTGAGGCAACTATGATCTTTGGACAAGAGGGCGGCCTCTAAAACTTCCTATACTCAATGACCACATTCGAAGGCAACCAAGTGAGGTGTACTCTAAGAGTGCGCATGTGCGAGTGTGTTGTTTTCAGTTTATTTTATCTTTGTACATGTAAATGGTTATCTATGTTGATTTTAGGTTAAACATTCGATCTTGTCATGCATTCCCTATTATCAAACATCTAACAGTTTATAAGTTGCGGAAATTAAATTACGGAAATTAAACTAACTATTACAAGGCGTCGAGTATTTACATCGCCAAAAACAACCCTTGAAATTAAAATGCGGAAAATAAAGAAAGCGGTAAAAATATTTAAAGTCCTATTAAACTATTACATTCCAGGAACAGATACAATATTGAATAAAATGGCACGCGTGCGGGAAATAAATCGAATGCGAGTTTTTTAGGGTTTTGACCCCTTTTGAAAGAAAGCATTTTTTTTGGTTATTTTGAATTGGAAAGAAATTAAATTGGATTAAGAATTAAATTAATAAATAAATTAACTAATAAAAATATTTTTTGGGTTTTTTGGTATTTAAGGAAATAAAAATAATTTGGTTAATGTTAATAAAAACCTAATTGTCTAAATTAATTTTAATTATTGCAAAAAAAGATATTAAAGTTATTCTTAATTAAAACTAAATTAATTAAATTAATATTTATTAACAAAAAATAAAATGTTGGAATTTAATTTATAAAATATTTTTTGGTTTTATTTTTATGAAGAAAAAAGTTTAATTGGTTAGTTAAATTATGAAAAATAATTAAACAAAACAAATAAATAAAATAGAAAATAGAGAGAGTTAGAGGTTTGGGCCTGATTAGGGGGTGAGAATTGCAATTTTGTGGCCCATTAACATGCAGGCCTGGCTGAATTTCTAGAATTCCATGTGGCACGTTGACTAGGCAGTAGGATGGACATCACATCTGGACCAACAGATCTGGCCTGGGGCCATCTGGCAAGCATTTGAGTGAGGGAGTATGATATGCTGCACGCCTGGTATTGCATGGAATCACCTGGAAAAAAATAACACAAATGCATGGGGGACCTAGGATTCGAACCCAGGTCCTGTTGATCATTGGACAACGCCTCTACCACTTAGCCATTATGCGTTAGTTATTAATGTATTGGATAATAATGATAATATATAAAACGCGTAAATATTCCAGAAAATAAAAAAACAAAGTGCGCGAATTATGAATCGTCCAATAGAGGAGGGCCACGTTTTCATCTTCTTCGTTCAACCCTGGATATTTACCTGCGGATTTATATCCGCAGCTAAATTCGCTTGTCCAACCTAAAATCAATTCTAGGGCATGAAAATTGATTCCAAGACCATGGTCATGCTCGTCTCTCTCCCCTGGTTACGTCCATGTCCATCAATGGCACCAATTTCTCCTGCAAAAGAAACGCCCAAAAAACACAAACCAAGAACCCTAGACTCGGCTATGGGGTTACAGGCCAGATAAATACAATTGGCTAATGCAGAATGCTTGCAAATTGGATGATAACCATGAATATGCAAAGATTTTGCAAGAAAAATGCAAGAATAAGGATCTACGATTTCAAACGAAAAGCATTTTTTTGAGACCCTTACAGGGCTTTTATGCGTGTATGGGGATTGGTTTTGAGTTGGCTTCGCTTCAGTGGATGTCCAGCAAGTGATTGGTGTTGAGATTTGCCTTTGAATTTTCCTCTAAGAATGATTTCAGTTTCACACTTTTTCACCTTTTTTCAAGTTTTGCTTTTGATGATTCTGCATCCTCTAGCCCCTGAATTCATGTCCTTTGCCTTGTATATGTATAATGCAATGTATTAGGTCAACTTTTTTGGACTGAATCCTTGTACATTATGGCTATAGGATTTGATTTGATCCTCCATTGATAACTTTCCAATTTTGCCAAAAATCTAATCTTTTTGCACATGGAATGTATGATACGAATCGGATTCACTTGATGATGATGATTCAATCCTGAAATAGCCAAAAAGAGATCAAATAATCAATGTTTCGATTTTATTTGATTTAAATTGATTTAAAATGAAATAATTCATTAAAAAATCAAATTAAATAATAAAATTGATAAATGGTCACAACGCTGAAGCTAGGACACGTGTGTAGTGTGACAAGATCAAATCAAGTGGAAAAGAATGGGCCCATTTGACAAAATTTGATGTTTTGGGGATAGTTGACTTTTGGCAATTTTGCAAAAATGCCCAACTTCAACAATGCATAACTTCTTCAATTTTGAACTTTTGGAAGTGTTCTTTGACTTTTTAGAAATCTTGAGATGTACTCTAACCAATCTTTTTGGTATCATCTCATTTTTATATTCCATGCTCAAGTTATAAGCTTTGGCAAAAAAGGTGTTTTTGTTGACTTTCAAAAATGACCTATAATGTCCAAATTTGTAACTTTTTGTGAGTGCATTTCTTGATCTTGGGGTATGAAGATGGATTGTAGGAAATTGCATCCTATTCAAAATGAGCTTTAGATGGGTCATTTCTCATAAAGTATGAGAAAGTTATGCTTGGTAAAAGCTGAGTTGACTTTTCCTGCAAAACCCTAATTTAGCAACTTTTGAGTCTTGATGAATTTTGAGCAATCCTTGATGAATCATGATCAACCCTTGATAAAATGATGAAATATCCTTCAAAATGATAATGTTGACAAAAAATATTGAAGTTTGACTGTATTTGGGTCACAGTTGACTTTTGCCCTAACATAGTCAATTTTTGGACCTTTTGAGCATTTGACTGAGCAAACTTCCTCTGCAAGGCTTGAAATTTGACATGGATGATCTTGAGAACATATTAGGACATTGGGGAAAACTTGAGGTCATTTGGACTCAAGGGTCTTGATGCAACATAAAACCCTAATTTGGGGTTGACTGCCTTAGGAGATAGCTTGACTGTCCAATTCTTAAGCAATCTTGAGCCACTTGGAGATTTTTCTTGCAATGTTTTGAGAAATATGGGAGGGAAAATTTTGGGGTACAACAGCTTCCCCTGTTCAATCTTCTTAAACCTGAGGATATAGATTGGCTTTCGTGCCTTTCGTGATCCGAAGGTGGAAGATGATTGAACACTAGAGTGCCCAGAAATTTGCACTCGCATGAGGTGATACCAGCCCGGTGATGTCGGGAATGGGCTTACAGATGCCATTTGGAGACTGTTGATAGGTGTTCTGAACTTCGATTGAAATAGGAATAAGGGAGATCTTAGGGTCGATCTGACTGAACCAGAGAAGGTCTTGGATTAACTTTGACTGGATCGGCATCAGAAAAATCTTAGGATCGATTTAACTGGACCAGACAAAAGTATTGGAATATCTTCAACTGGAATACGAATCAGGGAGATCTTATGGTTGATCTGACTGAACCAGAGAAGGTCTTGGATTAACTTTGACTGGATCGGCATCATAAAAATCTTAGGATCGATTTAACTGGACCAGACAAGGTCTTGGATTAACTTTGACTGGATCGACATCAGAAAAATCTTAGGATCGATTTAACTGGACCAGACAAAAGTCTTGGGATATCTTCAACTGGAATACGAATCAGGGAGATCTTAGGGTCGATCTGACTGAACCAGAGAAGGTCTTGGATTAACTTTTACTGGATCGACATTAGAAAAATCTTAGGATCGATTTAACTGGACCAGACAAGGTCTTGGATTAACTTTGACTGGATCGGCATCAGAAAAATCTTAGGATCAATTTAACTGGACCAGACAAAAGTCTTGGGATATCTTCAACTGGAATACGAATCAGGGAGATCTTAGGGTCGATCTGACTGAACCAGAGAAGGTATTGGATTAACTTTGACTGGATCGGCATCAGAAAAATCTTAGGATCGATTTAACTGGACCAGACAAAAGTCTTGGAATATCTTCAACTGGAATACGAATCAGGGAGATCTTAGGGTCTATCTGACTGAACCAGAGAAGGTCTTGGGTTAACTTTGACTGGATCGACATCAGAAAAATCTTAGGATCGATTTAACTAGACCAGACAAAAGTCTTGGAATATCTTCAACTGGAATAGGAATCAGGGAGATCTTAGGGTCGATCTGACTGAACCAGAGAAGGTCTTGGATTAACTTTGACTGGATCGGCATCAGAAAAATCTTAGGATCGATTTAACTGGACCAGACAAAAGTCTTGGGATATCTTCAACTGGAATACGAATCAGGGAGATCTTAGGGTCGATCTTACTGAACCAGAGAAGGTCTTGGATTAACTTTAACTGGATCGGCATCAGAAAAATCTTAGGGTCGATTTAACTGGACCAGACAAAGGTCTTCCATAGATGTAGTTTCTTCTGAGGGGACTACCAGGTCATATGAGTAGTCAACGATGTTTACTGATTCGTCTTTCCCTGAAAAGGTAAAGAGTTAGTCACATGAAATGTCATGATGCATGATATATATCAAGCAATGATGCTCTCAAAATAAATGAGATTGTATGGTATGATGCGTATATGCCTGTATCATGATGTATGGAAATGTAATGTTTTAGCTGGGGAAAATAAATCCCGGATAGGTGCTGAAGAATAGGGTTGGATTCTTCGTTTCCGCTGGGGATGGTGAACGAAGGTGATGCAAGAATAAACCTGCAGAAGAAGATAACTCCGTTGGGGAATATACTGATGAGGAGATTACCCTGTGGGGAAGAGATGCTCTGCTGAGGATTCCACTGATGAATTCCGTCGGGATGAATTATCGTTGCTGGTGATATTGAATCTATGGAGGATTGAATTCCTGTTTGTGAAAGGAAAGAAATTCCGCTGGGGATGATCTTTCAGTTGCGACTTACTGGGGATAACCTGTTAGACTCTTGTGGGGATAATCCTTTGAATTCTGCTGGGAATGATCCTTTGAACTTGGCTGGGGAGATTTACTTTTGTATTCCGCTGGGGATAAACTTCCGGAGTCTACTGGGGATGATGCTTCAATTCCGTTGGGGAAGCTTTTTCAGACTGCGCTGGGAAAATATTGACTCTACTGGGAGGTATCTTGTATTCTGCCGGGGAACATTCTTATACTCCGTTGGGGAATATTAAGACTGCCGGGGATATCAAGTCTTTCTAGTGCTGATGGTAGATCAACTCTGCTTGGGGAGAGTATTGCTGATTCGTTCACGGTTGCAAGTCTCAGCTGGGGGAGAGCTACCATTATTGTCTTACTCTGCGGGGAGTGAAAGTATCTTAGCCATATTCTTCAGCTGAATTTACCTTGTACCTGGTGGACAGAGCAACTATACAGCTTGGACACTTCTTATTGCCCCTGTTGTTGCTATTACCAGTAATTCATCTTTTGTTTCGCATGTAAATATTCATGAGCAGCAATTAATGTCAAATGCATATATCAAAAATGAACATTGGACGTTCTTTACAAAACAAAACAGATAAAGGAAAAACAGTTTGAAATTTCTTTGAAAATGAATTGTATTGATTTTGAAGTTTGGCCTGTAAATAGGCATTTTTGTACAAGAGGCTGACGTCCTAGTAAGAGAATGCCGCCGAACAAATAGAATTTATACAATTTGGTGAAAAGAAAATAAAACAGCTATGTGAATGATCCCACTGGGTTCCAACTCTGCTATTGCCTTTATATCCTCGAGCATCTCATCACTTTGCTGCTTGGTTGAAGATGAATCAGATTAATTAATGCCATCCGAGCTTGATTGTTGATACCGAAGTCTGGATGCAAGGTGATCCAATGAGACATAGTGTTACGCTTTGATCCCTAATTTTTGCCTGGACCGCCCTTTCGGGTTTTCAGTCCACCGGGATACCCTTTTTTGCCCAAGCCGCCTTTTCAGGTTTTCGACTTGCCGGGTGTACAGATTTTTCAATTTCATCCCTTATTTTTGCCCGAACCCTTTTGGTTCGCCGGGAAGCCCTTATTTTTGCCTAGGCCAGTCAACCTAGCGGGTCTTTGATCATGCGTAGTATCTTTTCACTATGTCTGCATTGACGGGGTGAGGAAGGTCGTCACCATCCATAGTGGTTAGAATCATAGCTCCTCCTGAGAAAATGTTCTTAACCACAAATGGCCCTTCGTAAGTAGGGGTCCATTTGCCCCTGGGATCACCTTGAGGTAGAATAATGCGCTTGATTACCAGATCCCCAACTTGATACTCTTGTCGTCTAACTTTCTTGTTAAATGCCTTGATCATCCATTTTTGGTACGGCTGGCCATGACAAATAGCAGTAAGTCTCTTTTCGTTGTTTAAGTTCAGCTGACCAAGTCGGGTCTGAATCCAGTCATCTTCACTCAAACCTGCATCCTTCATGATCCAATGAGATGGTATCTGAACTTCAATGGGCAAGACTGCCTCCATACCATAAACCAAAGAATAGGGTGTTGCCCCTGTTGACGCCCGCGCTGAGGTACAGTACCCATGAAGAGCAAATGGTAACATCTCGTGCCAGTCTTTGTATGTAACCGTCATCTTCTGCATAATCTTCTTAATATTCTTATTAGCCGCTTCAACATCCCCATTCATCTTTGGTCGGTAGGGAGAAGAGTTGTGATGCTGTATCTTGAATTACTCGCAGAGCTCGATGATCATCTTATTGTTGAGATTGGTACCATTGTCCGTAATGATCATCTATGGTACACCGTATCGACAGATCAGATTGTGCCGAATGAAACTTGCCACAACGTTCTTGGTTACGGTAGCAAAGGAAGCTGCTTCAACCCACTTCGTAAAGTAATCAATTGCTACCAGGATGAAACGATTCCCGTTAGATGTTGTAGGTCTGATCTCGTCGATCATATCAATGCCCCACATTGCAAAAGGCCAAGGTGCCGTCAAGACGTTTAGAGGAACTGGAGGTATGTGCACATTATCAGCATAGACCTGGCACTTGTGACATGTTCGAGAATGCTGATAACAGTCGGCTTCCATTGTGGACCAATAGTATCCTGCCCGAAGGATTTTCTTTTCCATGGTGTGTCCACTAGAATGAGTCCCGAAGGTACCTTCATGTAATTCTGCCATGATCCTTTCTGCTTCATTCTTATCCACACATCGCAGTAAGTTCGATTCATGGTTACGCTTGTAAAGGATGCCATTGCTGATGAAGAATTTCACCGCGAACCTTCTCAGAAACTTCTTGTCATTAACTGATGCACCCTCGGGGTACTCCTGAGTCTCAAGATACCTCTTCACCTCATGAAACCAGGGCTTTTCTGTTACCTCTTCAGTCTCAACATCACAGTAATGTGAAGGTTCGTCCAGTCTTTCAATGATAATCCGGGGAGCCTCGTTGTCCCAATTAACCTTGAACATAGAAGACATCATAGCTAGCGCATCCGCCAACTGATTCTCCTCTCTAGGGATGTGTTCGAAAGTTATCTCCTCGAAATGGGGAAGCAACGTCAATACATACTCCTTGTAAGGAATATGATTTGGGTGTTTCATATCCCGCTCGCCTTTGATCTGACTGATCACGAGAGCGGAATATCTGAAGACACTCAGAAACTTAATCCTTAAGTCAATTGCTGCTCGAAGACCCATGATGCATGCTTCATACTCCGCCATATTATTGGTGCAATTGAAACATAGTCTGGCGGTGAACGGAGTATGAGAGCCTTTAGGAGATATGATTACTGCGCCAATGCCATTACCCAAAGTGTTCGAAGCTCCATCAAAGCACATAGACCATCGGGATCCTTCCTCAGGTCCTTCATCCGGTCCAGGTGTCTCACAATCAGTTACCAACATGATATTCTCGTTCGGAAATTCAAAGTTCATAGACTGGTAATCATCCACTGCCTGATGTGCCAAATGGTCTGCCAACACACTTCCCTTGATTGCCTTTTGGGTCGTATATTGGATGTCATACTCAGTCAAGATCATCTGCCATCTTGCTATTCTTCCGGACAAGGCAGGCTTTTCAAAGATATACTTGATTGGATCCATTTTTGATATCAATAGAGTAGTCGGAGTCAGCATATACTGTCTCAGCCGGCGAGTAGCCCATGCCAAAGCGTAGCAAGTTTTCTCGAGCAGTGAGTATCGGGTCTCACAGTCGGTAAACTTTTTGCTAAGGTAATAAATAGCATGCTCTTTTCGGCCAGAATCGTCATGCTGACCCAACACGCACCCCATTGAGTTGTCAAGTACTGTCAAGTATAAGATCAGAGGTCTCCCTTCAACTGGTGGCATCAGAATAGGTGGCTCTTGGAGACACTCTTTGATCCTTTCGAAAGCGGCCTGGCATTCATCGTTCCAACGTACTACTTGATCTTTCTTCAGTAGCTTGAAGATTGGTTCACAAGTAGCAGTTAGGTGTGAGATGAATCGGGCAATGTAGTTCAGTCGTCCCAGGAAGCCTCGGACTTCTTTCTCTGTTCTGGGAGCTGGTATCTCTTGTATAGATTTCACCTTTGCAGGATCCACTTGAATACCTTTGTCGTTTACGACAAAACCCATCAGTTTACCAGATCTCACCCCGAAGGTGCACTTGTTTGGGTTTAACCTCAGCTTGTACAACTTCAGCCTATCAAACAACTTCTGCAGATGGTCAAGGTGTTCCTCCTTAGTTTGGGATCTTGCAATCATATTTTCGACGTATACTTCAATCTCATGATGGATCATATCATGAAACAAAGCAACCATGGCACGCTGGTACGCGCCCCAGCATTCTTCAGTCCAAAAGGCATGACCTTGTAGCAAAAAGTACCCCACTGAGTAACAAAGGTTGTCTTCTCCATGTCTTCGGGAGCCATTTTAATCTGATTATAACCGGAGAAACCATCCATAAAGGAGAAGACTTTATGCTGAGCGGTGTTGTCAACCAGAACGTCGATATGAGGTAGAGGGAAGTCATCCTTGGGGCTTGCTCTATTCAGATCCCTATAGTCAACACACATTCGAACCTTACCATCCTTCTTCGGCACAGGAACCACATTGGCCACCCACTGCGGGTAAGAAGTAACTGCTAGAAAACCGGCGTCAAACTGTTTCATCACTTCAACCTTGATTTTCTCAGATATCTCTGGGCGCATTCGGAGGACCTTCTGTTTCACTGGAGGACAGTCTTCCTTGGTAGGCAGGCGATGAACCACAATGTCGGTATCCAACCCATGCATATCTTCATAAGACCAAGCAAAGATCTCAACATAGTCATGCAGCATCTGAATCAACCGTTGCTTCACACTAAACTCCAGATTTGCATCGATCTTAACTTCCTTCTTGTCTGTCTATGTACCCATATTCACAGATTCCACCGGCTCTTCGTGCGGCTGTATTGCCCTCTCTTCTTGGAGTAACAGTCTAGCAAGTTCACCAGGCACTTCATAATCATCTTCACCTTCGTCTTCGGCTAAGTTGATCGGATTTTCGAAGTCATAACTGGCAGTAGTAGAGTCGTTACCAGTGAGATCCAGAGTGGATGTAGACCTGTATATGTGAGTGCGTGTAAAATAGTTGTTTTGCAATATGTAATAAAAGAAAAACAAGGAGCGCAAAATTTGAAATTCAAGAAACGTCGAATGCTTTTATTAATGATATATGTAGATGACACACATAAAGCCCTCACAAATGAAGCCACGGTGTCCCGGGTAAGACACCGGGCCGTAAAGTTTAAAACATTGTCTTGTTACAAATTCAAAACAAAAAGTTTCATTACTGGGTGACAAAAGAAATAGGGATGAAGTCCTTTACTGTCCAGTTGCTTGGTCCACCATCGGTCGTAGGATAGATCCAACTGTCGAACTCAGACTCTTCAACATTGTCTTCAATGGCATTCACTCCTAAATTGCTGATGAACAGGGGAGGTCTTCCGATCCGCGCATTACGAACGGCCTTTTGAGCTTCTGCAGTGAAACCCAAACCAAACTTGTTAGTCTTCTGTGCAAAATCAGGGAGTCGTCCCAAATTTGCACACCCACCTTTCTCAACAACAACCCGAGCATCCTTGAAAGAATCCATCTTCATAGGAGGATCTTCAACAACAATCTCAGTTGATGCCAGTGTCTGGGGAACCTCTTCAAAATGTTGGAACAGGGTCTCAATGAACTCCCCATCCATTTCTACATATCGAAAAGAGTTGAGGTGGCTCACCATGTACTTTTCCTCTCCTTGTATTGTCACAATCTTCCCTTTCACTGGGTACTTCAGCTTCTGGTGGAGCGTAGAGGTTACGGCCCCAACTTTGTGGATCCATGGGCGACCCAGCAAATAAGAATAAGATGGCCGAATGTCCATCACATAGAATGTAGATGCAAAAACCTGAGAACCGACCTTAATCGGGATATCAACTTCTCCGTGCACCATCCTCTTAGACCCATCAAAGTCCCTGACGACAATGTTGCTTGGTTTCAACTCCAATCCTTCACAGTCCAACCGGTCTAGAGTTTCTTAGGCAAAACGTTCAATGAGGAACCAGTATCCACCAATACATGAGCAAGAGTGGTGCCCCTGCATTCAATGGAGACATGCAGGGCATCGTTGTGATTCTTTCCTTTAGCAGTCAAATTGGCGTCAGAGAAACCCAATCCATTATCAGCAGTCAGACTAGCCACACAATCTTTAAACTGATCAGCTGACGTTTCTGGCGGTATGTGTGCAGTCTTCAAAAATGCAATCAGAGCCTTGGCATGGGCCTCTGAACCTAGCAACAGTGACAACATAGAGATCTTGGACGGGGTTTGCCCCAGCTGCTCAACTACATTGTAGTCACTCTTTTTGATGATCTTCAGAATCTCTTCCATCTCTTGTCTAGAAGCTTCAACAGTAATCATCTTTGGTGCCTCCGTCTGGGTAGGCTCACCGGTGGTCCCTTTGCCCCGAGCGTCAGATGACTTGGCGAGAGGGGTAAGAATAGGAACTTGAACAGGAATAGTAGCAGGTACACTGGCAGGTGTAATAACAACAGGTTTTCGGGCAATTGGTGGAGAGATATCAGGTGAGAAAAGTCTTCCACTGCGGGTGACTTTGGCAGGTCCAACAATATTGCTGACGTCAGTATCAGCGTCCAAATCTTGTTTAACTCCATGAAAATAAACATCAGCCCCATAGTGCCAAGGGACAGCTTTATCAGAGGTGTAGGGGATAGGCCCCAGAACAGTGATGATCAATGGTGCGATTCTTGGAACAGATGTGATTCTAACAGGCTTTCTCGAGGAAGCCTTGGAAGAATTGTCGAAGATGGTGATAATGGCAACTTCTTCAGTAGGGACTAAAGGAACAACAGTCTTCTCAAATAGGATCTCCTTACTATCCATCAGGCGTTGGACACCTGATTTCAAAAGATGGCAACCGGTTGGTAGGGCAGAAGACATACGATAACCCTCGTCACAGCCCAGAAATAAATCGGCTAGAAAAAGGTTCTTCTTCACAGTCATCAAAGGGGTAACAATGTCATTCACAGAAACCACAAACGAGTCTTCATCTATAGCATTCACTCCATGCTTGGGCATAGGAGTAGTCACAACATTAGGTCTTTCGGGTGCCTCAAACTCAATCTCCTTAACATCAATTAAGTCCTGTATTTTGTTCTTCAAAGCCCAACAATCATCTGTATTATGTCCCGGGCCATCAGAGTGAAAAGCACAGCGGGCATTAGGGTTGTACTTTGGCGATGTTGTATTTGGATTCTTCGGGGCTTCCCTTGGAATCACCATATTGGTTTTCAATAGCTGTGGCAGAATCTGAGACAAAGTCATGCTGAGACGGGTGAATTGCCTTCGAGGTCTCTCGTCCTTTTGTTGATTGTTGTGCTGAGCAGCACCAGCAGGTCTTGAAATAATAACCGCATTGACAGCTTGGCGACGTTCAGGTCTATTCTGGCTTTTCGAACTGTAGACAACACTGAACTCTTTCTTAAAAGGCTTCTTCTCGGCGCTCAATGAAGCACCCTTATGTATCTTACCAGCCTTAATACGAGCCTCAATCCTTTCATCGGTCATAATTAGCTCTGTAAACCCAAACGAAGAGCTTCCAATCAGATGGTTGAAAAACGGACCAGACAAGGTCCCCAGAAACATATCCACGAGCTCCCGATCAGCCAAGGGTGGTTGCACTCTTCCGGCGAGGTCCCTCCACTTCTGAGCATAATATTTGAAACCTTCACCCATTCCCATTAACATACCATGGAGTTGGGTACGCGTGGGAGCGAGGTTGGAATTTTATTGGTACTGCCTATAGAAAGCAGTAGCCAAATCCTCCCAACTGCGGATACTGGCACCGTCCAACTGGTAAAACCATTCAAGCTGAGTCCCTGAGAGACTGTCTTGAAAGAAATGGATCCATAGGTTCTTATCAGCGGTGTACGGCTGAATCTTCCTCACATATGACCGGAGGTGCAGCTTCGGACAAGAAACTCCGTCATACTTAGCAAAGGCTGGTGCTTTGAATTTGTGGAGAATCACCACCCCAGATGATAGACCCAGATCACCAAAGTCCATACCAGGCACTTTCTGAACTTCCATCGCATTCAATCGGTCTTCCAATTGTTTGTATCTATCCTCGGCCGGAGGATACTGGTCTTCGTCGAAGTCCGTCTCGTTGTCAGAGACCACAAGGCTAGGAGCCCTCCTTTCTTCCTGACTATCTTTCCCTCCAGATGAGGTGGTCAAATCAACTTCACCCCGTAGCCTGTTTCCAAACCTATGACCTGTGTTAAACAGGACTGTCCTCTTCTTCTTATTCTTCTTCTCTTTCAGAATCAGGGTCTTCAGATCTTGCTGACCCTTAGCTAGATTCATGAACAACTCTTGGAATTGGGCATTCTGGGCCTGTAGGGCCTTGATTGCTTGCTCAGTTGAAGGTTCAGCAGACATGATGAGTGTTGAAATAAACAACGAAGAAGATAAGAGACTTGTAATGGGTACCTGTTATGAAGTGCATGGGATGAAATGCATATGACATGATTTCAAAGACAATCGAGAGATTCAAATTTGTAAACCAGAAAGGAAACACACTTTATTAGGTAAACTTTGAAATTCAAATTGTTCAACAAATTGCCCTTAAGGAGTTACAAGAAAGGAAATACTGAAAAGTAAATAAAAACTGAAATGGAAATAATCAAAGGCCAATCAGTGCTCCAATGGTCGCTTCTTGTCGGTGCGGACATAGTCATTGAGAATCCGCTCGTTCTACAACTACCTAGTCAACTTCTGGATCTTCTGCTCTTGCTCGTTAAACTTTTCCCGGTAAGAATCTCGTTCCTCTCTCAGCTGCATCCAAGACCTTTTCAGTGCCCCAATGTCAGTGGGCATATGAGGATGGAGGATGGTCGGAAGAACCCTTTCTTCATTAGCAACTTCAACAATGATAGGCAGGACGGCTTCATACGACATACCTAGCTTTTGGGCACGGACACAGACCCATCTGAGATATGGCTCCATCGGAAGAGAGGTCTTTGGACCCAACTCATGTGGATCAGATATGTGAACTCTATCCCGAGCCCTTATGAATCTGTGGCGTTACTCGTCGCTACCCCCTTGAAAATCAAAGATGATACTAGGCATTAACAGCTCATGAGGTCCTTCTCTTCTGGCTCGCCTAAACTGATGTAAGGCCAAGCATGGATTGTAAGAAATTCCTCCATTGGTTCCTATCAGTGGAACATTGGGGTATTCCCCACAGCGATCAATAATGGCCACCTCATCCATACCCTTGATAGTCCAGATAATATCATTATGCGAGAGAGACATAACCATATAGGCCCAGCCCATGCCTTCTTTGTTTTTCAGCACTGATTTAGGGAGGTGCAAAATAAACCACCTCGTCAATAATGGAGCACAGCACATCAAGGTTCCCCGCTTACGAGTAGTACGAACATAAAGCTGATGAAGAATGTCACCCAAGAGAGTGGATACAAGATTACGAGAGATGAAGATTTTCACCGCATTCACATCAACAAAGGAGTCAGGATTTGGAAACAATACCAAGCCATATATCAGAAGAGCCAGAATATCTTCGAATGCCTTGAAGTTTAGACTATCCCAGAAATAATTAGCCTTACCAACCAAGAACTAGGTCAGAAAGCCCTTTGCTCCACTTCTAGTCTCCCAATTAGCCATTACCTCATCCTTTGTCATATGAAGGGCTGAAGCAATCTCTTATGGCCTAAGGATCTTCTCCCAACCAGTAAATGGGGTCTGCTCCCGGATAGGGATACCGAGCAACTCAGAGAACTCTTCTAAGGTGGGGACCAACTGGTAGTCCTGAAAAGTAAAGCAATGGTACAGCGGATCATAGAACTAGACTAGGACACTCATCATCTGCTCGTCCAATTTGGAAGTGACCAAACCCAAGAGGTAACCATGTCTCTTGATGAAGTATGTGGTATCCGACATCTTTGCAATCAATTCTTTAAGCATGGTGGGAACCTGGACAAAGTTGATCCAGATGGTATTTCTACACATGGGTATCATGACCTACAAAACAGAAGAAAGATGAATCCCTCTTGTCTTTGAAATAGGTTAGTCCAATGCAAGATGTATTCAATGTTATGGTGTCATGATGTCATGATAGAAAGCATATCACAAGTATCCTCAAATAGCAAACATGGTAAAGGCACAAAATCCACACAGAGAGCCCTTAGATTTCAGGCTGGCAAGGAGCTTAGGTACCACCCTCTTTCAGTTCAGTTGGTTTAAACTTGTCCTAAAAATAGTAACCGGGTTCTAGAGGATCTCAATATCACTGACTATCCTCGATCGATCATAATTCCAGTTTATCAACCTTTTCTTGCGATTGGAATCATCGCGAGAGTTTAGTCTCAATGAGTCTAGCATACTGCTACTGTTCTATGGCCAAGTTGGTCAATTTAAAGGTTCTAAGGTCAGTTGGTGCTTAATGATCCCTTAGAAGACCCATATTCTCCTCGTTCCAACACAAGGGATATCGGTACAGACTAAAGTGCCACACCAACGTAGCTACTACTTCAACCGTATCGGTCTACGCCGTACAGTTTCCTCACAGTTTATTGCTACTTACCTAAAGCGTATCCCCCAGATCCGAGTTAGGATCTATAATAACTCCGATACAAACCCACAAATATAAAGCATACAAAGCAAATAATTGAAAACACAATAATCTAATCCTAAGGTACACTCCACTTATTAAGCGGCCCCAACAGAGTCGCCAGTTCTGTGATACGGTGGGAGAGAACTGACTATTTTTGGAATGTTGGTTTGCGTTTTGCGTTTGTTTTCGCAAAATGTCGCGGTAAGCAAGAGTCGCCACCGTCTTTTATTTTATCCAACAAGGAAAGGAAAAAAAAGCACAGAAAAATTCCTTTTTCGAGATATTTCTCAGGTTCGGGGGGTAGATTATAGAAAGGGAAGGTGTTAGCACCCTTTCTATCCGTGTTTATCCACGGGCTCTTAGGTACTTGCTCAAAGTATTTTCAAAATTGCTTTTTCTTTGTGTTTGTGGGTTTGAAAAGAGTTTTTTGTTTGTAAAGGAGTGTAAGTGTGAAAACTATTTTTGTTTTGAAAGAGAAAGTACTTAAGAACCATCTACCTACTCGAAAAAGGAATCAATCTGTGCTAATGTCCTTTAGACAATGCTATCCCACTATTGATGAGTAGGTAGCACCGTCGTTGGAGTTTTAAGGGTCAATTCGATTAAGGGACGGGTGGTCACTAAAGCAATGTTAGGACGCCTTAGCGGTAACCCTAATGTCTTAGATCATTTTTCCGAGGCAACTGTTTTGAGGCAACTATGATCTTTGGACAAGAGGGCGACCTCTAAAACTTCCTATACTCAATGACCACGTTCGAAGGCAACCAAGTGAGGTGTACCCTAACAGTGCCCATGTACGAGTGTGTTGTTTTCAGTTTATTTTATCTTTGTACATGTCAATGGTTATCTATGTTGATTTTAGGTTAAACATTCGATCTTGTCATGCATTCCCTATTATCAAACATCTAACAGTTTATAAGTTGCGGAAATTAAATTGCGGAAATTAGACTAACTATTACAAGGCGTCGGGTATTTACATCGCCAAAAACAACCCTTGAAATTAAAATGCGGAAAATAAAGAAAGCGGTAAAAATATTTAAAGTCCTATTAAACTATTACATTCTAGGAAACAGATACAATATTGAATAAAATGGCACGCGTGCGGGAAATTAAATCGAATGCGAGTTTTTTAGGGTTTTGACCCCTTTTGAAAGAAAGCATTTTTTTGGTTATTTTGAATTGGAAAGAAATTAAATTGGATTAAGCATTAAATTAATAAATAAATTAACTAATAAAAATATTTTTTGGGTTTTTTGGTATTTAAGGAAATAAAAATAATTTGATTAATGTTAATAAAAACCTAATTGTCTAAATTAATTTTAATTATTTCAAAAAAAGATATTAAAGTTATTCTTAATTAAAACTAAATTAATTAAATTAATATTTATTAACAAAAATAAAATGCTGGAATTTAATTTATAAAATATTTTTTGGTTTTATTTTTATGAAGAAAAATGTTTAATTGGTTAGTTAAATTATGAAAAATAATTAAACAAAACAAATAAATAAAATAGAAAATAGAGAGAGTTAGAGGTTTGGGCCTGATTAGGGGGTGAAAATTGCAATTTTGTGGCCCATTAACATGCGGGCCTGTCTGACTTTCTGGAATTCCATGTGGCACGTTGACTAGGCAGTAGGATGGACATCACATCTGGACCAACAGATCTGGCCTGGGGCCATCTGGCAAGCATTTGAGTGAGGGAGTATGATATGCTGCACGCCTGGTATTGCATGGAATCACCTGAAGAAAAATAACACAAATGCATGGGGGGACCTGGGATTCGAACCCAGGTCCTGTTGATCATTGGACAACGCCTCTACCACTCAGCCATTATACGTTAGTTATTAATGTATTGGACAATATTGATAATATATAAAACGCGTTAATATTCCAGAAAATAAAAAAACAAAGCGCGCGAATTATGAATTGTCCAATGGAGGAGGGCCACATTTTCATCTTCTTCGTTCAACCCTGGATATTTACCTGCGGATTTATATCCGTAGCTAAATTCGCATGTCCAACCTAAAATCAATTCTAGGCCATGGAAATTGATTCCAAGACCATGGTCATGCTCGTCTCTCTCCCCTGGTTACGTCCATGTCCATCAATGGCACCAATTTCGCCTGCAAAATAAATGCCCAAAAATCACAAACCAAGAAACCTAGACTCGGCTATGGGGTTACAGGCCAGATAAATACAATTGGCTAATGCAGAATGCTTGCAAATTGGATGATACTCATGAATATGCAAAGATTTTGCAAGAAAAATGCAAGAATAAGGATCTACGATTTCAAACGAAAAGCATTTTTTTGAGACACTTACAAGGCTTTTGTGCGTGTATGGGGATTGGTTTTGAGTTGGCTTCGCTTCAGTGGATGTCCAGCAAGTGATTGGTGTTGAGATTTGCCTTTGAATTTGCCTCTAAGAATGATTTCAGTTTCACAATTTTTCACCTTTTTTCAAGTTTTGCTTTTGATGATTCTGCAGCCTCTAGCCCCTGAATTCGTGTCCTTTGCCTTGTATATGTATAATGCAATGTATTAGGTCAACCTTTTTGGACTGAATCCTTGTACATTATGGCTATAGGATTTGATTTGATCCTCCATTGATAACTTTCCAATTTTGCCAAAAATCCAATCTTTTTGTACATGGAATGTATGATACGAATTTGATTCACTTGATGATGATGATTCAATCCTGAAATATCCAAAAAGAGATCAAATAATCAATGTTTGGATTTTATTTGATTTAAATTGATTTAAAATGAAATAATTCATTAAAAAATCAAATTAAATAATAAAATTGATAAATGGTCACAAGGTTGAAGCTAGGACACGTGTGTAGTGTGACAAGATCAAATCAAGTGGAAAAGAATGGGCCCATTTGAAAAAATTTGATGTTTTGGGGATAGTTGACTTTTGGCAATTTTGCAAAAATGCCCAACTTCAACAATGCATAACTTCTTCAATTTTGAACTTTTGGAAGTGTTCTTGGACTTTTTAGAAAGCTTGAGATGTCCTCTAACCAACCCTCTTGGTCTCATCTTATTTTGATATTCCACGCTCAAGTTAAAAGCTTTGGAGAAAAGGTGTTTTTGTTGACTTTCAAAAATGACCTATAATGTCCAAATTTGTAACTTTTTGTGAGTGCATTTCTTGATCTTGGGGTATGAAGATTTATTGTAGGAAATTGCATCCTCTTAAAAATGAGATTTGGATGGGTCATTTCTCATAAAGTATGAGAAAGTTATGCTTGGTCAAAGTTGAGTTGACTTTTCCTACAAAACCCTAATTTAGCAACTTTTGAGTCTTGATGAATTTTGAGCAATCCTTGATGAATCATGATCAACCCTTGATAAAATGATGAAATATCCTTAAAAATGAGAATGTTGACAAAAAATCTTGAAGTTTGACTGTATTGGATCACAGTTGACTTTTGCCCTAGCACAGTCGATTTTTGGACTTTTTGAGCATTTGACTGAGCAAACTTCCTCTGCAAGGCTTGAAATTTGACATGGATGATCTTGAGAACATATTAGGACATTGGGGAAAACTTTAGGTAATTTGTACTCAAGGGTCTTGATGCAACATAAAACCCTAATTTGGGGTTGACTGCCTTAGGAGATAGCTTGATTGTCCAATTCTTAAGCAATCTTGAGCCACTTGGAGATTTTTCTTGCAATGTTTTGAGAAATATGGGAGGGAAAATTTTGGGGTACAACAGTCTTCTTGGAGTTTCAAAATGTTGATGATTTGCATATGGTCTTGGAGTAGGAGTTGGATTGAAGATTCAGACAACATTGATAAACGAATGATTGTTCTTCTTGGTATGGGCCCTTGCCCCGTACACAATATTGACTTCCTTCTTTGCAGCAAAAGGTTTATTGATAGGATTTGGAGTGGAGGTAGATTCCATAGAGATCTTCCCACTTTTGATGCCACTTTCAACCCTTTCGCCGGTTAAGATCAATTCGGTGAAACCAGAAGAAGAGCAGCTAACCAACAGATTAAAGAAATGAATAGATAAAGTGCCCATGAACATGTCAATGCTATCCCTATTAGTCAAGGGCGGTTGGACCCTACTGGCGAGGTCTCTCCACTTTTGCGCATATTCCTTAAATCCTTCATTCTTCCCCATGGTCATATCTTACAACTGAACCCTCGTTGGCGCCAAGTCGGTGTTGTACTGATATTAATGGTAGAAGGCAGTAGCTAAATCCTCCCAAGTATTGATACGAGAACCATCTAACTGGTAAAACCATTCAAGTTGCATTCCAACCAAGCTCTCTTGGAAAAAAGTGAACCCAGAGCTTCTTATCAGCAGTGTGCGGCTGTATCTTGCGCACGTAAGATTTCAAATGGAGTTTTGGACAAGAAACCCCATCGTACATTTCAAAGATTGGTATTTTGAATTTGTGGGGAATGACTACCCTAGAGATCAAACCCACATCATCAAAATCTAAACCGAGGACAGCTTAGATTCAATAGCTTCCAATCTGTCTTCTAACTGCTTGTATTTGATATCAACGGGTGGATACTGCTCGTTGTAATAATCATCATCGGATACTTGATCATTGATACAGTCAGCTTGAGTACTCTTGACCTCACCAATCTGGTTCTCTTCCTCTTCAGATGAATCTCCTTCTACTTGGATTTGACGGACTATCTCCTTGAACCTTCTACCCATGTTGAATAGAGCTTTCTTCTTTGGCTTCTTCTTAACGGCCAACAAAGCCATCATATCTTGCTGTCCCTTGGCTAGGGCTAGTAGAGTCTCCTGAAATTGAGAATTTTGGGTTTAGAGATCCTTCACGGTTTTCTCTAGATCCATCTCGCTGAAATAAACAGCAGAAAGATAAGGAAACCTGTTATGCAAAAACCTGTCATGTTATGACGCATGGAATATGTACATGAAAATGATTTCAAGGATTAATGAAATTTAAATTTGTATAGACAAAAGAATGAACAAACGTTAATTCTCATTAGACAAAACAAGAAATATTACATCATGCCTCTTGGGCTTACAAAATAACTTTCTAAGATAAAAAGACTGAACGCATCCTCTTCGGTGCGAGATAAGCGTTCATACTTTACTCTTCTTGTAGCTGCTTCGTAAGCTCCAAGACCCTCTTTTCACTAGCATATAATTGAGCCTCGAAAGTATCTCGTTCTTCCTTCAGCTGGATCCAACCCTTTTGTAAGTCTTCTAGAGAGGTAGGCATGTTGGGATGGAGGATAGTGTATGGAACCTCTCCTTCCACCACAGGCTCCACGACTACTGGTAAGATGGATGGATAAGGCATCACAAGTTTCTGAGCACAAGTTCATTTAAGGTAAGGCTCGAGGGGAATGGAATTCTTGTGTCCTAGTGTCTTTCTATCCACCTTGTTCAACATCCCCAAGACTCGAATAAACCTCTGACGGTAACCTTGATCGTCATTCTCGTAGTCAAATACCAATCCTTGGATAAGCATCTCATCGGGACCATCCCTTCGGGCGTAACCAAACGCAAGGGTTGTAGGTGATACCTCCTCTAATTTCAAGTAAAAGGACATTAGGGAATTCTGCACAATGGTAGACAATAGTAACATTCTCCAAAGAGCGGGAACACCAATGAATATCTAAATGTCTGAGCGTCATCAACCTATGTGACCACCTTAAACCTTGCTCGTTCTTCAATACAGATTGGGGAAGATGCAAAATAAACCATCTTCTCAAGAGAGGAGTACAACACATAATGATACCTCTTTTCCTCGTAGTGCGAGTGTGAAAGGAATGTAGGATGTCCCCTAGAAAAGTAGGCACCGGGTTACGAGACATGAAGATTTTGACGGCGTTCACGTCTATGAGTTGGTCAGGATTTGGAAACAAAACCATCCCATAGATGAGGAGAGTCACAATTTCCTCAAAAGCTTGAAAATCCAAAGAGTTCTAACAGTTTTGGGCTTTCTCAAACAAGAACTTTGCTAGGAAACCCTTGACACCACTCCTTGTTTCCCAATTAGTTGTGATGTCAGATGATTTCAAGTGTAGAGCTTGAGAAATATCTTCTGGCTTTGGATCTCTTTCCGTACCGTTGAAAGTTAGTTGATTGAGAATAGGAATTCTCAAGAGTTGGGAGAATTCCTCCAAAGTTTGCACAAGTTGATAATCGGGAAATGTGAATCAATGGTGTAGAGGATCAAAGATCTGGAAGAGCACCTTCATCATGTCTTCATCAGTGTTGGAGGTAACCAAGTTTAAGAGGCGACCATGTCTTTCAGTAAATGGAGAATTTTCAGGAGTCCTTGATGTTAACTCTTTGAGTTGAGGAGGGATCCTTACGAGATTGACTTGAATGGTTTTCCTGCGAATAGAATCCATGTCCTACAAAACAGAACAAAGATAAATCCGTAAAAATTCTTGAAATGGTTAGTGAGTATGAGTATGATGTTATGATGTTCATGATGTTATGTACAAGTATATATACACAAACAAAGAAAACAAGTACTTAGGTTTAGGCTTGCATGGAGTCTCATAGGTAAGTACCCTCTTGAAGTTTAGTTGGCTCAAACCTGTCCTAGTAATAGTAAACGGGTTCTAAGGAGCTCAATATCACTGGTTTGTTTCCTTGGGCATTGTTTCAGCGCAAGCCTCTTTAATGGCGACCGAAATATCCCAAAAAACCAAACCTCAATGAGTGTAGTATCGAGTATTTACCAACTTTGGATTGCACCAAAGCCGTTCATCTCACTACATCCTAATGGACAAGTTGGTCAAGTAAAGGTTCTAAAAGTTCATTAGTTCTTCATGACATCACTCAGCGGCCCCGTATACTCCTTGACTACTCAAGGGCTACCGGTACCCACAAATATGTCGCACTAACGTAGCTATTGTTTAGACCATGTCGGTATATCCCACACAGTTTCCACAATGTATTGCTACTTACCTATAAGGTATCCCAAATTCGGCTAGAGGATTCAAACCCAAACAAAGAACCATAATGTAAATCACAAAAGTCAAACAAAGAAATCAAGTAAATATGATCTAACCCTAAGGTAACCCCACTTTTAGAATTTTCCCTAGCAGAGTCGCCATTTCTGTGATATGGTGGGAGAACTGACTTGGTTGTTTTGCATTTTATTGCAAATGTTGCGGTTAGCAAGAGTCGCCACCGACTTATCTTTTATCCAAAAGGAAAGGCTTAAAAGAACAGGAAAGACCTTTAGAGATGTTTTCTTGTGTTCGGGGGATAGATTATGAAAAGGGAAGGTATTAACACCCTTTTCATCCATGGTTTTCCATGGGCTCTTAGTTACTTGCTATATCACTTGATTTTGTTTGAAAATGTGCTTTGTATGGTTTTTGAAAGTATTTTGAAAAGGCGCCATCGTTTAGGAAAACTTTGTAATGATTCTCGTTCGTAAGAATGTATACAAAATGTTGATCTTTTGAAAATGTTTTCAAGTTTGAAAGATGTTTTGAAAGTGTTGGTGTTTGTTTTGAAAATAACAAGGATGTTTTGGTTTTGAAATTGAGCAATCAACTAGGAACAATCTACCTACTCAAAAGTCTTTCATGTTTATTTCCTCTTTCCTTTGACATTGTCATCTTACCATTGATTTGGTAAGTAACCCTATCTTTGGATGTAAACGGGACGGACATGGGTCATTGTATGACCATGATTAGAAATGTTGCAAGGTATCTTAGCATATTTCTTTAGGGACTAAGATCATTTTGAAAAGGCAACATAGATAGCGTCATCGAGGGACTATGATCTTGTATTTTTGCTTGTTTTTGCTAAGATACCTCACATGCATAATATGACCATTTTTATAAGGCAACCAATTGGATTTTACCCTAGGGGTGTTTGTATGCAAGTGTATTGATTTTCATGCTTTGTCTAGTCTTTGACTAGGGTTTGCTACTTGTTGATTTTATCTTCTCATACAAACCCTAATTACTAGCATTTATATAAAGCGATTAATTGCGAGAAGTAAAATTACTATGCTATTAAATCATTAGGGGAGGGGGTGTACAAATTTACAATTGGGGATTCAAGAAAATTAAACCTAATTATCTATTACAACCATATTGAATATTGTACCAAATTGAAAATAAAAATGCAAGAATATGAATGGAAAAAGAAATAATTTTTGTTGTTTTTTATAAGAAGGGTTTTTGTCTTGACCTAATTAAAGAAAATGATTAGTTAAAATTAAATAAAATTAACTTAAGCTAATTAAGAAAAGAAATTAATTTGAAAAGGATTTTTTAGGGTTTTTTATGAAAAGGTTTTAAATTAATGAAAATAAAATAAAGATTAATTAATTAAAATAACCTAAGCTCTAAATTAATTTTAACTAAGAAAATAAAATAAAATATTAATTTAACCTAAATCTAAAAAATATATAGTTAAGAAAAAGGAAATTAATTTGTTTTAAGAAAATATTTTTTAGTCTTTTGGTTTTATGGAAAAAAATAAAATATATAAGTATAAATAATAAATAAAAATAAATTTGGATTTTTTTTATGATTTATGAAAATAATAATAGTAATAATAATAATATTAACAACAATAATAATAAAAATAGAAAAATGAAATAAAATAAAATAAAAAGTCAGAGAGGTGGATTAGTAATGCAAGGGGTATTATGAGAAAAAAAGACTAGACCCACATGAGAAGCCCAAACGCTGCAAAAAAAAAAAACACAAAAAGTCAGAAAATAGTGAAAAAATAGCAAAAGGTCACGCTAGGGCTTAAACCCAGGACCTAAGGGTGACAAGTGCGCACTTTAACCACCGGGGTGGTGATACATCCGTTAACTTGTGTGAAAGGATAAATACATAACATAAAACGAGCCCTGATTACACTTTATCTTCAACCTCCAACCAAAGGATCTGTAACTTGCTCATTTCTCAACCATTTGCAAAAATATAAACATGAAAATTGCTCCATTTTGCCACACGAATCCAACCATATAAATATCATGAGCTATAAATCAAAGATGAATGAGAATTTCTAAAAGTACCAAATTCTGACCTAAATATTTCAGAAAGTTCCAACTCAAAATTCTCCAACTCAATCAAAATAAATTAAATCTATGGACATGTATAGTTTCAGGGCAACGATGTCTACATTTAATCTTCACAAATGCAAGCCTAACAATGCCTAAATATGAAGATAGAAGTTCAAGAAAAATACCTCAAAACTGGAAATTGTGAAATGGATTTGAGCTTGTTTCAGGCAGTGGTGATGATCATGTTAGCTTCCTTGGACCTCTAGGAAGCTAATGCAATACTTAGCTTGAGTTGAGAGTGGCGGAAATGGCCTGGAGAATTCCAACTGCAATACTCTGTTTTTGGCTATGGAAGTTGATGAAGATGATGTTACAGTCTGCAAACAGGGACAGGGATGGTTTGTATTTGATATGAGGAAGCTTTTGAAACTAAAAGGCCAAGAAATGCACGAGTGGTTTTGAAGATTGAAGTTCAAAGTCAGAAATGACACAAAAATGGAGGTTTTGTGCAATCTGAGTTTTCAGGGAGTTTTTGAGCTTGTATATTCGTGTGTTCTCTTGCAAATAGTATCTCTATTTATAGAGGAAAGGTTTTGAGGTTTGAAATGGTCAGAAACAAAGAATCACATGTTATGAGTTTTTTACTTGTTTTTGAAGTTATCTTGACAAACATGGTTTCAATGCAAGGTACATGTCTTGTAGGGTGGCTAGCAACTTTAAACATGTTCATTTTGAGTTTATAGAGCATGCTTGTGCAGAAATAACAAGTGAAAGCTCCATACAAGTTGACTTTGTGATTAAAGCCTCTTTACAAGAATGAAATGGTTACTTTCTTCCAAAACTGGAAATACAACTTGGATAATGATTCAAATGCTTGGACAATGGCTCCATATGTTGTGTAAACATTTAATTATGGAGTAACAAACAAGTTTGAGGCCTGAAAAATGAAGATTATGCATCATAGGCTTGGATTTGAATTCTTGTTCATCATGAAATGGCTTGTAATTCAAGTTTGAAAACCCTAACTTCATCTCTTCGATTCTCCTTGCTCACAAATGATCTCAAGGAGTTATTGGCCATTTTTGAAATCTTGTAATGTTCTATACAACCCCTATTAGAATCACTTTTGAAAATTACCTTTGGAGCTATATGAAAAACTGCCATGAAGTTAGGTCAAAATCCTGACCAAAACTAGGGTAAAATTTCACTAAGTGTTCAATTTCAAGACCATGACTTTATGAATCAATAACTTGAGATCCAAGAATTTTTAAAAGAATTTGTGTAAAGAAATGTTGTATATATCATGGAGATATACAACTTTTATGTTGAAAGTTTCTTTTGAATCATCTTGCATCATGGTGAAAAATTGGCTCAAAGTTATAAAAAAACATGAAGTTTTAAACACTTAGAAAAATTTCTAAGTTAGAAAACTTTGACTTTTCAAAATGAAATCTTGAATTTTGATTTCTTGATGAATAAGTTTCATATTTTGACATGTTTTGATGAATTGTGATCTTTGACATTGGATTTTGACCAAAAAGTCAAAGTTTGACTTTTCAATGTACAGTTGACTTTTGATCAGTTGACTAAGAATTCACTATCAATCCAATTGATCTTGAACAATGTTTTAGGTCATTCCATTAGGTCAAAAAGATGAAATTAAACTCTTGAAACCATGCTTCAAACCAATTGACCATTTTTTAGGTCAAAAATCAGAAATTGCCCTTTCTCAGTCAAAATCCTAATTTTGACCATTTTGCCCTTTTGATGATTTGATCAAATTTCTTGAGGAATTGTGGTCCAAATTTGATCAAATGATACATATGAGTTTATAATATTGACGTGGATAAAAAATTATGAAGTTTGATTGTAAATTAGCCATAGTTGACTTTTTCCCAAATACAATTGATTTTTAGGTCAATTGCTCAATTGACTGAGCAAAAGTGTGATCCAAGGCTTGAAACTTGACATGCGTAATCTTAGGGGTCCATAATGATACATGAAAGTCATATGAAGCATTGAAAGTTCAATTATCCTTGTGTAATCTCAAACCCTAATATTGGTCATCAGTGCTTAAGGAGGTGTCTTGAGCTGACCAACCCTAGTGCAGTCTTGAACCAAGAGAGATCTTTGTGAGAAAATATTTGATAAGTGAAAGGGAAAATTTTGGGGTACAACACTATTGTACCCCAAAATTTGCCCTCTCATTTTTCAACATTTCTCATCACAAGGCTCTTTGAACTCAAGATCAAGTTAGGGTTTGCTCTGCTCAACCCATCTCCTTGCACCGTTGACCTAAATTAGGGTTTGAGTTTGCACAGGGATTTTTGGACTTCTAATTCTCAAAGTGACTTTCATAATTCATGTTGGACTCATAAGATTTTCCATACCAAGTTTCAAGCCTTGAATCAAATTTTTGCCCAGTCAATTGGACAGTTGACCTAGAAATCAGCTGTATTGGGGAAAAAGTCAATTGTGGCCAACTTACAGTCAAACCTCATGAATTATGATCCATATCAACATTATAAACTAATATGAACTATTTGATCAAATTTGGACCACAACTCTTCAAGAAATTTGATCAGATCACCAAAAGGGCAAAATGGTCATTTTTAGGGTTTTGACTGCACAAGGGCAATTTATGATTTTTTTTTACCTAGCCAATGGAAAATTGAGCTCAAGCATGGATTCAAGGACTCAATGGCATCATCTTGACCTATTCACAAATTTCAAAAGATCTCAATTGCATTGGATTGACAGATGAATTTTTCAGTCAACTGATCAAAATTTGACTGTACACTGAAAAGTCAAACTTTGACTTTTTGGTCAAAATCAAGTGCCAAGGGTTATTTTTCATCAAGATGTGTCAAAACATGAAACTTGTTCATCAATAAACCCAATTTTGTAAATTAGGGTTTAAGATTGAAAAATTTCATAACTTTTTAGAATTTTTCTAAGTTATGAAATTTTCTTAATTTTTCCTAACTTTGCCCAACATTTTCACCATGATGCAATTGGATTCAAACAAAACTTCCAAAATGAAAGTTGTAGTCCTCCACAAAGTATACAACTTTGATTCATAAAGTTTTCCAAAAAGAAGCTTGGATATCAGGTTATGATTTTTGGAACAAGGGTCCATGAAACTTTTAACTTAGTGAAATTTTGCCCTAGTTTAGGCAGGATTTTAGCCTATCTTCATGGCAATTTTTCACATAGTTACACTTGGAATATCAAATTGCATTTCAAAGATGTATTGTATAGCATGTTACAAGCTTTCCAAAAAGTCCAAGAAATCCCCAAAATAATTTGTGGTTAGGGAGAATCAAAGGCTTGAAGTTGGCAAAAACTCACTTTTTATCCATGGCATGTTCATAGTGATACAAGTTGCAAACTCTAATCAGCTTGCTTTGTACTTTATTACAGGTCTCAAAACCATTCCACACTCAATAATTAAATGCAAATCCATTGGTCTAAGGCTTTGTTTTGGTCATTAGAGGATTGAACACAAGATTAATCCTTAAATAGAAAAAGCAACATTACCATTTTTGCTTAAATCTTGCTTTATGTCAAAACTGCATCCTTGAGCATTGAGCCATATCTTGTGCAGCAAATAAAATCCACAAACTTGAGGGGTCAAGAGCATAGTGTGTAATCTGATAGATAGCCTGTACAGGCCTGCTTTGCATCACTTGTCCACTTTTGCTTCATATACAAGAAACATGTCAAATTCACATAACTGGAACATCTGAGAAAACCAACCTTTGCAAGCACTTGAGACAAATTTCTCACATCCCCTTGAGCCAGAAACACGAGCCTTTGAACCCTCAAACCTCCCATATCACAAAATCATCTTCCATTGGCAAAACAGGGCACTCCCTACAGTTTGTTTTCCATAGCACAAATCCCTCGTGCGTTTTGCCTCAAACTGGTTCAAACACCTTCCATACAACCTATCCAAGCTATCCCAACCCTTAAACACTAAATGTATCTCCCTTTAATAGGTTTTCCATTTTTTATTTCAACTTGTGCAGGTTGAGTTCTGTAGGCTTGTTCAAGCACATTCAAGGCAAACTATGCGTTGGGGAAGGTCAGAGGAAGTTCAAGCAAGCTCCCAAATACCTCAGGCCTCATTGAAAAGCTCCACATTGTCAGACACGATCTCAACTGAAACAGGTTTTTATCAACTTCCTATCTCTCTATTTAGGAATCATTAGACTTAGGTTTGTGAATAAAAATGTAGTATTCATAGCCATGAAGCTGTACATATGCTCAGTTTCCATTTAAATTAAGTGTGTTAAGAGAATTTGATCCATGAACTTCCTGAAAAATTTAGGTTAGGATTTAGGGCCAGAGAAATTCTCTCTGGTCTTTGAGAGTTAGAATGAGTTCTTTATTTGGTTGGATTCGTCTTGAAAAATGCTACAACTTCGATGTTTTGAGTTTTTGCATTAGAGCACGTATGCAGGATCTGGCATTTGGTACAGGGCGCGCGCGTTTTTGGACCAAGGTTGAAGATGAAGTCTGGCTTTGGGTTGGGCTTTGGCTTTTGGTTTTTGACACCCCCCTTTTACTGATTGCACCCCCCTGGCCCAATTTCTTTACACTTTTATATTTTTGTATTTATTTTCATTTTCTGATTTTATTTTATATTTTCTAAACATAAAAAATACCCAAAAATATTTTCATAAATTTTCACATTTATTTTGTATTTTATTTCTATTTTTTCTAACATAAAAATAATTTAATTAGTATATACTTTTATTTATTGAAAACTTGAAAATAATATATAATAACATTATACCTTTATTTTTATTCTTTATTTTATTTATACTCAAAAAATATTGTTCTAAATATATTTTTGTCTTGTATATATTTTATTTTATTTTTATTGTACATATCTAATATAATTAATATATACACACATACTTTTATTTAATAAATACTTGATAATAAAAACATAAGAATATTATACTTTTATTTTTATTATTATTTACACTTAAATAATACCTTTTTTAAATATATTTTATTTTTTGTATATACATTATTTTATCTTATTGTATATAAATAGTATATTTAATGTATTTACATTCTTAAAAGAAAATTAGGGTTTTACCCTTAATAAAAAAATGATCTTTTTTTTATTTCTTTCTATATAGACTAAATATTTTTTACATACATAAAAAATAAACATAAACATTTTTGCATATTCATAATATTTTGTATATTTATTTAATTTGTTTATTTAAATATTATTCATTTATTATTTATGCCATTGATTCAATTTGGATGTAATACTAAAATTAGGGTTTTAATTTCTTGCCAAATAATCCCCATTCAAAAATTGTATCCCCATCCCCATAATCATGTTGTAATAGTGGTAGATTTACCTTTATGCATTTATGCTTCCAATTATGCCATGATTAGAGATTAGGGTTTGTATGCAAAAAATCCAAAATCAAAACAAATAGCTTGACTAATACAAAGACAAAATGCATGTAAATTGACAACACAATGTACACATGTACCCCTCGGGTTTCATCCACTTGTTTCCTTGAAAATGGGCCATGTTATGCATGTTGAGTACTTTGGCAAAACAAAAACAAAACAAAAGATTATAGTCCCTCGATGACGCTATCTTGGTTGCCTACACAAAATGATCTAGTCCCTTGGAAAATTTGCTAAAAATACTTAACACAACTGCTATCATGGTCTATACGACGACCCGCGCCTGTCCCGTTTAACATCTTAATACAAGGTTGTTTACCAAATGCAATGGTAAAACAACACTGTCAAAAGGGTTAAAAATGTGTAGGAAATACCTTTGAGTAAAATAGGGTAGACAACTCTTAGTTACTTGATCAAAACTTGCAAAACATCCTTGCAATTTTCGAACACACCTCATAACAAATTTTCAAAACATTTCCCAAAAACAAACTTTCAAACATTGAAATATCTTTTCAAAAGACAAACACCTTTGTATATATTCAAAAAAGAATCATTACAAAGGTTTCCACAATGATGGCCTCTTTTCAAAGCATTTTCAAAACCACACACACAAAGCACAATTTCAAACAATTGAAAAGAAAAATCAAGTGATCTAAACAAGTAACTAAGAGCCCATGGATAACCATGGATGAAAAGGGTGCTTGCACCTTCCCTTTTCATAATCTACTCCCTGAACCCAAGAAAACATCTCAAAGGTCTTTCCTGTGCTTTTTGACCTTTCCTTTGGATAAAACAAAAAGTCGGTGGCGACTCTTGCTAAACCGAAACATTTGCAAACACAAACGCAAAACCTCAAGTCAGTTCTCCCACCGTATCATAGAACTGGCGACTCTGCTGGGGATTATTTTAAAAGTGGAGTAACCTTAGGGTTTAGATCACCTTTACATGCTTACCTTGTTTTCTTTGATTGCTTTACATTTTGGTTCTATTGTTTGGGCTTGAAATCCTCTACCCGGATTTGGGAAACATTCATAGGTAAATAACAATACATTGTGGAAACTGTGTGGGGTATACCGACATGGTTGAAGCAATAGCTATATTAGTGCGACATATTTGTGGGTACCGGTAGCCTTTGAGTCAATCAAAGAGAATACAGGGCCGCTAAGTGATGTCATGAAGCACTAATGAACTCTTAGAACCTTTACTTGACCATCTTGGCCTTTTTAGGGGTAGTGAGATGACCGACTTTGGTGCAGTCCGAAGTTGGTAGATACTCGATACTACACTCATTGAGGGTTGTTTTCTTGGAATATTTTGGTCGCCAGTAAAGTGGCTAAACTGAAACAATGAACACAGAAAATAATCCAGTGATATTGAGCTCCTTAGAACCCAATTACTATTTATAGGACAGGTTGAGCCAACTAACTTCAAGAGGGTACTTACCTATGAAACCCCATGCAAGCATGAAACTAGGATCTTGTGTGATTTACTTGTACATATACTTGTGCATACATCATGAACATCATGAATCATCATTTGCATCCACTAACCATTTCAAGGGTTTGGATCTTCATCTTTGTTCTTGTTTTGTAGGTCATGGAATCTCTTCGCAGGAAAACAATTCAAGTCAACCTTGTGAGAATCCCTCCTCAACTCAAGGAGCTTACTTCCAAGATTCCAGAGAATTCTCCCTTCAGTGAAAGACATGGTAGACTTTTCAACTTGGTCAACTCCAACATTGAAGAAGACATGGTGAAAGTCCTCTTCCAGTTCTTTGACCCCCTACACCATTGCTTTACATTTCCTAATTACCAACTAGTACCTACTTTGGAGGAATTTTCTCAACTCCTGAGGATTCCTATTCTCCATCAACTACCCTACAATGGTACGGAAAGAGAACCAAAGCCTGAAGATGTTGCTCAAGCCTTACACTTGCAACCATCTGATATCAAAGGTCATTGGGAAACCAGAAGTGGTGTCAAGGGTTTCTTAGCAAAGTTTCTGTTTGAGAAGGCAGAAGACTGTTGGAATTCTCTAGATCTGCAAGCTTTTGAGGAGATTGTAACACTTCTCATCTATGGGTTGGTCTTGTTCCCAAACCCTGACCAGCTTATAGATGTGAATGTTGTCAAGATTTTCATATCTCGGAATCCTGTGCCTACATTGCCTGGGGACATCCTACACTCATTTTACACACGAAAAATGAGGAAAAGAGGTGTTCTCATGTGTTGTACTTCTCTTCTAGCAAGGTGGTTTATTTCTCACCTTCCCCAGTCAGTCTTGAAGAATGAACAAGGCTTGAGGTGGTCACAATGATTGATGACCCTTACACATTATGATGTTCATTGGTGTTCTCGGTCCAGAGAAAATGTCCTCATCATTGATCATTATGGAGAATTCCCTAATGTCACACTACTTGGCATTAGGGGAGGCATTACCTACAACCCCTGTTTAGCTCTGAGACAATTTGGGTATGCCCGAAGGGATGGCCCTCATGACATGCTGATTCCGGACTTGGTTTTTGACTTTAACAACGACGCTCAAGGACTTCGACAAAGGTTTATCCGAGCATGGAGGATGCCCAACAAAGTGGATAGTAAGACACTGGGACACAAGAATTCCATCCCCCTTGAGCCTTATCTCAAGTGAGTACGAACCCGCACCCAGAGTCTTATGATGCCTTACCCCAACATTCTCCCCGTGATCAAAGAGACTGTTATGGAAGGAGAGGTTCCATACACCCTCCTACATCCAGACATGCCAACATCATTGGAAGATTTACAAAAGAGTTGGATACAGCTCAAGGAAGAACGAAATACTTTTGAAGCCAGCTTCTACGCCAGTGAGAAGAAGGTTTTGGAACGTCTTTTTACATTAAGAACTTTGTAATATTTTGCCCATGGGGCATTTATGTACTAACAAATTTCTTCTTATTAATATGACGTGTGTTCTTTTTGTTTGCAACAACTTTGAATTTTTGAATCCTTGAATGCATTACATGAATACATATCATTCATCATATGCATAAACAGGTCTTCACACCACGTTTCCTTATCTTTCTGCTGTTTATTTCAGCAAGATGGATATAGAGCAGACGGTCAAAGATCTGCAAGCATAGAATTCGCAATTCCAACAACTCCTCATGACCTTGGCAAAGGGTCAAGAGGATCTTAAAGCACTGTTAGAGAAAAGAAGAAAAAGGAAAGGGCTGGTGTGACCACTATGGGCAGAAGATTTGAGAACCAAGCTAGAAGGGTGTTGGACTTCCCTTTCACATCTGATGAAGGGGTTGGTAAAGGAAAGGGAGCTGCGGTACCTTCCGAGTCTGAGGCTGAAGAGGAAGAAGAAGAAGAGGATGAAGATTACTCCGAGCAGTAGTACCCTCCCGCAGACGACAAGTATAAGAATCTGGAAGAGCGGTTGGCAGCTATGGAGGTACAAAGGGTTCCTGGGCTAGATTTCGAAGAACTAGGGTTGGTTGCTAGAATCGTCATTCCCCCCAAAATCAAAGTGCCTACATTTGCTAAATACAATGGGTTGTCCTGTCCGAAGATGCATCTGCGGTCCTACGTCAGAAAGATCCAACCTCACTCTTCTGATAAGGATCTGTGGGTCCACTTTTTTCAAGATAATTTGTCGGGTACGCAATTGGACTAGTTCTATCAACTTGAGAGATCTGATGTTCATAACTGGGAGGATCTGGCTGCTGCTTTCTACCGACAATACCAATATAACACAGACTTAGCACCTACTCGTACTCAACTACAGAGTATGGGTATGGTTGCTAATGAGGGCTTTAAGGAGTATGCCCAGAAATGGAGGGACCTGGCTGGAAGGGTGCAACCACCATTGTTTGAAAGAGAGCTGGTTGATATGTTTTTGGGGATGTTGTCTGGTCCATTCTTTAATCACCTAATAGGGAGTTCATAGGCAGGGTTCACTGAATTAATTCTGAATGGGGAACGAGTTGAAGCTGGTATTAAGAGTGGTAAAATTCAGAAGGATACATCTACTTCTGCCGCTGTCAAAAAACCTTTTCCAGCCAAGAAGGAGGTGTCAGCTGTTTACTCTCAGAAAGGTCGAGGAAGAGTAGAGCGTCGGTCAACGGTGGGGGCTGTGATGATCCAAAAGACTGCATCTGATCAACCTAGAAATGATCAACCAAGAGCCAACCAACAAAGAGGAGGAAGGCCTGCTAGGCAGTTCACCAAAATAAACATGATGCCTGCCCAGGTCCTCCCCCATCTCTTAAAGTTGAACCTTACAACCTTGAGAGATCCGCCACAAGATCCGAATACGACTTCTCCTTTTTACCATGCCAATGCTAAATGTGCTTACCATTCCGACAGTATAGGGCACGACACCAACAACTGTTGGGCCCTCAAAAACAAGATCCAAATAGATGCCAAGGAGGTAGAATTCGATGCGCCCGAAAATCCGAACGTGATTTCTGCCTCAATGCCCAAGCATGGTCATAATGTCCATGCTATTGAAGAGGATTTGTATGTCGCCGCTGTTGATGACTTAATGACCCCTTTACCGATGATCAAGATAAATCTGTTGAAAGCCGGGATCTTCCCAGGCTAAGAAAAAGATTGTTACTTTTGTTCGTCTCTACAAACCGACTGTCCGCTATTGAAGTCAGGCATCCAACGCCTGATGGATAATCAAGAGATCCTCTTTCAGAAAACTCATGTTGCTACTATTACTCATGTTACTCCAATCAATGATGTTGCTATAATCACCATTTCTGACAATCTTTCCAAGGTCTGCAAAAGACCTGTTAAGATTACACCCGATCCAAAGTTTGTACCGCTGAAGATTACGATGCCGGGGCCTATCCCATATAAGTCCAACAAGATAATACTGTGGAATTATGCAGGAGAGATCTTCTACCACGGTGTTAAGCAGATCGAATCAGTTGAAGAAAGCTCCGATGAAGAAACTCCTGACATAGGAAATATTTGGGGGACAAGTAAGATAACTCGTAGCGGAAGAATCTTCTCTCCGGAGATTGCTCCTCCAAGGGCAGTCTTCGGGCCCTCAAGTGCTCCTGTGCCAGTCAAGATATTTGTGCGAAGTTCGAGGATCGAAGAAATTGTTACTCTTGAAGTTGTACCCTCTGCTGTTATTGCTGATAAAGGTAAGGGAATCGAAGAAGCGCCCGTCAGGACGAGGGCCCAGCCTTTGGTTATCCCCGAGACCACCCAAAAGGAAATGAAGGAAATTTTAAAGATAATCAAGAAGAGAGACTATGATGTCGTAGAACAATTGGGGTAAACCCCTTCAAAAATCTCCATGCTGGCTCTATTGCTCTGTTCTGAGGCTCATGCCAAAGCCTTGATCAAATTTCTGAAGACGGCACACGTGCCTCAGAAGACTTCTGCGGATCAGTTTCAAGAGTGTGTGGCTAGTATTACAGCCGATAATGGTCTTGGCTTCTCTGACGCTGATCTAACGTCTAAGGGAAGAAAGCATAATGATGCGCTGCATATTTTGGTAGAGTGCAGAGGGACCACTCTTGCTCACGTTCTGGTTGATACCAGGTCATCTTTAAATGTCCTACCAAAGAAAGCATTGGACAGACTAGACTGTGAAGGTTTGACCTTAAAGCCCAGTAATATCATTGTTAGAGCCTTCGACGGTTCTAAGCGGATGGTTCACGGAGAGGTGGACTTCCCAATTAAAGTGGGTACAGAAATTTTCAACTCTACGTTTTATGTGATGGACATCCGTCCTTCATATTCATGCTTGTTGGGAAGGCCATGGATCCACAATGCTGGGGAAGTCACTTCCTCTCTACACCAAATGCTAAAATATCCAGTCCAGGGTAAAATCATAATAGTTCATGGTGAGGAGGAGTATATGATAAGCCACCTTAACTCTTTCCGCTACGTGGAGTTAGATGATGAATTCATAGAAACACCTTTCCAACACTTTGAAGAGGTTTCTCCTAAAGTTGCGGTAGCCAAGACAATGACTGATGTTCCCATCATTACCAAGCCTGTGTCCCAGATGGCATCCCTTAAAGATGCGAAGGCTGTGATCGAGGAAGGAGGAAGTACAATGTGGGGTCAGCTACCAGATTTTCCTTTCAAGATAGATAAGTTCGGTTTGGGTTTCACTGCTGCTGGCCAGAAGGCTGTGCGTCACTCCCGGGCTGGAGGACCACCATTAAAGATCACTCATCACGGAGTTCATGCTTTGGAAGATGTTGAAGATAAGAGCAATTTTGAAGATTGGATCTTTCGACCATTGAAGGAGGACTGAACAACTGGGAGGCGAAAGACTTCGTTCCCATTACTTTCATCAATCAATAATTTATCTTTTGAACATTTTCCGTTGGTCTGTAATAATTTTTTTAAACAATTCGTACACTCTTTTGCCTTGTGCCTTACCCGGGGCATATATGTCCATTTGTAAGGGTTTTGATTCTTCATTTTCATATGCCATTTTTAATGAATCATGGACGTTTTCATCTATAAACTTTTGTGTTCATTTTCTTTCTTTTTACATTTTATTTTGTTTAAAGGTGGCTATCCCTTACACACACCCACACTCATAAAATGTAGGTACCCATCCACTCCGGATTCCATGGGTAACAATTCTGCTATGGCCTTCAGTGACTCTGAAGATCTGGTCAATCATGCCAAATATGAAGGTGATGAAGACCGTGAAGTGCCTGGAGAGTTGGCTAGACTTCTACAACAGGAAGAAAGGGCTATTCTGCCCCATGAAGAGTTGTTAGAGACTATCAATTTGGGTACTGCCAAAGACAGAAAAGAGGTTAAAGTGGATGCCAACCTAGAGCCAAGTGTCAAAGAGCGCTTAGTTCAGCTGTTGAATGAATATGTTGAGATATTTTCCTGGTCCTATGAAGACATGTCGGGACTCGACATAGATATTGTGGTTCACCATATCCCTACAAGAGAAGACTGTCCACCAATTAAACAGAAAGTCCGCCGAATGAGGCTCAATATGTCTGAAAAGATCAAAGCTGAAGTAATGAAGCAGTTTAATGCTGGGTTTCTTGCGGTTACTTCCTATCCACAATAGGTTGCTAACATTGTGCCCGTGCCTAAGAAGGACGGCAAAGTCAAAATATGTGTGGACTACAGAGACTTAAACAGGGCTAGCCCTAAAGATGACTTTCCACTACCGCACATTGACATTTTGGTTGACAATACAGCTCAACATAAAGTGTTTTCTTTCATGGACGGATTTTCGGAATACAACCAGATCAAAATGGCCCCCTAAGATATGGAGAAGATTACTTTTGTTACGCAGTGGGGTACCTTTTGCTATAAAGTGATGCCATTCGGACGGAAGAATGTCGGGGCAACCTATCAGCGAGTCATGGTAGCTCTGTTTCATGATATGATACATCATGAGATTGAAGTCTACATAGACGATATGATAGCCCGTTCACAAACAGAAGAAGAACACCTCAACCATCTGCAAAAGTTGTTCGTCAAATTGAAGGAATATAAGCTCAGACTGAACCCTAGCAAGTGCACTTTCGGAGTCAGGTCCGGTAAACTCTTGGGATTCATTGTCAGCAACAAAGGCATTGAGGTTGATCCTGCTAAAGTTAAAGCTATACGAGAAATGCCTGCCCCCCGCACTGAAAAGGAGGTCAGAGGTTTCTTGGGACGCCTAAACTACATTGCAAGGTTCATTTCTCATCTAACTTCTACCTGTGAACCAATCTTCAAGTTGTTGAATAAAGATCAGGTGGTTGAATGGAATAATGACTGTCAAGTTGCTTTCGATAAGATCAAGGAGTATTTGTTGGAACCTCCTATCTTGATGCCACCCATCGAAGGAAGGCCGTTAATCATGTATTTGACTGTTTTGGATAATTCAATGGGATGCGTACTGGGCCAACATGACGAGTCTGGTCGAAAAGAGCATGCCATTTATTACCTTAGCAAAAAGTTTACCGACTGTGAGACCCGATACTCACTGCTCGAGAAAACTTGTTGCACTTTGGTATGGGCTGATCGCCGGCTAAGGCAGTATATGTTGACACATACCACTCTGCTAATTTCTAAAATGGATCCGATCAAGTACATCTTCGAAAAGCCTGCTTTATCTGGAAGAATCGCTAGATGGCAAATGATCTTGACTGAATATGATATACAGTACACAACCCAAAAAGCTATAAAGGGGAGTGTACTAGCTGACCATCTAGCTCATCAAGCCATCGAATATTACCAATCTATGAGGTTCGACTTCCCTGACAAGGACATTATGACATTGGACAACATTGAAGGTAACGGACCGTATGACGGACCTGAACAAGGATCCCGATGGACCATGTACTTTGATGGTGCTTCAAATGCACTTGGAAACAGTGTCGGCGTGGTACTTATTTCTCCAGAAGGTTGCCATACACCTTTCACTGCTAGACTCTACTTCAGTTGCACCAATAACATGGCCGAGTATGAAGCTTGTATCTTTGGTCTCAAGGCTGCGATTGACCTGGGAATCAAATCTTTGGTTGTATTTGGGGACTCAGCATTGGTTATCAGTCAAATCAAAGGAGAGTGGGACACTAAGCATCCTAATCTCATCCCATACAGAGAACATGTCCTGACATTGTTACCTCATTTCGAGCAGATTACCTTCGAGCACTTCCCGCGAGAAGAAAATCAGATAGCGGATGCTCTAGCTACAATGTCTTCTATGCTTAAACTTAACTGGGATACTGAGGCTCCCCAAATCACCGTTGAGCGAATGGACGAACCTTCACATTGTCATGAGATTAATACCGAAGAAGTAGTGGAACAACCTTGGTTTCATGAAATCAAAAGGTATCTCAAGAATCGAGAATACCCTGAAGGAGCTTCAGTCAACGACAAAAAGTTCTTTAGGAGATTTGCTTCCAAGTTCTTCCTGAGCAATGGTATACTATATAAGCGCAACCATGATTGTGTTCTGCTTCGTTGTATGGACAAGGTTGAAGCTGAGCAGATCATGACTGAACTGCATAGTGGCACATTTGGCACCCACTTGAGCGGACATATGATGGCTAAGAAGATTCTAAGGGCAGGCTACTACTGGTTTACCATGGAGGTTGACTGTCATTAATATTCTCGTACTTGTCACAAATGCCAAATCTATGCTGACAAGGTACATATTCCTCCAGTTCCTCTCAATGTTCTAATAGCTCCTTGGACATTCGCAATATGGGGAATCGACATGATTGGAGAGATCAAGCCTACAACATCCAATGGACATCGCTTCATCCTGGTGGCTATTGATTACTTTACCAAGTGGGTCGAAGCAGCTTCCTTCGCCTCCGTTACAAAGAATGTGGTTGCCCGCTTCATCAAGTAGAACCTCATTTTCCGGTACGGTATCCCTGACCGTATCATCACGGACAACGGTACAAACCTGAACAACACTATGATCACCACTATGTGCGAGCAGTTCAAGATTCAACATCACAATTCATCTCCCTATCGGCCAAAGATGAACGGTGTTGTTGAAGCTGCAAAGAAAAATATCAAGAAGATCATTCAAAAGATGACAATCACCTACAAGGACTGGCATGAGATGTTACCGTTTGCTCTGCACGGATATCGTACCACGGTGCATACTTCAACCAGGGAAACCCCCTTTTCTTTGGTATATGGCATGGAAGCTGTTTTACCTATGGAAGTTCAGATCCCTTCTTTGAGAATTATGAAGGATGTTGGTTTAAGTGAAGACGATTGGATTCAGACCCGGCTTGATCAACTTAATTTGATCGAAGAGAAGCGACTTACTGCTGTTTGTCACGGTCAGACGTATCAAAAGCGGATGATCAAAGCTTTCAACAAGAAAGTCATACGTCAGGTGTATCAAGTCGTAGATCTTGTAATCAAGCGGATCATCTTGCCGCAAAGTGATCCCAGGGGCAAATGGACTCCTACTTACGAAGGACCATTTGTGATCAAAAACATCTTTTCTGGTGGGGCTATGATTCTAACCACCATGGACGGCGACGACCTGTCGCACCCTGCGAACGCAGACATAGTCAAAAGATACTACGCATAAACGACCCGACAAGTTGAAAACCCGAAAGGGAGACTTGGGCAAAAATGGGCATCCCGGTGAATCGAAAACCCGAAATGGCGGTTCAGGCAAAAATTAGGGATAAACAAAAAAAAATTGTACACCCGACAAGTTGAAAACCCGAAAGGGCGACTTGGGCAAAAAAGGGTTTCCCGATGGATCGAAAAACCGAAAGGGCGGTCCAGGCAAAAGTTAGGTAATTAAAGAGTATGACTATGTCTCGTTGGATCACTTTAAGGACAATCTCTTCATGGACAAGCTCCAAGTTTCTGATCAATCTAATCATCTGCGGACGAAGCGACTAATGGACAAGATACTCAGAGTTGTGAAGGCTATAGCAGAATGGGAACCCCATGGAATTGTTGCACATAGCCATCTTTCTTTGTATAAATTTTTCTCAATTTTTGACAACATTCTCTTACTAGGATGTCTGTTTCCTTTGTACAAAATACTTACACAAAGTTAATACAAAGATACTTTAAAGTGCAGAAAATTGTTTGCCTTTTCTTTCTCTTTACACTTGTGTTTTATTTGATAACGTCCAATGATTTATTAAAATGAGCATATGCATTTGAATATAATCACTGCTTACAAATAAAACAAAATGAGAAAGAATAATTACTGATAGGATGAAAGTATAGGAAAATGTGTTTAGGCTATTCCAGGAGGAATCCCCTGCAGTACACCATCCAGGTCCTCAACAGAATTGAAGCTTTGAAATGCATATCCCCAGCGGAGTTAAGTTTCAGGAATCCCCATCAGAGTTGAGTTTTCAAACTCCCGATCCCCAGCGGAGCAAAACTTTGAATTACAAACCCTCAATGAAGATGAAACCTTCTTCCCCAAACGGAATCAAACTTCAGTCTTTGAACACCAGTGGAGACCATCCAGTTTCCTCCTTTATCCCTGAAGAGTCACTTTAAAACCAGATAATTCCCCAGAGAGTTATTCTTCCCCAGTGAAGTCACCACAATCAAATCGGCATGTCATGAAGATCCCCAGCGGAGAAGAAACTTTGATCTACTAATCCCCAGTGGAAATTATTCAGTTTTCCTGATGTCCCTAACAGAACGGTGATCCTCACTCTTGAAGTCCCCAGTAGATTGACATACAACCCAAGCTCCTGATCTCCCCAGCAATGTAGCTTTCCCCCACAGAGATTGTCAAAGATCTTGAATCTCCAACAAGTGGTCATAGATTTATTTTCCCCGACGGCAGTCAAAGATTTTATTATCTCCAGCTATCCAAGGATTTATTTTCCTCAGCAAGACAGCCAATTAGCTTACATGCACATACATTACATTCATAAATCATAAAAATTGATAAAACACATCATATTGCATCATACATTTCATGCAACATAACTTTGTGTTTTCAGCTAACATTCTACCCTTTTCAGGATAAAATCAATAGCTATCTAAAACAAATGTTCCAAGCTCAGAAAACGGCTTAGAGAGACTCCAGACACGGATGCTCTCCTGTTGGCTTATTCAAATCAAGGGGCGGATTCCTGTTCCAGTTATGAAGACTGGATTCGACCAGATTTTATCTTGACTATACTGAAGCCCAGATTCGACCAGAAAATAGTAGAATCCCCTGCAAGTTCTTCTGAAGACTGGATGTTGACCAGATAGGAAGCAAAATATTGTGAAACCTGGATGTTGACCAGATAGCAATACAAGACTGTGAAGTCTGGATGTTGACCAGATAACAGTAAGGTGTGCTGTGAAGCTTGTACGTTGACCAAATAACAGTTTACTCGGCCGTTTACCTTGAAGCTCGGATTCAACCGGATATTGGTAGGCCCCGAAGTCAAAGGGAAACCCGGAGGCAACCGGATAACCATTTGATTTCCTTCTGAAGACTGGATGTTGACCAGATAGGAAGCAAAACATTGTGAAACCTGGATGTTGACCAGATAGCAATACGAGACTGTGAAGCCTGGATGTTGACCAGATTGCATTAAGGTGTGCTGTGAAGCTTGGACATTGACCAAATAACAGTTTACTCAGCCGATTACCTTGAAGCCCGGATTCAACCGGATATTGGTAGGCCTCAAAGTCAAAGGGAAACCCGGAGGCGACCGGATAACCATTTGATATCCTTCTGAAGACTGGTTGTTGACCAGATAAGAAGCAAAGTATCATGAAGCCTGGATGTTGACCAGATAGCAATACAAGACTGTGAAGCCTGGATGTTGACCAGATAGCAGTAAGGTGTACTGTGAATCTTGGATGTCGACCAAATAACAGTTTACTCGGACAATTACCTTGAAGCTCGGATTCAACCGGATATTGGTAGGCCTCAAAGTCAAAGGGAAACCCGGAGGCGACCGAATAACCATTTGATATCCTTCTGAAGACTGGACGTTGACCAGGTAGGAAGTAAGGTATCGTGAAGCCTGGATGTCGACCAGATGTCAATGCAAGACTGTGAAGACTGGATGTTGACCAGATAGCAGTTCACTGTCACCTCTTCAACCAAGAGATGACTCCCCAGTAGAATAACAGATGGCTGAAGTTCTATTTCTACCACAACAGAAACCAGCATTCCCCGACGTAGTCCTCCTTAACAACAGGAATACGGGCTCTCACAAAGGAATCTCTTATGCGATCATTTTTTTCTTGGATGGCATCTTTAAGCCCATCTCCGACAAGATTCTATCACATCTTCTAAATGGCATCTTTAAGCCCATTCCCTCAACTATACTATGACGAGTGCAAATTTACGGGCACTCTAGTGTCCAATCCTCTTTTACCTTCGAGTCACGAAAGGCCAAACTCGCCAATTTAACTCTTCAGGTTCAAGAAGATTGAACAGGGGAAACTGTTGTACCCCAAAATTTTCCCTCTCATTTTTCAACATTTCTCATCACAAGGCTCTTTGAACTCAAGATCAAGCTAGGGTTTGCTCTGCTCAACCCATCTCCTTGCACTATTGACCTAAATTAGGGTTTGAGTTTGCACAGGGATTTTTGGACTTCTAATGCTCAAAGTGACTTTCATACTTCATGTTGGACTCATAAGATTATCCATACAAAGTTTCAAGCCTTGAATCAAATTTTTGCCCAGTCAATTGGACAGTTGACCTAGAAATCAGCTGTATTGGGGGAAAAGTCAACTGTGGCCAACTTACAGTCAAACCTCATGAATTTTGATCCATATCAACATTATAAACTCATATGATACACATTTGATCAAATTTGGACCACAACTCCTCAAGAAATTTGATCAGATCACCAAAAGAGCAAAATGGTCATTTTTAGGGTTTTGACAAGGGTAATTTCTGATTTTTTTTTTGACCTAGCCAATGGCAAATTGAGCTCAAGCATGTATTCAAGGACTCAATGGAATCATCTTAACCTATTCACAAAGTTCAAAAGATCTCAATTGCATTGGATTGACAGATGAATTTTTCAGTCAATTGATCAAAATTTGACTGTACACTGAAAAGTCAAACTTTGACTTTTTGGTCAAAATCAAGTGCCAAGGGTCATTTTTCATCAAGATGTGTCAAAAAATGAAACTTGTTCATCAAGAAACCCAATTTTGCAAATTAGGGTTTAAGATTGAAAAATTTCATAACTTAGAATTTTTCTAAGTTATGAAATTTTCTTAAATTTTCCTAACTTTGCCCAACATTTTCACCATGATGCAATTGGATTCAAACAAAACTTCCAACATGAAAGTTGTAGTCCTCCACAAAGTCTACAACTTTTATTCATAAAGTTTTCCCAAAAGAAGCTTGGATCTCAAGTTATGATTTTTGGAACAAGGGTCCATGAAATTTTTAACTTAGTGAAATTTTGCCCTAGTTTAGGCAGGATTTTGGCCTATCTTCATGGCAATTTTTCACACAGTTCCACTTGGAATATCAAATTGCATTTCAAAGATGGATTGTAGAGAGTGTTACAAGCTTTCCAAAAAGTCCAAGAACTCCCCAAAATCATTTATGGTTATGGAGGATCAAAGGCTTGAAGTTGGCAAAAACTCACTTTTTATCCATGGCATGTTCATAGTGATACAAGTTGCAAACTCTAATAAGCTTTCTTTGTACTTGATTACAGGTCTCAAAACCATTCCACACTCAATAATTAAATGCAAATTCATTGGTCTAAGGCTTTGTTTTGGTCATTAGAGGATTGCACACAAGATTAATCCTTAAATAGAAAAAGCAACATTACCATTTTTGCTTAAATCTTGCTTTATGTCAAAACTGCATCCTTGAGCATTGAGCCATATCTTGTGCAGCAAATAAAATCCACAAACTTGAGGGGCCAAGAGCATAGTGTGTAAGCTGATAGATAGCCTGTACAGGCCTGCTTTGCATCACTTGTCCACTTTTGCTTCATATACAAGAAACATGTCAAATTCACATAATTGGAACATCTGAGAAAACCAACCTTTGCAAGCACTTGAGACAAATTTCTCACATCCCCTTGAGCCAGAAACACGAGCCTTTGAACCCTCAAACCTCCCATAGCACAAAATCATCTTCCATTGGCAAAACAGGGCACTCCCTGTAGTTTGTTTTGCATAGCACAAATCCCTCGTGCGTTTTGCCTCAAACTGGTTCAAACACCTTCCATACAACCTATCCAAGTTATCCCAACTCTTAAACACTAACTGTAACTCCCTTTACAAGGTTTTCCATTTTTTATTTCAGCTTGTGCAGGTTGAGTTCTGTAGGCTTGTTCAAGCACATTCAAGGCAAGCTAGGCGTTGGGGAAGGTTAGAGGAAGTTCAAGCAAGCTCCCAAATACCTCAGGCCTCATTGAAAAGCTCCACATTGTTAGACACGATCTTAACTGAAACAGGTTTTTATCAATTTCCTATATCTCTATTTAGGAATCATTAGGCTTAGGTTTGTGAATAAAAAATGTAGTATTCATAGCCATGAAGTTGTACATATGCTCAGTTTCCATTTAAATTAAGTGTGTTAAGAGAATTTGATCCATGAACTTCCTGAAAAATTTAGGTTAGGATTTAGGGCCAGATAAATTCTCTCTGGTCTTTGAGAGTTAGAATGAGTTCTTTATATGGTTGGATTCGTCTTGAAAAATGCTACAACTTTGATGTTTTGAGTTTTTGCATTAGAGCACGTATGCAGGATCTGGTATTTGGTACAGGGCGCGCATGTTTTTGAACCAAGGTTGAAGATGAAGTCTGGCTTTGGGCTGAGCTTTGGCTTTGTATTTTTGACACCCCCTTTTACTGATTGCACCCCCCTGGCCCAATTTCTTTACACTTTTATATTTTTGTATTTATTTTCATTTTCTGATTTTATTTTATATTTTCTAAACATAAAAAATACCCAAAAATATTTTCATAAATTTTCACATTTATTTTGTATTTTATTTCTATTTTTTCTAACATAAAAATAATTTAATTAGTATATACTTTTATTTATTGAAAACTTGAAAATAATATATAATAACATTATACCTTTATTTTTATTCTTTATTTTATTTACACTCAAAAAATATTGTTCTAAATATATTTTTGTCTTGTATATATTTTATTTTATTTTTATTGTACATATCTAATATAATTAATATATACACACATACTTTTATTTAATAAATACTTGATAATAAAAACATAAGAATATTATACTTTTATTTTTATTATTATTTACACTTAAATAATACCTTTTTTAAATATATTTTATTTTTTGTATATACATTATTTTATCTTATTGTATATAAATAGTATATTTAATGTATTTACATTCTTAAAAGAAAATTAGGGTTTTACCCTTAATAAAAAAAATCTTTTTTTTATTTCTTTCTATATACACTAAATATTTTTTACATACATAAAAAATAACAATAAACGTTTTTGCATATTCATAATATTTTGTATATTTATTTAATTTGTTTATTTAAATATTATTCATTTATTATTTATACCATTGATTCAATTTGGATGTAATAGTAAAACTAGGGTTTTAATTTCTTTCCAAATAATCCCCATTCAAAAATTGTATCCCCCTCCCCATAATCATGTTGTAATAGTGGTAGATTTATCTTTACGCATTTATGCTTCCAATTATGCCATGATTAGAGATTAGGGTTTGTATGCAAAAAATCCAAAATCAAAACAAATAGCTTGACTAATACAAAGACAAAATGCATGTAAATTGAAAACACAATGTACACATGCACCCCTAGGGTTTCATCCACTTATTGCCTTGAAAATGGGCCATGTTATGCATGTTGAGTACTTTGGCAAAACAAAAATAAAACAAAAGATCATAGTCCCTCGATGACGCTATCTTGGTTTCCTACACAAAATGATCTAGTCCCTTGGAAAATTTGCTAAAAATACTTAACACAATTGCTATCATGGTCTATACGATGACTCACGCCTATCCTGTTTAACATCCTAATACAAGGTTGTTTACCAAATGCAATGGTAAAACAACACTGTCAAAAGGGTTAAATATGTGTAGGAAATACCTTTGAGTAAAATAGGGTAGACAACTCTTAGTTACTTGATCAAAACTTGCAAAACATCCTTGCTATTTTCAAACACACCTCACAACACAATTTCAAAACATTTCCCAAAAACAAACTTTCAAACATTGAAATATCTTTTCAAAAGACAAACACCTTTGTATATATTCAAACAAGAATCATTACAAAGGTTGCCACAACGATGGCCTCTTTTCAAAGCATTTTCAAAACTGCACACACAAAGCACCATTTCAAACAATTGAAAAGCAAAAGCAAGTGATCTAAACAAGTAACTAAGAGCCCATGGATAACCATGGATGAAAAGGGTGCTTGCACCTTCCCTTTTCATAATCTACTCCCCGAACCCAAGAAAACATCTCAAAGGTCTTTCCTGTGCTTTTTGACCTTTCCTTTGGATAAAACAAAAAGTCGGTGGCGACTCTTGCTAAACCGAAACATTTGCGAACACAAACGCAAAACCTCAAGTCAGTTCTCCCACCGTATCACAAACACCTATGACTGGAAAGCAAGAAACATGCTCATAGAAGCTCTAGGAGTTGATGAGTATTTTCGGGTCTCACATTGTGCTACGGCTAAGGAAATGTGGGACGCTTTGCAAGTCACCCATGAGGGCACACACGATGTAAAATTGGCTAGAATCAATACTTTGACACAAGAGTTTGATCTCTTTCGCATGGAGCAAGGTGAAACCATCGCCGACATGCAAAAGAGATTTTCTCATATAATGAATCACTTGCATACACTTGGTCATGTAATTGCCAATTCTGTTGCTACTAACAAAATTTTGAGATGTCTTAGCAGGGAATGGCAACCTAAAGTTACAACAATTAAGGAAGCCAATGATCTAAATACTTTAGATCTTACAACACTATGGGGTAAGCTTCAAGAACATGAGAAAGAGCTCATAAGCCTTGGAAAGCATGAAAAGAAAGAAAAGAAGGAAAAGTCAAGGGACTTGGAAAAAGAAGTCTATAGCACTAAAGGCTTCAAGCTCCAAGTCATCCAACTCAATTTCGTGTGCAAGTGAATCAAGTGATGACGATGAGAGTCCGAATGAGGATATGGGTCTGTTCGTAAGAAAATACAATAGATTTCTCCGGAAAAACGAAATTCAACATTCAGATAAGAATCTCATCAATTATAGATGCCACTCTCAACCAAGCAAGCAAGATGAAAGTAAGAAGCCTAATTCACGAGGATCATGCTACCATTGTGGAAAACCCGGTCATTACAAGTCGAATTGCCCCTATTTGAAGAAAGACAAAGCCAAGGCCAAAAATCAAAAGAAACCAACCAAATCTAGAAGAGCATACATTGCTTGAGAGAGCGATAGTGATTCCTCAAGTAAAGGTTTCTCAAGTGATGAAGAAGAAACGGTCAACCTTTGTCTCATGGCTCATCAACATAAGAAAAAGAATGTAAGTCATTCTAAGTATGATCATATTGATGAAATGTCTTATTTAGAATTGTTAAATTCCTTCAATATTTTACATCAAGAGGCTAAGGAAGCTTTTAAACGCTTAACCTCAAACAAGAAAATCTTTTCATATCTAGAACAAAAGATTTCCGATTCCGAAAAGGAAATAGAAGCTCTTAAAGCATCTATGATAGAAAATATTGAAGGAAAATGTGAAAAAGAAGAGAGACCTTGGTTTAAATGGCATAGATGTGAAACTTGTCATATTTGGCAAAAAGAAGTTAGAACTCTCAAAGCCAAACTAGACAAAGCTTTACAACCTAAGATTACATTTTCTATCGATCGCTCAAACTTCAAAAAAAGTATGATTAATCCCTATAAAAAATATACCTATAAAGTAAGGGATCAAGATAGCAAAAGTAGATCCCACTTAGATATGTCTTGCCTATATTGTTGCAAGAAGGGACATACCATTAGTAAATGTCGATTTAGGAGATTCTTAGTTCCTAAAGGCATATACCAATGGTTCCCAAAGGCAATAAATGTTTAACTCACACTCAAGGACCCAATGAATGTTGGGTACCTATCTCCCATGTTTGATATTTCAGGTGGAATGTTTTGATCCTCTCGAGAGAAGATGGTTTCTCGATAGTGGTTGCTCAAGACACATGACGGGTGACATTTCGCTATTCTTTGAATTTGTGGCAAAGAAGAAAGGATTTGTTACTTATGGTGATAACAACAAGGGAGCAATACTCGATAAAGGTAGTGTAGGTAATCCCTCATCCACCACTATCTCAGATGTCCTATTAGTTGAAGGCCTTAAACATAATCTTATTAGCATTAGTCAATAATGCGACAAAAGTTATAAAATTACTTTTCTAAAGGATGATTGCATAATCGAAAATAATGATAAGAAAGAGGATGTGTTTAAGGGCGTGAGGGTAAATAATGTGTATATGCTTGACTTGAATGATGTGTCCATAAAAGGTGTTAAATGCTTAGTCTCCATGAGTGAAGACTCATGGCTTTGGCATAGGCGATTAACACACGTTAACTTTGATTTGCTAAATAAAATCATATCTAAATAACTTGTGATTGGCTTACCCAAAATCAAATTTTCAAAAGATCATCTACGTGATTCTTGTCAAATGGGTAAACAAACACGAGTCTCTTTTAAATCTAAAAATGTCATCTCTACAATAAAACCACTTGAACTCCTCCATATGGAATTATTTGGACCATCTAGAATTAAAAGTCTAGGTGGAAATTATTATGTCTTCGTTATAGTTGATGACTACTCTAGATTTTGTTGGACGATATTCTTAGCAAACAAAAGTGAGACTTTCTATGCTTTTGAAAAATTTGCCAAATTATCTCAAAACAAGTTGAATACAAAAATTGCTACCATCCGAAGTGACCATGGAGGTGAATTCGAAAATCACCTTTTTGATGAATTTTGTGAAAGAAATGGCATTGATCATAATTTTTCTGCTCCTAGAACACCTCAACAAAATGGAGTTGTTGAGCGTAAAAATCGTGTTCTAGAAGAACTTGGGAGAACTATGATCAATGAACATGGTCTTCCAAAATACTTTTGGGCCGATGCCATTAATACGACTTGTTATGTGCTAAATAGGATCTTGATACGTCCTATGCTCAACAAAACACCGTATGAACTTTTGAAAGGTAGAAAACCAAATATTTCTCATCTCCATGTCTTTGGTTGTAAATGTTTCGTATTAAACAATGGCAAAGAAAATCTTGGAAAATTTGACTAAAAAGCCGATGAAGGTATCTTTCTCGGATACTCTCAATCTAGTAAAGCATATAGGTTATTTAATAAAAGGCTACAAATTTTGGAAGAATCCGTGCATGTTTCCTTTGATGAATCCTGTCCAAAAATGGTCGAAAAGGGTATTTCTTTTAATGGTGCAAGTGCTTCTTCCAAAAGGATACTCAATGATTAAGATTAAAAGAGTAATGAGCCCATACTTGAGAAAGAAAAAGGGGATATGAATCATGTGTCTAGCAAAGAAGAAGAAGACACTCAACCAACAAATGAAATAAATCCTCCTTTGGAGTGGAAAGAAACCAAGGATCATCCCATTGACAACATTCTTGGAGACATATCAAAGGGAGTAACTACACGGTCTAAGATAATTAACTTTTTTTTATCATTTCGCATTCGTCTCTCAAATTGATCCTAAAAACCCTAAATAAGCTTTATTCAATGAACATTGGTTTTTGGCAATGCAAGAAGAATTAAACCAATTCAAGAGAAATGAGGTTTGGGACCTTGTCCCCCCTCCGTGAGACCATCGAATAATTGGTACTAAGTGGGTATTTAGGAACAAACTTGACGAAAACAGAATCATAACTCGCAACAAGGCGTGTCTTGTTGCTCAAGGGTATAACCAAGAGGAAGGCATCGACTATGAGGAAACTTATGCTCCGGTTGCCCGACTCAAGGCTATACGCTTGTTATTAACTTATGCATGCTCACAAAACTTTAAGCTATTTCAAATGGATGTTAAGAGTGCATTCTTAAATGGTTATATTAATGAAGAAGTCTATGCATCTCAACCTCCCAGATTTGAAAATCACGAGTTTCCTAAACATGTTTATAAACTTAAACGTGCTTTATTCGATCTTAAGCAAACCCCTAGGGCTTGGTTTAATCGGCTTAGAAAATTCTTACTAGAAAAGGGATTCTCTAGAGGGGTTGATACAACCCTCTTCATTAAGCACCAAGGAAATCACTCCATCTTGGTGCAAATTTATGTAGATGATATCATTTTTGGGTCTACTAACATCACCTTGGTCAAGGAATTTTCTAAAGTGATGCAGGGTGAATTTGAGATGAGCATGATTGGGGAGTTAAACTACTTCCTAGCTCTTCAAATCAAACAACTCGAGGAAGGCACTTTTGTTAGCCAAATAAAGTATTGCTATGAGTTTCTCAAGCACTTCGATATGGCAAACTCAAAAGTTATTGACACTCCAATGCCTACCGCGGTTAGCCTGGATCGAGATGAACATGGTAAGCCGGTTGATGTAAAAAGGTATAGAGGTATGATTAGATCTCTTCTTTATATTACCGTTTCTCGTCCCGACATTATGTTTAGTGTTTGCATGTGTGCTAGATATCAATCTTTTCCTAAGGAGAGTCATCAAAAGTTGTAAAACGTATACATATGTATCTTTGTGGTACTCCTAAGTATGGACTTTGGTTCTCCAAGGGTAGTAATTGTTCTTTGGTTAGCTATTCCGATTCCGAATTTGCGGGTTGCAAATTGGATAGGAAAAGCACAAGTGACACTTGTCATTTCTTTTCAAACTCCTTAGTTAGTTGGCATAGAAAAAAGCAAGTTTCAGTTGCTTTGTCAAAGGCCGAGGAGGAATATGTTGCAGCCGATAATTGTTGTGCCCAAATTTTGTGGCTCAAACAACAATTACTCGACTATGATTTCAAACTTAATCATATTCCAATATTTTTTGATAATACAAGTGTCATCAATCTAACCAAAAATCCAGTTCTACACTCGCGCACTAAACATATTAAAATTAGGCACCACTTACTTAGGGATCATGTAAAGAAAGGTGAAGTCGTGTTTGAGCACGTTGATAGCAAAAATCAACTTGCCGATTTTTTACAAAACCACTTGCGACCGAACCATTCTTTCATATTCGTAGGGAACTCGGTGTCCTTGAAATTTCGGATAGATCGCAACTCCAATGAGTTGCATTCCCTTTATTTATCTTTGTGTCTCTATGATTCGTGAATATCCTCTTGGGCTGGCGACATGTGAGGGAATCATGTCATTCAAATACGTTCGGTAATATCCTTCCTACTCTTTCTCATTAGTGGTCATTTTGCTTAAATGTTGGTGCTATGAAATGATTAAATGCTTTGTGTGTTATTGCTTCTGTGCATGCGTACTTGTTTATTGTGTTCAACTAATTTCTACAAAACCTACATGCCATGAAACACAAGAAATTTCAAAATTTTACATACATGAGCCAACCTATAACTCTGAGCGGTCGGTGCATGCCTGATTGAAAAACGTATATAGGCTTATTTTACTGGAATGTGTCGATGCATCCCTGCATAAGTCGACGCGTCTCTGTTTGGAAGCCCATTATCTCTTAGTTTGTATTATATGGTTCCATTTACATGCATCCATCTGCTATGTTGTTGTTCCCTCTTGCTAGCATTCATCCGGCCTCCCTCTCCATCTCAAAACCCTAAAAACCCACTGTGATACGATGGAAGAACTGACTTGAGGTTTTGCGTTTGTGTTCGCAAATGTTTCGGTTTAGCAAGAGTCTCCACCGACTTTTTATTTTATCCAAAGGAAAGGTCAAAAAGCACATGAAAGACCTTTGAGATGTTTTCTTGGGTTCGGCGGGTAGATTATGAAAAGGGAAGGTGCAAGCACCCTTTTCATCCATGGTTATCCATGGACTCTTAGTTACTTGTTTAGATCACTTGCTTTTGCTTTTCAATTGTTTGAAATGGGACTTGGTGTGTGGTTTTGAAAATGTTTTGAAAAGAGGCCATCATTGTGGCAACCTTTGTAATGATTCTTGTTTGAATATATACAAAGGTGTTTGTCTTTTGAAAAGATGTTTCAATGTTTAAAAGTTTGTTTTGGGAAATGTTTTGAAATTGTATTGTGAGGTGTGTTTGAAAATAACAAGGATGTTTTTGCAAGTTTTTATCAAGTAACTAAGAGTTGTCTACCCTATTTTACTCAAAGATCTTTCCTACACATTTTTAACCCTTTTGAAAGTGTTGTTTTACCATTGCATTTGGTAAACAACCTTGTATTTGGATGTTAAACGGGACAGGCGCGGGTCATGGTATTGACCATGATAGCAATTGTGCTAAGTATCTTAGTAAATTTTTAAGGGATTATATCATTTTTGTATAGGCAACCAAGATAGCGTCATCGGGGGACTATGATCTTTTCGTTTTGTTTTTGCTTTGCCAAGATACTCAGCATGCATAACATGGCCATTTTAAAGGCAACAAGTGGATGAAACCCTAGGGGTGCATGTGTGAATTGTGTTGTCAATTTACATGCTTTTATGTCTTGTATTAGGTCTAACTATTTATTTTGATTTTGAATATTGCATACAAACCCTAATCTCTATCATGGCATATTTGAAAGCATAAAGTGCTTAAAATAAATCTACGACTATTACAATATTGATATGGGGAGGGGGATACAATTTTGAATGGGGGGTATTTGCAAGAAAATAAAATCCTAAGATTAACTATTACATCCAAATTGAATTAATTGTACAAATAAATAAATGGACAAATATTTAAATGAATAATTAAATAAATATGCAATATATTATAAATATGTAAAAAATGTTTTTATTTATTTTTATGTATGTAAAAATATAATATTTAAGGTATTAAAAAAATAATAAAATGAAAGATTATTTTTATTAAGGGTAAAAACCCTAATTTTTCTTTAAGAAAGTATATATATTAATTATATTTTTTATGTACAATAAAATAATAAAATATACACAAAAGTCAAAAAATAAAAATATATTAGAAAAATATTATTTAATTATGTAAATAATAAAAATAAAAATATAATATTTTTATGTATTATTTTCAATTTTTTTATTAAAGAAAATAAAAGTATGTTATTCAATAATTATTTCTATGTCTAAAAAAAATAATAAAAAAAATAAAACTAAAATGTGAAAATTAAATAAAATATATTTGGTAATTTTTGAAGTTTAGAAAAATATTTTGAAGTCAGAAATAAAAATAAAAATAGAAAAATATCAAATAATAATGAGATGGGCCAGGAGGGTGCAGTCAGCAAACTAGAGGTGTCAAAAGCAAGTCAAGGCCAAGCCCAGCCCAAACTGATCTTCATCTTCAACCTTTGAACAAAAACGCGCGCCCTGTAACTCCAACTCTGTTCTCTCTATTCTTTGCATGAAATCAAAAACTCAAAACATGAAATTTGTAGAGCATCAAACCACGATTCTAACCTTATAAAAAACTTAATCTAACTCTCAAAGACCAGAGAGAATTTCTCTGGCCCTAATTTCTAACCTAACTTTTTCAGGAAGTTCATCAATCAAATTCTCTTAGAACACTTAACTTAAATGAAATCCATGCATATGTACATCTTAAGGGCTATGAGTACTACATTTTTTATTCACAAACCTAAGCCTAATGATTCCTAAATAGAGAGATAGAAAGTTGGAAAATACATGTTTCAGTTGAACTCGTGTATGGCAATGTGGAGCTTTTCAGGGAGACCTGAGATGCTTGGGAGCTTGCCTGAACTTCCTCTGACCTTTCCCAATGCTTAGTTTGCTTTGGACTTGCTTGAACAAGATTGTAGAAGTCAACCTGCACAAGCTGAAAACAGAAATGCTGAAGCTTGCATATGGAGTTACAGTCAATGGACAATGGTTGGGATAGCTCAGGTGGGTTATATGGAAGGTATTGGAATAGGTTTGGGGCAAAACGCACGAGTAGTTTTTTCTATGGAACTCCAAGTGTAGAAACTGCCCTGTTTTGCAAGAGGGATGTGTTTTTGTGTTTTGGAAGGCTTGAGGGTTCAATAACTCATGTTTTCTGGCTCAAGGAAATTTCAAAAACTTGTTTCAAATGCTTGCAAGAGTTGGTTATATCAGATACTCAAGTTGTGTCTCTTTTGCAAGTTTTCTTGTATTTTAAGCAAAAGTAAGAAATGATACAAGACAGGCCTGTACAGGCTATCTTCCAGCTTGCACTTGGTGATCTTTGCCCCCTAAGTTTGTGGATATTATTTTCTGTCCAAGATTTGGTTCAAGGCTCAAGAGATGCAATTTGACATAAAGCAAGTTTTGACAAAAATGGCAATGTTTCCTTTTTGCTATTTTTGGATTAATCTCTTGTGTAATCCTCTAATGATCAGAACAAAGCTTCAAACCATTGGATTTGCATTTAATTATTGAGTATGGAAGGTTTTAGAGACCTGTGAGCAAGTACAAGTGAGGCTGAATAGAGTTTGCAAATTGTGTCAATATGAAACATGCCATGGATCAAAGTGAGTTTTTGCCAAATTCAAACCTTCGATTCTCCCTAACCACAAATGATTTTGGAGAGTTCTTGGACATTTTGGAAAGCTTGTAACATGCTCTACAATCCATATTTGAAATGAATTTTGGGATTCCAAGTGGAACTAGGTGAAAAATTTCCATGTAGATAGGCCAAAATCTTGCCTAAACTAGGGCAAAATTTCACTAAGTTAAAAGTTTCACGGACCCTTGTTCCAAAAATCATAACTTGAGATCCAAGCTTATTTTGAGAAAACTTTGTGAATAAAAGTTGTATATTTTGTGGAGGAATACAACTTTCATGTTGGAAGTTTTGTTTTAATCCAATTGCATCATGGTGAAAAATTTGGGCAAAGTTGGGGAAAAATAAGAAAATTTCATAACTTAGAAAAATTCTAAGTTATGAAAATTTTCAATTTTAAACCCTAATTTGCAAAATTAGGTTTCTTGATGAAAAAGTTTCATGTTTTGACACATCTTGATGAAAAATGACCCTTGGCACTTGATTTTGATCAAAAAGTCAAAGTTTGACTTTTCAGTGTACAGTTGATTTTTGATCAGTTGACTGGAAAATTCATCTGTCAATCCAATGCAATTGAGATCTTTTAAACCTTGTGAATAGGTCAATATGATTCCATTGAGTCCTTGAATACATGCTTGAACCCAATTTTCCATTGGCTAGGTCAAAAATTCAGAAATTCCCCTTCTGCAGTCAAAACCCTAAAAATGACCATTTTGCCCTTTTGATGATCTGGTCAAATTTCTTGAGGAGTTATGGTCCAAACTTGATCAAATGGTTCATATGAGCTTATAATGTTGATGTGGATCAAAATTCCTGAGGTTTGACTGTAAATTGGCCATAGTTGACTTTTTCCCCAATACAGTTGATTTTTAGGTCAACTGTCCAATTGACTGGGCAAAAGTTTGATTCAAAGCCTGAAATTTGGTATGAGCAAACTTATAAGTCCAAAATGAAGCATGAAAGTCATATTGAGCATTAGAAGTCCAAAATTCCTTGTGCAAATTCAAACCCTAATTTAGGTCAACAATGCAAGGAGATGTCTTGAGCAGAGCAAACCCTAGCTTGGTCTTGAGTTCAAAGAGTCTTGTGATGAGAAATCTTGATAAAATAAGAGGGAAAATTTTGGGGTACAACACCCACTGTGTCATTTCAACTCCAAATCTCTCCAAACCTTCATCCATGGATTCTAGGGCAACAAAGAAAAGAAGTATCAGAGGTAGCTCTTCAAATCAAACTCAGGTTACTCCTCTATCACTTCTTCCTCCTGATCTCATTGAAAAGTATGATGAGAAGTTTGATAGAAGGAGGTTGGTTAGGCAATTTTGTGCCTTCCGTATCACTCTCTAACGCCTGCATATCTCAGATGTGGTGGAATTGTTGGACCATTAAAAGGTGTTTCCATTCCTTGAGTTGGATGGAGACTACAACGAGGTACTCGTCAATGTATTATATGCGGGTATACAAGGTAAATTTTGTGATCACCAATTTTCATACAAAATTAAAAATAAGGTTGTCAAGGTAGATGATGAAATTTGGAAAACTTTTGAGTTGTTCCCTGTTGACATTGATGTTGTTAAAATCACCGACACTAAGCTTCCTGCAGACTATGAATTCAAACATGCCTTGAACTCCATGTTAAAACGACCTTATCCTGAGAGTTTTGTGCAAAGTAGTGCTTTTCCAAAAATGGTCACAACAGGTCAATTGGTTCATCTAGCTCGAATTATGCAATGGATTGTGTCAAGGATAATTTGCCTCAAAAAGGGTGGGTTGTCCCGTATTGATCAACCTGAAGTTTTGTTAATTTGGGCTATTCTAAACAAAATTAAGATTCATTGGCCGTATTACATCACTAGCCAGATATTTGCATTGAGGGATTCCTCTAGAGGACCTGCTTTAGGGTATCCACCATTCATTCATGGAATTCTAAGTCAAGCAAACCTTGATCTTACTTGTATTTCACCTACACCTATTCTGCCGGATTCAGATTTTACCTCCAAAACTCTCGCACTTATGGGTCATCAATGGAATCCCCAGCTTGGCAAGTACAAGTAATTTGTGAAATCAAACTCAGTAATGCTTCGAAATGAAGATGTTGAACAGGATGATGAAATGGAAGATGCTGAGGGCGGTGAAATTGATACTGGGAATCAAGAAAGTGCAGAAGAGGATGAAGAAAATGACGAAGGCAATGATGACCATGAGCCTCATAGATCCTATGATGAGGTGATGCGCAAAATTGAGGAAATACACGTCCACCATCATGAAGATATGGTATTAGCAAATGAACAAATTAACAATCTTGCTGGAATAGTCAACCTTCAAAACATTTAGTTTAAGGATTATGCTAGCCTCCAAGACCACCTATATAACACTCTTCATGGAATGATGGAAACACAAAACAAAAACTTGGTAAAATTTCACTCGGCTTTCATGGCTCGCTTTCCACCAAACTAACCTGTTGAACCACCACAAGACAATGAGGAACAACAACATTAGTTAATGCTTGGCACTTTATTTCTTGCTTGTTATGCTTGTATTACTATGGTTTTGTATTAAACTGTTTTATTTCCCGTACTACTTTGTGTTTTATTTTGGATTTGTAACAATGAACATTGTATTGTATTACTTTATTGGTTATTGCATTTATTTTTGTTCGCACTTGCTTCATATTATGTGTATGTTAGTTTGTGTTCTTTTTGCAAAGTTGCAATATATTGGTCATTCTTTTTTGGTTCTCTTAATCCATTTCCTTGTTTCTTTTTGATGTTGTCAAAGGGGGAGAAGAAATGCACAGTAGACATATGCAATATCTCAGGGGGAGGATGATTGGATGATTCGTAACCATTAAGATGATTCATATTTGCGGTTTTTTCCATCATCAAAAAGGGGGAGTATGTGAGGGAAAAGGTGAAAGAAGTGAGTTTTAATGCTTATCAAAAACCTATTTGTGCAAATATGTCATGCTTCAAACATGTGCAAGTTAGAAACATCAAAGACAAGTATTTTTCTCAAAACAGACTGCATGAGCCGACTCATGGAACCTTAGGTCGGCTCATGAGAAGAAGATTTTGGATTGGAAACATCCAGGAAGGCGCACGCCTTCTCTATGCATCGATGCATAGTTCTGGGAAAACATGAGTCGGCGCATTAGGAAATGAGTCGGCGCATGACTGAAGGAATTTTAAACCTCTCTCGCTCGGGAAGAGCACGCCTTCTTCACACCCTGCTTGAGCCGACGCATCGCTAGATTGTCTCATTTTTCTTCTATGTTGTTACATCATGGGAATCACTTATATATATTGTTTGGCCTCTATTTTGAAATATAACAAGAAAAAGTGAAAGATAGACACAAGAGCTCTCTTCATCTTCAACCTCTCATCAACTATCAACAATTATACACTATCATTTTTGTTGATCAAGTTTTTAGGATTGTGTTGATAACATCCGAATTGAAAGTGCAATTTCAGATTTGGGTAGAGATCTTTGTGGGTTTTTTCTTGAATAAAACCATTGGGGTTTTGTCCTCCAAAATTAGGGGTTTTTATCATAAATATTTGCTTCATTGAATTCAGCTGAGCTAAGGGATTGGAAGATCGTGGGGTGTTCAATCGGGTAGCAGTAACCGGAGGATTGTGAAGAAGGATTTGAGGCCAATTTCTTGGGTTCAAAATCGTTCAAGGTAGAAGGAGTTTTTGTTCAAGATTCGGCATACTTGATTCATCTAGAATCAAGGGAAGAGGAGTGCAACATATAATATTCATCAAGTGAATTTGAATTATGGTAATTGTATCTTCTCTTACAAACTTTGCAAAATTAATCTCATATCCTAATTCTGGATTCTAGAATTGGGGGCAGAGTAGCCCACGCGAGGACGACAGGGTGAACTGCCTTAACAAATACTGTGTCCATTTTAGGTTTCTGCATTTTATTTCTATTTTCTTGAATTTGTGAGTTATCAATTTTCTCATTCATACAAAATAATTGTAGTGACAAACTAAAATTTACAACTTATATAGCATTCATTTGAATCGCTATAATCACTACAATTTGAGTATAACCAAACCTTGTGTAGTACGTACACCAAGTGTTTGGTGAATTTACAACTCACAAATTTGCTTTATCTTCTCCACAAATAATTGGTAATAACTTACACCTTGTTAAAACTTGCTAAAGCGATTCATCATATTCAATTTTAGTTGTGATTCTATTCTCATCATTTTCATCAAATTGGTTTGCATATCCGATCTTTCCAATACGTAAAGTTTAGACGGTCAGATTCAGGGCTGTCGCCCTCTGATAAAAACAATTTTATAAAAAGCGCAAAAATTTAAAAGGGATCTATTCAACCCCCCCTTTTAGATCCGTCACATCGTCTAACAAATAATAGTGCCATTAATCTAATCAAGAATCCGCTACTACATTCTCGCACTAAACATATTGAGATACATCACCATTTCCTTCGCGATGATGTTGAAAAAGGAGATATTGTATTCGAGCATGTTGATAGTAAAAACCAACTTGCCGATATTTTCACTAAACCTCTTGCAACCGACCCGTTTTTCAACATACGTGGGGAATTGGGGATCATCAATATCTCCAATGTTGCTTAATTTTACTTTGTTGCTTACACTTTATACTTTTACTTTAACCCTTGTTTGAGTATTTTACATCATGTGAGTGCAACTTCTATTCCATCAAGAGTGAGGTAATATCGTTTCAATTTCTCCTTGAAAGTAATACTTTTCTTAATGCATGTTGCTTGTTGATTAAAAATGCTTGATATGTTCGTCAAATGATGAAAGTCGTGAATGTTTATTTCCAAAAAAATAATTTATTGATATCTATTGTGTGTTCTCAATGTATATTCTTATAATGACTTCATGTATTAATTCTTTCACATTTGTATAAGTTTGTTCTTGTTGTGCAAGCATGTGTTTTTATTAAGTTTATTTCTTGCGTTCTTGCTTGATTTAATTGTATGCGTTTTATTAGCAATATATGTTTCTTGTTGTAGTTGGTCACATGTTATGGCAAACATTTTCATTTTGGTTTTATTAGTGACATGTTCTTGTCGCTATGCTAGGCACATGCATGTGCGGCATCAGGATTTCCATTATGATATGTTATGTAATCGTGAAGCTATAGAAGCAACTTGAAAAGTTTGCTCTTACACTGCATTACATTACATATGTTGTAATGTTGTTTGCTGGTTATTTATCAATTTCACATCATTACATATATACATGGATATGTGATTGTTGCTCTTCTATGCAAAAAAAGCCTTTGAGTAACATATTAGTATTTGTATTGGAACATGATACTTCTCACTGTTTACCATCTTTCTATTTGATATTGTCAAAGATGGAGAAGAATATGAGAGATGAAGTTGGGAAACACAAAGTCAGGGGGAGTCTTCGATAACTATATTAAATGCATTGTCGCAAGTTTTGACATCATAAAAAAGGGAGAGTATGTGAGTACAACTTCACCATTAGATGTTTTGTATGATGTCAAAACTAGGAAAACTAAGTATTTTTGTATATTGAACGATATCTCTATGTCTTGTGGCACTCCTTTGCATTAGGGATCTTAGAAACCATTAAAAACCATTTTAAAATTGACCAAAGTCTTGAAAAACAAGTTTTGCATGATTTTTTCTTGCATGTGCCGACACATACGTGTTTAAGGTCGACACATGTAACCCAGTTTTGAAGCCTGAGGCCTCTTGAGGTATTAGGTCGACACATGCATATATCTCGGTCGATACATACTGAAGCTTTTAAGAAATTGCAGTAATTCTTATTTTATGTGCCTACACAAATGAATTTCAGGTCGGCTCATGCACTGCGATTTTAAAAGCTAAACGATACTGTCATGCTTAGACCGACACATCAGGTCAACACATGCAATTAAATTTTGATTTATGTGTCAACACATATGATTTTCAGGTCGGCACATATTGTTTGATTTGGTCAATTTTTCAATTCTTTTTAATTCCGAAAATCACCTATTTGCATCTAAACTTCCACAACTATAAATACAGCGTTCATGCATCATTCCAACTTGATGAAGCTATAAACACATACTGCATTTTCTCTTCATCTTTAACCTCTAATCTATGTATACACAATGCTAAATCACACATAATCATCTTTTGTCGGGGTGCAATCTAGGTGAGGTTTGATAATGTCCAATTAGGTTCTTGTGTAGCCGAGAATATTGGGTTGAGATTTACAGGGGATTTCATCAAGAAAAACTGCAGGTTTGTCCTCCAAGATCATTGATAAATTTTGGGGTTTTCATGCAAGTCATTCAAGAGAGGATTGAATCCTAGTGAAAGCCTTTGGAGATAAAGAATGAAAAAGACCCTTTGGAAATAAAGAACATAAAGGAAGTTTTACGAGAACGGTAAATCAAATTGAAGCCTTGTGTGCAATAGGTACAATTGATCGTGCACAAAAACTTTAAAGATAAAGCACACAAAGGAGTAGTGTGATACGGTGGGAGAACTGACTTGGGTGTTTTGCGTTTGATTGCAAATATTGCAGTTAGCAAGAGTCTCCACCGACTTTTCTTTTATCCAAAAGGAAAGGTGAAAAAGCATAGGAAAGACTTTCGAGATTGTTTCTTGAGTTCGGGGGATAGATTATAAAAAGGGAAGGTGTTAGTACCCTTCTCATCCATGGTTTTCCATGGGTTCTTAGTTACTTGCTAGATCACTTGCTTTTGTTTGAAATTGTGCTTTGTGTGGTTTTGAAAGTACTTTTGAAAAGAGGCCATTGTCTAGGCAAACTTTGTAATGATTCTCGTTTGTAAGAATGTATACAAAGGTGTTGATCTTTTAAAAATGTTTTCAAGTTTGAAAAGTGTTTTGAAAGTGTAGGTGTTTGTTTTGAAAATAGAAATGATGTTTTTGTTTTGGAATGGAGCAAGTAACTAGGAACATTCTACCTACTCAAAAGTCTTTCATACCCATTTACTTTTTCCTTTGATATTGTTATCTTACCATTGATTTGGTAAGTAACCCTATCTTTAGATGTAAACGGGACGGACGTGGGTCATCGTATAACCATGATTAGCAATGTTGCAAGGTATCTTAGCATTTTTCTTTAGGGACTAAGATCATTTTGAAAGGCAACTTTTGATAGCGTCATCGAGGGAATATGATATTGTATTTTGCTTGTCTTTGCTAAGATACCTCACATGCGTAATATGACCATTTTTATAAGGCAACCAAGTGGATTTACCCTAGGGGTGCTTATGTGCAAGTGGGTTGATTTTCATTCTTGATTTATCTTTGATTAGGGTTTGCTATTGATTGATTTTAGTCTTTCCATACAAAACCCTAATTACTAGCATTTGTATATAAAGCGATAAATTGTGGAATTTAAAATTACTACGCTATTACAATACTTAGGGGAGAGGGTGTACAAATTACAAATGGGGAATATTGCAAGAAAATTAAAACTAAATAATATTACAACCATATTGAATTTTGAATAAATGTACAAAACAACTAAATAAAATGCAAGAATGCAAATGTAAAAAAGGAAAATGTAATTTTAGTTTGGTTTTGTTCATGAAAAGGGATTTCTAACCTAATTTGAAGAAGATGATTAATTAAAAATAAACAAAATTAAGTTTAAACTAATTAAGGAAGAAATTAAGTTAAAAATGTCTTTTAGGATTTTTATGAAGAAAAAGGTTTTAAGTTAAATAATAATAAAAATGAAAATTAAATAATTAAAAGATACCTAAATTCTAAATTAATTTTAATTAATAAAATAATTATTAAACCTAAGTCTAAATATTTAATTATTTAAAAGAAATTAATTTGTTAAAAGAAAAATGTTTTTTAGTCCTTTTAATTTTATTAAAACAAATAAAAATAAATAAATGAGTGTAAAAATAATAGAATAAATATTTTTTTTGGATTTTTACTAATAATAAAAATAATAATAATAATAATAATGATAATAATAATAAAAAGAAAACAAGAAAAGAAAATAAATTAGAAAAAAGTTTGGGCCAGGTGTATGGAAGTAACAACAGGGGTTAGCAAAAGCAAAAAAAACAAGGCCCAATTGTTGGAAGCCCAAGCGGTGCAAAAACAAAAAAATGTAAAAAAAAAGTGGCAAAAATGGAAAAAGGTCACGCTAGGGCTTGAACCCAGGACCTTATAGTGACAGGCGCGCGCTTTAACCACTGGGTGGTGATACAATCGTTAACTTGTATGAAATGATAAATACATAACATAAAACCATCTCTGACTGTACTTCATCTTCAACCTCCAGCCAAAGGATCTGTAACTTGCTCATTTCTCAACCATTTGCAAAAATGTAAACATGAAAATTGCTCCATTTTTTCACACAAATCCAACCATACAAATATCATAAGCTATAAATCAAAGATGAATGAGAATTTCTAAAAGTACCAAATTCTGACCTAAATATTTCAGAAAGTTCAAACTCAAAATTCTCCTAGCTCAATCAAAATAAATGAAATCTATGGACATATATAGTTTCAGGACAATGATGTCTACATTTTATCTTCACAAATGCAAGCCTAACAATGCCTAAATATGAAGATAGAAGTTCAAGAAAAATACCTCAAAACTTGAAATTGTGAAATGCAAATGAGCTTGATTCAAGGTGCTGTAATGATCAGGTTAGCTTCCTCAAGTTCCCAGGAAGCCAATGCAATGGTTTTCTTGAGCAATGGATGGCTAGAATGGTCTGGAGAAGTCAAGTTGCAGACCTCTGTTTTTGGTTATGGAGGATGATGAAGATGGAGTTATAGTTCCAATTCAAGGACATGGATGGACTATATTTAATGTAAGGAAGCTTTAGGAATGAAATTGAGGGAAAACACACGAGGGAAATGAGAGATACAAGTTTACGGTTAGAACTGTGTATCAATGGAGTTTTTTGTGAAATTTCTGGCTAGAGGGAGTTTTGGAGTGTTTCAGGGTCCTTAAGCTTGTCTCTTAGCTCACAAATAGTGACTCTATTTATAAGCAACAAGTTTGGAGACTTGTTGTTGATCAGAATTCAAAATCACAAGTTTATGCATAACATGTGATCTTTTGAGAAATTCAAGTTTCCATGCCTTGTACTTGGTTCATAGAGTTGTTAACCACTTTAAACACAATACATCTGACTTTGTGGATGAAGTGTAATCAACGAAAACAAGTTAGAGGCCCAAGAATGGACTTTATGCAAAAAGCTTTCTTTACAAGAATGGCAATGTTAACTTTGTGCCATTAATGGAAATACAACTTGGATAATAGCTCAATTGCTTGGATCAAAGCTCTAACAGCTGTGTAATCATTTAATTATGGAGTGAAAAACAAGTTTGAGGCATGCAAAGCAAAGATTATGCAGCCTAGCATGGATTTGGTTCATGTGTTCATCAAAAATAACTTGTAATTCAAGTTTGAAAACACTAACCTCCTCTCTTCGATTCTCCCTGCTCAAAAATGATCTCAAGAACTTCTTGGACATTTTGGAAAGCTTGTAATGTGCTCTACAACCCCTCTTTCAATCACTTTTGAAAATTCCCCTTGGAACTATATGAAAAAGTGTCATGAAGTTAGGTCAAAATCCTGCCTAAACTAGGGCAAAATTTCACTAAGTGTTTAGTTTCAAGACTATGACTTCATGAACTAATAACTGGAGATCCAAGCACTTTTAGAAGAAGTTGTGTAAATAAATTTTGTACATATCATGGATATCTACAACTTTCATGTTGAAAGTTTCTTTTAAATCATCTTGCTTCATGGTGAAAAATTTACTCAAAGTTGTGGAAAAAATATGAAGTTTTAAACACTTAGGAAAATTTATAAGTTAGAAAAATTTGACTTTTCAAAATGAAATCTTGACTTTTTTATTTCTTGATGAATAAGTTTCATATTTTGACATGTTTTTATGAATTTTGATCTTTTAACATTTGATTTTGACCAAAAAGTCAAAGTTTGACTTTTCAGTGTATAGTTGACTTTTGATCAGTTGACCGAAAATTCACTATCAATCCAATTAATCTTGAGAAATGTCTTGGGTCATGCCATTAGGTCAAAATTATGCAATCGAACTCTTGATATCATGCCTCAAACCACTTAACCATTTGCTAGGTCAAAAATCAGAAATTGCCTTTCCTCAGTCAAAATCCTAATTTTGACCATTTTGCCCTTTTGATTATTTGATCAAATTTCTTGAGGAATTGTGGTCCAAACTTGATAAAATGATACACATGAGTTTATAATGTTTCTATGGATAAAAAATTATGATGTTTGACTGTAAATTGGGCACAATTGACTTTTTCCCTAATACAATTGATTTTTAGGTCAACTGCTCAATTGACTGAGCAAAAGTGTAATCCAAGGCTTCAAACTTGACATGAGTAATCTTGGGGGTCCAAAATGATCCATGAAAGTCACATGAAGCGTTTAAAGTTCAATCATCCTTGTGCAATCTCAAACCCTAATTTTAGCCATCAGTGCTTAAGGAGGTATCTTAAGTTGATCAACCCTAGTGCAGTCTTGAACCAAGAGAGATATTTTTGAGAAAATATTTGATAAGTGAGAGGGAAAATTTTGGGGTACAACAGCTGCCCCTGTTCAATCTTCTTAAACATGAAGAGTTAGATTGGCAGATTTTCCATTCGTGACTTGAAGGTGGAAGATGATTGGACACTAGAGTGCCCAGAAATTTGCAGTCGAGGATGTGATGGTTGATGGTGTAGGGAATGGGCTTAAAAGATTCCATTTAGAGAGATGATGGAAAGTTGTTGGAGATGGGCTTACAGATGCCATCCAAAAATGATTGTTGATGGGAAGGGAAGAAGTGTCAGAATAAATCTCTGTTTGATTTATACTGAAGTAGTGGATGTGTTGGGTTGAGTATCAGGATAATATCCATAAATGGATTATATTTGACTCGTTTCTGAAAGTTGAGACTTGAATGAGTATCAGAATGGCATCCGTATCTGAAGCGTATCTGAAAGTTGAATCTAAATGAGTATCATAATAACGTCTGTGTCTGGAGCGTATCTGAACTGTATCTGAAAAGTTGAATCTGAATGAGTATCAGAATGGCATCCGTGTCTAGAGCGTATCTGAAAGCTGAATCTGAATGAGTATCAGAATGGCATCCATGTCTGAGGCGTATTTGAACTGTATCTGAAAGCTAAATCTGAATGAGTATCAAGATGGCATCCGTGTCTAGAGCGTGTCTGAACTGTATCTGAAAGTTGAATCTGAATGAGTATCAGAATGACATCTGTGTCTGGACGTATCTAAACTGTATCTGAAAGTTGAATCTGAATGAGTATCAGAATGGCATCCGTGTCTGGAGTGTATCTGAACTGTATCTGAAAGCTGAATCTGAATGAGTATCAGAATGACATCCGTGTCTTGGGCGTATTTGAATTGTATCTGAAATCTGAATCTGAATGAGTATCAGGATAGCATCTGTGTCTGGAGCGTATCTAAACTGTATCTGAAAGCTGAATCTAAATGAGTATCAGAATGGCATCCGTGTCTGGAGTGTATCTGAACTGTATCTGAAAGCTGAATTTGAATGAGTATCAGAATGGAATCCGTGTCTGGAGCGTATCTGAATGTTCAGCTGGTCGTGTAGATAATTGTCCCGGCTTGTTTCAGGTATCAATCTCTGAACTTTTTGTAAATTGTTGATGATAGCCATTTGTTGACTGATCTTTCCTTAAGAGATGAAAGATTAGTTGTATGCAATGTCATGATGTATGAAATGCATTGTATAATGATGTTCTCAATAAAATGAATAACGTATGGTGCGATGTATGGGCATGTAAGCTATGATGCTGTAATATTGTTGGATTAGGGAAAATAAATCCCTGACTGCTGTTGGAGGCGTGGAGTGTAAGTCTTCATGTTTTGAAGTGCTGATGAGTTGATGAGCTTTAATTTGTTAGAGAAATAAACTTTGTTGTAAGGAAAATGTCGTGTATTGCCTGTGAAATCCTGTTGGGGAATCCTGAGAAATTTGGAGACTTCTACCGGGGAGTGATAACTGGAAGTTTTATTCCACTGGGGATTAAGCTGCACACTGTGGGGGATTTTACGGAATAGTCTAAAGATATTATCCTATTTCTTAAAGCCATTAGTGGTTGTCTTCTATTTTTTGTTCATTTTTGTTCATTTCTAAACAGTACTTACGTTCAAATGCATATGTTCAAAAATAAATCATTGGACGTTTTTGTAAACAAAACACAGGAATAAAGAAGAAAAAAAACAGATAATTTTGCACTTTCAAAGGGGTATCTTTGTATTAACTTGAACAAGTATTTTGTACAATGAGACGAACATCCTAGTAAGAGAATGTCATTGTAAAAAATGAAAATTTGATACAAAGAAAATATAGCTATGTGCAATAATCCCATGGGGTTCCCATTCTGCTATAGCCTTCGTGCCTCTGAGCATCTTGTCCACTTACTGCCTTGTTCGAAGTTGATTGAATTGATTAGACCTGCTGAGTTTGTTAGTCAAAGCCAAAGGTTGTTTGTAAGGTGATCCAAACGGGACATAGTCGTACGCTTTAATTCCCTAACTTTTTCCTGGACCGCCCTTTCGGGGTTTCAGTCCACTGGGATACCCCTTTTTGCCCAAGTCGCCCTTTCGGGTTTTCAACTTGCTGGGTGTACAGATTTTTTTGTTTTATCCCTAATTTTCACCCGAACCTTTTTGGTTCCCCAGGATGCCCTTGTTTTGCCTAGGTGTGTCAACCTAGCGGGACTCTTATGCATAGTATCTTTTGACTATGTTTGTGTTCACAGGGTATGGCAGGTCGTCTCCATCCAAAGTGGTCAAGATCATTTCTCCACCAGAGAATATGCTTTTGATCACAAACGGTCCTTCGTATGTAGGAGTCCATTTTCCCTTGGGATTACCTTGTGGTAGTATGATGCGCTTGATCACCAAATCCCCGACTTGATACACTTGGCGTCTGACCTTTTTGTTGAAAGCCTTGATCATCCATTTTTGATACATTTGACCATGACAGACAGCAGTAAGCCTTTTCTCATCAATCAAGCTCAGTTGATCAAGTCGAGTTTGGATCCAATCGTCTTCATTCAACCCTGCATCCTTCATGATTCTCAGAGAAGGGATCTGGACCTCAATAGGAAAGACAACCTCCATGTCGTATACCAGAGAGTAAGGTGTTTCTCTAGTTAATGTGCGTGTCGTGGTACGGTAACCGTGGAGGGTGAATGGTAGCACCTCATGCCAGTCTTTGTAGGTTACTGTCATTTTCTGTATGATCTTTTTGATGTTCTTATTTGCAGCTTCGACAACACCGTTCATCTTAGGCCGGTAAGGAGAGGAATTATGGTGTTGGATCTTGAGTTGCACGCACAGTATGATGATCATAGTATTGTTGAGATTCGTACCATTGTCTATGATGATTCTCTCTAGGATACCGTACCGACATATGAGATTCTGTTTGATGAACCGGGCTACAACATTCTTGGTAACGGAAGCGAAAGAAGTCGTCTCAACCCACTTCGTGAAATAGTCAATGGCCACCAAGATGAAGCGGTGTCTGTTAGAGGCTGTGGGCCTGATTTCTCCAATCATATCAATTCCCCACATCGCAAATGTCTAGGTAGCAGTCAGGACATTCAAAGGAACTGGAGGTACATGCACTTTGTAAGCATAGATCTGACACTTATGACAAGTTCGAGAGTGCTGATAGCAATCTGCTTCCATGGTAGACCAGTAATAACCTGCCCGTAGGATCTTCTTTGCCACCGTATGCCCATTGGAATGGGTGCCAAAAGTGCCTTCATGTAGATCGGCCATGATCTTCTCTGCCTCAACCTTGTCTATGCAACGAAGTAATACAGAGTCGTGGTTGCATTTGTAGAGAATACCATTACTAAGGAAAACTTAGCAGAGAATCTCCTTAAGAACTTCTTATCATTGACTGAAGCTCCTTCTGAATACTCTTGAGCCTTGAGATACCTCTTGACTTCATGGAACCAAGGCCGGTCCACTACTTCTTCAGTATTAATCTCGTGACAGTGAACTGGTTCATCCATTCGTTCAATGGTGATCTGGGGAGCCTCGTTATCCCATTTGAGTTTAAACATGGATGACATTGTGGCTAGCGCGTCTGCTAGTTGATTTTCTTCTCGCGGGAAATGCTCGAAGGTAATATCCTTAAAATGTGGGATTAATGTCAACACATGTTCTTTGTAGGGGATAAGGTTAGGGTGCTTCGTGTCCCATTATCCTTTGATCTGACTGATGACCAAGGTTGAATCTCCAAACACACTTAAAGACTTGATTCCCAAATCTATAGCAGCTTTGAGACCAAAAATGCACGCTTCGTATTCTGCCATGTTATTTGCAAAGTTGAAATAGAGTCTTGCAGTGAAAGGAGTGTGACATCCTTCAGGGGATATGAGTACAACACTTATACCATTGCCGAGTGCGTTGGACGCCCCATCAAAAACCAGGGTCCATCGGGATCCTTGTTCAGGTCCGTCATATGGTCTGAATTTTTCATTGTTGTTTACCATCATGATGTCTTCATCTGGGAATTCGAACTTCATGGACTGGTAGTCATCCACAACTTGATGAGCAAGGTGATCGGCTAGTATACTGCCCTTTATTGCTTTTGGGGTAGTATACCGAATGTCATATTCCGTCAGGATCATCTGCCATCTTGCTATTCTCCCAGAGAGGGCAGGCTTCTCGAATATGTATTTTATTGGATCCATCTTGGATATCAATAAGGTAGTATGGGTCAGCATATATTGTCTTAGCCGGCGAGCAGCCCATGCTAGAGCGCAACAAGTTTTCTCGAGCAGCGAATATCTTGTTTCACAGTCGGTAAACTTTTTGCTCAGGTAATAAATAGCATGCTCTTTTCGGCCAGACTCGTCATGCTGCCCCAACACACACCCCATTGAATGTTCCAAAACAGTTAGATACATGATCAAGGGTCTTCCCTCGACTGGTGGCATCAAAATAGGAGGCTCTTGCAGGTACTCTTTGATCTTGTCGAAGGCAGTTTGGCACTCATCATTCTATTTGACTACTTAATCTTTATTCAATAATTTGAAGATTGGCTCACAAGTAGCTATCAAGTGAGAAATGAATCTGGCAATGTAGTTTAGCCGTCCAAAGAATCATCTGACTTCCTTCTCAGTACGAGGAGCAGGCATTTCTTGTATTGCTTTCACCTTGGCAGGATCCACTTTGATACCCTTACCGCTGACGACGAAGCCTAGGAGTTTACCAGACCTTACCCCAAATGTGCATTTATTCGGGTTCAGCCTCAGCTTATATTTCTTTAGCCTCTCAAAGAGTTTCTGTAAATGGTCAAGATGTTCCTCTTCAGTTTGAGATCTGGCTATCATGTTATCCATATAGACTTCTATTTCGTGATGTATCATGTCGTGAAATAGAGCTACCATGGCACGCTGATAGGTTGCCCCAACGTTCTTCAACCCGAATGGCATAACCTTGTAACAGAAAGTGCCCCATTGTGTAACAAAGGTTGTTTTCTCCATGTCCTCAGGCACCATTTTGATTTGATTGTAACCTGATAAACCATCCATGAAGGAAAACAACATATGATGTGCTGTATTGTCAACCAGAATATCGATTTGGGGAAGTGGGAAATCATCCTTAGGGTCTGCCCTATTCAAATCTCTATAGTCCACGCACATTCGCACCTTGCCGTCCTTTTTAGGCACGGGAACAACATTGGCGACCCATTGTGGATAGGAGGTGATGGCGAAGAATCCAAAATTGAATTGTTTCATGACTTACGCTTTGATTTTCTCTGACATGTATAGTCGCATGCGATGGACTTTTTGCTTTATCAGATGGCAGTCTTCTTTTGTTGGTAGATGACGGACCACGATATCAGCATCCAATCCTGGCATGTCTTCATACGACCAGGAAAAGAACTCGATATAATCATGTAGCAACTGAATCAGACGCTTCTTGACATTGGGTTCCAGATTGGCACCCACCTTAACTTCTTTCTTGTCCTCTTTGGTACTTAGATTAATTGTGCCCACTGGTTCTTCGTGGGGATGTATGGTCCTCTCTTCTTATTGTAGTAACCTGGCTAATTCCCCTGGTACTTCACAATCTTCCTCACCTTCGTCTTCGGCTTGGTAGATTAGATTTTCAGAGTCACAGAAAGCCATAGCAGAATTGTTACCCATGGGATCCCGAATGGATGTAGATCTGCATTTTGAATGTGAGTGTGTGTAAGAGTATAGCTATCTTTGAAAGTAATAAAAAATTTAAAAAGAAATAAAAAGAGCACAAAGTTTGTATGCAAAAACGTCCATGATTCATTGATGACATATGAAAATGAGGTAACAACCCTTACAAATGGACCGTTGTGTCTGGGTAAGACACAAGGTTTTAAAAGTCTGAATTGTTTAATTATTACAGGTCCGACAAAAATTTAAAGACAATTATTGTTGGATAAAAGTAATTGGGACAAAATCTTTAGCTTCCCAGTTGCTGAGTCCTCCATTGACAGTTGGGAAAATCCATTCCTCCAGGTCGTAGTTGTCCTTATCATCCTCCACTGCGTTGATTCCGTGGTTGCTGATTTTCAAGGGTGGTCCCCAGGAACGAGCACGGCGTACAACTTTCTAGGCTCCTGAAGTGAAACCCAAACCAAATTTGTCATATTTGTATGGGATATATGGGATTTGGCCCCAAATAGTGCACCCATCTTCTTTAATTACTGCCTTGGCATCTTTCAGAGAAGACATCTTTAGCGGAGGTCTTGTAACCTTTGGGACTTGGGAAACAACCTTGGTTACTGCCACGATTTGTTGGACTTCCTCGAAGTGCTGGAATGGAGTTTCAATGAATTCACCATCCAATTCCACGTATCTGAAGGAGTTTAAGTGACTGACCATATATTCTTCTTCTCCATGGACCGTAATGATTTTACCTCGGTTGGATATTTCAGCATTTGATGTAATGTAGAGGTAACGACACCAGCGTTGTGAATCCATGGTCGGCCCAATAAGCAGGAATAGGAAGGGAGAATGTCCATCACGTAAAAGTGGAACCAAAGGTTTGGGTTCCAACCTTTATGGGGATGTCCACCTCCCCATGCACCATTCTCTTTGAACCGTCGAAGGCCCTTACCACTATGTTGCTGGGTTTTAAGGTCAAACCTTCACATTCAAGTCTATCAAGAGCCTTCTTATGAAACACATTCAAAGACGAACCAGTATCAACCAAGACATGGGCCAAAGTTGTGCTCCTGCATTCGACAGAGACATGTAATGCCTCGTTGTGCTTCCTCCCTCTAGGTGTAAAGTCAGCATCAGAAAATCCTAAACCATTATCCGCGGTCAAGCTGGCCACACAGTCTTGGAACTGATCCACAGAGGTTTCTTGTGGTACATGGGCAATTTTAAGAAATTTCACCAAGGCTTTCGCATGAGCCTCGGAGCACAACAATAAATCCAACATGGAAATCTTTGACGGAGTCTGCCCTAGTTGTTCGACTACGTTGTAGTCGCTTCTCTTTATAATCTTCAAAATTTCTTCCATCTCCTTTTAGGAGGTGTGATACGGTGGGATGAACTGACTGTTTTTGGAATGCTGGTTTGCATTTTGCGTTTGTTTTTGCAAAATGTCGCGGTAAGCAAGAGTCGCCACCGACTTTTATTTTATCCAACAAGGAAAGGAAAAAAGCACAGAAAAATTCATTTTTTGAGATATTTCTGAGTACGGGGTAGATTATAGAAAGGGAAGGTATTAGCATCCTTTCTATCCGTAGTTATCTACGGGCTCTTAGGTACTTGCTCATTGTTTTCAAAATTGTTTTCTTTGTGCTTGTGGGTTTGAAAATTTTTTTGTTTTTAACTTCGATTTAACTCTTGCTTCTGTCCTCAAGAGTGTATGAAGTGTTTTTGAAAACTCGTTCGTAAAAGTGTAAGTGTGAAAAAGTTTTGTTTTGAAAGAGCAAGTACTTAAGAACTAATCTACCTACTCAAAAAAGGAATCGTTCTATGTTTGTTTCCTTTAGACAATGATATCTTACTATTAGTTAGTTGGTAGCACCGTCGTTGGAGTTTGAGGGTCAATTAGAAAGGGACATACAGTCACTAAAGCAATGTTAGGACGTCTTAGTGGTAACCCTAATGTCTTAGATCATTTATCTGAGGCAATAATATCTGAGGCAATCTTTCCGAGGTAACTTATGATCTTTTGGACAAGAGGGCGACCTCTAAAACAACCTATACTCAGTGACCGTGTACGAAGGCAACCAAGTGGGAGTGTACCCTAGGAGTGCGCCTGTGCGAGTGTATTGATTTCAGTTATTTTTATCTTTGCACATGTTTAGGGTGATCTAAATGTTTTAAGATTAAACATTCATTCTTGTCATGCAAACCCTATTATCAAACATCTAACAGTTGAATAATTTGCAGAAATTAAAGTGCGAAATTTAAACTAACTATTACAAGGCGTCGGGTATTTACATCGCCAAAGACAACCCTTTGAAAATAAAAGCAGTAAAAGTAAATGTCCTAATTAAATTATTACAAGCCGGGAGCAGATACAATAATTGGATGAAATAATAATAAAGTGCGCGATGCGAAATTAAATCGAATGCGAAATTAGGGTTTTGACCCTCTTAATTAAAGGAAAATGTTTTTTGTTGTTTTTATTATTCAAGAAAAGAAATTAATTCCTAAAATTAAATGCTAAATTAATTAGTTATTAAATTAATAAATGAAAAATAACTAAGTGACATATTTTTGGAGTTTTGTTAATTTAGGAAAGAAAATAAAATGATTAAATTAGTGTTGAAACCTATTGATTCTAATTAATTTTAAATATTTGCAAAAATCATTTAAAGTTATCTAACATTAATATCCTAATTAAATTAATTAATATTTATTAATGAAAAAATAAAATTCTAAAATTTAATTGGATAGAAAATATTTTTGGTGATTTTTTGATAAAAAAGAATATAATTTTTGGGTTAATAAATAAATAAATAAATCAATTAAAGAAATAAACAAAATAATAAAAAAAAGAGCGAGATAGGCCTGAATGGAGGGGTGTGAATAGCAAGGATTCTGGCCCATTTGTGTGGTCCGTTTGACTTTTTGCAATCCAGTGCATGTGCATTGACTGACCCTTTGGTGCACCCTCAATGGTAGCCACCAGATCTGGCCATCTGGCCATCTGGCGTGTTGATGCTGAAGGCATATGGTGGACATTAGGCTTGAGCGTGTACTGGATCACCTGGAATATTTAAGAAAAATAACAAATGCTAGAGGCAGGGATCGAACCCCTGACCTCCAACTTCCCACGCCTTGAACACACACCTGGTAACCACTACGCCATGTTGTTCTTATTGTTAATATAATACAAACTATTAATAATATATAAAGCGAAAGAAAATTGGAAAAACAAATAAAAAACGCGCGCTCGTTTAAACAAGCCAATGGTGGGGTGACACGCCTTCATCCCTGTTCTTGAACCGTGGCTAAAAATTCAAAGGGTTATACCCAGGGACAGTGTCCGTTGCTATAACCCTGTCCATTCTCAAAATCTCCCACAAGCCATGGAAACGATATCTAAGACCATGGTTGAGGTCGTCTCCTTCTTCTAATCACAACCATACCCATTATTAAGGCCAATTATTCCTGAAATCAAAAACGCTAAAAAACTCCAAAGAAACCTAACAATGGTGATTCAAGGTATAGGTCATATAAATGAAATTGAATAATGCCAAAAGCTTGCAAACATCATGGTGATCAAGATTATGCCATTATTTTACGCTATGGATGCAAGAATGAAGCTTTTCGAATTCATGAAAAGAGTGATACCATGTGCGACTTACAGTGCGTGAGAGGGCTTGAAAACGCCTGCTTTTGATTGCTTTAGGTTGTGGAGATTGCCAGGAAACGATTGGGAGAGGTCTCGAGCCTTGAGGATGCCTCTAAGTGGGATTTTGATCTCACACTTTTTGCTTCTTTTTGCCAATTTTGTTCTTGCACTATGCTTGATTTTCAACCCCTATTTTGATCTGCCTCGCCTCCTTATGTATCACACAATGCATTAGGGTTGTTTATTCAGTCCAAATCTTCTTCTTTCAATGACTTTGGATTTGATTTGATACCCTTTGAAGATCTTTCCAAATATGGCTTATTTTGAATCTTTTTGTGCACTCTAAGGCTTGGCACGAATTGGAAGGATGATAGCTGTATAATGAAGCCTGAAACAACACAAAATCCTTGGTTATTAATGTTTTGGATTTTTATTTGATTTATTTTGATTTAAATCAAATTAATTCAAATAAAAATAAAAATAATTAATAAAAATATGATATGGACAAGTGGAAAAGGCTAGAGCACGTGGGATATAATTCCAACTCAAAACAAGTGAAAAATAATGGGCCCATTTGGCAAAATTTGAAGTTTTGGGGATAGTTGACTTTTGGCAATTTTGCAAAAAGGGTCAACTTCAACAATGCATAACTTCCTCAATTTTGAATCTTTGGAGGTGTTCTTGGACTTTTTAGAAATCTTGAGATGTCCTTTAATCAACCCTTTTGGTCGCATCTCAATTTGATATTCCATGCTCATGTATGAAGCTTTGACAAAAAAGGTGTTTTTGTTGACTTTCAAAAATGACCTATAATGTCCAAATTCATAACTTCTTGTGAGTGCATATTTTGATCTTGGGAGATGAAGATGGATTGTAGGGAATTGAATATTCTTAAAAATTAGCTTTGGATGGGTCATTTCTCATAAAGTATGAGAAAGTTATGCTTGGTCAAAGTTGAGTTGACTTTTCCTACAAAACCCTAATTTAGCAACTTTGGAGTCTTGATGAATTATGAGCAATCCCTGATGAATCATGATCAACCCTTGATCAAATGATGAAATATACTTAAAAATGAGGATGTTGACCAAAAATCTTAAAGTTTGACTGTATGTGGGTCACAGTTGACTTTTGCCCTAGCACAGTCAATTTTTGGACCTTTGAGCAATTGACTGAGCAAACTTCCTCTGCAAGGCTTGAAACTTGACATGGATGATCTTGAGAACATATTAGGACATTTGTGAGCACTTGGGGTCACTTGTACTCAAGGATCTTGATGCAACATGAAACCCTAATTTGGGGTAGACTGCCTTAGGAGAGAGCTTGGCTGGCCAACCCTTGGACTACCTTGAGCAGCTTGGAGATCTTTCTTGCAATGTTTTGAGAAAAATGGGAGGGAAAATTTTAGGGTACAACAGGAGGCCTCAGGGATAGATATTGATTGCGCCTTCATCCGGACAGGCTCAACCAGAATGCCTTTGCCCCGAGTCTCGATCGACTCGGTGGTAGGAGTATCAACAGGTGTGACTATAGGAGTTGTAGTTGTAGTAGTGTCAACGGGAATAGAAACAGGGATGATCACGGGATCGATAACAGTCTTTGGAGGAGAAATCTCTGGGGAGAATACTCTGCCACTTCGGGTTATCTTGCTGGTTCCCGCAATGTTGTTGATGTCGGGGTCAAACTTCTTAGAAATCGAGTCTTCAATAGCCGGCCAATCCTGCTTGACGTTGTAATAGTAGAAATAGCCCCCATAATTCCATGGGACAGTTTTATCTTATGAGTACGGGATTGGTCCAGGCATAATAATTATTAGTGGAGCTACTATAGGAACTGATGTAATCCTAACGGGTCTTTTGGTGGAGACCCTGGAAGAATTGGCGGAAATGGTTACTATCGAAACATCATTGTAAGAAACGGTTGGAACGAGAGTCTTTTCAAATAAAATCTCTTTGTCATCCATTAGGCGTTGAACACATGCTTTCAATAAATGACAACCAGTTGGTAGGGAGGAACATAGGTGGCAGATTTCGTCACAGCCTGGAAATAAACCAGCCTTCAATAGGTTCTTCTTGACGATCAGGAGAGGAGTAACAAGTTCATCAAAAGCAGTAACAAACATATCATCTTTGACAGCGTTAACAACACGACCATGCTTGGGCATAGGAGCGGTGATAACATTTGGGATTTCAGGAGCATCAAACTCAATTTCTTTGGCTTCAAGAAGGTCTTGCACCTTGTTTTTCAAAGCTTAACAGTTGTTAGTATCATGGCCTGGACTTTCTGAATGGTATGCGCAACGAGCATTAGGATGGTAGTGAGGAGATGTTGTGTTAGGATTCTTTGGAGCTTCTTTCAAAGTTACCAGATTATATCTCAACAAATGTGGAAGTAATTGAGATAATGTCATATTAATCTGGGTAAATTGTCTTACCGGTCTTTTTGTTCTAGGTTGATCTTTCCTTTGTTGAGTAGGTGCAGGCTTAGGGATCATGACATCCCCTACCATTGGACGGTGTTCAGTTCTTTCTTGATTCCTTTGAGGATACACAGCACCAACTTTTTTCTTCCCAATGAATGGTTTTCTTACAGCAACAGAGGATGCATATTTTTGAATCTTCCCACTCTTAATCCCAGCTTCCACTCTTTCTCCAGCCAAGATCAATTCAGTGAAGCTTGCTGAGGAGCTTCCAATTAAATGATTAAAGAAAGGACTGGACAGGGTAACCAGAAACATGTCTACTAGTTCTCTTTCAGAAAGGGGACGCTAGACTCTTCCTGCTAAGTCCCTTCATTTCTGAGCGTAGTCTTTGAAACCATCACTTGAAACCATAGCCATACTCTGGGGTTGAGTACGGGTGGGAGCAAGATCTGCGTTGTACTGATATTGTTTATAAAAATCAATGGCAAGGTCTTCCCAATTATGGATATTGGCCCTTTCCAGTTGATAGAACCAATAAAGCTGAGTTCTAGATAGACTTTCTTGAAAGAAGTGTACCCACAAATCTCTGTCAGTAGTGTGAGGTTGTATCTTCCTCACATAGGATCGGAGATGCATCTTGGGACATGAAACTCCGTCGTACTTAGCAAATATTGGTGCCTTGAATTTTGGTGGAATGAAAATCCCATACACCAAACCCAGCTCTTCAAAGTCCAACCCAGGCACTTTCTGAATCTCCATTGCACTTAGGCGTTCTTCCAGATGCTTATATTTGTCGTTGGCTGGGGGATACTGCTCTTCAGAGTAATCTTCTTCTTCTTTCTCTTCAGATTCTAGATGGACAACCGCTTCCTTGCCTTTCACTTCTTGATTATCCTTTTCACCGGATGAAGTTGCAAAGTCCAGGGTCCGTCTGGCTTGTTCTTGGAACCTTCTTCCCATATTCAGAACTACGATTATTTTCTTCGCTTTCTTCTTCTTTTCTTCAACCAGCAAGGTTTTCAGATCCTCTTGTCCTTTGGCTAGAGTAAAGAACATTTGTTCAAACTGAGCATTCTGCGCCTAGAGGTCTTTTACTGTCTGCTCGAGATCCATCTTACTGAAATAAATAGTAGAAAGATCAGGAGACTTGTTGTGAGAAAACCTGCTTATGTTATGATGAATGGTAAATGCATATGTAATGATTTCAAGGAAATTAGAGATTTAAATTTGCTTTAGACCAAAAAGGAACACACGTTATATTAATAAATTAAAGCTTGAGTACATCATGCCTCTTTTGGGCTTACAAAGAAATACAAAAAACTCTAAGATAAAAAATTTGTACGCATCCTCTTTGGTGCGATGTAGGCGTTCAGGTTCCGCTCCTCATGAAGTTGCATAGTAAGTTCCAAAACCTTCTTCTCGCTGGCATAGGATTGGGCCTCGAAAGTGTCTTGCTCTCCCTTAAGCTGTATCCAATCCCTTTGTAAGTCTTCAAGAGAGGTGGGCATGTCAGGATGCATGATAGTGTATGGAACATCTCCTTCCACAATAGGCTCTATGATAACTGGGAGAATGGAGAGGTAGGGCATTATAAGTCTTTGAGCACGAGATCGTACTTGTTGTACCCCAAAATTTGCCCTCTCATGTTTCCCAAAGTCTTCCCCCTGCATGGTTGATCACAAACTCTTGCCTAAGGAAAAGGAAAATTTTTTAGTGGTGCTTTAAGTACATTTCGATTGACATTCTGAAAGACCCTTCGATTGGTGTTCTGAAGGAGCCTTTCGATTGGCATTCTGTCAAGCTCTTCGATTGGCATTATGGACAAGCATTTCGATTGGCATTATGCCAAGGCTTTCGATTGGCATTCTGAAAGACCCTTCTATTGGTATTCTGAAGGAGCCTTTCGATTGGCATTATGGACAAGTACTTCGATTGGCATTATAACAGTGTCCTTCGATTGAAATTCCAAAAAGGTCCATTCGAAGAAGCATTCAAAGGGTCCATTCGAAGAAGCTTTCAAAAAGCATTCGAAGGAGGCCATCAGCCCATTCGAAAGGGAGCATTCGAAGGAGGCCATCAGCCCATTCGAAAGGGAGCATTCGAAGGTCAGTTACATGTCATTCAAAATTCAAAAAGGGACAAGATCCCACGTGTTTAGCCAACGTTACGAACTCTCATTCATGGCTTTCAAACACATAATCAACGTTACAAATTCTCATTCATGGCTGTCAAACACATAATCAAGGTCATTTAAACCTATGTCTTCCTGTCCCCTCCACCCCCTCTATATAAAGAGATCACAAGTGTTGCAAAAAAGGACAAAAATATACAGAAAAAATAGAGAAAAGAAACAGGGAGAACTTGGAGATACGCTGCCAAAAATCATCAGCACTTCCAGGAAGCCATACCCAATCCTTGCACCAGCCATTCCATACTCAGAATCATAGATCAAAGCACTTCTGTTTGGTAAAAAGAAATCTAATCTCAAACTCATTTCGATCTCTGATTGCATATTCACGTTATTACTGTTGTTTGTGAATGATTTAATGTGCTACATATAAGCTACAACGTAGAGACGAGATTGTGCCATTGCTTGGGCACAATCTGAGTTTCTCCTTCGAATCCCAGGATAAAATAAACCGAGACCCAGATTCAGCAGGTGCGAACAGGGAGGAGATTCGAATCAGGGGGGTAAAGTCCCCCCTGGACCTTTAACATGTGTTTCGTTTTTGCAGGAAATATATTCTCAGGATCCTGTTCAGAGTTTCGAAGCTCAGCAGATTAGCTTCGAACTGGACCCAGGACTTCCAGATCGAAGGATGACATATCCAGATCGAACACCCTCAGAGTGCATCCCCTCATGCACCTTCGATCCAGCCTCTTCACTGGGTCGAAAGACAGCCCACACTTCTTTCGACCCAGGCCTCCATAATTATTTTGTTTTTCTTGATTTACTGCCTGATTTCATTTTCGTTTGGACCATTTTATTTGTTTTTTTTAATCAACATAAAAATCATAAAAATAAGTAACTTAGAATTAGGATTTAATTTAGTTAATTATTTTAACTTATTTTCTCCAATTTTAAAATCAGTAGACTTAGGATTTATTTAAATTCAATCCTTTTCATAAACAAAAAAATGCAAAAAATATTAAGTATGTTTTGGAGTTAATTTTAATCAGTTTTTTTTAATTAATTAAATTTGACTTAATTGAACATTTAGCATTTTCCCAAAAAAAATAAAATAAAACAACAAAAGTTCTTATTCTTAGGATTTTTCAGATTCACGCGCGTTTATTTTATTGTAATTGCTTACTGGTTTGTAATAGCTTGACTAAGACTTTTACACTTTACTGCTTTTATTCCCCCAATTTTTGGACATGTAAATAATCCCCCTCCCCGAAGCTTTGTAATAGCGTAGGATTTACAATTCCCGCACTTTAAATTCCTGTACATATATTAACTGCTTAGATGTATGCTAACTAGGATTGTATGACAAGATTAACTCTTAAACTTAAAATCAACATTAGCTCACCATGACATGCAAAGATAATATAACTGAAAAAACAATACACTCGCACATGCCACTCTTAGGGTATACCTCACTTGGCTGCCTCAAGTGTGGTCATTGAGTATAGGAAGTCTTAGAGGTCGCCCTCCTGTCTAAAGATCAAAGTTGCCTCGAAATGGTTGCCTCGATAAAAATGATCTAAGACATTAGGGTTACCGCTAAAGCATCCTAACATTGCTTTAGTGACCACACGTCCCTTAAATCGAATTGACCCGAAAACTCCAACGACGATGCTACCTACTCCTCAATAGTGGGATAGAATTGTCTAAAGGACATTAGCACAATTTAATTCCTTTTTGAGTAGGTAGAGGTTCTTAAGTACTTGCTCCTTTAAAAAACAAAACAAAACTTTTTCGCACTTACACTTTCTTCAAAAACAAAACTCTTTTCAAAACCCACAAACACAAAGAAAAGCAAACTTTTGAAAATATAGTGAGCAAGTACCTAAGAGCCCGTGGATAACCACGGATAGAAAGGGTGCTAATACCTTCCCTTTCTATAATCTACCTCCCGAACCTGAGAAAAATCTCGAAAAGGAATTTTTCTGTGCTTTTGTCCTTTCCTTGTTGGATAAAATAAAAGACGGTGGCGACTCTTGCTTACCGCAACATTTTGCAAAAACAAACGCAAACATGAACCATCATTAAAAAATAGTCAGTTCTCATTCCCACCGATCACAGAACTGGAGACTCTGCTGGGGACTCTAATAAGTGGGGTATACCTTAGGATTAGTTCATCATATTTGCTTCTATTGTTTTATTTGATTGCTTTATGTTTGTTCTATTGTTTGGGTTTGAAATCCTCCACTCGGATTTGGGAAACAATCATAGATAGCAATACGTTGTGGAAACTGTGTGGGGTATACCGACACGGTTGAAGCAATAGTTATATTAGTGCGACATATTTGTGAGTACCGGTAGCCTTTGAGTCAATCAAAGATAATACGGGGCCGCTGAGTGATGTCACTAAGCACTAATGACCTAGAACCTTACTTGACCATCTTGGCCTTTTTTAGGGGTAGTGAGATGACCGGCTTTGGTGCAGTCCAAAGTTGGTAGATACTCGATACTACACTCATTGAGGATTGTTTTCTTGGAATATTTTGGTCGCCAGTTAAGTGGCTAAACCGAAACGATGAACATAGAAAACAATCCAATGATATTGAGCTCCTTAGAACCCGGTTACTATTTATAGGACAGGTTTTGAGCCAACTAAACTCAAGAGGGTACTTACCTATGAAACCTCCTGCAAGCCTGAAATTAGGGTTTTTGTGTGACTTGCTTGTACATGTGTTTGTGCATACATCATAAAGCATCATATTCATCTGCTAACCATTTCAAGGGTTTAGATCTTCATCTTTGTTCTTATTTTGTAGGACATGAATTCTCTCCACAGGAAAACAATTCAAGTCAACCTTGTAAGGATCCCTCCTCAACTCAAGGAGCTTACATCCAGGATTCCCGAGAATTCTCTCTTCAGTGAAAGACATGGTAGACTCCTCAGCTTGGTCAACACCAACATTGAAGAAGACATGATGAAAGTTCTCTTCCATTTCTTTGAACCCCTACACCACTGTTTCACATTCCCTGATTATCAATTGGTGCCTACTTTGGAGGAATTTTCTCAACTCCTGAGAATTCCTATTCTTAGTCAACTGCCCTACAACGGTACAGAAAAGGAACCAAAACTTGAAGATGTTTCTCAAGCATTACACTTGCAACCATCCGACATCAAAGGGCATTGGGAAACCAGAAGAGGTATCAAGGGATTCTTGGCAAAGTTTCTGTTTGAGAAGGCACGAGAATGCTGGAATTCTCTTGATCTACAAGCCTTTGAAGAGATTGTGGCACTCCTTATCTATGGGTTGGTTTTGTTCCCAAATCCTGATCAACTTATAGATGTAAACGCTGTCAAGATTTTCATATCCAGGAATCCCATACCTACATTGCTTGGGGACATCCTCCACTCATTTTACACACGAACAATAAGGAAAAGAGGTGTTCTCATGTGCTGTACTCCTCTCCTAGCAAGGTGGTTTATTTCTCACCTTCCACAATCAGTTTTGAAGAATGAGCAGGGTTTGAGGTGGTCACAACGATTGATGACCCTCACACATTCTGATGTACATTGGTGTTCTCGGTCCATAGAAAATGTCACCATCATTGATCGTTGTGGAGAATTTCCTAATGTTCCATTACTTGGAATTAGGAGAGGCATTACCTACAACCCCCGTCTAGCTTTGAGACAATTTAGATATGCTCGGAGGGATGGCCCTCATGACATGCTGATTCCTGACCTAGTTTTTGACTTCGACAATGATACGCAAGGACTTCGACAAAGGTTCATCAGAGCTTGGAGGATGCCTAATAAGGTGGATAGTAAGACACTGGGGCACAAGAATTCTATCCCCCTTGAGCCTTACCTCAAGTGGGTACGAACCCGCTCCCAGAATCTTATGATGCCATATCCTCACATTCTCCCCTTGATCAAAGAGCCTGTTATGGAAGGAGAGGTTCCATACGCCATCCTACATCCTGACATGCCAACATCATGGGAAGAAATGCAAAAGAGTTGGATCCAACTCAAGGAAGAGCGGAATACTTTTGAAGCCAGCTTCTATGCCAGTGAAAAGAAGGTTTTGGAGCTTACCCGCTGACTTCACGAGGAGGAGACCCTCAACACTTACATCGCTCCAAAAAGGATGCGCAATGTCTTTTTACATTAAGAATTTTGTAATATTTCGCCCATGGGGCACTTATGTACTAACAAATTTCTTCTTAGTATGACGTGTGTTCTTTTTGTCTGCAACAAATTTGAATTTTTGAACCCTTGAATGCATTACATAAATAGCATACCATTCATCATATGCATAACAGGTACCCTTTTACAGGTCTCTTATCTTCTTCGCTGTTTATTTCAGCAATCATCATGTCTGCTGAACCTTCCACTGAGCAAGCTATCAAGGCCCTCCAGGCCCAAAATGCCCAATTTCAAGAGTTAGTCATGAGCCTAACTAAGGGTCAGCAGGACTTGAAGACCTTGATTCTGAAAGAGAGGAAGAAGAAGAAGAAGAGGACCATCCTGTTCAACATCGGACGCAGGTTTGGAAATGGGCTGCAGAATGAAATTGATCTGGCCACCCCATCTGGAGAGAAAGACAGTCCACAAGAAAGGAGGGCTCCTAGCCCTATGGTCTCCGACAATGAGACGGACTATGATGAAGAACAGTATCCTTCTGCTGAGGATAAGTACAAACAGCTGGAAGACCGTTTGAACGCTATGGAAGTACAGAAGGTGTCCGGTCTGGACTTCGGAGATTTGGGTTTATCATCTGGGGTGGTGATTCCCCATAAGTTCAAGGCACCTGCCTTTGCCAAGTATGACGGAGCTTCCTGTCCAAAGTTGCACCTCCGGTCATATGTGAGGAAGATCCAACCTTACACTACTGATAAGAACTTATGGATCCATTTCTTTCAAGACAGTCTCTCAGGGACTCAGCTTGAGTGGTTCTATCAGTTGGACGGAGCCAGTATCCGCAGCTGGGAGGATTTGGCTGCTGCATTCTTTAGGCATTATCAGTATAATTCCGACCTCGCTCCTACGCGTACCCAACTCCAGGGTATGTCAATAGGGACGAGTGAAGGATTTAAAGAGTATGCTCAAAAATGGAGAGACCTTGCCGGAAGGGTGCAACCACCTTTAGCTGATCGTGAACTTGTTGATATGTTTTTGGGGACCCTGTCCGGTCCATTCTTTAACCATTTGATTGGAAGCTCTTCAACCGGGTTTACAGACCTTATCTTGACTGGTGAGAGGATTGAAGTTGGTATTAAGGCTGGGAAGATACAGAAGGGTGCCTCATCGAGCACCGAGAAGAGACCGTTTAAGAAAGAGTCCAGTGTTGTCTACAGTTCAAGAAGACAAAACAGACCTGAACACCGCCAAGCTGTCAATGCGGTTGTTATCTCAAAACCTGTTGGTGCTCCTCAGCATCACAACCAACAAAGGGATGAGAGACCTCGAAGGCAATTTACTCGTCTCAGCATGACTTTGTCTCAGATGTTGCCACAGTTGCTGAAGACTAATCTGGTGACTCTAAGAGAAGCTCCAAAGAATCAAAATACTGCATCACTGAAGTATAACCCTAACGCCCGCTGTGCTTATCACTCCGATAGCCCGGGGCATAATACAAATGATTGTTGGAGTCTGAAAAACAAGGTTCAAGACCTAATCGATGCAAAGGAGATTGAGTTTGAGGCGCCCGAGAGGCCTAATGTTGTGACTGCTCCCATGCCCAAGCATGGAGTGAATGCTGTAGAGGAAGACTTGTTTGTAGTTTCTGTGGATGATGTTGTTACCCCTCTGATGACTATCAAGAAGAACCTGTTGCTAGCCGGTTTATTTCCGGGCTGTGGTGAAGGTTGCCATACATGTTCTATTCTACCTACTGGTTGCCCATCTCTGAAGTCAGGTATCCAAAACCTGATGGATAGTAAAGAGATTCTGTTTGAGAAGACTGTTGTTCCATCCGTTCATTCTGAAGAAGTTGCCATCATCACCATTTTCGACAATTCTTCCAAGGCTCCCTCGAGGACGCCTGTTAGAATTACATTTGTTCCGAAGACCGCACCCATAATCATCACTGTTCCGGGGCCCATCCCCTACACCTCTGACAAAGCTGTCCCTTGGCACTATGGGGAAGATGTTTATGTTCTTGGAATTAAGCAAGAGTTTGATGCTGATACCGGCGTCAGCAACATTACTGGGCCTGCTAAAGTCACCCGCAGCGATAGACTTTTCTCACCTGATATTGCTCCACCAACTGTCCGAAGACCTGTTGTCATTAAGCCTGCGAGTGCACCTACTGTTGTTCCTGATCAAATTCATATCCTTCCCCCTGTCGCCGAGTCTTCTGACGCTTGGGGCAAAGGGATCACCACTGATATGCCTGCCCAGACGGAGGCGCCAAAGACAATCAATGTTGAAGCTTCCAAACAGGAGATGGAAGAGATTCTGAAGATTATTAAGAAGAGTGATTTTAATATAGTTGAGCAACTGGGGAAAACCCCATCCAAGATTTCTATGTTATCACTGCTGTTGTGTTCAGAGGCCCATGCCAAGTCTCTGATTACCTTCCTAAAGACGGCCCACGTGCCACAAGAGACATCAGCTGATCAATTTATCGATTGTGTGGCTAATTTAACTGTTGATAATGGTTTGGGTTTCTTCGACGCTGATCTGACTGCTAAAGGGAAGAACCATAATGATGCCCTGCATGTCTCCATTTAATGCAGGGGCACTACTCTTGCACATGTGTTGGTTGACACTGGTTCCTCGTTGAACATCTTGCCCAAGAAAGCTCTAGACAGGCTGGATTGCGAAGGTTTGGAGCTAAAGCCGAGTAACATTGTTGTCCGGGCCTTTGATGGGTCTAAGAGGATGGTGCATGGTGAGGTTGATATTCCAATCAAAGTTGGTTCTCAGGTCTTCAATTCTACATTCTACGTGATGGACATTCGGCCATCCTATTCTTGTTTGCTGGGTCGTCCATGGATCCACAAAGCGGGAGCCGTAACCTCAACGCTCCACCAGAAGTTGAAGTACCCGGTTAAAGGCAAGATTGTGACAGTTCAAGGGGAGGAGGAGTACATGGTCAGCCACCTCAACTCGTTCTGGTACGTAGATATGGATGGGGAGTTCATTGAGACCCCATTTCAACACTTTGAAGAGGTTCCTCAGACACTGGCGTCAGCTGATACTATGATGGAAGATTCTCCCATGAAGATGGCTTCCTTAAAGGATGCCCGGGCTGTTATTGAGAAGGGTGAGTATGCAAACTGGGGCCGACTTCCTGATTTCACTCAGAAGACTAACAAGTTCGGTTTGGGTTTCACTGCAGAAGCTCGGAGGGCTGTTCGAAGTGCAAGGATTGGAAGACCTCCTGTGTTCATCAGCAACTCAGGAGTAAATGCCATCGAAGATGACGTGGAGGAGTCTGAATTCGACAGCTGGATCTATCCTACGACCAACGGTGGACCAAACAACTGGACAGCAAAGGATTTCATCCCTATTACTTTTATTACTCAGTAATGAGCTCTTTGTTTCAAATTTGTAACAGACAATGTTTTGAAACTTGATGGCCCGGTGTCTTACCCGGGGCACCGTGGCTTCATTTGTGAGGGATTTTGTATGCCATTTTCATATATCATTAATAAAAGCATTGGACGTTTTCGCATTTCAAATTTTGCTCTCTTTTTCTTTCCTTATTATATTACAAAACAGCTATTTTACACACACTCACATATACAGGTCCCAATCCACTCTGGATCTCACTGGTAACGACTCTGCTACTGCCAATTATGACTTCGAAAATCCGATCAAATTAGCCGAAGACGAAGGTGAAGATGATTGTGAAGTGCCTGGTGAGCTTGCAAGACTACTACTCTAGGAAGAGAGGGCCATTCAGCCACATGAAGAGCCAGTGGAAATGGTGAATCTGGGTACCGAGACAAACAAAAAGGAAGTCAAGATCGGTGCAAATCTGGAGCTTAGTGGGAAACAGCAGTTGATTCAGATGCTGCATGACTACATGGAGATCTTTGCCTGGTCTTACAAAGATATGCCTGGGTTGGATACCGACATTGTGGTTCATCGCCTGCCTACCAAGGAAGACTGCCCTCCGGTAAAACAGAAGATTCGCCGTATGCGTCCAGAGATGTCTGAGAAAATCAAGGCCGAAGTTATGAAACAGTTTGACGCTGGTTTTCTAGCAGTAACTTCTTACCCTCAGTGGGTTACCAATGTGGTTCCGGTACTGAAGAAGGATGGTAAGGTCCGAATGTGTGTTGACTACAGGGATTTGAACAGGGCAAGCCCTAAGGATGACTTCCCTCTACCTCACATCGACGTTCTGGTTGACAATACTACTCAGCACAAGGTATTCTCCTTTATGGATGGTTTCTCTGGTTATAATCAAATCAAAATGGCTCCTGAAGACATGGAAAAGACCACTTTCGTTACCCAGTGGGGTACCTTTTGTTACAAGGTCATTCCTTTTGGGTTTAAGAATGTTGGGGCAACATATCAGCGTGCCATGGTTGCTTTATTTCATGACATGATCCATCATGAGATTGAAGTATACGTCGACGATATGATTGCGAGGTCCCAAACTGAGGAGGAACATCTTGACCATCTACAGAAGCTGTTTGACAGGTTGAAGTTATATAAGATGAGATTGAACCCAAACAAATGCACCTTCGGGGTACGGTCCGGTAAACTGCTGGGTTTCATTGTAAGCGACAAAGGTATTCAAGTGGATCCTGCCAAAGTGAAAGCCATACAAGAGATGCCAGCTCCCAAGACAGAGAAGGAGGTCAGAGGCTTTCTAGGACGACTGAACTACATTGCCTGATTCATCTCGCACCTAACTGCTACTTGTGAGCCAATCTTCAAACTGCTGAAGAAAGATCAAGTGGTATGTTGGAACGATGAATGTCAGGCTGCTTTCGAAAGAATCAAAGAGTACCTCCAGGAGCCACCTATTCTTATGCCACCAGTTGAAGGGAGACCTTTGATTTTATACTTGACGGTGCTCGATAACTCAATGGGGTGTGTGTTGGGGCAGCATGACGAGTCTGGCCGAAAAGAGCATGTTATTTATTACCTTAGCAAAAAGTTTACCGACTGTGAGACCCGATACTCACTGCTCGAGAAAACTTGCTGCGCTTTGGCATGGGCTGCTCGCTGGCTGAGACAGTATATGTTGACTCACACTACTCTGTTGATTTCAAAAATGGATCTAATCAAGTATATCTTCGAAAAGCTTTCCTTGTCTGGAAGAATAGCAAGATGGCAGATGATCTTGACTGAATATGACATCCAGTACACGACTCAAAAAGCAATCAAGGGAAGTGTATTGGCAGACCATTTGGCACACCAGGAAGTGGATGATTACCAGTCTATGAACTTTTAATTTCTAGACGAGAATATCATGGTAGTGAATGATTGTGAGACACCTGGACCGGATGAAGGACCTGAGGAAGGATCCCGATAGTCTATGTACTTTGATGGAGCTTCAAACGCTTTGGGTAATGGCATTGGCATTGTGATCATATCTCCTAAAGGCTCTCATACTCTGTTTATCGCCCGACTATGTTTTAACTGCACCAACAATATGGCAGAGTATGAAGCCTGCGTTATGGGTCTTCGAGCAGCAATTGACCTAAGGATTAAGTTTCTGAGTGCCTTTGGAGATTCCGCTCTCGTGATCAGTCAGATCAAAGGAGAGTGGGATATGAAACACCCAAATCTTATTCCTTACAAGGAGTATGTATTGACGTTGCTTCCCCATTTCGAGGAGATAACCTTTGAACACTTCCCAAGAGAGGAGAATCAGTTGGCGGACGCGCTAGCTACGATGTCTTCTATGTTCAAAGTCAAGTGGGACAACGAGGCTCCCCGGATCATTATTTGGAAATTGGATGAACCTGCACATTGTTGTGATCTTGAGACTAAAGAGGTAACAGAAAAACCTTGGTATCATGAAGTGAAGAGGTACCTTGAAGTTCAAGAATACCCCGAGGGTGCATCTGTTAATGACAAGAAGTTTCTAAGAAGGTTCGCGGAAAAGTTCTTCATCGGCAATGGAATTCTTTACAAACGTGACCATGATTCAACCTTATTGCGTTGCATGGGTAAAATTGAAGCAGAAAGAATCATGGCAGAGCTGCATGAAGGTACTTTCGGAACTCATTCCAGTGCACATACCATGGCAAAGAAAATCCATCGGGCAGGATACTACTGGTCCACATTGGAAGCCGACTGTTATCAGCATTCTCGGACATGTTACAAGTGCCAGGTCTATGCTGATAAGGTGCATATTCCTCCAGTTCCTCTGAATGTTTTGACAGCACCTTGGCCTTTTGCAATGTGGGGCATTGATATGATTGGCGAGATCAGACCTACGGTATCCAACGGGCATCGTTTCATCCTGGTAGCGATTGATTACTTTACGAAGTGGGTTGAAGCAGCTTCCTTTGCTACCGTAACCAAGAACGTCGTGGCACGGTTCATTCGGCACAACCTGATCTGTCGATACGGTGTACCAGAGAGGATCATTACAGACAATGATACCAATCTTAACAACAAGATGATCACTGAGCTCTGCGAGCAATTCAAGATACAGCATTATAACTCTTCTCCCTACCGGCCGAAGATGAATGAGGCTGTTGAAGCAGCAAATAAGAACATTAAGAAGATTGTGCAGAAGATGACAGTGACATACAAAGACTGGAACGAGATGTTACCATTTGCTCTTCATGGGTACCGTACCTCATCACAGACGTCAACAGGGGAAACACCCTATTCCTTGGTTTATGGCATGGAGGCAGTCTTGCCCATTGAAGTTCAGATACCCTCTCTTCGGATCATGAAGGATGCAGCTTTGAGCGAAGACGATTGGATCCAAACCCGACTTGATCAATTGAATCTAATCGACGAAAAGAGACTTACTGCTATTTGTCATGGTCAGACGTACCAAAAACGAATGATCAAGGCATTTAACAAGAAAGTCAGACGACAAGAGTATCAAGTTGGGAACCTGGTAATCAAGCACATCATTCTACCTCAAAGTGATCCCAGGGGCAAATGGACCCCTACTTACGAAGGGCCATTTGTGGTTAAGAACATCTTCTCAGGAGGAGCGATGATTCTAACCACCATGGATGGTGACGACCTTCCTCACCCCGTCAATGTAGACATAGTAAAAAGATACTACGCATAATCAAAGACCCGCTAGGTTGACTGGCCTAGGCAAAAATAAGGGCTTCCCGGCGAACCAAAAGGGTTCGGGCAAAAATAAGAGATGAAAATAAAAATCTGTACACCCGGCAAGTCGAAAACCTGAGAAGGCGGCTTGGGCAAAAATGGGTATCCCGGTGGACTGAAAACCCGAAAGGGTGGTCCAGGCAAAAGTTAGGGATTAAAGCGTAACACTATGTCTCATTGGATTATCTCGCATTCGGACTTCGGTATCAACTATCAGGCTCGAACGACGCCAGCCAATCAGATTCATCTTCAACTAAGCAGCAAAGTGATGAGATGCTTGAAGATATAAAGGCAATAGCAGAGCTGGAACCCAGTGGGACTATTCACATAGCTGTTTTGTTTTCTTTTCACAAATTGTATAAATTCTATTTGGTTCGGCGGCGTTCTCTTACTAGGACGTCAGCCTCTTGTACAAAACGCCTATTTACAGGCCAAACTTCAAAAATCAATACAAATTCATTTTCAAACAAATTTCAAATTGTTTTTCCTTTATATGTTTTGCTTTGCAAAGAACGTCCAATGTTCATTTTTGATATATGCATTTGACATTAATTGCTGCTCATAAATATTTACATGCGAAACAAAAGACAAATTACGGGTGACATCAGAAGTAGGGGCAATAAGAATTGTCTGAGCGGTCTAGTTGCTCTGTTCACCAGGTACCAAGGTATATATTCAGCTGAAGAATATGGCTAAAATACCTTCACTCCCCGCAGGATAAGACAATAATGATAACTCTCTCAGCTAAAACTTGCAACTACGGACGAGTCGGCAATACTCTCCCCAAGCAGAGTTGGTCTACCATCAGCCCTGAAAAGGTCGGGTATCCCCAGAAGGTCTTAATATTCCCCAATGGAGTATAAAGACATTCTCCAGCAAGCATAAGAGCATCCCCGGCAGTCTTAATATTCCTCAAGAGAGTATAAGAATGTTTCCCGGAGGAATACAAGATACCCCCAGTGGAGCCATTTCCCCAGCGCAGTCTAAAAAGGCTTACCCGCCAGAGTTGAATCATCTTACCCAGTAGATTCTGGAAGCTTGTCCCCTGCAGAATACAAATGTATCTCCCCAGCCAAATTCAGAAGGTTATCCTCACAAGAGTCTAACTGGGTTATCCTCAGCAAGTTGCAACTGAAAGATCATCCCCAGCGAAGTTCTTTCTTTCCCCAAGCAGGACTTCTATCCTCAACAGATTCAATATCACCAGCAATGGTAATCAATCCCCAGCGGAGTTCATCATCAAAATCCCCAACAGAGCTTATCAACGGAATCCCCAACGGAGTTTATCGTTAAAATCTCAGCAAGGTATCTCTTCCCCACAGAGTATTTCCCCTCGGAGTAATCTCTTCATCATGTTTATCCCCCAATGGAGTTCTTTTCTCCTAACAGGTTTATCCTTGCAATCATCTTCGTTCGTCATCCCCAGTGGAAACTAAGAACTCAACTCTATTCTCCAGCAGCTCCGAGATTTATTTTCCCCAACTAAAACATCACATTTCCATACATCATGATACATGCATATACGCATCATACCATACAATCTCATTTATATTGAGAACATCATTGCTTGATCCATATCATGCATTGCATATGACTGACCTTTACCTTTCAGGAAAGATCCAGTTAAGTTCTCAACTATGTCCAAGACCTCCTCTGGTTCAGTTAAATCGATTCCTAAAGATTTTTCTGATGCCGATCTAGTTGAAGTTATTTCAAGACCTCCTCTGGTTCAGTTAAATCAATTCCTAAAGATTTTTCTGATGTCGATCCAGTTGAAGTTATTCCAAGACCTCCTCTGGTTCAATTAAATCGATTCCTAAAGATTTTTCTGATGCTGATCCAGTTGAAGTTATTTCAAGACCTCCTCTGGTTCAGTTAAATCGATTCCTAAAGATTTTTCTGATGCCGATCCAGTTGAAGTTATTCTAAGACCTCCTTTGGTTCAGTTAAATCGATTCCTAAAGATTTTTCTGATGCCGATCCAGTTGAAGTTATTTCAAGACCTCCTCTGGTTGAGTTAAATCGATTCCTAAGGATTTTTATGATGCCGATCCAGTTGAAGTTATTCCAAGACCTCCTCTGGTTCAGTTAAATCAATTCCTAAAGATTTTTCTGATGCCGATCCAGTTGAAGTTATTTCAAGACCTCCTATGGTTCAGTTAAATCGATTCCTAAAGATTTTTCTGATGCCGATCCAGTTGAAGTTATTCCAATACCTCCTCTGGTTCAGTTAAATCGATTCCTAAAGATTTTTCTGATGCCGATCCAGTTGAAGCTATTCCAAGACCTCCTCTGGTTCAGTTAAATCGATTCCTAAAGATTTTTCTGATGCCGATCTAGTTGAAGTTATTCCAAGACCTCCTCTGGTTCAGTTAAATCGATTCCTAAAGATTTTTCTGATGTCAATCCAGTTGAAGTTATTCTAAAACCTTCTTAAGTCCCAGTTTAATACCTGTAACAAGCCAGGAAAATATCTGTGGACGACTGATTGTAGATTAACACCTGTAACAAGCCAGGAAAATCATTTACATTGAAGATTAATACCTGTAACAAGCCAGGAAAACTATCTTTCTTTCTCAGGTCAGCGATTAATACTTGGAACCAGACAGGACAAGTTCTATAACCTCAACAGTATACTCCCGGTGAGCACGAGTCAGTTCCTAAATCTCAAACAAAGTTAGACTTCCCCAGTGGAATCTTCTACAACAACAGGTATGCAAGTACTCGCTAAGGAATCTCTTATGCGATCGACACTCCTGCAGATGGCATCTATAAGCCCATCCTCCTACCAACAATCTCCAAATGGAATCTGTAAGCCCATTCCTGACATCACAATGCTGATACTACACCATGCGAGTGCAAATTTCTGGGCACTCTAGTGTTCAATCATCTTCCACCTTCGGATCACGAAAGGCATGCAAGCCAATCTACATCCTCAGGTTTAAGAAGATTGAACAGGGGCAACTGTTGTACCCCAAAATTTTCCCTCTCATGTTTCCCAAAGTCTCCCCCTGCATGGTTGATCACAAACTCTTGCCTAAGGAAAAGGAAAATTTTTGAGTGGTGCTTTAAGTACATTTCGATTGACATTCTGAAAGACCCTTCGATTGGTGTTCTGAAGGATCCTTTTGATTGGCATTCTGTCAAGCTTTTCGATTGGCATTATTGACAAGCATTTCGATTGGCATTATGTCAAGGCTTTCGATTGGCATTCTGAAAGACCCTTCGATTGGTATTATGAAGGAGCCTTTCGATTGGCATTATGGACAAGTACTTCAATTGGCATTATAACAGTGTCCTTCGATTGGAATTCCAAAAAGGTCCATTCGAAGAAGCATTCAAAGGGTCCATTCGAAGAAGCTTTCGAAAAGCATTCGAAGGAGGCCATCAGCCCATTCGAAAGGGAGCATTCGAAGGAGGCCATCAGCCCATTCGAAAGGGAGCATTCGAAGGCCAGTTACATGTCATTCAAAATTCAAAAAGGGACAAGATCCCATGTGTTTAGCCAACGTTACGAACTCTCATTCATGGCTTTCAAACACATAATCAACGTTATAAATTCTCATTCATGGCTGTCAAACACATAATAAAGGTCATTTAAACCTATGTCTTCCTGTCCCCTCCACCCCCTCTATATAAAGAGATCACAAGTGTTGCAAAAAAGGACAAAAATATACAGAAAAAATAGAGAAAAGAAATAGGGAGAACTTGGAGATACGCTGCCAAAAATCATCAGCACTTCCAGGAAGCCATACCCAATCCTTGCACCAGCCATTCCACACTCAGAATCATAGATCAAAGCACTTCTGTTTGGTAAAAAGAAATCTAATCTCAAACTCATTTCGATCTCTGATTGCATATTCACGTTATTACCGTTGTTTGTGTGATTTAATGTGCTACATATAAGCTACAATGCAGAGATGAGATTGTGCCATTGCTTGGGCACAATCTGAGTTTCTCCTTCGAATCCCATGATAAAATAAACCCATACTCAGATTCAGCAGGTGAGAACAGGGAGGAGATTCGAATCAGGGGGGTAAAGTCCCCCCTGGACCTTTAACATGTGTTTCATTTTTGCAGGAAATATATTCTCAGGATCCTGTTCAGAGTTTCGAAGCTCAACAGATTAGCTTCGAACTGGACCCAGGACTTCCAGATCGAAGGATGACATATCCAGATCGAACACCCTCAGAGTGCAGCCCCTCATGCACCTCTGATCCAGCCTCTTCACTGGGTCGAAAGACAGCCCACACTTCTTTCGACCCAGGCCTCCAGAATTATTTTGTTTTTCTTGATTTACTGCCTGATTTCATTTTTGTTTGGACCATTTTATTTGTTTTTTTTAATCAACATAAAAATCATAAAAATAAGTAACTTAGAATTAGGATTTAATTTAGTTAATTATTTTAACTTATTTTCTCCAATTTTAAAATCAGTAGACTTAGGATTTATTTAAATTCAATCCTTTTCATAAACAAAAAAATGCAAAAAATATTAAGTATGTTTTGGAGTTAATTCTAATCAGTTTTTTTTAATTAATTAAATTTGACTTAATTGAACATTTAGCATTTTCCCCAAAAAATAAAATAAAACAACAAAAGTTCTTATTCTTAGGATTTTTCAGATTCACGCGTGTTTATTTTGTTGTAACTGCTTACTGGTTTGTAATAGTTTGACTAAGACTTTTACACTTTACTGCTTTTATTCCCCTAATTTTTGGACATGTAAATAATCCCCCTCCCCGAAGCTTTGTAATAGCGTAGGATTTACAATTCCCGCACTTTAAATTCCTTAACATATATTAACTGCTTAGATGTATGCTAACTAGGATTGTATGCCAAGATTAACTCTTAAACTTAAAATCAACAGTAGCGCACCATGACATGCAAAGATAATATAACTGAAAAAACAATACACTCGCACATGCCACTCTTAGGGTATGCCTCACTTGGCTGCCTCAAGTGTGGTCATTGAGTATAGGAAGTCTTAGAGGTCGCCCTCCTGTCTAAAGATCAAAGTTTCCTCGAAACGGTTGCCTCGATAAAAATGATCTAAGACATTAAGGTTACCGCTAAAGCATCCTAACATTGCTTTAGTGACCACACGTCCCTTAAATCGAATTGACCCGAAAACTCCAACGACGATGCTACCTACTCCTCAATAGTGGGATAGCATTGTCTAAAGGACATTAGCACAATTTAATTCCTTTTTGAGTAGGTAGAGGTTCATAAGTACTTGCTCCTTTAAAAAACAAAACAAAACTTTTTCGCACTTACACTTTCTTCAAAAAAAAAACTCTTTTCAAAACCCACAAACACAAAGAAAAGCAAACTTTTGAAAACATAGTGAGCAAGTACCTAAGAGCCCGTGGATAACCACAGATAGAAAGGGTGATAATACCTTCCCTTTCTATAATCTACCTCCCGAACCCGAGAAAAATCTCGAAAAGGAATTTTTCTGTGCTTTTGTCCTTTCCTTGTTGGATAAAATAAAAGACGGTGGCGACTCTTGCTTACCGCGACATTTTGAGAAAACAAACGCAAACGCGAACCAGCATTAAAAAACAGTCAGTTCTCATTCCCACCGATCACAGTACTCATTTGAGGTAAGGCTCAAGAGGGATGAAATTCTTATGCCCCAATGTCTTGCTATCTACCTTATTCAACATCCTCCAAGCTCAGATAAATCTTTGGCGGTGACCTTGATCGTCGTTCTTGTAGTCAAATACCAAACCTTAAATAAGTATCTCATGTGGACCATCCCTTTGGGCGTAACCAAACTATCTTAAGTCTAAGTAGGGGTTGTAGGTGATACCCCCCTAATGCCAAGTAAAGGGACATTAGGGAATTCTCCACAACGATCAATTATTGTAACATTCTCTATAGATCGGGAACACTAATGAATGTCTGAATGTTTGAGTGTCATCAACCAATGTGAACACCTTGAACTTTGCTCATTCTTCAACACATATTGGAGAAGATGAGAAATAAACCATCTTGTCAAAAGAGGAGTACAACACATAAGGATACCTCTTTTCCTCTTAGTGCGAGTGTTAAAAGAATGTAGGATGTCCCCTAGCAAAGTAGGAACCGGGTTACGAGACATAAAGATTTTGACGGCGTTCACATCTATGAGTTGGTCAGGATTTGGAAACAAAACCATCCCATAGATGAGGAGAGCCACAATTTCCTCAAAATCTTGCAAATCCAAAGAGTTCCAACAGTTTTGGGCTTTCTCAAACAAGAACTTTGCTAGGAAACTTTTGACACCACTCCTTGTTTCCCAATTAGTTGTGATATCAGATGACTGTAAGTGTAGAGCTTGAGCAATCTCTTCTGGATTTGGATCTCTTTCTGTACCATTGAAAGGTAGTTGATTGAGAATGGGAATCCTCAAGAGTTGGGAGAATTCTTCCAAAGTTGGCACAAGTTGATAATCGGGAAATGTGAAGCAATGGTGTAAAGAATCAAAGAACTGAAAGAGCACCTTCATCATGTCCTCAGCAGTGTTGGAGGTGACCAATTTTAGCAGGCGACCATGTCTTTTGGTAAATGGAGAGTTTTCAGGAATCCTTGATGTTAGCTCTTTAAGTTGAGGAGGGATCCTTACAAGATTGACTTGAATGATTTTCCTGCGAATAGAATCCATGTCCTACAAAACAGAACAAAGATAAATCCCAAGATCCTTGAAATGGTTAGTGAACATGAGTATGATGTTATGATGTTTGTGATGTTAGGTTTAGGCTTGCATGGAGTCTGATAGGTAAGTACCCTCTTGAAGTTTAGTTGGCTTAAACCTGTCCTAGTAATAGTAACCGGGTTCTAAGGAGCTCAATATCATTGGTTTGTTTCCTTGGACATTGTTTCAGCGCAAGCCTCTTTAATAGCGACCGAAATATCCCAAAAAACTAAACCTCAATGAGTGTAGTATCGAGTATCTACCAACTTCGGACTGCACCAAAGCCGGTCATCTCACTACGTCCTAAAGGCCAAGTTAGTCAAGTAAAGGTTCTAAAAGTTTATTAGTGCTTCATGACATCACTCAACGGCCCCGTATTCTCCTTGATTACTCAAGGGCTACTAGTACCCACAAATATGTCGCACTAACATAGCTATTTCTTAGAGCATGTTGGTATACCCCGCACAGTTTCCACAATGTATTGCTACTTACCTATAAGGTATCCCAAATGCGGGTAGAGGATTCAAACCCAAACAAAGAACCATAATGTAAAGCATACAAATGAAACAATTAAAGCAAGTAAATATGATCTAACCATAAGGTAACCCCACTTTTAAAATTGTCCCCAACAGAATCGCCAGTTCTGTGATACGGTGGGAGAACTGACTTGGGTGTTTTAAATTTGATCGCAAATGTTACGGTTAGCAAGAGTCTCCACCGACTTTTCTTTTATCCAAAAGGAAAGGTGAAAAAGCACAGGAAAGACCTTTGAGATTGTTTCTTGAGTTCGGGGGATAGTTTATGAAAAGGGAAGGTGTTAGCACCCTTCACATCCATGGTTTTCCATGGGCTCTTAGTTACTTGCTAGATCACTTGCTTTTGCTTGAAATTGTGCTTTGTGTGGTTTTGAAAGTACTTTTGAAAAGAGGTCATTGTCTAGGAAAACTTTGTAATGATTCTCGTTCGTAAGAATGTATACAAAGGTGTTGATCTTTTAAAAATATTTTCAAGTTTGAAATATGTTTTGAAAGTGTAGGTGTTTGTTTTGAAAATATCAAGGATGTTTTTGTTTTGAAATGGAGCAAGTAACTAGGAACATTCTACCTACTCAAAAGTCTTTCATGTCCATTTCCTTTTTCCTTCGATATTGTTATCTTACCATTGATTTGGTAAGTAACCCTATCTTTGGATGTAAAGGGACGGACGTGGGTCATCGTATAACCATGATTAGCAATGTTGAAGGTATTTTAGCATTTTTCTTTAGGGACTAAGATCATTTTGAAAGACAACTTTTGATAGCGTCATCGAGGGACTATGATCTTGTATTTTATTTGTCTTTGCTAAGATACCTCACATGCGTAATATGGCCATTTTTCTAAGGCAACCAAGTGGATTTACCCTAGGGGTGCTTGTGTGTAAGTGGGTTGATTTTCATGCTTGATTTATCTTTGATTAGGATTTGCTATTGATTGGTTTTAGTCTTTCCATACAAAACCCTAATTACTAGCATTTGTATATAAAGCGATAAATTGCGGAATTTAAAATTACTACACTATTACAATACTTAGGGGAGAGGGTGTACAAATTACAAATGGAGAATATTGCAAGAAAATTAAAACTAAATAATATTACAATCATATTGAATTTTGAATAAATGTACAAAACAACTAAATAAAATGCAAGAATGCAATTGTAAAAAAAGAAAATGTAATTTTAGTTTGTTTTTTTTTATGAAAAGGGATTTCTAACCTAATTTGAAGAAGATGATTAATTAAAATAAACAAAATTAAGTTTAAACTAATTAAGGAAGAAATTAAATTAAAAATGTCTTTTGGGGTTTTTATGAAGAAAAAGGTTTTAAGTTAAATAATAATAAAAATGAAAATGAAATAATTAAAAGAAACCTAAATTCTAAATTAATTTTAATTAATAAAATAATTATTAAAACTAAGTCTAAATATTTAATTATTTAAAAGAGAAATTAATTTGTTAAAAGAAAAAAGTTTATTAGTCCTTTTAATTTTATTAAAACAAATAAAAATAAATAAATGAGTGTAAAAATAATAGAATAAATATTCTTTTGGATTTTTACTACTAATAATAAAAATAATATTAATAATAATAATGATAATAATAATAAAAAGAAAACAAGAAAATAAAATAAATTAGAAAAAAGTTTGGGCCAAGTGTATGGAAGTAACAACAGGGGTTAGCAAAAGCAAAAAAAACAAGGCCCAATTGTTGGAAGCCCAGGCGCTGCAAAAACAAAAAAATATCAAAAAAAAGTGGAAAAAAGGTCACGTTGGGGCTTGAACCCAGGACCTCATAGTGACAGGCGCACGCTTTAACCATTGGGATAGTGATACATCCGTTAACTTGTATGAAATGATAAATACATAACATAAAACCTTCCCTGACTGTACTTCATCTTCAACCTCCAGCCAAAGGATCTGTAACTTGCTCATTTCTCAACCATTTGCAAAAATGTAAACATGAAAATTGCTCCATTTTTCACACGAACCCAACCATATAAATATCATAAGCTATAAATCAAAGATGAATGAGAATTTCTAAAAGTACCAAATTCTGACCTAAATATTTCATAAAGTTCAAACTCAAAATTTTCCTAGCTCAATCAAAATACATGAAATTCATGGACATGTATAGTTTCAGGGCAATGATGTCTATATTTTATCTTCACAAATGCAAGTCTAACAATGCCTAAATATGAAGATAGAAGTTCAAGAAAAATACCTCAAAACTGGAAATCGTGAAATGCAAATGAGCTTGATTCAAGGTGCTGCAATGATCAGGTTAGCTTCCTCAAGTTCCCAGGAAGCTAATGCAATGGTTTGCTTGAGCAATGGATGGATAAAATGGTCTGGAGAAGTCAAGTTGCAGACCTCTGTTTTTGATTATGGAGGATGATGAAGATGGAGTTATAGTTCCAAACCAAGGACAGGGATTGACTATATTTGATGTAAGGAAGCTTTAGGAATGAATTTGAGGGAAAACGCATGAGGGAAATGAGAGATACAAGTTTAAGGTCGGAACTGTGTATCAATGGAGTTGTTTGTGCAATTTCTGGCTAGAGGGAGTTTGGGAGTGTTTCAGGGTCCTTAAGCTCGTCTCTTAGCTTACAAATAGTGACTTTATTTATAAGCAACAAGTTTGGAGACTTGTTGTTGATCAGAATTCAAAATCACAAGTTTATGCATAACATGTGATCTTTTGAGAAATTCAAGTTTTCATGCCTTGTACTTGGTTCATAGAGTTGTTAACCACTTTAAACACAATACCTCTGACTTTTTGGATGGAGTGTAATCAAGGAAAACAAGTTAGAGGCTCAAGAATGGACTTTATGCAAAAATCTTGCTTTACAAGAATGGCAATGTTAACTTTGTGCCATTAATGGAAATGCAACTTGGATAATAGCTCTATTGCTTGGATCAAAGCTCTAAAATATGTGTAATCATTTAATTATGGAGTGACAAACAAGTTTGAGGCCTTCAAAGCAAAGATTATGCATCCTAGCATGGATTTGGTTCATGTGTTCATCAAAAATGACTTGTAATTCAAGTTTGAAAACCCTAACCTCCTCTCTTCGATTATCCCTGCTCAAAATGATCTTAAGGAGTTCTTGGACATTTTGTAAAGCTTGTAATGTTCTCTAAAACCCCTCTTTGAATCACTTTTGAAAATTCTCCTTGGAACTATATGAAAAAGTGCCATGAAGTTAGGTCAAAATCCTGCCTAAACTAGGGCAAAATTTCACTAAGTGTTTAGTTTCAAGACTATGACTTCATGAATTAATAACTTGAGATCCAAGAACTTTTAGAAGAAGTTGCGTAAAGAAATGTTGTATATATCATGGATATCTATAACTTTCATGTTAAAAGTTTCTTTTGAATCATCTTGCATCATGGTGAAATATTTGCTCAAAGTTGTGGAAAAAACATGAAGTTTTAAACACTTAGAAAAATTTCTAAGTTAGAAAACTTTGACTTTTCAAAATGAAATTTTGACTTTTTGATTTCTTGATAAATAAGTTTCATATTTTTACATGTTTTGATGAATTGTGATCTTTTGACATTTGATTTTGACCAAAAAGTCAAAGTTTGACTTTTTAATGTATAGTTGACTTTTGATCAATTGACTGAAAATTCACTATCAATCCAATTGATCTTGAGCAATATCTTGGGTCATGCCATTAGGTCAAAATTATGCAATTAAACTCTTGAGATCATGCCTCAAACCACTTAACCATTTGCTAGGTCAAAAATCAGAAATTGCCTTTCCTCAATCAAAACCCTAATTTTGACCATTTTGCCCTTTTGATGATTTGATCAAATTTCTTGAGGAATTATGGTCCAAACTTGATCAAATGATACATATGAGTTTATAATGTTGCTATGGATAAAAAATTATGAAGTTTGACTGTAAAATGGCCATAGTTGACTTTTTCCCTAATACAGATGATTTTTAGGTCAACTGCTCAATTGACTGAGCAAAAGTGTGATCCAAGGCTTGAAACTTGACATGAGTAATATTGGGGGTCCAAAATGATCCATGAAAGTCACATGAAGCATTGAAAGTTCAATCATCCTTGTGAAATCTCAAACCCTAATTTTAGTCATCAGTGCTTAAGGAGGTATCTTGAGTTGATCAACCCTAGTGCAGTCTTGAACCAAGAGAGATCTTTGTGAGAAAATATTTGATAAGTGAGAGGGAAAATTTTGGGGTACAAAAATTATCAAGATTTGGTTAATCAATTGGTACCTATTGTGTCTTGGTCTTTTTCAAGATCAAAAGAATAAAATGGGTCGAATCAACAACAAACGGTTAGGGTTTGTAGGGTTACTCTTGGAACAGTTCTCTTGTATCGACTTTTTGCATAGTAAGAAATGATCCTAATTCAAAAATTGGAATTGAGGGAAGATGTTGCCATTGCGAGGAAAATTTCTGACTTCCTAAACAAATCTTCGAGTCTCTTTTTTTATTGCTTTTCTTGCTTTAATTTTCATTTATCAATTTGTCAAATATCATTGAGTAATCGATCGACTCGTAAGAATTTTTCCGTGAATGTTTTTGTTCTGAATTGTGTGTTGATTTGCTTATAATCACTTTTTATTATAAGTGCTTTTTTATATTAACACAATTCAAAGGAAAATTCTAAAAATTCGGTCACGCACCAAGTGTTCGACATATTATTTTGTTTGTTCTTTGTCTAATTACCATTGAAAATATTATTGCTAGTAACTTGCTATAAATGACTAATAATTTGTTACTTGATTAAAGTTTATAAATTTGGTATTATATTGTTCATTCTATAATTCTCTTTATATTTTCATATCCGAATTCCAATAGCTTGGTTCGTATAGACGGTAATTTTTTATCTATATCAAAACCTTCCGCTTGCACTCTTTTTGAACTACTTTTAAAAACAGAATTTTTATATGGATTTTTTTGCTTATTGATATATTCACCTCCTCTAGATAAAGCATCATCGTCTAACAAGATATAAAGCAAGATTAGTAGCTAGAGATTTCCTTCAAAGATTGGAGACTGTTCGACTAGTGGTAGCCTTGGCATGCAACCAAGGTTGATCGACATTTCATTTAGATGTGAAATCAAAATTTATAAATGATCCTTTAGACGAAGAGGTCTATGTCACACAACCTCTATGGTTTGTGATTAAGAAGGAAGCGAGTAAAGTATATAAGTTGCACAAAACGCTCTATGGTCTCAAGCACGTACCTTAGGCATGGAACAAGAAAATCGACTTATACTTAGTCAAATTGGGATTTGTAAAATGCAATTCTGAGTATCGTGTCTATGTTCAGGTTGTGGCACAAGATATAACTATCATCTGCTTATATGTAAATGACTTGCTGGTAACTAGAAATAGCTTAGAGAACTTGTCGAAATTCAAAGAGTTGATGATGAGAGCATTTAAAATGTCGGATATGGGAAAATTATCTTATTTCCTATGCATGGAATTTTAAATGTCAAAGCAAGGTATGATGTTACATCAAAGGAAGTGTGTCAAAGAGATACTCAAGAGATTCAAGATGGATGATTCGATTCCAGCATCTTCGCCTGTCGAATCAAATTTGAAATCGGAGAAACATGATGAAGACAAAGTCGATGTAACTTTGTTTAAACAAATAGTTGGATCTCTGATATATGTATGCAATAGTCGACCTGATATAGGTTTCACAGTATGATTAGTGAGAAGGTACATGAGTGAACCAAGAGTGTCACACATGAAGTCCGCAAGAAGAATTCTAATATACTTAAAAGGATCAATAAACTATGAAATTCTATTTCGACGAGACTCTGAAAGTAAAGAAGCAATAGTAGAGATAAGGAAGATCAAATAAGCATAATTGAATATTTCTTTCAAGGCTTTGGTGCCCCAATCTCATGGTGCTCGAAAACGCAACATGTGGTGGCATTATCATCGTGTGAAGCTGAATATATAGCATGATCCTAGGTTGCATGTCAAGAAATTTGGATCAGATTGGTACTTGAAGAAATAGAGGTGGAAGTGAAGAAACTTTTTGTGTTGCAAATCGACAACAAGTCAGCCATAAATCTGGCGAAGAATCCAGTTCTACATGGAAGAAGTAAGCATGTCCACTACGCCAAAAATAAGTTTTAGCAGCACATAAAAGAAAGCGCTTTTGGAAAAAAGCGCTGCCGTAGGTTTAAAAAAAATTCGCTTAAAAAAGCGCTTTCAAAGGGTGCCTTAAGAAAGCGCTTCTAAAGGTCACCCTTAGAAAGCGCTTTTTGGGAAGCGCTGCTAAAGTTGGCCTTTCAGAGGGTACCTTAAGAAAGCGCTTTTTAAAAGCGCTGCTAAAGGTCAGCCTTAGAAAGCGCTTTTCTAAAGCGTTGCTAAAGCTGGCCTTTAGAAAGCGCTTTTAAAAGCGCTGCTATAGGATATGCTACGAAAGCGCTTTTTGATGTAAAAGCGTTGTTATAGATGACCTTTAGAAAGCGCTTTTAAAAGCGCTTTCATAGGTAGTTTTATAATAAATATCAAAACATAATTCATATCACTTTTCTATTCTCAGTCAGATTTTCTTCACGAAAAAACCCTAAACCAGAGCTTCTACGGCGGTCAACGGTGCTCCACTTCTCCGGCCAACTGCAATTCATATCAGGTTTCATTTTTTCCTCATCTCGTATGTGTTTGTCTAGTTTTCGTGTGCTTTTGAGTATCATGAGTATGAACAAATTGATGTACAAGAATATCAAGATGAAGAGGTATCACTATGGACTTTTTAAATTTGATGCGTTTGGTTCACTTTTTTGTGTAGATTGTAGAATGGAGAAGTTTGAACTCTGAACTGCAACGTTTTTTTTGTAAGTAGTATGAATACTTCATACATAGGTTGAAATTGAAAAGAATTTTGTTTTTGTATTCTTTTCTGTAAAGAAAAAAAGAGAATATACAGTTTTGGAATGTAAAAATATCTGTCTATATATCTATATTGGAATTTGGTATTCATAAAAAAAGATACTATTGAAATTTGGTTGCAATTTCATCAACACTATGTCTCACCAGTAAAATGCTTTCATTCATCAATAATTGCAGTGGCTCTGAATCTAAAGAGTCTAAAGTATTTCCAAATATTAGTTGATATTTTGAAAAATGACCCAATGCAATTAATAAAAAAAGGACCAGAACCATTTGCACTTGGCCTTAGAGTCAATCTATCTCTTCTTCAACTTGGTCTTAAAGTCATTCTATATTTTCTGCAATTTGGCCTTAAATTCAGTCCATCATTTTCCATTGGAATACAAGCTCTATTGTAGTTTTTTTTTATTTCAATGACCCAAGTTCTAATGCGGGGCATTTCAATGACCTAAGTTCTAAGAGCAAGTGCAAGTTTTGAGTATTGGTTTTGTTTTCGAATTTATCATTTAGCTCAGATTGACTCAGAAACCGTAAACCATGGATAAGACATGGATGTATTACAATCGATTGTCGAAAGAGTACGAGAACGGGGTATCGGAATTCGTTAAGTTTGCTATTGCGCACGCCGAAGACCCCAGTCGAATGACATGTCCTTGTTTGTATTGCTGTTATGGGAATCGGGTTGACGCGATTCAGTTGGCATCGCATTTAATACGGTATGGAATTGATATAAGTTATACATGTTAGAATATGCATGGTGAGAAAAGTGACGGGAATGATGAATCGGGGGATAATAGGACCTATGCTTCAAACGACAATGGCATAGATACATACGATTATGATCGAGTTGAAGAGATTGCAGAAGCGCTTGAAGAAGATCTTAATGATTGTGCCAAAATGTTCGAGAGGTTGGTAAGCGATGCAGAGAAACCGTTGTATAATGGTTGTACAAAATTCACAAGATTGTCTGCGGTATTAAAGTTGTACAACTTAAAGGCGGGCAATGGATGGTCGGATAAAAGTTTCACAGAGTTATTATCCCTTATGAAAGATATGCTACCAGAGGATAATGTTCTCCCCAATTGAACGTATGTGGCCGAAAAGATGTTTTACTCTATTGGCATGAGCTATGACAAGATACATGCCTGTCAAAAAGATTGCTTTTTGTTTCGAAACAAGTATGCGTCGTTAAATGAGTGTCCTAAATGCGGTGCCCCTTGATATAAGAAAAAGTTGTCTCCGACAAAAGTCTTATGGTATTTTCCTATAATTCTGAGATTTAGACGGATGTATCATAATGAAACCGATTCAAGACACTTAACTTGGCATGCAGATGAAAGAATTGTTGATGGAAAGTTTCGACATCCGGCAGATTCACCACAGTGGATGAAAATTGATAATGATTATCCTAAATTTGGAAAAGAAGCAAGAAACCTTCGCTTGGCATTGTCTACTGATGGAATGAACCCACACGGTATTCAAAGTATCTCGCATAGCATATGGCCTGTGATTCTTATGATTTATAACCTACCTCTGTGGCTATGTATGAAGCGTAAGTACATGATGTTATCTATGTTAATTTTTGGGCCTAAACAACCAGGAAATGACATAGACGTATATTTGGAACCTTTAATCGAAGATTTGAAGATTTTGTGGGAGAACGGTGTGGAGGTTTATGATGGGTATAGGAAAGAAAGTTTCAACTTGAGGGCGATGTTGTTTGGAATAATTAACAATTTTCCAGCCTACGGAAATCTATCAGGGTATAGCATTAAAGGTGAAAAAGCGTGTCCTATCTGTGAAGATGGAACCGATACGATCCGATTGAAACTTTGTCAGAAGAATGTCTTTCTTGGTCATCGTAGATTCTTAAATTCTAAACATCAATATCGTGGATGGAGAAAAGCGTTCAACGGAGATACCGAACAACGTAGAGCTCCGCCTGGATTGACAGGTGATCAAATATTTGAAAAGGTGAAAGATGTGAGTATTTAGTTTGGCAAGCCTTTTGCACATAAAGTTGTCACAGGTAGGTGGAAGAAGAGGTCGATTTTTTTTGAATTTCCATATTGGAAATCTTTGTACGTAAGACATTTTCTTGATGTTATGCATATTGAAAAAAATGTATTCGACGGTGTTATTGGTACGTTACTCAATATAAAAGGGAAGTCTAAGGATGGCCTTAAAGCAAGGGAGGACATGGTAGAGATGGGAATAAGAACTGAATTGGGACCCGTGAAAAAAGGAAGACGAACATATCTACCACCTGCTATTTACACTCTATCCAGAAAGGAGAAAAAAATATTGTGTAAGTTCCTAAGTGAGGTTAAAGTTCCAGAAGGCTACTCATCAGATATTAGAAGACTTGTGTCTATGCAAGACCTCAAGTTAAAGAGTTTAAAGGCGCATGATTTCCATGTTATAATGGAACATTTTCTACCGATAGGTATACGTTCTATTCTTCCAGAAAAAGTAAGAAGCGCAATAACTAAACTGTGTTTTTTCTTCAAGTTAATTTGCAGCAAGGTGATCGATCCTAAGATCTTACCAACATTGCAAAAAGAAATAGTTGTTACTTTGTGTGATCTTGAAATGTATTTCCCTCCCTCGTTTTTTGACATAATGGTTCATCTTGTCGTTCATCTTGTCAAAGAGACACAACTGTGCGGACCAGCTTATATGAGATGGATGTACCCTACTGAACGTTATATGAAAATATTAAAAGGGTATGTGAAAAACCGAAGTCGACCAGAGGGTTGTATTGCTGAACGATATATTGTTAAAGAAGCGGCTGAGTTTTGTACTGAATATCTGTCAAATGTTCAATCAATTGGACTCTCCAAATCTCATGTTGTTGAAAAAAAAGAAGGTAAGAAGCTAATTGGAAATAAATTTGTGACAATATCAATGGTCGAACGGGATCAAGTGCATTTGTATGTTCTGCAAAATGAGCTTGAAGTTGAGCCGTGTGTTGAAATGCACAAGGGTGTTCTTCGAGGTTTAAATCCGAATAGAAATGAGAATTGGATTGTACGAGAGCACAATCGAAGTTTCATACCATGGTTTAAGGAACATATTTATTCAAAGTATTGTTCAGATCCTGCTTCAGTAACAGAAAGATTGAGATGTTTAGTGTTGTACCCCAAAATTTTCCCTCTCATATCTCTCAAACCATTGCAAGAAAAATCTCCAGGTGGTTCAAGATTGCTCAAGAGTTGGACAGTCAAGCTATCTCCTAAGGCAGTCAATTCAAAATTAGGGTTTTGTGTTGCATCAAGGTCCTTACCTCCAAATGACCTCAAGTGCTCACCAATGTCCTAATATGCTCTCAAGATCATCCATGCTAAATTTCAAGCCTTGCAGAGGAAGTTTGCTCAGCCAATTGCTCAAGGGGTCCAAAAATCGACTGTGCCAGGGCAAAAGTCAACTGTAACCCAAATACAGTCAAACCTCAATATTTTTTGTCAACATTCCCATTTTGAAGGATAATTCATCATTTGATCAAGGGTTGATCATGATTCATCAAGGATTTCTCAAAATTCATCAAGATTTAAAAGTTGCTAAATTAGGGTTTTGTAGGAAAAGTCAACTCAACTTTGACCAAGAATAACTTTCTCATATGAGAAATGACCCATCCAAAGATCATTTTTAATAGGATGCAATTTCCTACAATCCATATTCATACCCCAAGATCAAGAAATTCACTCACAAAAAGTTGCAAATTTGGACATTATAGGTCATTTTTGAAAGTCAACAAAAACACCTTTTTTTCAAAAGCTTATAAATTGAGTATGGAATATCAAAATTATATGAGACAAAAAGGGTTGGTTATAGGACATCTCAAGCTTTCTAAAAAGTTCAAGAACACTTACAGAAGTTCAAAATTGAAGAAGTTATGCATTGTTGAAGTTGGGCATTTTTCCAAAATTGCCAAAAGTCAACTATCCCCAAAACTTCAAATTTTGTCAAATGGGCCCATTATTTTCCACTTGATTTGGTCTTGTCACACTACACACGTGTCCTAGCTTCAGTATCATGTCCATTTATTAATTTTTCTATTTTATTTGATTTTTTATTGAATTAATTTATTTTAAATCAATTTAAATCAAAGAAAATCCAAATATTGATCACTTGGTATCTTTTTGATTGATACAGGCTTTAATTATCATCATGGACATGATCAAACTCGTATCTCACCATATCATGAACAAAAAGTTGGATTTTTGGCAAATTTGGAAGCTTTTCAATGGAGAATCAAATCATATCTCCAAACATCAATGCATAAGGATTCAGCCCAAAAAACGTGACCTAATTCACTCCATGTTACATATACAAACCAAAGGCACGAGTTTAAAGGCTAGAGGCTGCAAAATCACAAGAACAAAACTTGGAAAATTGTCAAAAAAGCTTGAAATCGAAATCAGTCTTAGAGGCCAATTCAGAACCAAAACTCAACGTGAATCAATTGCTGGACATCCACTGAGTCTGTAGCAATCAAAAGCAAGGCCATTCACCTCCTCAAACGCACTGTAAGTGACATACGACCTCCCTCTGAACTTGCTTTCGTGTTTCAAGATTTACGCATCATTACAAGAAACTAATAGCATATTTGCAATCACCAAACAATTTCCATGCTTTCTATATTATTTGATTGTATTTATCTGACCTATAATCCAAAACGCCATTGAAATGTTTTTTAGGGTTTTTTTAGGGCTTTCCATTACATGGACAATTGGCTTGTGAGAAGGGTACTATCTTACTCAAGGGAACGAGACGAGTTCATCCATGGTATCACCTTCCATTTATATGGCCTGGGATGGATTTTGGATTGGACCTATGCTTTTTGCTGCGGATTTAAATCCGCATGTAACCTCTGTGTAAATCTGAGGACAAGGACGAAGACGTGTCCCCATCCTATTGCACCATTCAAACTTTCGCGCTTTTTTATTTTTTTTTATTCTGGCATATTGGCTTGTTTCCCATATTATTGTTATTACCTAATACTATGACAATTAAAAGGCGTTGGCTCAGTCGCAAGGCGTGTGCTTGGTAACTAACAGGACCTAGGTTCGAATCCCAGGTCCACCATATTCCTTTGCATTATTTTTCAATAGGTTATTTGGTGTGAACTCCAGTAAGGCAGTACATGATACGCCCTCAGATCTCAAAGCGCCAGATGGCCCCAGGCCAGATCTGGTGGTCAAGAATGAAGGTCCATCATGCTCTCAAGTCAACATGCGCGTGGAGAATCCAAAAGTCAACACAGGCCAATTCAAATTGGGCCATCAGCTTGCCATCCAAACCTCCAATTGGGCCTGAACCCCCCTGGGTTTTTTCTATCTCATCTTTTTATTTTATTTTAATTGTTTTATTTTATTAATTATTTTTATCTAACTAACCAATTAAAATCTTTTTCTCATAAAATCAAAAACCAAAAAATATATTTTATTTATTAAAATTAAATTCAGCATTTTATTTTTGTAAATAAATACTAATTTAATTAATTTAGTTTTAATTAGGTATAACTTTTAATATTTTTGCAATAATTAAAGTTAATGTAGATAATTAGTTTTTACTAACATTGATTAATTTATTTTTATTTCTTTTAATATCCAAAAATATCCAAAAATATCTTTTTCTTAATTAATTAATTAATTTATTTAATTACCTTAATTTATTTCCTTTTAATTCAAAAAAATAACAAAAAATCTTTTCTTTAAATAACTAAAGGGTCAAAACCCTAGAATGCGCCCGATTTAATTTTCCGTACGCGATCCATTTTACCATATTGATGTAATTATTTCCGGAATGTAATAGCTTTAAATAGGACTTTAATTATTTTATCGCTTTCTTTTATTTTCCGCATTTTAATTTCAAGGGTTGTTTTTGGCGATGTAAATACCCGACGCCTTGTAATAGTTAGTTTAATTTCCGCAATTTAATTTCCGCAACTTATAAACTGTTAGACATTTAGTAATAGGGAATGCATGACAAGATTGAATGTTTAAACCTAAAATCAACATAGATAACCACTAACATGTACAAAGATAAAATAAATTGAAAACAACACACTCGCACATGCGCACTCTTAGGGTACACCTCGCTTGGTTGCCTTCGAACGCGATCATTGAGTATAGGAAGTTTTAGAGGTCGCCCTCTTGTCCAAAGATCATAGTTGCCTCGAAACGGTTGCCTCGGAAAAATGATCTAAGACATTAGGGTTACCGCTAAGGCATCCTAACATTGCTTTAGTGACCACACGTCCCTTAATCGAATTGACCCTTAAACTCCAACGACGATGCTACCTACTCATAAATAGTGGGATAGCATTGTCTAAAGGACATTAGCACAAATTGATTCCTTTTTCGAGTAGGTATATGGTCCTTAAGTACTTGCTCTTTCAAAACAAAACAAAACTTTTCGCACTTACACCTTTCAAACAAAAACTTCTTTCAAACCCACAAACATAAAGAAAAGCCAATTTTGAAAACACAATGAGCAAGTACCTAAGAGCCCGTGGATAACCACGGATAGAAAGGGTGCTAACACCTTCCCTTTCTATAATCTACCCCCCGGACCCGAGAAACATCTCGAAAAAGGAATTTTTCTGTGCTTTTTTCCTTTCCTTGTTGGATAAAATAAAAGACGGTGGCGACTCTTGCTTACCGCGACATTTTGCAAAAACAAACGCAAAACGCAAACCAGCATATCCAAAACAGTCAGTTCTCTCCCACCGTATCACATTTAGCATACGGTCCAAGTTTAGTTGTGTTTTCTTATAGCGCATATGCAATTAATGGATACACATTTTATACCAAAGAACAGGATGACAAAAATACTATGTAAAATAGTGGTGTCACCTTGATCGCTGAAGCAATGCATATATCAAGTGTGAAGGCCTTAAACCCAAAATTTGCAAATTTGTCATATTTTGGGGTTATCGAGCGCATTTGGGTGTTTGATTACGAGAAGTTTAAGATTCCTATATTTGGTTGCAAGTGGGTTGAAAATAATAATGGCATACGAATGGATAAGTCAGGTTTTTTACAAGTGGATCTTAATAGGGTGGGGTACAAAGATGAGCCTTTCATTCTAGCCTCTCAAGCTAAACAAGTGTTCTATGTCAATGATCCGACAAGTACGAAATGGTTTATAGTGCTATTATCTAACAAAGTAATTGATGAAAACATTAGAGATCAAAGTGATATTGGTGTTGACATTGAATCTTTAACCATAACTGATCAAAATGATAATGAATCATGTATTAGAAATGATCATAATGAGGGTATTTGGATCAATCCAACTGTCCGCGTTGTTAAGAGACGAGTAGAACACATTCCTACCAAGAAAAGAAAGAGATCTTAGTGAAAAAGGTAATAGTATATATAATTATAGCCTATATCATTCAATAAAATTTAATTTGTCATTTCATTTTTATTTGTCATTTCATTTTTATTTGTCATTTCATTTTTATTTGTCATTTCATTTTTATATTTGTCATTTCATTTTTATTTTTTTTCATTATTACAGGTCAAATGGCTAGTAATCAAGAAAACTCACAAGATGCAAATGCTCCTGAAAATGCTCCAGAAAATACTTCAGAAAAGACTTCAGAAAAAGATATTACACGAGGTATAACTATTATGAGGGGAATCATCCGTGATAGAGATAGAGGAGTAACATATAATGTAGATTGGAATGATAATGACCAACTAATTGGGTCTAATGCTGCAAAGTTGACAAGCTACATTGGTACACTTGTTCGTATACACATTCCGATCACCACTCCTAGATGGAAAAGAGGAGAGTTGGATGAGGGTAAAGAGAAAGTTTGGACTGAGATAAAGGTACATATATGGTTTTTGTTATTTGTTTTATCTTGACGATAATATGTGTTTAAATTGCTTTTACTAACACACTTTATGCGTATGTTTTTTTGTAGAGGTCTTTTAACATTGAAGATACCCGTAAAAAGTATATAATGGGTTTGGCTGGAAAAAGACACAGAGGGTGGAGAACATTTTTAACAAACAAGTATCTTAAAGATGATGAAGGAAATTTTCTTGAAGAGGATCCGGAACGTCCAAAGAAATATGAGAACTTCATTACACTTGAAGAATGGGTTGGTTTTGTAGGCCAAAGAAGAGACGAGAATTTCAAGAAAGTGAGTGCCATCAATCGCGAGAGAGCGTCAAAACCCGCATATCCATACAAAAAAGGGTGTTTGGGATATGCTCGCTTAGAGGAAAAAATTGTAAGTAAATATAAACTCTACGATCTTATTAATTCTTTCAATGTGTTATAATTGATGATCTTAAGACTTGTGTCAATGCGTAGTTAGAAGATACGAAAAGTGACGCAACATCACTACCAACACATTTGTTGTGGAAGGAAGCTCGTGTGGGCAAGGATCAAGTTGTTAATCCTGATCTTCAACATGTGTATGATGAATGTCTAAGTATAAGATTGTGTCTTTAATTAAATCAAATGTTTATTAATATTTAAATAATTTTTTATCTCCACTAATAATTTTCGATATGTAAATGAATTACAGGAGACCTTGTCGCAATCAGTATCCTCAGGTGAGGATCAAGATACCAGGAGCATACTTAGTCGAGCACTAAATATTGCTGAGTATCCGGGTCGAGTGAGGGGTAAAGGTCATGGTGTGACTCCAACCTCTTTGTATAAGCATCCAAGGAGAAGAAATCCTAGCAATGCAGAAGTGATGCAAACATTGCAGGATTTACAAGCTCAAGTCCGTGAATTGCAGAAGGATAAAGAGAGAGATATGGCGGAAAAGAGCAGTTCAAAGTTGAAAGAAACTAGTGACAAAGCTAGTATCAACTGTCAGCATAAATTTCCCGAGGTAATTTTCAATATATATCCATTATTATTATAGAATATTTTTAGTCACTTCTAACGGTTATTATTGGTTTAGGGCATTTCATCTTGCCAGCTATACCTATCGTCGCCGACTTATCGACTAGTTGGCAAGGGAAAAGTCCGTAACACTTTGGGAGATTTACTTCACCATAGACCGCTTCCGGATGGACACATGAAAGTATCGGTTGATATTGCTTTAGATATGGATGCGTTGCTGCCGGTACCTGACATTATTGCTGAGACCACATTGCTGCGAGATGCAATAGGATCTTTTGTTGCATGGCCATCGAACCTCATTTTCATAGATGATCAGGTATGTTGAAAACCATTATGAATCTTTAAGTCTTCAACTGTCAGTTCTGACCTCAGTTATTTCTACGGTAATTATAGACTCCTACAAAACCCGCATCTAAGGGTAAAGGGATTTTGCGGCACAACGAGTCTGATGTATCACGAAAAAAGGTACGTTTAAAGTGTTAATTATATGATCCGAATAAAAAACTGCATAATTTTATAATTTAACTGAGTCTATATGATTTTTAGGTACCTTTTCAAGGGTCACAACAAGTGAGCCAGAAAATCGTTGGCGTACCACCCAAGAAAAGGGTTCCTACTAGATTTTTCCCTCGATACCGGCAGTGTCTTAAAACAATAGTGGGAATAACAGATTTGATGGATGGTGGTATTCGTCAAATGGATATGGATCAAGGTATCTTTGGTTTTACTTGCACTGAAATAATTGGACATGAGGACGTGGAAGAGATTTTCCGTCATAAAGAATTAGGCGTCAGTATTATGCACGCATACATCCGGTAACCCCATCTTTATATTATGTAATTAGCCGAATTTTTTTAAAAACATTTCAATGAATATAGTCTAATATTAATTATGTTTTTATTTAAGGTTGTTATATGACAAATTGATGCGCGGGAATCAATTGTCAAACAGATTCCATTTCGTGTCTTCCTCCCGTGTCAGCGGAGCGACAATTGATAGGGAACCGGATTCAGTAAGAGAGCACTTAGTCAAAAGATTCATGGCAACTGGCAGTACAAAAAGCTTGTATCTTTGGGCGTATAATACTATTCCTACAGGGTTAGATTTTCATTCTAAGTTCATTTTAATATTTGTAATTTTTGCGTAGAAAATTTTCTTCTAAACTGTTGTTTTAATTTATAGACGTCACTGGTTGTTGGTTGCTATCGATCCTATAAAAGAAGTGGTCTATCATCTGAATTCGGTTGACGGTGATTGGACAAATTATCCGGATATGAAGTTAATGATTGATACGTAAGTGAGATTATTCTAAATATTTGTGTGTATTTATATATTTAATTATTTCTGTGACATTGTTCTAAATATATATTTTTATTTTGTTAGAGCGATACAAGTATTCCGGTGTCAAAGAGAAGCTCGGGTAGGACGGTCTAAATCAAACAACATTAATTGGATCAAAGGGCAGGTATATTAATTTCCACTATTTTGCTTATAATATTTATGCTATTTGATAAAACAATACAAATATATATTCTTATTTGTTTTTCTATGTAGTGTCCTCAACAACAAAACGGTATAGATTGCGGATACTTCGTTATGCGGTTTATCAAAGAAATTCTTCAACTGAATCAAATAGAGATTCTAGTCACGGTATGGATTTATAACTTATGATTTGTTTTATTATTTCTCGGATATTTCATATAATTTTTTACTTTTAACTAAATCATGCATATTATGTTTTGTTATGTAGTACTTCGATGAATACAAATGTGCATATTACACGAAACTTCAGTTGGAAGAAATCAAAGAGGAATTGTGTCAATATTTTATTGAGCAGAGAATCATATAAGGTATGAATACATTATTATGTGAAAAGTGTTATGAATACGTTACATGTGTACATGGAATACCATATTGACCGTGTTATTATGTTCAAACCTCGCAGGACCAGGACCTTAATACATAATTGACCGTGTTTCTTTCATACATTAGGACTGATTTAGTTGTTGTTAGGGTTGATTTTGTAAGACTGATTTTGAGTTACAATGCTGATAACAATGGTTTTTATATATTTTGAGGTACAAAAATGGTGTATATATATATTTTGGATTACAATGGTATACAATGCATTACCACGTTTTATGAATTACAGGTTATGGAACCTGGTTTATATAAATAATATGCTGCAAACAATGCAGGTATATGAATTATATAAATTATACCTCTAAAAAAAACACCCTATGAAAGCGCTTTTTCAAGAAAAACGCTGCCTTAGGTAACCTATGAAAGCGCTTTTTCATAAAAAGCGCTGTCTAAGGTAAACATATGACAACGCTTTTCTAGGAAAAAGCGCTGCTAAAAGACCACCTATGAAAGCGCTTTTCCAGAAAAAAACGTTGCTAAAAGCCTACCTAAGACAACGTTTTTCCAGAAAAAAGCGTTGCTAAAAGAAAACTTATGAGAGCGTTTTTCTAGAAAAAAGCGCTGCCTTAGGTAGACCTATGAAAGCGCTTCTTCATAAAAAAATGATGTATTAGGTAGACCTACAAAAGCGCTTTTCATTAAATAAAAAGCGCTGCTAAAATCTATAGCAGCGCCACCTACGAAAGCGCTTTTAAGCGCTTTTAAAGGCTAAAAAAAGCGCGTTCGTAAGTCTTTTTTGGCGTAGTGGTCGAAGCTAGATTTCACTTGAAGAAAAAGGTAAATCGAGGTGAACTTGAAGTCAGACACTGCTCAAGTGAAGCACAGTTGACCGACATTTTCACCAAAGAATTGAAGATTGACAGATTCCTAAATTTGAGAAAGAAATTAGGAATAATTCATATTGACTATTTTTAGAGTATGTTCGACAACTTTAATTATGAGGGTATGTTAAGATATTATACCTAATCCAACTTGTATAACCTAAACTCAAGTCCAATTAAGATTTATTTAGCCTACTTAGTGTATAAATTAGGTGTATATAAATATTTGGATTATAAAGATATGTTAAGATATTAGGCCTAATCCAAGTTGTATAACTAAGTCCAAATCCAATTAAAGTTTGTTTAGCCTACTCAGTATAAATTAAGTGTATATAAATAATCATTATTTATAACAACTCAATTCAATAATAAAATTCTTATTTTTTTTTATTCTCTTTCTCCTTACTAAAAGTCACACATTAACATAAAGACCGTTTAAAATGCATGAGATCTATTTTTAATGAAACAAGGAGAGGGTTGAACTCAAGGTTGATACCAACCTTTTGTTCCAACTTGATTAGCTAGCTAGAGAGAGGTTGGAGCGTATCTCTAACTATTCAAAGTATAATTTCCCAATATTGGATTAATACTACCAACACCCTTAGATTAACGAGCGAAAGAGAAAATTAGAGAGATTAAATCATCCTCTTCTGGCTGTTAAATCAAAGAGAAACAATTTTGCAGCATGTTGCTCCCAGCCACATGCACCGTTGCAGATGATATAACACAAATAAAATAAAACATATTATTTCAAAAAATAATTACGAAAATGATACACTTCAATTCAGTTCCTTAATTACAACAACCCAATATATAAAAAAAATGTAGAATTCTCTAAGTAGCTACAGTATTAAAATAAATAATCACCAAACTAATTGGAGTTATCATTATTATTCCCAGGAGGAGATGCAGAAGCACTTTTGGTAGTAGAAAAAGGCAAAGAAGGTGGCAGTGACATTAAGCTTGCTGTCTGCGAGTTCACTGGCACCGTTTTGTTCAAGAAACTCGAAGCACAACCAATTACTTTAGAACTTGATGAAGGCAATGAACTTGAAGACACTGGAAACATCTCAGCCCATTTCATTTTCTGACTCAAATTTTCTCCTACACTTTGGTTTTGATGATTCCCTTGTTGTTGAGTGTTGTTTCCAATAAGTGTTGAAAGTGCTGCAGCTAAAGCTGATTGAAAAGTTGGATCTGCTGTGATAGCTTTTGTTGCTGCAGTTATAGTACTATCTGTAGGTAAACCATTGTTTTTTTGCATGTAGGTTTGGTATATATTTTCCATTGTGTTTTGTTGTCTTCCAAAGTTTAAAGTGTTGAGATTATTAATATTAGGGTTTCTGTTGTTATTATATGGTTGTTGATTCTGAGTGGTAGCATAATTGAGGAAGCTATTCCAATGCATTGTGTTGGATTCAGGTGAACTAAAGCTAAGGCTTGTGGAAGAAGGGTATCTTGGTAACTGGTTGTTGTTGTTGTTGTAGTTTGAATTGAACCTAACAAATGGTGATGAGGATGAAGGGTTTGTAGTGAGGTCAAGAGTGATAGTTGGGTGTGAATGTTGAGATGATAGTGCAGGGTTGGATAGGTATAGTTGATTCGATTTTGAACCGTCTGGTAGGTAAAAGTTTAGGCCATGGAGATTGTTGTTGGTTTGTGTTGAGGGGATTGTACCGGACTGGGAGGTTGATGAGCCTGATAATAGCATGGATGCGGCGGCCGATGTCGTGGATGCCATTGCTGTTGCTGAAAGTGGAAGAGTGTGGTTGTGTGTTCCTTCATAGGTTGTGATTAAAATCGACATGTCATCCACACATCTTTGCACCTGAAATCCATAATTCCATGTGATTATAGAAAACTTTAGTTACTATATGCATATTCTATCTAAAAAAGTTTTACACAATCGTTCAATAAGATAAGATGTCAGTATCGAGAACCAGATATGATTGAAAATCTGCGTAAAATTTTTGAGTGCTAAATGAATAGTTTAGTCTATGTAGTGTAAATTAGCAACATAAAAGAATGAGTATATTTATGTACCTGTTTTCTAACCGGGCATGATGGTGCAACTGTGCAACGGTAGTAAGCCCTAGGGCAAGGATTTCCTTTTGCAATCTTTTGTCCATATTTCCTCCATTGGCATCCATCATTCATCTATTTTGACAAATAAAAATGTGAACATATATCTCACGTACTTGAAAGTTACGGTAAAAATATGTATTGAATAATATCTTAAGTTTACGTGTAAAATTTCTTGTTTAATCTAATGATCTACGAGTAGAAGAATATTCAAAACATTTACCGTTGGTGTGTCGCATCTTGCTCTAACACAAACTCGAGCTTTCTTAGCCGGAGTTTGTTGAGAAACTTCATCCTCAGTTGCATCTCTCACTGTCTTATTACTGATCGGTGTCTTACTTGGTGGCCAAGTTACCCCGGTTTCTTCATCCTTTGTTGGAACTACTTCACAACTATTTATTGGACTTGGATTTTGATTTGGCAATCCTTCAGTTGTGCTACCTGATTTCGATGTTTCAAATTTACAATCCAATCCAAGAGCCAACTCTTGTTTAAATTCTTCATCATCATTATCCAATGCTAGCTTAGAGACTTTGCTAACTTTCTCTTCAATTTTCATAATATTGCTACTAGGAACTCTTCCAAGGCTAAGGGAAACAAGATCGGATTCCGCCATTATTTCTTCATGGGCATTATCATTGTGATCAACATTGTTCTTTTTAGTTTCTTGCTTAACCATGTTGTGAAATTGCATTTCTAGCGCTCGATATTCGGTCATTATTTTGCTGAGATGCATTTTTAATCGTTGATTTTCTTCTCTCACTTCACTCATTTGAGCTTTTGTTGTCTCAAGCTGATCATCGATCTATATATACAATTGCAACACTTGCCATTAGTACTAATTGTCATAATTAGTTTCTAATATAATTTAATTTAATTTAATTTAAATATAAACTAATTAACCTTAGCATTTTTGGGAGAGGATGTGATTGGTCTAGTCTCAATTGATTTTTCAGTACTATCAATGGGTGGTTCCTGTAAAGTATAGGAAAATATAAGATGATTAATTATATATTCATGAACAAGTGCAATTTTTCCTAATAAATTAAATTCATCTAAACTTGCATGTGCTGGGAGAACTATCATGTTTTTAGATATCATTTGTTTTGTTTGAGGCACATGCATGGGTCAACTCTCATCAAAAGTGTAGATTTATTAAAAGTAATAATTAACCCTTTTGTATGCCAAAAAATGATGATATCTTCATTAGATTTTTGCAAATTATAAAGACATGTGTATACATGTATTAGAAAATAAATGATACATATGTTTATGCCATGTAAAAATTATTATTTAGTAAAAAAATTAGGATAAACAATTTGTGACTGATATTCAATGATACATAAGACAAAATAATTGATTAAATCCTATAATCTCTATGTTCTAATAATTGCTATTTGGATTTTTTGTGAAGGTTTATTTGCCTTGCATGCACGAAAGGTTATGTGCCTAGAATTCATTGAAGAGTATTGAAGACACAAAATTAATTGATAGCCACTTATCAGCAACTTGATTTTGGAAAATAAATTAAAGATAAAGGAAGCAAACTTTCATGTAATAATAATATAAATTTTCATAAAAATACAGAAAATCTAAGGATATAAACCTATTTTTTGTTTAAAAATACTTATTATAAATTTATAGATATATAGTTCCAACATAATATAATTAAACAAAAATAAAATTAATTTCTTTTCCCTTTTGATGACTACAAAATCTATTAAACATAAATCAAAACAAACTTATAGATTCATATAGAGAAAGAAAAATCTATACTTATATATGTTTTGTGATTCAAAACCTAAAAACTCCACTTATAAAAAGCTTATGATAAAATTAATCTTCACCTCAACAATAGTCTCCTCTTGATGATGATGATGATGATGAGTTTCATCATCACTTCTCTTCTCTTCCTTGAGTACTCCACCATCTCCATCACCAGATCTTCCAGAATCACACTCCATGATTATGAAAAGTTAACCTTTTTGTTTGCTTCTTTTTGATCTATTGTTTTGTAAAAGTCTTCAAACGGAACCACTTTTCTATGGTAATATATAGAAAAAGTAGAGAATGAGGACCTGCATGAAGTATTTGACTATTGAAAAGATTTGACTAGTTAAAACATAAATTAATGCAAATTTGTGATTGGTGGTACCATCTTTGAAGTTTCTTATGATAAGTCACATGGGACAAACAAGAAACAAGGGTTTTGTTTAAGGTCAAACTTTTTGCCACCACCGGTGACCGGGCCCTTCCTTTTCATGTGATTGTTTCTATATATTTTTTTAGTCATTAAGTTATTTATTACTATAAAATATATTGATATTCGACGGAAAATATCTTTAACTTATTCAAAATCTATTTAACCATCTGTTATTAGATTTTTGCTATCAGATTATTCGAGTCAGGTTTCTGTTGTATAATTTTAGATATAAGACGATATGTTAAGTGTTTCATGTTAACTAATGGTCAATGGAAAAGACCTAAGAGAGTATAATACAATGTTAGTCATTGAAATATATTCAAATAAATTCAAGTTGGAAACTCAGACAATTATTTAGTTACAAGTCGTGAGTTTAGTATCATAATTGCATCATCCAAGATATATTGAAAAAGAGGTTGGCAAATGACAGATATATGTAATATTTTTGAACGTTTGTTTGCCACTAACTTAGCAAGTAACACAATATGTCCACTTGTTGTATACTTGGTACAACTTCTAAACGGATATATTAGGTAATATAGTCTACTCTTTTTTTCTTTCTTTCTTCCATGTGGTAACCTAGCCGCCACATTAACCTCTTTTCTTTTTCTACTTCATTCACATGTCATGAGTGGTTTTATTAGTATCAATTTTTAGCTCAAAATGACTTATTTCAATTGTTTTTCTATTAAGTGACTTTTTCTTATATGCTTATAGATTTATAGATTTAGAATGCATAATATTGCATTTTTGTGTTAGAAAACTAAAAGTTTCAAATGTAAAAATAATATAAAAATACGCAGAATGTTATTGTCTAAGATAAAAATTAAATTCAAAACGTCTGATTAAGTTGGAACAGATCTTTGTCTTCTCATTCAAATGTTTTTAAATTATTTCTTATATTTATTTTATATGTTAAGAAATTCACAATCGTGTCTCTTTAATATATGTTATTAAATTTGTATTGTTATTGTTTTATATATTCTATTAATTTAAATGAATTAATGTCAATTCTTTTAAGTAAAACGAAAACATAGATAACTTTTTCTAACAAATAGTCAACTTTTTTATTTTCTACCTTATATAGTTTAATTAGAATACATAGCGACAATCTAGGGATCAACTCCGTTGACGTCTTATAACATTTTGTCCATATATAAAACCTGAGAGAGAGATTGAAAGATAATTGGTTTAGTAATTTCTGAATATTTTATTTATTAGTAGTACAATACCCTAATAAGCATTGACTAGTATAAATTTGTGTGTGTACAATTACACATTAAACATTTAATTTTCTAAAATTTTCAACTCTCTGCCGTATATGTTTATTTTAAGTTATTCACACGCCACTATTCTCTTATGTAATACTAATACTACTTGCATTATATTACTCTCTTAACTAATACTACTTGTTTCATTTTATTTGCAATATATACATATAATTTTGATCTGCAGACTTTTGAATAAAAAAACCATGATAGTTTGTCTAGCATCTTAGGTCATAATTTGTTTGTCAACATCTTGCGTGAAGTTCTATCATATTTTTGAAATTTTTTAAAAATCTCTTAAAATTCGATCACTTGAAAACCACGCTTTTAATTTTAGAATAAATGACTTTTTTTAATCAAAATTAAAGATACTTTGTAGACAAAAATGCTTGCAAGTTTGAACCCACACTATTGGATGTGATATTTCTATACAATTATTAACTAAGTTAACTTAATAGAAAAATGCAATGGAATTTTTATCATAATTGAAAATACTTGATAGAGAAAAGATTAGCAATGTCTTCTTATTTGCACACTTGACTCTTGGTAACCCAGGTTGGTGGAGTACAATGGGAAGAAGTCATCGCTTTGGTGGAGGGACTTATGTTCTATTGGTTTAGTGGAGTCACGAAACTTAGATGGATTAGTTTTTGGATGGTATTTCATGCATGTTTGGAGATAGAAACAAACCTTTGTTTTGGATAACAAGCTGGATCGGAGGTACACCATTAAGGATGTTATTTCCTATTCTTTTTAACACTTCCGATTACCTGATGTTATTTTTTTGGAAATGGGTTCATTTGTTAGGGTTTGTTGGTGTTGGGAGTTCATGGGGTTCGATAGTGCGCTCTCTGAAGCAGCAACGACATAATATTTGAAATTGTTAGATTTACTATCACACATTCGTTCAACATTAAGTACAAAAGATAATTTTATCTGGTTTTCAAGTGGGGCATCGTCCTATTCGGTTAGTGGTGGTTACAGTGAAATCTCACGAATTTGACAGTCACATAGTGATGAAACGGGGTGCTCTAGAAGATGTTGATCACATTTGGAACATGCAGGTTCCATCAAAAATTCAGGTGTTTAGATGAAAATGTGTGAAGGATAGATTAGCTACTGTTTACTGTGGAAAATGGTAAACAACTGCTAGTCCTCTGAAAGCCTAAAACTAAGGGTTACTCGCAGGATCGACTAATTAATCCTAAGACATGTGTTAATAGAATGAAATGAGGCTTGTTTTGTCGACGCAACGTCTTACTTTGTGAGAAACAGTTTTTCTCTAAATAAGGGAACAAGTAAAAGTTTTCCACAAATATGCTATGAATTGACCGACTGAAGGTGACTCGTGACCGACTGAAAACTAGGACTTGTCCTAAATGAAGTAAATGTTGAGTGAACTTCCAGTGAACTCTAGTATCATAATGGAACAAGATTCAATAACGTAAATGACAATATAAAAAGATTGTTTAAAAGTAAATAAGATGCAAGCAAAAGATTTAAAGGGTACAATTGAAAAGAAAGAAGTCCGCATTGAAATAAATGTGGTGATTCACGTACATTAACACTCTTGAACTCTTGCTTCCTTACGCTTGAAAATATGGAATTTTACAAGTGATTTTAGTATAAAATGAACACATTGAATCCTATATTAGACCCTCTTATTTATAGTAGTAACGTAATAAATGAACATGCATTTCAACATAATACTAATCTGACACGTATGTGGCTTAATAAAATTGCTTCCTCAGATTTAGCCACGTAGTTGGCGCTTTGATCAGGAAACTTCTTACAACCGCTGTCATTTTTAAATTTCAAAATCTATCACGCCTATAAGTTTTGCTTCGACATCAACCATTGTCGTAGACAAATAACTGAAATTCTCTAAGTCTTGGATTTCATTCTTATCTACGAAACTAAAATCGACTGGCTTGTTATTGTCTATGTTAACCACTTGCTCTTTTGTTCGTCGATCTCCCTTTAATTCTTTATGAGAACTTCCCAGCTATCATTTTCTTGACTCTAATATTCTTAAAGCCCCTACTCCTAGAAGGCACTTTCCTTTCAGCTCACAGGGTTGCCTTACTAACAATGCAATAAATGCCTTAAAGAAATTTTAAGGTAACAAAACGCCCCCCAGAGATGCCATTTTTGAATTCGACAAATATGAGGTAATGGCATCTCTTAAATGTCGACTACCTTCAATCAAACGTACTTGTTTACATTTCTTGCTTAGTTGACGCTACTATTTTCCCTTTCTTATGACGTCATGCCGTCATGATAGCGTATCTCACATTTTCTTCGAGACATGCGCCTATCAACTCACCCATTATTTATTTTAAATGGGAGATGTGGCCCATTATCTTCCACCCTATATCACCATGTGTCCTCAGATGTGGCAAACGAACTTGAGAAGAAAAAAAGAAACTCAAACGTTTTCTTTTTCTTTTTTTAACTTAGGGTTTCCCTCTCATTTTTCTCTTTTTCTGCAGCCAAACCTTCAGCGAATCTTCTTCTCAAAAGACGAAACCCTATTTCTTATTTCAATCTTCATCTTCTCCAACATTTTCTTCCTCCCTAATGGCGAGCTCGTCCAAACGCGTTCCTCATTCTGCAAAACTAAAATATCCACTTATTATTGAGGGAATAGAGTGCGTTCCTGAACCTCCCTACGCCGAAGAAAAGGCTAAAATATTGAAATCTCAGGTATTGATTCCCTTTTCCCTTGCTGATGAACCTTTAACCTTCCTAGGTCCTCTTCCTGAAGAAGGTGAAACAATAGTCTCTACAGAAGAACATGTATTTTTTCTATGCAGTAACGTTACTAGGCCTTTAGTCTCCCTTGAACAACCTTTATCACTTCACTATGTTGATAGTAATTTAAGAACTGCTCCTCCCAGAAACTGCCCTAAATTTTGTGCTTGGATGGAACGTTTAGAAGTAGAGAAAGCTGACCAATGGGAAGATTTAGGTATATATACCGTTTCGCAAATCTCTTTTTGTTACTCCTGTGGTATGTTACTTGTTGTATTACAATTTTGGGAAGGATCACAAATACCTTCCATACCAAATGTGACATGATAACTCTAACACTTTTGGACATTGCTGCTATCATAGGTTTGAAGCCGACTGGTCGCATTTTCAATTATGAGGATTTATCCCCTACGCCTTTGTGATTTGACGTAGATGAAACCAGAAAACCGACATACAATAATTTTAACGACCATCACGCTAAAACAACAGTCCCCATTACTCCTGGAGAGCGTGTAGCCTTCCTGATTATGTGGCTATCTCGTTTTGTCTTTTGCTCCAGATCCATGCAGATATCCAAATAATACTCATACTTAGCCACCCAGTTACATCATGTTCATGACGTTGCTCTAGGCCAATTAATACTAGCTTCACTGTATGAACCTATGATGTAGGTTGTTTCCCAAATAAAGACCTTCGACCCTATTAACTCCAGAAAAAATAATATTTTGGCCCATGGCCCTTTTTGGTTCCTACAATTGTGACTTAATGCCACTTTTTCCAAAGATATCAAGCCCTATAGGATGAAAATAGTGGCTTGTCCTCCGACAGAGCGCCACATTTCTTGGAAACGTTTGATCCCAATGACTCCTAGTGACAAAACGTTTCCCAATATTGAGGTTTTTCGACTCCTTTTCAAAATCATGTTAACTCGTGTCGAATTTGAGCCTTCTATGGAACCTTTTTGCGCCAGATTGCACGAGCCTGAGTGGTTCACCAGAGCTTTCCCTCCTCCTAACAATGAAGGAAAGAACAACTCCCTAAGCATCTGGGGGATTTTTTTAGCTCCCCAATGTTTGTCTGCTGTTGTTGTTGGTAGCGCACCAGGATTGGTAGCTTACCAACCAAATTTGGTGGCTCGACAATTTGGGCTTTGTTAGCTTACCCTAAATCTCTATATCCTGCATTAGAGCTCCTTTTAAATATCACCACCGACCAACCTTATGTCGTCTTCAAAAAAGATGTCGATAACTTTTGGGCAAAAAGGCCTAGACTTACTCCCATTTCTTATCAAACTACTTTTTATTGCATAAAAGAATTTGAAACTTGGTGGCAGTCATATGTCGATACATATTTTGGTGCTCATGAAGTTAAAATGGATGAACTGAATAATGCTCTTGATCATTTGCAGGCAAATTTCACCAAAAGTAAGATTACTAATGCCAAAAAAATTTAAGCTTTCCAGAAGTATTTTACAGTTGTGTATCGATTTAATGATCTTTGTCGGACCATTGCTGAGGAAGCCAAAGAATTAAAGGAGAAGCTAACCGACAGGATCCCAAAACTTAAAATTCTTGGTTATGCGAAAGATAAATATCTTTATACACTTAATTTTGGGAAAATTAATTTTCCTCCTTTGCCATCTAGCCCATTGGCCCACCTATTCCAGATTGGTGGTATTGCCCTTGGTAAGACATAGAAAACGCTTATAAGAAAAAGGCCGAGAAAGTGGTACCGACGAAGCATTATCTACACAACTACTCAGATCCTCTGCACATTGATCCTCAATATGTTAGAGTACTCTCTATCATACAAACTGGTAATAGTTTTTGGAAAGCATGGTGTAAGTGTTTAGTTATTAGCATGTATTTTTGGTAAATCTAGGTGTGTGAATGTCATGACTGATGTCATAACATTCTGGTTTATTAGGTGCTTTATGCAGAAAAATTATGGCATACAGTAGCTACTGTGTATGAGTGTGTATCTGAGCATTTTGCAAAAGATCACATTTATTGCCTTCTACCAAAATCAGTAAACAGGAATTCTGATGTCATAACAAATGTTAAGACATCCTGTACTGATCTAACAGTAGTGCAGTTTGGTTAATTCTGAGATTTTTCAGGAAGTTGGCTCATTCCTTCTAGAACAGAATCTCCCGTTGTCTTTGGGTTAACCTAGCTCAACCCTAAACTGGTTGATAAAGTCTTGTGACCAAGTCTTATGGTTAAACCTAATTAACCCTAGCTTTTTGTGGAAACCCTAACTGAAGAAACAACTGCTATATATTCAACAGGATTGTTGTTTGGAAAATATCTCTTTGGACTGAAGATCAATTAGAAACTGTATAGTTTTAACTGCTGTAATCCAAGCAATTATCATTGTGATAAGTGACTTGGAATAGGTTTTGTTTGTAAGGGTTTTTGTACCACTCAAAGCTTTGAAGCAAGAGTGTTTTGTGTCTCTTGACTAAAGCTTTGAAGCAAAGTCAAGTTAGGTTTATGTATCACTCAAAGCTGTGAAGCAAGAGTGTTTGTGTTACTTGATTAAAAAGTTGTGAAGCATAATCAAGTGTATGTTCTGAAGAGTGTCTTCATTAATTCATTAGTCAATTGTTTTATGTATCACTGCTGTGATTGAGGGGGAGTGAGTAGGAACTCAGGTTTAAGTAGAACTTAGATTGAAGTTGCATTGGGTAGGTCTTAAGTGAAGGAGATAAACTGGTTGGTTTATTCTTGAATTAATATCTCTTATAGTGTATTTCCTCCCTGGCTTGGTAGCCCCCAGAGTAGGTGTTGTTTCACACTGAACTGGGTAAACAATTGACTGTGTTCTTTACTGTTTTTATTTACTGTCTTATAGAAAGTCAGATACGGTGTCATAACATTCACTGTGACATTCCCGAGATCTCTTCATTCAGTGAAAGACATGGAAGACTCATTAGCTTGGTCAACACCAACATTGAGGAAGATATGATAAAGGTCCTGTTCCAGTTCTTTGACCCTCTGCACCACTGTTTCACTTTCCTGGATTACCAACTGGTACCTACATTGGAAGAGTTCTCCCGGCTTCTGAAGATCCCTATCCTTGATCAACTACCCTACAACGGTACGGAAAAGGAACCCGAGCTTGAAGAGATTGCTAAAGCCTTACACCTACAATCATCTGACCTCAAGGGACATTGGGAAGTTAGAAGTGGTATCAAAGGGTTCTTAGCCAGGTTTCTGTTTGAGAAGGCCCAAGAATGTTGGAACTCCCTTGACCTACAAGCTTTTGAAGAAGTTATAGCCCTCCTTGTCTATGGTTTGGTTTTGTTCCCTAATCCAGATCAGCTTATAGATATCAGTGCTGTCCAGATCTTCATGTCCAGGAATCCTATACCTACGTTGCTTGGGGACATCCTTCACTCATGTTACACTCGAACCATGAGAAAAAGAGGTGTCCTTATGTGCTGTACTCCTCTCCTGGGAAGGTGGTTTATTTCGCACCTTCCGCAATCAGTTTTGAAGAACGAGCGGGGTTTGAGATGGTCACAACGATTGATGACTCTTACGCATGCTGATATACATTGGTGCTCTCGGTCCAGAGAGGATGTCACTATCATTGATCGTTGCGGGGAGTACCCTAATGTTCCTTTACTTGGAATCAGAGGAGGTATTACTTACAACCCGTGCCTGGCTTGGAGACAGTTTGGTTATGCTCGGAGGGACGGCCCTCATGACATGTTAATTCCTGACATAGTTTTTTACTTCGACAATGATGCGCAAGGACTTCGTCAGAGATTTATCAGAGCTTGGAGGATGCCAAGTAGGATAGACAGCAAGACTCTGGGGCACAAGAATTCCATCCCGTTGGAGCCTTATCTCAAGTGGGTACGAGCCCGCTCCCAGAAGTTAGTGATGCCATATCCTCATGTTCTCCCTGTGATCAAAGAGCCAGTATTGGAAGGAGAGGTGTCCTATACCATTCAACATCCTGACATGCCCACGTCCTGGGAAGAAATGCAGAAGAGCTGGATCCAGCTTAAGGAAGAACGGAATTCTCTTGAGACCAGTCTACATGCTAGTGAAAAGAAGGTCTTGGAGCTCACCCGCCTACTGCACGAGGAGAGGAATCTCAACACTTACATAGCTCCAAAGAGGATGCGTAGTGTCTTCTGGGATTGATTTGCTTTTGTAATATTTTGCCCATGAGGCTTTGATGTACCAAACAATTATTTCCTTAATGATAACGTGTGTTCCTTTTTGTCTACAACAAATTTGAACTTTCGAACCCTTGAATGCATTGCATGAACACATATCATTCATCATGTGCATAGAAGGTACTCTTCTTTTCAGGTTGCTTACCGTTCTTCGCTGTTTATTTCAGCATCATGAACCCTGAATCATCTACCGAGATGTCTATCAAGGCCCTTCAGGCGCAGAACACACAATTTCAGGAGCTGATCATGGGTTTGGCTCAAGGTCAAGAAGAGCTGAAGGATTTGCTCCTGAAGAAGGAGAAGAAGAAGAAGAGAACTGTTCTTTTCAACATGGGCCGGAGGTTTGGTAACACTCTGCAGAATGAGGAAGCTGGTTCTTCTGTAGGCAAAGACAGTCCCCAGGGGGGAAGGGCTCCAAGTCCGGTAGTCTCTGACAACGAGACTGATTTTAATGAGGAACAATATCCTCCAGCTGAAGACCGGTACAAGCAGTTGGAAGACCGACTGAACGCCATGGAAATTCAACAAGTGCCTGGTTTGGATTTCGGAGACTTGGGTTTATCTACTGGTGTGATCATCCCTCACAAGTTTAAAGCACCATCTTTCACCAAGTATGACGGGGCGTCTTTCCCTAAGCTACACCTCAGATCTTATGTGCGGAAGATTCAGCCGTATACAGTGGATAAGAACTTGTGGATCCACTTCTTCCAGGAGAGTCTTTCAGGGACTCATCTCGAATGGTTCTATCAGCTGGATGGGACCAAAGTTCGTAACTGGGAGGAGTTGGCTACTGCTTTTTACAAGAAGTATCAATATAATGCCGACCTTGCTCCTACACGTACCCAACTCCAGGGTATGTCGCTGGGATCAGGCGAAGGTTTTAAAGAGTATGCGCAGAAGTGGAGGGACCTGGCTGGCAGGGTGCAGCCACCATTAACAGACCGTAAGCTAGTGGATATGTTCTTGGGGACCCTCTCCGGGCCATTCTTCAATCATCTTATCGATAATTCGTCTGCAGGGTTTACTGACCTCATTCTGACAGGGGAAAGAATAGAGGCTGGTATGAAGTCAGGAAAGATTCAGAAAGGTGCGTCTTCAAGTGCTGAGAAGAAACCCTTTAAAAAGGAGGCCAGTGCTGTGTATGGGCCTAGAAGGCAAGATAAACCAGAGCGCCGCCAATCTGTCAACGCGGTGGTAATTGCTAAGCCTGCTGCCGCTCCTCGGCAAACTAATCAACCCGGGGCTGAAAGACCTAGAAGAGAATTTACCTGGCTGAGTATGACCTTGTCACAAATCCTGCCGCAACTGTTATCAACCAACTTGGTGGCTGTCAGAGAGGTTCCAAAGGTTGTGAACACTGCCTCTCCCAAGTATAATCCAAATGCCCGCTGTGCTTATCACTCCGATAGCCCGGGGCATTCTACTGATGACTGTTGGGCCCTGAGAAACAAGGTGCAGGACCTTATTGACGCGAAGGAGATACAATTTGAAGCGCCTGAGAGGCCAAATGTGGTGACTGCTCCTATGCCCCAGCATGGAGTAAATGCTGTTGATGAAGATTTGTATGCCGTTTCTGTGAATGATGTAGCTACTCCTCTATTGACTGTTAAAAGGAACCTGCTGCTAGCCGGTTTATTTCCGGGTTGTGGCGAGGGTTGCCTTTTGTGTGTTGTTTCCCCCACTGGTTGTCCGTTGCTAAAGTTAGGCATCCAAAGCCTGATGGATAGCAAGGAGATTCTGTTCAAGAAGACCGCTGTTCCTTTTGTTCCTATGGAAGAAGTATCTGTCGTTACCATTTTCAACAATCCGATCAAGGCTCCCCCAAGGAAGCCAGTTAAAATCATGACTGTTGCACCCATTGTTATTACTGTTCCGGGGCCCCTCCCCTATGAATCTGATAAGGCTGTCCCATGGCACTATGGGGCAGATGTATATGTACTTGGAATAAAGCAAGAGTTCAACACCGGTACCGGTATCAGCAATATTACCGGTCCAGCTAAAGTAACCCGCAGTGGCAGGCTCTTCTCGCCTGACATTGCGCCACCAACTATTCGAAGACCTCTCATTATAACACCTGCAAGTACGCCCGTTTCCACTTCTGATCAAGTTGCTTCCCCTGCTGCCGAGTCATCTAATACTCGAGGCAAAGGGATTGATGATGAGCCTGCCCAGATGGAGGCACCAAAATCTGTGAATGTTGAAGCCTCCCAGCAAGAGATGGAGGAAATTCTGAAGATAATCAAGAAGAGTGACTTTAATGTCGTTGAACAGCTGGGGCATACCCCCTCCAAGATCTCTATGCTCTCCTTACTGTTGTGCTCAGAGGCCCATGCTAAGGCCCTGATTTCATTTCTAAAGACGGCCCATGTGCCACAGGAGACATCTGCAGACCAGTTTACTGATTGTGTAGCCAATTTGACAGCTGACAATGGTTTAGGTTTCTCGGATGCTAACCTTACCGCTAAGGGAAAGAACCACAATGATGCCCTGCATGTCTCTATAGAATGCAGGGGCACTACTCTCGCGCACGTGTTGGTGGACACCGGTTCTTCCCTAAATGTGTTGCCCAAGAAGGCCTTAGACCGGTTGGATTGTGAGGGCCTGGAATTGAAACCTAGCAATATCATTGTTCGAGCCTTTGACGGATCAAAGAGGATGGTTCATGGAGAGGTAGACATTCCTATTCGTGTGGGTTCTCAAGTATTCGACTCAACATTCTATGTGATGGATATTCGTCCATCTTATTCATGTTTACTGGGTCGACCTTGGATTCACAAAGCTGGGGCAGTGACCTCTACCCTACACCAGAAGCTCAAGTACCCTGTCAGAGGGAAGATTGTCACTGTGCAGGGGGAGGAAGAGTACATGGTTAGCCATTTGAATTCCTTCCGGTATATTGAGATGGACGGGGAGTTTATTGAAACCCCCTTTCAGCATTTTGAAGAAGTACCTCCAACGTTGGCAGCAGCAGAAACAGTGGTTGAAGAGGATTTTCCTTTGAAGATGGCTTCCTTGAAGGACGCCCGGGCTGTAATCGAGAAAGGTGAATATGCTAACTGGGGCAGGCTCCCTGATTTCACTCCTAAAACTGATAAGTTTGGACTGGGTTTTATTGCAGAGGCTCAGAGGGCTGTGCGTAAAGCTAGGATCGGAAGACCTCCTGTGCTCATCACCAATCCAGGAGTGAATGTTATTGGGGATGAAGACGAAGTGGACGAATCAGAGTTCGATAGCTGGATCTACCCGACGACTGACGGTGGATTGAACAATTGGACCGCAAAAGATCATACACCTGTTACTTTTGTTACGCAGTAATGAATTCCTTTGTTTTTGTTATTTGTAATAAACAATGAATTGAAACTCTATGGCCCGGTGTCTTACCCGGGGCACCGTTGGCTTCATTTGTGAGGGCTTATAACTGTCATTTCCATATATCATGAATAAAGATCTTGTACATTTTTTCGCATTTCAAATCTTGTGCTCCCTTTCTTTCTTTCTTTCTTTATATATTGCAAAACAGCTATATTTACACACACTCACCTACACAGGTTTCAATCCACTCTGGATCTCATTGGTAACGACTCTGCTACTGCCGGTTATGACTTCGAAAATCCGATCAACTTAGCCGAAGACGAAGGTGAAGATGATTGCGAAGTGCCTGGCGAACTTGCAAGACTGTTACTCCAGGAAGATAGGGCAATTCAACCACATGAAGAGACAGTGGAAACAATAAATCTGGGTGCTGGGACAAATAAGAAGGAAGTCAAGATTGGTGCCAATCTGGAGCTCAGCGTAAAACAACGGTTGACTCAGATGTTACATGATTATGTGGAGATCTTTGCTTGGTCCTATGAAGACATGCCTGGGCTGGATACTGACATTGTGGTCCATCATTTGCCTACCAAGGAAGACTGCCCTCCGGTTAAGCAAAAGGTCCGCCGTATGCGTCCAGAGATGTCTGAGAAGATCAAAGCTGAGGTTATGAAGCAATTTGACGCCGGTTTTCTTGCAGTGACTTCTTACCCTCAGTGGGTTGCCAATGTGGTGCCGGTACCAAAGAAAGATGGCAAGGTCAGAATGTGTGTTGATTACAGGGATCTGAACAGGGCCATCCCCAAGGATGACTTCCCCCCTACCTCACATTGATGTTCTGGTTGACAATACGGCTCAGCACAAGGTGTTCTCTTTCATGGATGGTTTTTCAGGTTATAATCAGATCAAGATGGCTCCTGAAGACATGGAGAAGACTACCTTTGTTACTCAGTGGGGCACCTTCTGCTATAAGGTCATGCCATTCGGTTTGAAAAATGTTGGGGCAACCTACCAACGTGCCATGGTTGCTTTATTTCATGACATGATCCATCATGAGATTGAAGTGTATGTCGACGACATGATTGCAAGGTCCCAAACTGAGGAAGAACACCTTGACCATCTGCAGAAACTATTTGACCGTTTGAAATTGTACAAGCTGAGGTTAAACCCGAACAAGTGCACCTTCGGGGTAAGATTTGGAAAGTTTCTAGGCTTCGTTGTAAGTAATAAGGGTATTCAAGTGGACCTTGCCAAGGTTAAAGCCATTCAAGAGATGCCAGTTCCAAAGACAGAGAAAGAGGTCAGAGGCTTTCTAGGACGTCTGAATTACATTGCCCGATTCATCTCGCATCTAACTGCTACCTGTGAGCCAATCTTCAAGCTGCTGAAGAAATATCAGGTAGTACGCTGGAATGATGAATGTCAGGCCGCTTTTGACAGAATCAAAGAGTATCTCCAAGAGCCACCTATTCTCATGCCATCGGTTGAAGGGAGACCTCTGATATTATACCTGACAGTACTTGATAACTCAATGGGGTGTGTGCTGGGGCAGCATGACGAGTCTGGCCGAAAAGAGCATGCCATTTATTACCTTAGCAAAAAGTTTACCGACTGTGAGACCCGATACTCACTGCTCGAGAAAACTTGCTGCGCTTTGGTATGGGCTGCTCGCCGGCTGAGACAGTATATGCTGACTCACACTACCTTGTTGATTTCAAAGATGGATCCTATAAAGTACATATTTGAAAAGCCTGCTCTGTCTGGGAGAATAGCAAGATGGCAAATGATCTTGACAGAATACGACATCCAATACACGACCCAGAAAGCTATCAAAGGAAGTGTATTGGCATACCACTTGGCACATCAGGCAGTGGACGACTATCAGTCAATGAACTTCGAATTTCCTGACGAGAGCATCATGATAGTGACTGATTGTGAAGTACCTGGACCGGATGAAGGACCTGAGGAAGGATCCCGATGGTCTATGCACTTTGACGGAGCATCCAACGCTTTGGGTAACGGTATCGGCGCTGTGATCATATCTCCCCAAGGCACTCATACTCCACTCACTGCCCGGCTATGTTTCAACTGCACCAACAACATGGCGGAGTATGAGGCATGCATCATGGGTCTTCAAGCTGCGATCGACTTAAGGATCAAGTTTCTGAGTGTCTTCGGAGATTCCGCTCTCGTGATCAATCAGATCAAAGGCGAGTGGGATACGAAACATCCGAACCGTATTCCTTACAAAGAATGTGTGTTGACATTGATCCCCCATTTCACAGAGATAACTTTTGAACATTTCCCAAGAGAGGAGAATCAGTTGGCGGACGCGTTAGCTACGATGTCTTCCATGTTCAAAGTCAAGTGGGACAATGAGGCTCCCCGGGTCATCATCTGGAAACTGGACGAACCGACATACTGTTGTGATCATGAGGCTGAGGTAGTGACTGAGAAACCTTGGTACCATGAGGTGAAGAGATACTTGGAAGCTCAGGAATACCCTGAAGGTGCGTCTGTCAATGATAAAAAGTTTCTGAGAAGGTTCGCAGCGAAGTTCTTCCTTAGCAATGGCATCCTGTACAAGCGAAACCATGATTCGACCTTACTGCGTTGTGTGGATAAGACTGAAGCAGAGAGGATCATGGCGGAGCTACATGAAGGTACTTTCGGAACACATTCCAGTGGACACACTATGGCAAAGAAAATCCTTCGGGAAGGATATTACTGGTCCACAATGGAAGCCGACTGTTACCAACATTCTCGGACATGTCATAAATGCCAGATTTATGCAGATAAGGTGCACGTTCCTCCAGTCCCTCTGAATGTCTTGACTGCACCGTGGCCTTTTGCAATGTGGGGTATTGATATGATCGGCGAGATTAAACCTACAGCATCTAACGGGCATCGCTTCATCCTGGTAGCGATTGATTACTTTACAAAGTGGGTTGAAGCAGCTTCATATGCCACTGTAACAAAGAACGTCGTGGCACGGTTCATTGGGCACAACCTGATCTGTCGATACGGCGTCCCAGAAAGGATCATTACGGACAATGGTACCAATCTTAACAATAAGATGATCACTGAGCTCTGCGAGCAATTTAAGATACATCACCACAACTCTTCTCCTTACCGGCTGAAGATGAATGGGGCTGTAGAAGCGGCTAATAAGAATATCAAGAAAATTGTGCAGAAGATGACAGTGACCTATAAAGATTGGCACGAGATGTTACCGTTTGCTCTACATGGGTACCGTACCTCAGCAAGGACGTCAACCGGGGCAACTCCCTTCTCCTTGGTCTACGGTATGGAGGCAGTCTTACCGATCGAAGTGCAAATACCCTCTCTCCGGATAATGAAGGATGCAAATCTGAGCGAAGATGATTGGATCCAGACACGACTTGATCAATTAAACCTAATTGACGAAAAGAGACTCAATGCTATTTGTCATGGTCAGACGTATCAAAAACGGATGATCAGGGCATTTAACAAAAAGGTCAGACCACAAGAATATCAAGTTGGGGATCTGGTAATCAAGCGCATCATCCTTCCTCAGAGTGATCCAAGGGGCAAATGGACCCCTACGTACGAAGGGCCATTTGTGGTTAAACATGTGTTCTCAGGAGGAGCCATGATCCTAACCACCATGGATGGTGACGACCTTCCTCACCCCGCCAATGCAGACATGGTAAAAAGATACTACGCATGATAAAAGACCCGCTAGGTTGACATACCTAGGCAAAAATTAGGGCTTCCCGGCGAACCAAAAGCGTTCGGGAAAAATGAGGGATGAAATGAAAAAATCTGTACACCCGGCAAGTCGAAAACCTGAAAAGGCGGCTTGGGCAAAAATGGGTATCCCGGTGGACTGAAAACCCGAAAGGGCGGTCCAGGCAAAAATTAGGGATAAAGCGTAAAACTATGTCTCATTGGATCACTTTGCATCCAGAATCAGGTATCAACTGTCAAGTTCAAAAGGCATCAATCAATCAACTTCATTTTCAGCTAGGTCATCAAGCGATGAGACGCTCGAAGATATAAAGGCGATAGCAGAGTTGGAACCCAGTGGGATTATTCTTTTCACATAACTGTTTTGTATTCCTTTGTACAAATTGTATAAACTCTTTTGTTCGGCGGCGTTCTCTTACTAGGACGTCAGCCTCTTGTACATAAACGCCTATTTACAGGCAAATTCAAAAAAATCAATATAAATTCACTTTTCAGACAAATTGCCAATTGTTTTTCCTTTTTTTGTTTTGTTTTGCGAAGAACGTCCAAGGTTCAATTTGTGATATATGCATTTGACAATAATTGCTAACTCATAAATGATTGCATACGAAACAAAGGATTAATTATTGGTAACATTAGAAACAGGGGCAATAATGAGTGGTCTAAGCGATCTAATTGCTCTGTCCATCAAGGTACCAAGGTAAGTTCAGCCGAAGAACATAACCAATATACCTTAATTCCCCAGAGAGTGAGCCAGCAAGTCAATGCACTCTCCCCAAGCAAAGCTATACTATTAGCCTTAAGGAAGTTGGGTATCCTCCAGCAGATCTCAACATTCCCCAGCACATTATACGAACATTCTTTACAAGCATCCCCGGCAGTCTTGATCTAAGACTGTTCCCCGGAGGTATACCAGACATTCAGTGGAGTCACTTCCAGTACATCTCAAATTTCCCCAGGAGAGTCCAGTATAGTTCAAGATTTCCCCAGGAAAGTTTGAATCCATCCCCCCAGCAGGAAGCTTACCCCCAGTAGATTCTGGAAGCCTATCACCTGCAGAGCACGAACGTGCCTCCCGGCTTTATTCAAAGGTTATTTCCATACCAAGATATAACTGGGTTATCCTCAGCCAAAAGCCACGGAAAGATCTTCCTCGACAAAGTCTTCTTATCCCCAGCGGAGTCTATCAAAACTTCCAACATAATAACGGTATCCCCAGCGAAGTTACCATCAACCTCCCAGCAAAATACCTCTCTCCCCACAAAGTTTTGTTCCCCAGCAAGATCGCTATAGTAATTTTCTCCTCGCAGAGTAATCTATTCTCCAAGTTTATTCCCCAACGGAGTCATCTTCTCCTACCGGTATTCTTGCAACCATCACTCCCCAGTGGAAACAAAAGCTCTACATCAGCCCAGGATTTAACTTCCCGGCATCCGTCAAGGATTTATTTTCCTAAGACGAAAACATACATTCATAAACATCGCATCTTCATACATTATAGCATGCATATACGCATCATGAACATACAATCTCATTTATCACATCTCGCATGTCATACATCATGACATCGCATACAACTAACGTTTTGTCTTTTCAGGACAAATATTAATACAAAGATAATTACTATCAACGGTCGTAACTAAAGATCCGATTCCTGTATCTCGCCAGGGTGTATCTGTTGACGATCGATTCCAGACCCGATTCCTGTATCTTGCCAGGGTGTGTCTGAAGAGTTCGAGGATCCGATTCCTGTATCTTGCCAGGGTGTATCTGTTAACAACTAGCATTACCAGACCCGATTCCTGTAACTTGCCAGGGTGTGTCTGAAGAGTTCGAGGATCCGATGCCTGTATCTTGCCAGGGTGTATCTGTTGACAACTAGCATTACCAGACCTGATTCCTGTATCTTGCCAGGGTGCGTCTGAAGAGTTTGAGGATCTGATTCCTGTATCTTGCCAGGGTGTATCCGATTGAAGACTAACATTACCAGACCCGATTCCTGTATCTTGCTAGGGTGTGTCTGAAGAGTTTGAGGATCCGATTCCTGTATCTTGCCAGGGTGTATCTGTTGACGACTAGCATTAACAGACCCGATTCCTGTATCTTGCTAGGGTGTGTCTGAAGAGTTCGAGGATCCGATGCCTGTATCTTGCCAGGGTGTATCCATTGAAGACTAGCATTACCAGATCCGATTCCTGTATCTTGCCAGGGTGTGTCTGAAGAGTTCGAGGATCTGATGTCTGTATCTTGCCAGGGTGTATCCGTTGAAGACTAGCATTACCAGACCCGATTCCTGTATCTTGCCAGGGTGTGTCTGAAGAGTTCGAGGATCCGATGCCTGTATCTTGCCTGGGTGTATCCGTTGAAGACTAGCATTACCAGACCTGATTCCTGTATCTTGCCAGGGTGTGTCTGAAGAGTTTAAGGATCCGATGCCTGTATCTTGCCAGGGTGTATTTGTTGACGACTAGCATTACCAGACCCGATTCCTGTATCTTGCCAGGGTGCGTCTGAAGAGTTTGAGGATCCGATTCCTGTATCTTGCCAGGGTGTATCTGTTGACGACTAGCATTACCAGACTCGATTCATGTATCTTGCCAGGGCATGTCTGAAGAGTTCGAAGATCCGATTCCTGTATCTTACCAGGATGTATCCGTTGACGACTATATTTTCCAAGACTCGATTCCTGTATCTCGCCAGGGCACGTCTGAAGAATTTAAAGATTCTATTCCTGTAACCAGCCAGGGCGCGTCTACATAAAAAGTTTGAAGATCAACTCCTGTAACAGGCCAGGTAATTATCTTTCTTTTTTTTAGGTACGCAAATTTTCGCTAAGGAAATTCTTACGCGATCGACACCCAGATGGCATCTATAAGCCCATCCACCTATCCATCACCTCTCAACATGGCATCTGTAAGCCCATCTTCCTATCCAATCAATCTCCAAATGGCGTCTGTAAGCCCATTCCCACCATCACACTGCTAACATGTGAGCGTAAATTTCTGGGCACTTTAGTGTTCAATCATCTTCCACCTTCGGATTACGAAAGGCACGCCAGCTAATCTACATCCTCAGGTCTAAGAAGATTGAATAGGGGAAACTGTTGTACCCCAAAATTTGCCCTCCCATATTCTTCAAGATTTGCAAAGATCAAGATTCAAAATCTCCCAAAGGTTGCACAGTCCAATGGCCTCCTAACAGTAAAAAAATTAGGGTTTTGGTTCTGGCAAAGAAATTGAAGTTTCCAAGGGTCCAATCAAGTCCCACATGCCTACAAACATTGTCAAGCATCCATATGCCAAGTTTCAAGACTCACAACACCAAAATTGCACAGTCAAAAACCCTAATTGCTTCACAGTCAACTGCAGGGGCAAAATGGTCATTTGACAGTCAAAAGTCCAAATTTTTGGTCAACATCTTATTTTGAAGCCACAAACATCATTTGATCAATTCTTGATCATGATTCTCAAAGCATGGCCCAAAAAGTCTCAAGATGCAAAAGTTTCTATTTTTGGACAGTTGAAAAAGTCAACTGCAAATTGACTAGGGCATAACTTCCACATGGTTTATCAGAAAAATTCCATCCAAAGCTCATTTTGAAGAGAATGACATTTCCTACAACTCATCTTCACACTTCAAGTCCAAGAAATGCTCTCACAAAAAGTTATCAATCTCAACATTATAGGTCATTTTCAAAAGTGAACAAAAAGGCACTTTATGTCAAAGACCATAACTTGGAATTGGTAAATCAAAATGACATGGTACCAAATACATTGGTTAGAGGACTTCAAGGCCTTTCCAAAATGTCAAAGAACATGATCAAATCTTAAAAATTGAGCAAGATATGCCTTGTGGAAGTTGGGAAATTTTTGGGAATTTTGAAAAGTCAACTTTGCTTCAAAAGCCTCAAAATTGCTAATGGGCCTCAATTTCTTCCATGAATCATCACCCAAAGGCCATGCACGACCCATTGACATCCAAGGGAGTTATTTTCTCATTTTTGATTAATTATTTGAATTTTTATTATTATTAATTCACTTAATTAAAATTAATTATGGAAAAAATACTAAAATAAAGGTTGTGAATCTTTTTGTGCAGCATATTCTCCCATTAAGAGCTCAATATTTCGTGCATCCCTCAAAAGGAAAGAATCTTCAATGATTGGCATAAGAAAGGCATGAAAAAGATTGAAAAAGATCATGAAAAAATCAAATATGCAAAATCATCAATGCAAAGGATGATGGGCTTGTTTTGTTTGACCTAATCATTCCACATATATGCACAAACATAAACCTAATGCAAAAGAACAAGAAAGTTGTGCTGAGAATAGGAGAAAAAATTTGCATTTTTCACAAAGAAATCTCAAAACTGTTTTCATAGCTAGAGCTTGTTTCAAAGATCAAAAACCATTCCAATACACTCCTGACACATCCAGGAAGCTTTTTCAATCAAAATCACGCCTCCATACTCAAGGAATTGGTAGATAGAAGTCTCACTTTTCATTAAAATTTTCATATTCGTGTTTGCATTTTCATACATTATCAATGATTTTTAATGATTGATTTATACTAATATGAGCATTCTGAAGCCATTGGTGTTATTTGATTGAACTAAGGACGCCTGTATGCAAAGTTACCATGAAAGTTGCTTAGGGTTTCAGAGCTCCAATTTTGGGGTTTCTTTCATATGGAACAATTGGCCATTCAAACCTATACTATTGGAATCAGGACCTCCCAACGAACGGAATCCACCCATCGCACCCTTTTTCTTTTTAACCATGCTCTAATCGCTATTTTGCAGGTTTGATTTTAGTGGGGGTTTAAAACCCCCGCTATCTAGTCTTATTTTTCAGGCAAAACAAAGAAACAATGGAGAAGATGCTGAGTTGTTGGTTTGTGTTTGGTCAATTTGAATATTAGCGCGTTTTTCTAGCGCTTCAGTATAATGCTTATGTTTCACATATATTATTTCCGTTCCATAATAATAACAGATGCGTTCAATGGTTCAGTTGGTAGCTTAGCTGGCTTGCAGTCATTGGGACCTGGGTTCGATTCCCAGGTCCCCCACTTCTTCAATATTATTTTGCTCAATACGTTTCTGTGCAGTACACTCTCAAGGGAACATCATACAACCTCACCATCTGGCTTGCCACGCGCCCTGAAGCCCCAATCCAAAGGCCAGAACCTGGAGTCCACCATGTACCCTGGTCAACTGACGCACACGTAACCATAAAAAGTCCAAAAGGGCCAGCTTTCTAATGGGCCAAACTGCTTCAACAAAACCTCCAAATTGGGCAGAAAACCCCCCTTTGTTTGTATTTTCTTTCTCTTATTTTTTTTCTCTTTTATTTGTTTTAATTTAATTATTTTCTTTTAATTCACCAAATTATTTTTCATAATACAAAAATACAAAAAATCCAGAAAAGTCAAAAGTAAAAATATGTATATTTAATTTTTGATTCATTAATAGTTTTGTAAATAAATTCTAATAATCAAATTAGTTTAATTTTAGGTCTTCAACTTTAATGTTTTTTTTCTTAAATAAACTAAAAAATATAAAAAAAAATAGGTTTTTAGCATTTCTTATTCTTTTTCTTAATAAATAACCTTTTTTTTTATTTCTTATCATTATTAATTATTAATTATTTTTGTAAATACTCATGTAACTAAATAATTAGGTAAATTAGGTTAAACTTAAACTTTTTTTTTTACATAATTAAAAACAAATTTAGAGCTAGGGTTTTATTTAATTTCTAATTTAATTAATTTTCTTTGTTTTCATTAAATACAAAAACATAAAAAAAAATAACTTCTTTTCTTATTAAATAATTAATTCACTTCCAATTTCAATTTAATTTCTTTAAAGGGTCCAACGCCCTCGCATTTTCGATTCCAATTTCCTTTCGCGCGTTTGTCTTTATTTTTCGTTTTAAATTTATGTAATTGCCCCAAAGCCTTGTAATAGTTTAGGAAATTCATTTACTTTCCGCACTTTTATTCAAAATCGGGTCTTTGTTAATTTGGCGATGTATAGACCCGCGCCTTGTAATAGCGTAAGGATCTTTATTTTCCGCATTTTAATTTCCGCACCTTTAAACTGTTAATCACATGAAAGAATGAATGCCCAAATAAAATCAAAGCGTAGCTCACCCAATGCATGACAAGACAAACATAACTGAAAATGACACACAATTCACACACCACTCCTAGGGTACGCCTCACTGTTGCCTTGCCCCCTCGAAACGTGGTCGTCGAGTATAGGACGTCTTAGTGAGTCCTTATGTTCCATTGATCTAGTTGCCTCGAAACGGTTGCCTCGAAACAAGTTGCCTCGGAATAGTTGCCTCGAAACGGTTGCCTCGGAATAAAAAGATCAATGGCATAAGGGTAGCTTCTAAGGTATCTTACTATTGCTCGGTGACCACACTGTCCCTAACCCTCGAATTGACCCGAACACCTCCAACGGTGATGCTACCTACCTCTCAATGGTGGGATGGCACTACCTTAAGGACTTCTACACAACCTAATTCCTTAGGGTAGGTAGATGACTCATAGATACTTGCTCTCTTCAAAAACAAATCAAAACTCTTTTCACACCGACACTTTCAAAAAGCTTTCAAAATAATTTTTTCAAACACTCTTGAGGACTGATACAAGAGTCGATCTGAAATCTTTAAACGAAACTTTTTCAAACCCACTCACAATTAAAATGCAAACCATTTTGAAAACACAATGAGCAAGTATCTAAGAGCCCATGGATAACCATGGATAGAAAGGGTGCTAACACATTCCCTTTCTATAAATCTACTCCCGAACCGAGAGCAATTTCATAAAGGAATTTTTCTGTGCTTTTGTCCTTTCCATGTTGGAGAAAATAAAAGACGGTGGCGACTCTTGCTTCCGCGACATTTCGCGAACCAGCGTTAAACAGTCAGTTCCAGATCCACCGATCACAACATTGTACTGTGACAATCTGAGTACAATCAATATTTCCAAGAACCCTATTCAGCATAGCCGGACCAAGCACATTGACCTTAAAAATTACTTTATCATAGACCTTGTAGAGGAGAAGACAATTAAACTGGAACATGTTGCCATTAAGCTACAGCTGGCTGACTTTTTTACCAAGGCTCTTGATGCAAATCAATTTGAAAACTTGAGGGGCAAGTTGGGTATTTGCCAACAGGAGGAATTGTAGCAATTAACTTTGCTTGAAACAAGGGTAGAAGGAGTTATTTTTGTTAAGTCTATTTTGATTGGGTTAATCATATGCTTTCCCATTTCTTTCATAATTATTAAGAATAGACACTCATTTGCCTCCTTCCTCTCTCATCTCTGCAACAAATCCCATTCTCTCAATCAAAGTTCTCTCTCTAGTTGGAACAGGAGGAGACTGAATGAATCAGAAGGGAAGAGGTTGCTGCTGAAGATCAGCTCAATGCTGAAGAAAATAGCTCCACTGATGCTGATGCTGTTGCTGCAAGTGTCTTCAGATTTTATTTGTTGTTTTTATTACCTATTTTGGATAACTGTATAACATTTAAGTACATGTTTCTTTGGCCCATTTGTGGCTAAAGAGGGGGAGATAATTTCTGTGTTAATCACTTGGTAGACCTCATATTTTTTCTGCAGTCATATTCATTCTGTTGCTCTATATTCTCTGATTGCTTAGGGGCTTTAGCCAAAAATCTGCCAAAGGGGGAGTTTGTAAGTGTTTAGTTATTGGCATGTATTTTTGGTAAATCCAGGTGTGTGAATGTAATGACTGATGTCATAACATTCTGGTTTATTAGGTACTTTATGCAGAAAAATTATGGCATACAGTAGCTACTGCGTATGCGTGTGTATCTGAGCATTTTGCAAAAGATCACATTTATTGCCTTCTACCAAAATCAGTAAACAGGAATTCTGATGTCATAACAAATGTTAAGACATCCTGTACTGATCTAACAGTAGTGCAGTTTGGTTAATTCTGAGATTTTTCAGGAAGTTGGCTCATTCCTTCCAGAACAGAATCTCCCGTTGCCTTTGGGTTAACCTAGCTCAACCCTAAACTGGTTGATAAAGTCTTGTGACCAAGTCTTATGGTTAAACCTAATTAACCCTAACTTTTTGTGGAAACCCTAACTGAAGAAACAGCTGCTATATATTCAATAAGATTGCTGTTTGGAAAATATCTCTTTGGACTGAAGATCAATTAGAAACTGTATAGTTTTAACTGCTGTAATCCAAGCAATTATCATTGTGATAAGTGACTTGGAATAGGTTTTGTTTGTAAGGGTTTTTGTACCACTCAAAGCTTTTAAGCAAGAGTGTTTTGTGTCTCTTGACTAAAGCTTTGAAGTAAAGTCAAGTTAGGTTTATGTATCACTCAAAGCTGTGAAGCAAGAGTGTTTGTGTTACTTGATTAAAAAGCTGTGAAGCATAATCAAGTGTATGTTCTGAAGAGTGTCTTCATTAATTCATTAGTCAATTGTTTTATGTATCACTGCTGTGATTGAGGGGGAGTGAGTAGGAACTCAGGTTTAAGTAGAACTTAGATTGAAGTTGCATTGGGTAGGTCTTAAGTGAAGGAGATAAACTGGTTGGTTTATTCCTGAATTAATATCTCTTATAGTGGATTTCCTCCCTGGCTTGGTAGCCCCCAGAGTAGGTGTTATTTCACACTGAACTGGGTAAACAATTGACTGTGTTCTTTACTGTTTTTATTTACTGTCTTATAGAAAGTCAGATACGGTGTCATAACATTCACTGTGACATTGAGTATCTGCTGCCAGAATTTTCACTTGGCTTTTTTACCATTTCAACTTTATCACTATTTTGATCTTCTACTTTCTTTTTACAGCCACTCCCATAGATCAAGATGAGGATGCTCATGTCTACCAAATTGGTCTTTCGACAAAAGAGGTTTAGACTTGAATACTGTTGTTTTTATTCTTTGTTTGGCATACTTGATTTAGCCAATTTTCAAATTTTGTAGATCATGTCCGACAAAACTCCATCTGACGATGAAACCATTTTGACTGCTATTAAAAAACCTAGTTCTTCAGTATGTGTGCTTTTTATTCTCTACTGCTTTTATGATTTTGGACTGTTACTAATAATTTGGCTTTCTGTAGAGTCAAAAACTCTCGATGGATTTGACTGCTACCTCCAAAACATCCAAAAAATCCAAGAAGGATAAGCACCATTCTACCAAAGGAAAAGAGGTACTTTTGTTGGTTTATATACTTTTAACTAAAGCACCAACATATACTTTCTTTTTCATATTTAGCCATCTCCTAAGGCTCATTCTCCATAGCATTCCCAAAAATCCAAAAGTCACAAGAGAAAGAAAGATTCCCTTGCTAAGAGCGACAAAAAAAAGAGAAGAAAACCAAGGTGTCTCTAGCAAAAGATGTTGAGACTAATCCTTAGGCAAGCACTTCTATTGTGGTAGTAGAGGAGGAAAATATCGATCCACCTCTTGATAAATTACAATGCACATTCATGTGGTACCAACAGGGCTTCAGCCCCCATCGCCAATTGCCAATTATTAGAGGCATTCAAACAAGGCATCAGCCTTCATCGCTACTTTGCCAATTATTAGAGGCATTCAAACAAGGCATCAGCCTTCATCTCTATTTTTCCAATCCAAGTCATCACAGAGTATGCAAATGTATGTAACTCAATGAATGCACCATCACATACTCACAACAATCATCATTCATCGCAAGGCATAAGCCCACATCTCCATTATTACCAGTAAATAGAGGTAATTCATCACCATCTAAAATTCTCTGCAATTTCGCATTATCAACAAAATTCACAGCAACAATCATAACAACACAACAACGACAATACAACAACAATTAAAATAGCAACAATTATAACACACTTATACTTGGATATACATCATCGCAATATCATCTTAACACCCTTTTCAACACCAAAACACATACACAATTTCATTCCCGTATGTCAATTATCAACAAAATATCAACAACTCTACTCATATTGTCGTATCACTCTTATAATGACATAAACACAACCAACATAATCAACTTCATCATGTTATGGAGTATCATTCCTTACTCACGGAACTCAACAATAACATCTCAATAACGATAACAAAATCATTACAACATCAACTTAACTGTATAACTCAATAATTATACACACAACTCACCATCAACCAATAACCACGTTAATATCCTTATAAAATTCGCTAATATTTACTAGCAAACATAGTGCCCTGGCACAATATATCCATATCAACAATCCATCAAATCAGGCATGTAGATTAAAACACACCATTCCCATAGGCTTCTGATGTTTTAATCCTTCACTTTTAACGAGTCGTACCCGCATAGAAATTGCGCCACATCACGCTTCAGCTGCGCCACTCTGATAATCCACCTTAAGTCACCGTCCTCGTTAAAATTTCCGTCAACTATCTAGCTCGCAAGTTTCAATCTAGTTTCATACTTTCCTCAATATCCATCATATAACCATTGTTCACCTGATATTCTCAATATTTCACTTTGCAACGTTAGCTTGCATAAAAACCCGCTACTCCGACTTATTCCACGATATAACATTAATCACTTTACACACCATTAAGATAAAATAAAAAATCTATATCATCCAACATTATCTCGTCTACTATCAACAAGAGATTAACGGTGATCAGTTCCTCAATTTTCCTAGTCTCTTGCAGGCACCAATACAGTATCCAAAACACAACAACACACCAACAATATTCATTATAAATAATTTCTAGAAACAACAGTCCTCAGTATTGTAACAATCAGGTATGTAAACCAACAAAGAATCTGCATATTGCACAACAGAAAATCACAGACAGTGGCAATTTCATACAACCCCAATCCCACATACAATTTATCATAAACCCTATTATAGAGCCTGAACCCCACCCTTACCTTGGATTGGAGATCGCTCCATAATTCTGATTGCAACCCGCTGCTACCATAGCTCCAAACCTTTATTCTTCTTATTTTCTCCATGTATTGCATCCTTTTCTTTTCTCTTTCTCTAAAACCCTTATTCTTCCTTTTCTCATAAAAACCTAATCTTCTTTTATTCATCTCAACATATAAATTCTATTGTTAATTCTATTGGGCCTATTATCAACACCCCCACTTTTACTACCACCAACCATTAATTAAGCCCATATAATAAATCCAGTATTATTCCAATACAATTTCTACAACTTAATCAACCAAATAATCAACTAACAACATGAAAACTTAAATCAACATTTTCAACAATTCCAACAATTAATCCATAATTAATTTAATTAAATAATTAATTAAATTAACGGGCGTTACAACTCTCCCCCACTTAGAATATTTTCGTCCTCGAAAATCTATTCGATACAACCACTCTTAGTATGGAGAAAATGCCAAAAGCTCACGCCTGGGATCGAACCCAGGACATGAGCTTCTGACTTCCTTCCTCTGACCAACTGCGTTGGATGTTAACTTGTTAATATAATATAAAGATAAAACAAAAAGTGTAAAATAATTATTATGCCAAAAACGCGCCAGAATTCAAACCAGCCAGTCAGGTTGTGACACGCTGTTGTCTTCTTCCCTGTCCGTCGTTTTAGATATGAGACTTTTACCTACAGCAGTTTTGTTATAACTATAAACCTGTATTATTCAATAATCAAGCACACGCAATATAAATTCATTTGGGGACCATGAATCAACTGGGTTTGAAGCTCTGATCGTCATGGTACCCATTATCAGCCCTAATTTTGCTTAAATCAGAAAACCCCAAATTGGAGCACGAAACCCTAGCAATGGAAAAAGCTTATTCCTGCACTGTAACTTAAATCAAACTATCCAGAAACATTGCAAATATGATGATGAACACAAATATATGGGTAAAATACATTTATAATGCGTAAATCATAGAAATCGAATTTGAGTTTTTTTGTGCAAACCATGATGTTGTAACGTGCGATTATTAACACTTTGAGGCTTGCTAATGAATGGAGAAGCTTCCTGAGATGTCCAGGAATTTATTTATATCCTTGAAACTCCTTGAGGATGGCTCTAATATGGATTTCGATCTCACACTTTTTGTTCAAAATTTCAGTTTTCTTCTGACAGTTTCACGCCTCCAATCCTTGTTCTTGTGCATTGGAATTGTTATGTATATGTAGTGCACTGAATTAGGTCAATAAAAAGTATTCAAATCTTGGCAAATTAGGAAGATTGAATTTGATTTCCTCATGTATGATTTCTTTCCAATACTCGCTTCAATCCAATCTTTTTCAACCCTAATGAAACTTGCACGATTTGGTTGGCATGCTAGATGTACATGGACTCATAATATGCATAAAAATCTCAAGATTTGATTTGTTTTCATTTTTTTGCCATTTAATTTGATTTATTTTGATTTAATTGAATAAAAAATCAAAATAAATGATAAAAGTAATATAAAAATAGGTGGAAAAGCTCAGGGGTCGTGGGTCCTATTAGAAACATGTTTCAAGCAAGAAAACATGGGCCCCTTTGGAAAAAATGCAAATTTGATCAATGTTGACTTTTGACAATTTTGCAAAAAAGGTCAACTTTGACAAGGCATATCTCTCTCAATTTTGACCCTAGAAGGATGTTCTTGGACTTTTTAGAAATCTTGGGATGTTCCCTAAGCAACCCTTTTGGTCTCATCTCAATTGAGTGTTCCATGTTTATGTATGAAGCTTTGACCCACAAGGTGTTTTTGTTGACTTTTCAAAAGGACCTATAATGTCAAAATTCATATCTTTTTACGAGTGCATATTTTGAACTTGTGAGATGAAGATGAGTTGCAGGAAATTATATCCTCTTCAAAATGAGCTTTGGATGGAAACTTTATGATAAAGCATGTGGAAGTTATTCTTGGTCAAAGTTGGGTTGACTTTTCTTGAGAAACCCTAATTTAGCAACTTTTGGGTTTTGATGAATTTAGAGAATTCCTTGAGGAATCATGATCAACCCTTGATAAAATAATGGATATAACTTCAAAATGTTGATTTTGACCTAAAATCTTGAGGTTTGACTGTATGTGGGCCATAATTAACTTTTGACCTAGTACAGTCGATTCTCAAGCATCTGAGCAGTTGACTGAGCAAACTTCTTGTGCAAGGATTGAAACATGGCATGGATGATCTTGGGAACATATTAGGACCTTGGGAAGCATTTGAGCCCTTTGTGGTCCACCCATCTTGATGAAAGTAGAAACCCTAATTTTGAGGTGCACTACCTCAGGAGAGAGTTTGTCTAGACAACTCTTGGACTTCCTTGAGCAACTTGGGGACCTCAATTGACATTTGTTGAGTAAAATGAGAGGGAAAATTTTATGGTACAAAACTATGTTATGATGTCATGGTGTCATGTTTGAACAGATAACAAACACAAACAAAGCACACAAGAGCCTTAGGTTTAAGGCTTGCATGAGGTTCATAGGTAAGTACCTTTTTGAAGTTCAGTTGGCTCAACTGTCTTAAGAATAGTAACCGGGTTCTAGGAATCTCATATCACGGATATTTCTCTAAGGTTTTATTTTAGTACAACAACTGATTTTCCACCAAAACATCCCGCGAGTCGAATCTCAATGTGTAGTATCGAGTATCAACCAACTTTGGATTGCCCCAAAGTCGGTCATCTCACTACCTTCTAATGGCCAAGTTGGGTCAATTAAGGTTCTAAAAGTCGGTTAATGCTTATGACACCATGCGATAACCTAGTATTCTCCTATACTGACTCAAGGGAGACCAGTACAAACTAAAGTGTCACACTAACATAACCATCACTTCAACCATATCGGTCTACGTCGTACAATTTCTATGATCTATAGCTACTTACCTAAGGTCCCTGGATCCGGGTGTAGGATCTTTGCAATAAAATAAACCCGAGAAACCCTCAAATGTAAAGCAAACAAAGAAAACAATTTTAAGTGATCTAACTCTAAGGTAACCCCTCTTTTAAGTATTCCCCAGCAGAGTCGCCAGTTCTGTAATACGGTGGAAGAACTAAATTTTTGGTATTATCCAAAATATGCGGATAGCTAGAGTCATCACCGACTTTTCTTTTATCCAATAAGGAAATGGTGAAAAGAACAGAAAAGACATTGAAGATTTTGAGTTCGGGGGGCAGGTTATGAAAAGGGAGGGTGTTAGCACCATTTTCATCCGTAGTTATCTACGGGCTCTTAATCGCTTAGCTCACTTTTTGAAAATTTCTTTGTATTGTGTATTCGAAAATATTTAGAAAAGCCAAAGTACGGCTAACTTTGTAATTATTCTTGTATCAGTCCTCAAGAATGCATACAAAGAATTTTAAAAGTATTTTGAAAGTGTTTGTGTGAAATGTTTTATTTTGAAGAGCTTTGTGAGAAAGCAATTAATATCTACCCTACTCAAGGTCGTTCTTGCAATTTTCCTTCTCCTTTAGATAATGATATTTGTACCATTAGTTAGTAGGATTCCCTAACGTTGGATGTGAAGGGACAAGTGAGGGTCGCCATACAGTCATCGAAGGAAACTGGTAAGGACGATTTAGCAATTTTCATAAGGGACTAGATCATTTACCGAAAGGCAACATCGAAGGGTCATTGAGGGACTATGATCTTTATATCGAGGGACTTTGCTAAAGCGTCCCCACATTCGAGTGACATGACTGTTTATTTTTCATGCAAACCCTAATTACTTACATCCATATAGTAAAACAATAGAAAGCGGTAAAGGGCAGAAAATAAAGGCAGAAATGTAAACCTTAAACTATCACATCGCTTAAGAGCAGTTACATAATAGCAAGCAGAAAGAAAATCCTAAGCTATTACATACCGTAAAACAGTTACATAATAGTGGAAAAAAGGAAGACGACGAATAAAAATTATATTTGCGAAACCTATACAGTCAATCTAAAAATGTAAATAAAAATAGAATCCAAAGAAAAAGAAATGTTTTTTTGATGTTTTTTATGAAAAAAGTTTTTTCGATGATGACTAAATAAACCTAAAAAGTCTAATTAATTTTAATTAAAAATTTATTAATTACATGAAATTAATTAAAGAGTTTAATGATAGAAAACCTAAACATACTAATTAATTTTAGGGTTTGTAAAAAGGTTAATTAAAAAAAGAAACTAAAACCTAATTAGGGTTTGTGAAAATTTTTTGTTGTTAAATGAATTTAGGGCCTTTAAGGAAAAAGAGAAATAATGTTAAAAAATAGGGAAAACCCACAAAATGTCAGGGGTGGGTGTCGAATCCACGCCCTCAGCTCTTCTATCTAGCATGCTCACCATTGCGTCAAGCGCGCGCTTGCGTTAGGGAATGGAGTCAGCACGCTTTGTATCATAACCTAAAAAATATGAAGAAAAAAAAGTGAAAAAAACCTCAAAACACCAAAAGACAGGGATCGAACTCACACTTTAATGTAATAATGCATTAACGTGTGCGCCTTTGCCACTGGGGTGACTATACATCCCGTGATATAAGTGATAAATTAAATATAAGATAAAACCATTGCCTGGACCGGAGAGGCGCCAGAGCCCTAGCTCCGGTCGTCTTCTCCGGTGAGTCTTTTTCTTGACCAGCAAAAACAACAAGTATTAGAGCTTCCCAGGGACCCTACCCCCCTAAATCAAGCCCTGTGAGTTCAATGGAACCATTATTTTTGAATGATTTGTGCTGGTTTATGAGGTATGACGAAAATATCATGGATCGGACCAAGCATGGCAGTTCATGATTCAGGTAGCATGGGACTCATGCGATGGTCTTAGCCTGCATAAATATTTCTCAAAAACACATTAATATCATTAGTATGCCTTAAAACAATATGAAAACTAATATATGAATTTGCAAAAAATAATGAGATCGGAGATGTATGTGTGCAGGTTTTGTGTCTATGGATCATCAAGTTTGATCCATTCTTACCCTATACCTTTTCAGAGATCGATTGGAAGGGCTGGAAGGCTTTGAAGGTGGCTACAACCAGGGTTTTCAACTTGCCCTAGTTTTTTATATTTTTGAGGTTTTGGAATGGTACTCTTGTGAAAAGATTTTGTCTTCATGCTTGTCTGAATTGATGAGAATATATAAGCATGAATTAGGTCAAATGTTTGCGGGCTTGGACCTTTTGTAAGAAGCCTTGTTTTATTTAATTTATTTTGAATATTAAATACATAAAATCAAAAATAAATAAAATAAAAACCCAAGAGGTGTATGAGTAAGCTCTGATCGGGACTTTATGAGTCTATCGGGATACTAACTGCAAGTATACAGTTTAGTCGTTCTAGTTTTAAATGATTATCGAACCCACAGAGACTAAGGATCAATCGCATACGATCTAATGTTACAAATGTTTAACTAAGCGATGAATATTTGGTTTTAGGGGGGAAAAGTTTTAATTAAAAGAAATAGTAATAGTTATACCAATATGTGATAGTCGGACTTCGGGAACTCGGTGAATCACTTGGCATATAAAGTATTTCGGTAAAAACAAATTGTTTAAAAACCTGAGACATGCACTCTCGTGTTCATGAAATAAGTTATGCTACTAAACCTAGTGGATGCACTTTAAAATTAATAACACTTTTTGAAAACAACTTGAGTTTAATTAATTTGTTAAAACACTCTCGTGTATTTAAAAATTAATGTTTCGTTACCACTATCTGGGCCGAACCCCAGCTCTCGCATGCAGGTTCTTGCCTTAATTAATTTCCCACTCTCATGGCAAAATCGTGTTAAATATCCTTTAACTCTCGTGACAAGGGTAGTTAAATTAAATATGGAAATTGGAAACCAGAAATTATTTATAAAATATTTTAGCCAAGTTATCACCGAACTCCTTCGGTGCTTAAGAGTCACATACCGGTACAAACAAAATTATCCAGACATAATGTATTTAACAAACATGCAACGTGAAATACAGTTCATAAAAATAATCAACATAGCATATAAACAATAAGGATCGAATTGCATAAAAAACCTGTAATTATATTGTCGTGGTAATCTTGAATTTGTACAGTAGCTTTTGCGATATAATTGATCGAAATATAGAACTAAGTGTGTTAATCCTCCGATGTGAAGAATTAACACTTTAGGAAACTGAAAGTTACAGAGGCTTGAAAGGATAATAATATGGTTTAAAAACAAGAAAACAAAGTAATGTAATACAGAAGGAAATTATGGTTCTAAAACAAATTCGTCGACCCCTTCAAAATGAAATCTTCAACAAATATATAGGCTCTCTCTTGTAACTGTCACGTTCCATTATTTTAGTAAGTGCGCTAAATTCTCAACTGATGGAATGAGGTCGTGTGGACTTCGTGTGGGATGTTTCATGGTTTACTGCATAGAATGAGTTTTCAAGGTGTTACGTTCGTAATGCAAATCATCACGTCTATAACAGCTTAGGCATTTTTTTACGTTCGTAACGCATTACGTTACATTCGTAACAGTGTGCGCTAGGTATTACGTTCGTAACGCTAGGTGTTGCGCTCGTAACGCTCTTCTGGTGTGAGCTTTTTAGCAGAATGTCATTTTTCCTTCTTTCTTCTTGCCATTTCTTAGCTTGTTGTGCTCCTTTTAGCTTATTTGTCATCTTATGCCTTGGAAAATATAATTTACCTAAAAACAAATAAAAATACCTTCGTGATGCATATTATTCGATAAAAAATACAAATAACTCGTGTAAATTAGGCCTAAAGAGCGATATGCTTTCGTGTTATCAAATTCCCCTACACTTGAACTCTTGCTTGTCCTCAAGCAAAAAGATAAGGCGGTTTATAAAAACGACGAATTAAACACATGCGACGATGTTCGCAAACTAGCTAGTTTGTAAATTTTGATTAGGCCAAGAGATTTAGACGTAAAAGAGGTACGATGACGACATTAGAGTACTCCAATTGTGCAAACCGTTTCGAGTCATGTTGTTATAACACTAATCAACCATTTAAGCTAAATTTCACCTGTGTTCATTCAAGCACAATCACATTAAGCCCTTTATCTCCACACGCACATAGCAAAGTAACCGGTTAGCGACTATGATCCGTTGATTCTTGGGGTTCTGGAACTTGTAAGTGGTAACCCCTTCTTTTTATAACTTAATTGTAAATTGCGGGGGATCGGTCCGTAGTCCGCCCTACCAAGTTCAGTACCAGATACTTTTGAACCAATTTACAATAAGTTTTCTTTTATCTTGTGAGAATTACATCCTTTGGGATAAATGACCGAGTGAGGGTCACCTAACTTACTTTGGGCATTTCACGACAAAAATTGATATTTTATCATCATCTCTTTCGGATCATTCACTTATATTCATCGGTTCCTTGCGTAGTTTGTGTTTTGATGGTGCCGACTGCTAGATAAACTACTAGGGGCTAATTTAAAGTAAAATTCGTGGTTGGCGGTATAATAAGTACCCAAAATGGCATCGCATAAAGCGGAGTTCTAAAATGTCAAAACCGTAACGATTTTGTTAAACTTCCTCAAGTGGCCTAAACTGAATTGAGTATTTGGTTTTATCTAGCCGTTTGGACACATGGCGTTGTATGATAATCGTAAATTTTCGTTATGGCTCAAGAATTGTAAAGTTTGGGGAAATCCAATAATGCACGAAAAAGAACTTAGCAATTAAAGACTTAATTGTACATGAAGTTTTTTTGTTGAAGGGAAAGTACAAGAAAGGAAAAACGATGCGAAAAATTAAATCTAATCTAGAAAGTGAAATGAAATGATAGAGTTTCCTCCCCTACACTTAAATCTAACATTGTCCTCAATGTTTCGAAATAAGGTAAATGAGGTAAGGATGGGAGGAGATATCTTCATTCAGGCCCTCTCCCTCTGGCTCTTCCACGACCTCTTCTCTGCCCATCAAAGCAGGTCAAACCAACATGGTTCAGGATCTCTTGAAAAGTGTCCATGCGTATACTCAAACCACCCATTTCTATCGTAAAAGTATCTATACGGGCCTCATACCTAGCTCCTTGTTCGATTTGTTGCTGCTGCATCTGTTGCATGAATGGCATCATTGCAGTTTGCTGAGCTTGGATATCAGTGGCCTGTTGGGATTGGCGGGTAAGCTGAGCATTCATATCTGTCATCCTTTGGTTTTTATCCATCATTGCCTCATAAAGGTCTTCAGTAGTCGGGTTACGAGGCCTTCTTTTGCGCCTAGTAGAAGTGCTTGGTATATCCTATTGAGGTGTTGTCTGCTGCTGTGCATCTATTTCTTCTTCTACCTTATCAGCAGGTTGAGGATTTTGATTCATTTGAGAAGCTAGGTCGGGTTCAGGGGCATTTAAATCATAAATCCACTTATCCATATTCGCCATATTTGTGAACAACCTATTTGTCATAATCACACTTGGAACAACCGTGTTCCTCGCCATCAAATTATACTTGCCATCTTCTCGGTTCCTAATCAAACGCATGTATTTGCAGTTATCCGAATCCATGAGAAGAGGCGGTAGAGCATCAAGAGTCTCCAGTTGGCTTTGCAAATTAAGCCCATGAGCTAATGTGGTTATCAGTCCTCCGATCAAAAATGGTTGTTGTTCCCTTGCACAAATGGACTCAATATGACGTAGAAGGAACGGAGTATCACTTATCCTGGTTTTCCCAACTAAGCAGCAATGAAGGAAAAATACCTCCTTTGAGTTAACTTTGTTGTTATTAGCTCGTCCAAAAATGGTGTTGGAGAGAATCTTGAAGTAGTACCTAGTGGTGGGGTTGTGAACGTGAGATGCCAGACACTCATCCCAATTTCCTGTCGAGACATTGGTGAGTTTCTTCCACAATTTGAACAGAACAATGACCCAGTATTCGGTAGCAGGGACCTTATGGTGCACCGTATCAGATTCGTCTTCCTTAATTGAAAATTTGAGTAGTTTCGTGATTCTTTCTTGGTTTAACGTATATTCGGTGTTGAACATACGGAAAGACGCGGTGCCTGTGAGGAACATGCCATCATCACTCGATGTTGAATACGAGAACGAACTAAGGAACTCGAGCGTCAGCTTAGGGTAAGTCGGGTGATGTTGCGTGCATGAGAATGAGAGGCCAGAGAGACGGAGCAGCCAATCCACTCCATCAAATATTCCCAATTTGTTGAGAAAATCGTTGTCGGGATATCTCGTGGCCAAGACTCCCCTACGGTGAAAATTCAAATATTGCTCCCTTTGGTGTCCACCGTCTTGATTCCTAAAAACGATTCCACTCATGTCAGCCGCTCTGTTCTCCATTGATAATTCGTTGACTGAAGCAAGGTTTTACTGTGAAAGTGGTGAGGGAAAGATTTTGCAGAGAATGTTTGAATGGGATGGGATGAAACTATGTGAAGCTTTTCATAGGATGCAAATGTGGGTTGCTCTTTAAATGGGAATGAATGCTCTTAATGCAGGAAGTTTGAAAAATGGGAATGGTGGAGAATTTTGAACGTGGGTAAGAGTTGGGGTTTACAGCATTTGAAAAAATGAAAGGGGAAAGAAAAAATGAAACGCCTCTGTTTCTGTTTCGTAACAGAGAGCCCTGTTATGTTCGTAACGCAGGGCGTTACGTTCGTAATGCAGAAGGGGCTGTTACGCTCATAACAATGGTGTTGCGTTCGTAACACCTCTGTTTATGGGAAAAGTAGCTTAGGATCTGGCAGACTCAATTTTTCATATTGTTATTATCGTGCCATTCTCCTTAGCATCATTAACTGCACTTGTTATTATTAAGGAAGATAAAACACATAGTAGCATAGTTGAATATAGTAGCTGTAGTGTAAAGCAGCAATGTTAGCACTAACAGAATAGCTCGTAATAGCAGAAAAAATAATGATAGTAAAATGGAACTGATGCTAAATAAATGAAATATCATTAACTAATAGAATTGTTTAGAATTTGAAACAAACAAAAACAGTAACAATTTGGAATAAACAATAACTAAATGCATGGAATAAAAAACTAAAACTAAGGTTCCTCCCCCACACTTAGACGAAACAGTGACCTCACTGTGTACATAAATGCAAGAAACGGAACTCATTAATATAACTACGACAACTCCTAGCCACGATGAGTAGAGAACAGATGTTGGTGAATGAAATCCAATTGTTCAGTTACCAAATCCGTAAAACTAAGGAAATCCACACGTAAATAGGTAAGCTCACCCCACATGCCGGTTATTTCAGTATTCAAAGAGTCGAGTGTGACAGCAGGTGGAGGTGGTGGTGATGCCTCAGGAACTGGGAAGGTAGACTCAGTGTACACTACAGGCCGATCCCATGGGTCAGGAAATTGGTGGTATCCAGGTGGTGTTTCAGGATCGGAGTCTTCAGCAGCTGGAGGGGTATTTGGAACTTCATAAATTTGAACAGTGGATGGAGACGAAGGCGGTGTAGGAGGATGGTGGAGATTAAAAAGCCAATTTTCTCTATTATGGGCACTAGTAATAGGATCTGGGAGTACAAACTGGTGAACAGTTTCATGGTTAATTAGCAGCTCAAATTCATTCGGCCCAAGGTTTCCTATGAAGCTAGTGTGAAAGAAAAAATCAATATTCATTGGCCTAATCCCATAGTGCGGATTTGTTCCTAACATAGGTCTTCGAAGTCCAATAGCATTGGAGATCATAGTAACTAACCCACCTATAAGGATTGGTGTTGTGATCGGTGGAAATAGAACTGACTGTTTAAAGCTGGTTCGCGAAATGTCGCGGTAAGCAAGAGTCGCCACCGTCTTTTATGTTCTCCAATATGGAAAGGACAAAAGCAAAGCAAAATTCCTTTTTTGAGAATGTTTCTCGGTTCGGGAGGTAGATTTATAGAAAGGGAAGGTGTTAGCACCCTTTCTATCCATGGTTATCCATGGGCTCTTAGGTACTTGCTCTCATGTTTTCAAAAGTGTTTGCTTTTCAAATGTGTATGGGTTTTGAAAAAAGTTTCGTTGAAAAATTTCTAAGTAACTCTTGTATTTGTCCTCAAGAGTGTATGAAAAATTTGTTTTGAAATCTTTTAGAAAGTGTCAGTGTGAAAAGTATTTTTGTTTGTTTTTTGAGAGAGCAAGTACCCATGAGTCATCTACCTACCCTAAGGAATTAGGCTGTGTAAGAGTCCTTTAGATAGTGCTATCCCACCATTGAGAGGTAGGTAGCACCATCGTTGGAGTTATTCGGGTCAATTCGATTGTAGGGACAGTGTGGTCACCGAAGCAATAGTAGGACGCCTTAGAAGTAACCCTAATGTCATAGATCCTTTTTATCCGAGGCAACCGTTTCGAGGCAACTGGATCTTTAGACAGAAGGGCGACCTCTAAAACACCATATACTTGACGACCACGTTCTTGGCAACGAGTGAGGCGTACCCTAGAAGTGGCATGTGCTTTGTGTATTGTTTTCATGTTAAGATTTATCTTTAATCATGCAATTGTGAGCTATGAATTGTTTTTAATTATTCACACATTCTTTCATGCATTTTTAACAGTGCGGAAAATAAAATACGGAAATATGAATCTACGCTATTACAAGGCGCGGGTCTATACATCGCCAAAGACAAAAACCCGTTTTGATAAAGTGCGGAAAGTAAAGAAAGCGGTAAACCCTAATTACTATTACATTCTGGAAGCAGTTACATAAGTAATCAAAAATAAAAAATAACGCGCGAATAGAAAGTAAACCAGGACGTCCTAGGGTTTTGACCCTTTTGAGAAAATATGAGTTCTTTGGTCCTTTGCATTTATTTGAAATTAAACCTAAAACTAACTAATTAATTAATAAATAAAAAAAAATGTTTTTGTGTTTTTTTAATATTTTTATATTTTTAATGAAAATAAGAATAAAGAAGTTAAAAGTCAAAAGAAACCCTAATTCTAAGTTTATTTTAATTATTTAAAAAAATGTCAAAGTTAACCTAATTAACTAAATTAATTAATTTACATTTTTATTTACAAAGATAATAATAATTAATAAGAATAATGATAATGAGAAAATGTGATTGAAACTTGTCAAGCCCTAATTCTACATGATTTTATTTATTTATGAAAAAGGTGAAAATTAAGCCTAAATTAAACTAAGTTAATTGTTAATATTTATTTACAAAAATAATAGTTAATAGTTAAAATAATAAATAATAAAAACATTTACAATTTTGATTTCTGAATTTATTATGAAAAATTAATTTATTGGTTAATAATAATAATTAATAATGATTAAAGAAAAATTAGTAAAAGAATTTAAAAAGAGAAAAAGAAAATAATGAACCAGGGGGGGTTTGAAGGCCCAGATGGAGGTGTGATTCTGGAGATTTAGGCCCAAGAACACCAAGCCTTTGTTGACTTTCATAATCAGGCGCTTGCTGGTTGACTGGGGAATATAGTGTTCATCACTTTTTGGCCTTCAGATTATTGATCATGGCCACTTGGCATGTGGAGTGCTGAGGGTATATGATGGACATCATTTGCAAAGCCTGCACAGGAAGATGTTATGAAAAATAATATTTGAGATTTGGGTGGACCTGAGAATCGAACCCATGTCCCAAGGTTTATTGCACGCGCTTCCAACCGCTCAGCCACTTGTTTGCATCTGTTAATAAGATAAGCACTAAATATAATATATCAAATCAATTACATATGCTGGAAACGAACTAAATTGCGCGCGTATTTTAAACCGTCCAACCATATGCGTACACGTCTTCACCTCCTTCGCCTGGCCTGTAAAAATATCAAACAGATAGCGGGGGTTTTAAACCCCCACAAAGCAAAACTGCAGAAAATAACGATTAGGGCTACAGGTAACATAAAAAGGGCGCGATGATTGGGTTGAATTCGTATGGCCTTGACGAATTCAACCATGTACGTTTCAATGTCCAATTTTTCTGTATATGGAAAGCCCTAAAATTCAAGCTTCGAAACCCTAAAGTTCTTCAATGGTGGTTTTTGATTCAGAGCACCATAATCAAATTGAATTACACCAATAGCTTCAGGATGTTCCTATTAACACAAATCAACCCAAAAAATAGATTAAAAATGCATGAATAATGATATGCAATTATGGAAAAATATGCAAACCGTGGGACTTGTTGTGGATGATTCTTTGAGTGTTAGGACTCGTTCTTGGTTGCAAATTGTTCCTGGGAATGTCAGCAACGTGATTGAATCAAGAAAAGGGTGTGAATTATCCTGCAAGTGAGAATTCAGTTTTCAAATATTTCTTGAACTTTTGGAATTTGGTTCTCTCGTTTCACAGCAACTTGCCCGTTCTTATGAATAGGGTTAGGTTTCTTGCATATATGGGAAGGGAATTAGGTCAACTTTAGGCCCAAAAATCCATTGCATTCATGTTTCATTATGTGATTGCCAATCAAATCTTTTTCAACCTTTTTCTTTGATAAAACCTTGCCAATCATGAAGATTTTGATGTCCTTGATGTGTACACGAATTGCCAGCTTGCCCTGATCTCATTTGCCTCATAAAAAGATTTGAAAACCATGTTTTGATATTTTCCTACAATTAAATTAATTAAATGAATTATTAATCAATTAAAAATCCAAATAATTAATAAAAATAAGAAAATAATTCAAATTAATCTTAATGGGTCGTGCATAAGCCTTGGGTAAAGATTCAAGAAAGAATTTGAGGCCCATTAGCAAAAATGAAGTGTTTTGGGCAAAGTTGACTTTTGCAAATTCCCAAAAATTTCCCAACTTCTCCAATGCATATCTTGCTCAATTTTGAAGCTATGAACATGTTCTTGGACATTTTGGAAAGGTCTTGAAGTCCTCTAACCAATGCATTTGGTCCCATGTCATTTTGATTCACCAATCTCAAGTTATGGTCTTTGACTTAAAGTGCCTTTTTGTTGACTTTTGAAAATGACCTATAATGTAGAAATTGATAACTTTTTGTGAGAGCATTTATTGGACTTGGAGTGTGAAGATGAGTTGTAGGAAATGTTATCCCCTTCAAAATGAGCATTGGATGGGATTTTTATGATAAACCATGAAAAAGTTATGCCTTGGTCAAGTTACAGTTGACTTTTTAGCTGTCCAAAAATAGCAACTTTTTGCATCTTGATGATTTTTGAGCCATGCTTGTGGAATCATGATCAAGACTTGATCAAATGATGATTGTGGCTTAAAAATAAGATGTTGACCAAAATTTTTGACTTTTGACTGCCAAATAACCATTTTGCCCCTATAATTGACTATAAAGCAATTAGGGCTTTTGACTGTGCAATTTGATGCTGTGAGCCTTGAAATTTGACATGTGGATGCTTGATAATGTATATAGGCATATGGGACTTAATTGGACCCTTGAAAACCTCAACTTCCTTGCAAGAACCAAAACCCTAATTTTGACTGTGTTAGGAGGCAATTGGACTATGCAACCCTTGAGAGATTTTGAACCATTTGGAGGTTGATCTTGACAAATCTTGAAGAATATGGGAGGGAAAATTTTGGGGTGCAACAGTTGCCCCTGTTTAATCTTCTTAGACCTGAGGATGTAGATTGGCTGGTGTGCCTTTCGTGATTCGAAGGTGGAAGATGATTGAACACTAAAGTGCCCAGAAATTTGCACTCACATAGTGGAGTATCAGCAGCGTGATGGCGGGAATGGGCTTACAGATGCCATTTGGAGAGATGATGGATAGGAGGATGGGTTTATAGATGCCATCTGGGGATGTGACAGAGTCTTGTCGGGAATGGGCTTATAGATGCCATTTGGAGACTGTTGGTATGTGGATGGGCTTATAGATGCCATCTAGGTGTCGATCACGTAAGAGATTCCTTAGCGAGAACTTGCGTACCTGAGAAAGAAAGATAATTACCTGGCCTGTTACTGGGGTTGATCTTCAAACTCTTTATGTAGATATGCCCTGGCTGGATATAGGTATCGAATCTACAAACAATCGCTCATAGATATGCCCTGGCTAGATACAGGAATCGAATCTGGAACTTCAAAAGTTTGCTTACAGACGTGCCCTGGCTGGATATAAGTATCGAATCTACAAACAATCGCTCACAGATATGCCCTGGCTAGATACAGGAATCGAATCTGGAACTTCAAAAGGTTGCTTACAGACGTGCCCTGGCTGGATACAGGTATCGAATCTACAAACAATCGCTCACAGATATGCCCTGGCTAGATATAGGAATCGAATCTTCAAACGCTTCAGACGTGCCCTGGCTGGATACAGGAATCGAATCTGGAATTAGTCGTCAACATATATGCCCTGGCTGGATACAGGAATCGAATCTTCAAACTCTTCAGACGTGCCCTGGCTAGATACAGGAATCGAATCTGGAATTAGTCATCAACAGATATGCCCTGGCTGGATACAGGAATCGAATCTTCAAACTCTTCAGACGTGCCCTGGCTGGATACAAGAATCGAATCTGGAATTAGTCGTCAACAGATATGCCCTGGCTGGATACAAGAATCGAATCTTCAAACTCTTCAGACATGCCCTGGCTAGATACAGGAATCGAATCTGGAATTAGTCGTCAACAGATATGCCCTGGATGGATACAGGAATCGAATCTTCAAACTCTTCAGACGTGCCCTGGCTGGATACAGGAATCGAATTTGGAATTATTCGTCAACAGATATGCCCTGGCTGGATACAGGAATCGAATCTTCAAACTCTTCAGACGTGCCCTGGCTAGATACAGGAATCGAATCTGAAATTAGTCTTCAATAGATATGCCCTGGCTGGATACAGGAATCAAATCTTCAAACTCTTCAGACGTGCCCTGGCTGGATACAGGAATCGAATCTGGAATTAGTCGTCAATAGATATTCCCTGGCTAGATACATGAATCGAATCTTCAAACTCTTCAGACGTGCCCTGGCTGGATACAGGAATCGAATCTGGAATTAGTCGTCAACAGATATGCCCTGGCTGGATACAGGAATCGAATCTTCAAACTCTTCAGACGTGCCCTGGCTAGATACAGGAATCGAATTTGGAATTAGTTGTCAACAGATATGCCCTTGATGGATACAGGAATTGAATCTTCAAACTCTTCAGATGTGCCATGGCTAGATACAGGAATCGAATCTGGAATTAGTCGTCAACAGATATGCCCTGGCTGGATACAGGAATCAAATCTTCAAACTCTTCAGACGTGTCCTGGCTGGATACAGGAATCGAATCTAGAATTAGTCGTCAACAGATATGCCCTGACTAGATACAGGAATCGAATCTTCAAACTCTTCAGACGTGCCCTGGCTGGATACAGGAATCGAATATGGAATTAGTCGTCAACAGATATGCCCTGGCTGGATACAGGAATCGAATCTTCAAACTCTTCAGACGTGCCCTGGCTAGATACAGGAATCGAATCTGGAATTAGTCGTCAACATATATGCCCTGGCTGGATACAGGAATAGAATCTTCAAACTCTTCAGACGTGCCCTGGCTGGATACAGGAATCGAATATGGAATTAAATACTCACAGATATGCCCTGGCTAGATACAGGAATCGAATCTGGAATTTCAAGCGTTGATAGTAATATCTTTTGATTGACCTTTTCCTGAAAAGGCAAAACATCAGTTGTATGCAATGTTATGATGTATGAAAATGCATGATGTTCAAAAATGAATGAGATTGTGCAGTATGCACTTTATCATGTATGTAGGCAGGATGTATGAAATGTGAAATGTATATGAATGTATTTTCGTCTAGGAAAATAAATCCTTGACGAATGCCAGGAGCTTGTTGAATCCTGGGCTAATGTTTGAAGAGTAGAGTTCTTCGTTTCCGCTGGGGATGATGATCGCAAGAATAAACCAGTAGGAGAAGATGACTCCGTTGGGGAATAAACTTGGTGGAGAGATTACTCTGCGGGGAGTTACTCTGGGGGAAGAGATACTTCGCTGAGATTTGGATGATAATTCCGCTGGAGATTCCGTTGATGAGTTATGTTGGAAGAATTTGATGAACTCCGCTGGGGGATAGGAAGGACTTCGCCGAGGACGATCTTTCCGTGGTAATTAGCTGAGGATAACACAGTTATAGGCTCTGGTGGGGGATAACCTTCTGAATAAAGTCGGGGAGAGGCGTTCGTACTCTGCAGGTGATAAGCTTCCAGAATCTACTGGGGATAAGCTTCCAGAATCTACTGGGGATATGGATTCAACTCTCCTAGGGTACCTTTTGGACTGTACTGGGGAAATGGCTCCACTAGGATGTTTGAATTCCGCCGGGGAACAATCTCATATTTGTTGAGGAATATTAAGACTGCCGGGGATGCTTGCTGAGGAGCCTCTGTATACTCCGCTGGGGAATGTTGAGATCTTCTGGGGATACCCAACTTTTCCAGGGCTGAATGGGCTAACTCTGCTTGGAGAGAGCGTTACTGACTTGCTGGAGATACTGCGCCTTTTCGGGGCTGATGGGAGACCAACTCTGCTCGGGGGAGAGTATTGCTGCATCTTATCTTACTCTGCGGGGAGTGAAGGTATCCTGGTCATGTTCTTCAGCTGAACCTACCTTGGTACCTTGGTGGACGGAACAATTAGATTGCTTTAGACCACTCATTATTTCCCCTGTTTCCATTGTCACCTGTAATTAGTCCTTTGTTTCGCATGCAAATATTTATGAGTTAGCAATTAGTGTCAAATGCATATATCAAAAATGAATATTGGACGTTCTTTGCAAGACAAAACAGAAAAAAGAAAAACAATTGGCAATTTGTCTGGAAAAGATGAACTTGTATTGATTTTGAAATTTGCCTGTAAATAGGCGTTTATGTACAAGAGGCTGACGTCCTAGTAAGAGAACGCCGCCGAACAACAGAGTTTATACATTTTATGAAAAGGAAAACAAAACAGCTATGTGAAAAATCCCACTGGGTTCCAACTCTGCTATCGCCTCTATGTCTTCAAGCGTCTCATCACTTTGCTGCTTAGTTGAAGATGAAGCTGATTGTTTGATGCCATCTGAACCTGATAGCTGATACCGGATTCTGGATGCAAGGTGATCCAATGAGACATAGTATTACGCTTATCCCTAACTTTTTCCTGGACTGCCCTTTCGGGTTTTCAGTCCACCGGGATACCCATTTTTGCCCAAGCCGCCTTTTTAGGTTTTCGACTTGCCGGGTGTACAACTTTTTTTTCATTTCATCCCTTATTTTTGCCCGAACCCTTTTGGTTCGCCGGGAAGCCCTTATTTTTGCCTAGGTGTGTCAACCTAGCGGGTCTTTAATTCATGCGTAGTATTTTTTACTATGTCTGCATTGGCGGGGTGAGGAAGGTCGTCACCATCCATGGTGGTTAAAATCATAGCTCCTCTTGAGAAGATATGTTTAACCACAAATGGCCCTTCGTATGTGGGGGTCCATTTGCCCCGGGGATCACTTTGAGGAAGAATGATGCGCTTGATTACCAGGTCCCCAACTTGATACTCTTGTGGTCAGACTTTCTTGTTAAATGCCCTGATCATCCGTTTTTGATACGTTTGACCATGACAAATAGCAGTGAGTCTCTTTTCTTCAATTAGGTTTAATTGATCAAGTCGAGTCTGGATCCAGTCATCTTCGCTCAAGCCTGCATCCTTCATTATCCAGAGAGAGGGTATCTGGACTTCAATAGGCAAGACTGCCTCCATGCCATAGACCAAGGAAAAGGGAGTTGCCCCGGTTGCCGTTCTTGCTGAGGTACGGTACCCGTGAAGAGCGAACGGTAACATCTCATGCCAATCTTTATAGGTCACTGTCATCTTCTGCACAATCTTCTTGATATTCTTATTTGCCGCTTCGACATCCCCATTCATCTTTGGCCGGTAAGGAGAAGAGTTGTGGTGCTGTATCTTGAATCGCTCGCAGAGCTCAGTGATCATCTTATTATTAAGATTGGTACCATTATCCGTAATGATCCTTTCCGGGACGCCGTATCGATAGATTAGGTTGTGTCGAATGAACCGTGCCACGACGTTCTTGGTTACGGTAGCGTAGGAAGCTGCTTCAACCCACTTTGTGAAGTAATCAATCGCTACCAGGATAAAGCGATGCCCGTTGGATGCCGTAGGTCTGATCTTGCCGATCATATCAATGCCCCACATTGCAAAAGGCCAAGGTGCTGTCAAGACGTTCAGAGGTACTGGAGGAATGTGCACCTTATCTGCATATATCTGGCATTTGTGACATGTCCGAGAGTGTTGGTAACAGTTGGCTTCCATTGTGGACCAGAAATATCCTGCCCGAAGGATTTTCTTTGCCATGGTATGTCCACTGGAATGAGTTCCGAAGGTACCTTCATGCAGCTCTGCCATGATCCTTTCTGCTTCAGTCTTATCCACACAACGCAGCAAGGTTGAATCATGGTTTCGTTTGTAGAGAATACCATTGCTGAGGAAGAACTTTGCCGCGAACCTTCTCAGGAACTTCTTGTCATTGACAGATGCACCCTCGGGGTATTCTTGAGCTTCCAGGTACCTTTTCACCTCATGATACCAGGGTTTTTCAGTTACCTCTTCAACCTCAAGATCACAGCAATATGCAGGTACGTCCAATTTCCAGATAATGATCCGGGGAGCCTCGTTGTCCCATTTGACTTTGAACATAGAAGACATCGTATCCAACGCGTCCGCCAACTGATTCTCCTCTCTTGGGAAGTGTTCAAAAGTTATCTCCGTGAAATGGGGGATCAACGTCAGCACACACTCTTTGTGAGGAATGAGATTTGGGTGTTTCGTATCCCACTCGCCTTTGATCTGATTGATCACGAGAGCGGAATCTCCGAAGACACTCAGAAACTTGATCCTTAAGTCAATTGCAGCTTGAAGACCCATGATACATACTTCATACTCTGCCATGTTATTGGTGCAGTTGAAACATAGCCGGGCGGTAAGTGGAGTATGAGTGCCTTTAGGGGATATGATCACGGCGCCAATACCGTTACCTAAAGCGTTTGAGGCTTCGTCAAAGTGCATAGACCATCGGGATCCTTCCTCAGGTCCTTCATCCGGTCCAGGTACTTCACAATCAGTCACTACCATGATGTTCTCGTCTGGAAACTCAAAGTTCATAGATTGGTAGTCGTCCACTGCCTGGTGTGCCAAATGGTCTGCCAATACACTTCCCTTGATTGCTTTTTGCGTAGTGTACTGGATGTCGTATTCGGTCAAGATCATTTTCCATCTTTCTATTCTTCCGGACAAGGCAGGCTTTTCGAATATGTACTTTATTGGATCCATTTTTGAAATCAACAGAGTAGTGTGAGTCAGCATATACTGTCTTAGCCGACGAGCCGCCCATACTAAAGCGCAACAAGTTTTCTCGAGCAGTGAGTATCGGGTCTCACAGTCGGTAAACTTTTTGCTAAGGTAATAAATGGCGTGTTCTTTTCGGCCAGACTCGTCATGCTGCCCCAGCACACACCCCATTGAGCTGTTAAGTACTGTCAAGTATAGTATTAGAGGTCTCCCTTCAACTGGTGGCATAAGAATGGGTGGTTCTTGGAGATACTCTTTGATTCTGTCGAAAGCGGCCTGGCATTCATCATTCCAACGTACTACTTGATCTTTCTTTAGTAGCTTGAAGATTGGTTCACAGGTAGCAGTTAGATGTGAGATGAATCGGGCAATGTAATTCAACCGTCCTAGAAAGCCTCTGACTTCTTTCTCTGTCTTGGGAACTGGTATCTCTTGTATGGCTTTCACCTTGGCAGGGTCCACTTGAATACCTTTGTCGCTTACGACGAAACCTAGCAACTTCCCAGATCTTACCCCGAAGGTGCACTTGTTCGGGTTCAACCTCAGCTTGTACAACTTCAGACGGTCAAACAGCTTCTGTAGATGGTCAAGGTGTTCTTCTTCAGTTTGGGACCTTGCAATCATATCGTCAACATACACTTCGATCTCATGATGGATCATGTCATGAAATAAAGCAACCATGGCACGTTGATAGGTTGCCCCAGCATTTTTCAAACCAAATGGCATGACCTTGTAGCAAAAGGTGCCCCACTGAGTAACAAAGGTAGTCTTTTCCATATCTTCAGGAGCCATTTTGATCTGATTATAACCTGAAAAACCATCCATGAAGGAGAACACCTTGTCCTGAGCAGTATTGTCAACCAGAACGTCGATGTGAGGCAGGGGGAAGTCATCCTTGGGGCTCGCCCTGTTCAAATCCCTGTAGTCAACACACATTCGGACCTTACCATCCTTCTTCGGCACTGGAACTACGTTGGCAACCCACTGAGGGTAAGAAGTCACTGCTAGAAAACCGGCATCAAATTGTTTCATAACCTCAGCTTTGATTTTCTCGGACATCTCTGGACGCATACGGCGGACCTTTTGTTTAACCAGAGGGCAGTCTTCCTTGGTAGGCAGATGATGAACCATAATGTCGGTATCCAACCCAGGCATGTCTTCGTAAAACCAGGCAAAGATTTCCACATAATCATGCAGCATTTGAATCAACCGTTGTTTCACACTGAGCTCTAGATTGGCACCAATCTTGACTTCCTTTCTGTCTGTCTCAGTACCCAGATTTACCGTTTCCACTGGCTCTTCATGTGGCTGAATAGCCCTCTCTTCCTGGAGTAACAGTCTTGCAAGCTCGCCAGGTACTTCACAATCATCTTTACCTTCGTCTTCGGCTAAGTTGATCGGACATTCAAAGTCATAATTGGCAGTAGCAGAGTCGTTACCAGTGAGATCCAGAGTGGATTGGAACCTGTATAGGTGAGTGTGTGTAAATATAGCTGTTTTGCAATATATAAAGAAAGAAAGGGAGCACAAGATCTGAAATGTGAAAAACGTCCAATGTTTTTATTCATGATATATGAAAATGACAAATAATAAGCCCTCACAAATGAAGCCACGGTGCCCCGGGTAAGACACCGGGCCATAAAGTTTCAAATTATTGTTCGTTACAAATTTAAAACAAAAGAGTTCATTACTGAGTGACAAAAGTAATAGGTATGTAGTCTTTAGCGGTCCAGTTGTTTAGTCCATCATCGGTCATTGGGTAGATCCAGCTGTCGAATTCAGATTCCTCCGCATTGTCTTCAATAGCATTCACTCCTGGGTTGGTGATGAATACGGGAGGTCTTCCAATCCTTGCTTTACGTACAACCCTCTGAGCCTCTGCAGTGAAACCCAGCCCAAACTTGTCGGTCTTCGGAGTAAAATCAGGAAGTCGGCCCCAGTTTGCACACTCACCCTTCTCAATCACAGCCCGGGCATCCTTTAAGGAAGCCATCTTCAAAGGAGAGTCTTCTTCAGTCACAGTCTCTGCTGATGCCAACGTCTGAGGCACCTCTTCAAAGTGCTGAAAGGGGGTCTCAATGAACTCCCCATCCATCTCTATGTACCGGAACGAGTTAAGATGGCTGACCATGTATTCTTCCTCCCCCTGAACTGTAACAATCTTCCCTCTGACCGAGTACTTAAGCTTTTGATGTAGAGTGGAGGTCACAGCTCCAGCCTTGTGGATCCAAGGACGACCCAGTAAACAAGAATAGGATGGACGAATGTCCATCACATAGAACGTTGAATCAAAAACTTGAGAACCAACCCTGATTGGAATGTCCACTTCACCATGTACCATCCTCTTCGACCCGTCAAAGGCCCGGACAATAATGTTACTAGGCTTGAGCTCTAAACCCTCACAATCCAACCTGTCTAGGGCCTTCTTGGGTAATACGTTCAACGAAGAACCAGTGTCTACCAACACATGGGCAAGAGTAGTGCCCCTGCATTCAATGGAGACATGCATGGCGTCATTATGGTTCTTTCCCTTAACGGTCAGATCAGCATCAGAGAAACCCAACCCATTGTCAGCGGTTAAGTTGGCCACACAATCAGTAAATTGATCAGCAGACGTTTCTTGTGGCACATGGGCCGTCTTCAGGAAGGAAATCAGGGCCTTGGCATGGGCCTCTGAACACAACAACAGTGATAGCATAGAGATCTTAGAGGTGGTGTGCCCCAGCTGTTCAACGACATTGAAATCACTCTTCTTGATAATCTTGAGAATCTCTTCCATCTCTTGCTAGGAGGCTTCAACATTAACAGTCTTCGGTGCCTCCATCTGGGCAGGCACATTAGTAGCAATCTCTTTTCCCCGAGTGTCATATGACTCGGCCGCAGGGGTAGAAACTTGATCAGGAGGGGAAACAGGCACACTGGTAGGTGTGATAACAAGAGGTCTCTGAATAGCTGGAGGTGCAATATCAGGCGAGAAGAGCCTGCCACTGTGAGTAACTTTAGCAGGACGGGTGATGTTACTGATGCCGGTACTAGTATTGAACTCTTGTTCACTTCGAACACATACACATCTGCCCCATAGTGCCACGGGACAACTTTGTCAGATTTATAGGGGAGGGGCCCCAGAACAGTGATAATGATAGGAGCAATCTTCTGAACAGGCATAATTTGGACGGGCCTCCTCGGGGGAGCCTTGGTAGGATTGTTGAAAATGGTGACAACAGACACTTCTTCAGTAGGGATAACAGGAACAACAATCTTCTCGAACAAGATCTCTTTGTTATCCATCAGGTTTTGGATGCCTGACTTCAACAAAGGACAACCAGCAGGTGAAACAGCACATAGAAGGCAACCTTTACCACATCCCGGAAATAAACTGGCCAATAACAGGTTCCTCTTGACATCCAATAACGGAGCAACAATATCTTCCACAGAGGCCACATACCGATCTTCTTCCACAACACTCACTCCATGATGGGGCATGGGAGCAGTCACAACATTGGGCCTTTCGGGCGCCTCGAACTGTATTTCCTTAGCATCGATAAGGTCCTGGACCTTATTCCTTAGAGCCCAGAAATCATCAGTAGAATGCCCCGGGCTATCAGAGTGATAAGCACAGCGGGCGTTGGGGTTATACTTCAGAGATGTTGTGTTTACCACCTTTGGAGCTTCTTTGACGGTTACCAGATTGGTTGACAACAGTTGCGGCAGTATCTGAGAGAGGGTCATACTAAGCCGAGTGTACTGCCTTTTGGGTCTCTCACCCCTTGGTTGGTTGTATTGCTGAGGAGCAGCAGCAGGCTTAGAAATAACCACCGCGTTGATAGCTTGGCGGCGTTCCGGTTTATTTTGTCTTCTGGGACCATACACAGCATTAGCTTCCTTCTTGAAAGGCTTCTTTTCAGAACTTGAGGATGCACCTTTCTGTATCTTCCCCGACTTCATACCAGCTTCTATCCTCTCACCAGTCAGAATGAGGTCTGTAAACCCTGCAGAAGAATTACCAATCAGGTGGTTGAAGAACGGCCCAGACAGGGTCCCCAAGAACATGTCCACGAGTTCACGGTCAGTCAACGGTGGCTGCACCCTGCCAGCCAGGTCTCTACACTTTTGCGCGTACTCCTTAAAACCTTCTCCCGATCCTAGCGACATACCCTTGAGTTGGGTACGTGTAGGAGCGAGGTCGGCATTGTACTGATACTGCTTATAAAAAGCAGTAGCCAAGTCCTCCCAGTTTCGAATACTGGCTCCATCCAGCTGATAGAACCACTCGAGTTGAGCCCCTGAAAGGCTATCCTAGAAGAAATGGATCCATAAGTTCTTGTCTGCAGTATACGGTTGGATCTTCCGCACATAGGATCTGAGATGCAGTTTAGGGCAGGAAGCCCCGTCATACTTTGCAAAAGAAGGTGCCTTGAACTTGTGTGGGATCACCACCCCCGAAGATAAACCCAGATCTCCGAAATCCAACCCAGGCACATGTTGAATCTCCATGGCACTCAGACGGTCCTCTAGTTGCTTGTACCTGTCCTCAGCAGGAGGGTACTGTTCATCATTGAAATCCGTCTCGTTGTCAGAGACCACAGGACTAGGAACCCTCCCCCTCGGGGACTGCCTTTCCCTACAGAGGAAGCAGCTTGATCAGCCTCATTATGCAGTGTATTACCAAACCTCCGTCCAGTGTTGAACAGTACCGTTCTCTTCTTCTTCTTCACCAGCAGAGCCTTCAATTCCTCTTGACCTTGGGCTAAGCTCATGATCAACTCTTGGAACTGGGCGTTCTGAGCCTAGAGGGCCTTGATGGATTGCTCAGTAGATGATTCAGGATTCATGATGAGACTGCTGAAATAAACAGCGAAGAAGATTAAGCAACTTGTAGGAAAAGAGTACCTGTTATGCACATGATGCATGATATGTTATTTATGCAATGCATTCAAGGGTTCGAAAGTTCAAATTTGTTGTAGACAAAAAGGAACACACGTTATTATTAAGAAATAATCTGTTCAGTACATCAAGGCCTCATGGGCAAAACATTACAAAATAATTTAATCCCAAAATACATTGCGCATCCTCTTTGGAGCTATGTAAGTATTGAGAGTCTTTTCCTCGTGCAGTAGGTGGGTGAGCTCCAAGACCTTCTTCTCACTGGCATGTAGACTGGATTCAAGAGAATTCCGTTCTTCCTTGAGTTGGATCCAGCTCTTTTGCATTTCCTCCCAAGATGTTGGCATGTCAGGATGTTGAATGGTGTAGGGCACCTCTCCTTCCATGACTGGCTCTTTCATTACAGGGAGAACATGAGGATATGGCATCACCAACTTCTGGGAGCGGGCTCGTACCCACTTGAGATAAGGCTCCAAGGGGATGGAGTTCTTGTGCCCCAGTGTCTTGCTATCTACCCTGTTGGGCATCCTCCAAGCTCTGATAAATCTCTGACGAAGTCCTTGTGCATCGTTGTTGAAGTAAAAAACTATGTCAGGAAGCAACATGTCGTGAGGGCCATCCCTCCGAGCATATCCAAACTGTCTCAAAGCCAAACATGGGTTGTAAGTAATACCGAGGACACCAATGTATATCAGCATGCGTAAGAGTCATCAACCATTGTGACCATCTCAAACCCCGCTCGTTCTTCAAAACTGATTGTGGAAGGTGCGAAATAAACCACCTTGCCAGGAGAGGAGTGCAGCACATAAGAACACCTCTTTTTCTCATTGTTCGAGTGTAACATGAGTGAAGGATGTCCCCAAGCAACGTAGGTATAGGATTCCTGGCCATGAAGATCTTGACAGCATTGATATCTATAAGCTGATCTGGATTCGGGAACAACACCATCCCATAGACAAGGAGTGCCACAACTTCTTCAAAAGCTTGTAGGTCAAGGGAATTCCAACATTCTTGGGCCTTCTCAAACAGGAACTTTGCCAAGAATCCTTTGATACCACTTCTAACTTCCCAATGTCTCTTGATGTCAGATGGTTGTAGACGTAATGCTTTAGCAACCTCTTCAAGTTTTGGTTCCCTTTCCGTACCATTGTAGGGTAGTTGATTAAGAATAGGAACCTTCAGAAGTTGAGAAAACTCTTCCAATGTAGGCACCAATTGATAATCCGGGAAAGTAAAACAGTGGTGCAAAGGGTCAAAGAACTGGAACAACACTTTCACCATATCCTCTTCAATGTTGGTGTTGACCAAGCTGATGAGTCTACCATGCTTTTCACTGAAAGAAGAGTTCTCGAGAATCCTGGATGTAAGTTCCTTAAGCTGAGGAGGAACCCTTACAAGGTTGACCTGAATTGTCTTTCTGCGGATAATTTCCATGTCCTACAAAACAAGAACAAAGATGAAGATTCGAACCCTTGAAGTGGTTAGTAAATGCATATGATGCTGTATGGTGTTATGATGTTATGATAAAAACACACCACAAGTATCCACAAAGGCAAACATGATAAGGCACACAAGTCACACAAGACAACCCTTAGAGTTTGGGCCAGCATGGGGTCTAGGTACTACCCTCTTGAAGTTAGTGGGCTCAAAACCTGTCCTATCAAAAGTAACCGGGTTCTAAGGAGCTCAATATCATTGGGTTGTTTTCTATGTTCATTGTTTTGATTTAGCCACTGAACTGGTGATCAAAATATTCCAAGAAAATAACCCTCAATGAGTGTAGTATCGAGTATCAACCAACTTCGGACTGCACCAAATTCGGTCATCTCACTACCCTAAAGAGGCCAGGATGGTCAAGTAAGGTTCCTAAGGTCAGTTGATGCTTCACGACACCACGCGGCGGCCCCGTACTCTCCTTGACTTGACTCAAGGGTTACCGGTACTCACCAAAGTGCCACATCAACGTAGCAACTGCTTCAACGGTGTCGGTATACCCCGCACAGTTCCCTCACAGTTTGTTGCTACCTAAAAGGTTTCCCCCAGATCTGGGTTAGGATCTATAAAACTCCCAAAACATGCCCACAATATTAAAGCAAACAGACAAGCAATTGAAAACATAAGAGTGGTCTAATCCTAAGGTACACCTCACTTTAAGTTTCCCCAGCAGAGTCGCCAGTTCTGTGATCGGTGGAAATAGAACTGACTGTTTAAAGCTGGTTCGCGAAATGTCGCGGTAAGCAAGAGTCGCCACCGTCTTTTATGTTCTCCAATATGGAAAAGACAAAAGCACAGCAAAATTCCTTCTTTGAGAATGTTTCTCGGTTCGGGAGGTAGATTTATAGAAAGGGAAGGTGTTAGCACCCTTTCTATCCATGGTTATCCATGGGCTCTTAGGTACTTGCTCTCATGTTTTCAAAAGTGTTTGCTTTTCAAATGTGTGTGGGTTTTGAAAAAAGTTTCGTTGAAAAATTTCTAAGTAACTCTTGTATCTGTCCTCAAGAGTGTATGAAAAATTTGTTTTGAAATCTTTTAGAAAGTGTCAGTGTGAAAAGTATTTTTGTTTGTTTTTTGAGAGAGCAAGTACCCATGAGTCATCTACCTACCCTAAGGAATTAGGCTGTGTAAGAGTCCTTTAGATAGTGCTATCCCACCATTGAGAGGTAGGTAGCACCATCGTTGGAGTTATTCGGGTCAATTCGATTGTAGGGACAGTGTGGTCACCGAAGCAATAGTAGGACGCCTTAGAAGTAACCCTAATGTCCTAGATCCTTTTTATCCGAGGCAACCGTTTCGAGGCAACTGGATCTTTAGACAGAAGGGTGACCTCTAAAACACCCTATACTTGACGACCACGTTCGAGGCAACGAGTGAGGCGTACCCTAGAAGTGGCATGTGCTTTGTGTATTGTTTTCATGTTAAGATTTATCTTTAATCATGCAATTGTGAGCTACGAGTTGTTTTTAATTATTCACACATTCTTCCATGCATTTTTAACAGTGCGGAAAATAAAATACGGAAATATGAATCTACGCTATTACAAGGCGCGAGTCTATACATCGCCAAAGACAAAAACCCGTTTTGATAAAGTGCGGAAAGTAAAGAAAACGGTAAACCCTAATTACTATTAAATTCTGGAAGCAGTTACATAAGTAATCAAAAATAAAAAATAACGCGCGAATAGAAAGTAAACCAGGACGTCCTAGGGTTTTGACCCTTTTGAGAAAATATGAGTTCTTTGGTACTTTGCATTTATTTGAAATTAAACCTAAAACTAACTAATTAATTAATAAATAAAAAAATGTTTTTGTGTTTTTTTAATATTTTTATATTTTTAATGAAAATAAGAATAAAGAAGTTAAAAGTCAAAAGAAACCCTAATTCTAAGTTTATTTTAATTATTTAAAAAAATGTCAAAGTTAACCTAATTAACTAAATTAATTAATTTACATTTTTATTTACAAAGATAATAATAATTAATAAGAATAATGATAATGAGAAAATGTGATTGAAACTTGTCAAGCCCTAATTCTACATGATTTTATTTATTTATGAAAAAGGTGAAAATTAAGCCTAAATTAAACTAAGTTAATTGTTAATATTTATTTACAAAAATAATAGTTAATAGTAAAAATAATAAATAATAAAAACATTTACAATTTTGATTTCTGAATTTATTATGAAAAATTAATTTATTGGTTAATAATAATAATTAATAATGATTAAAGAAAAATTAGTAAAAGAATTTAAAAAGAGAAAAAGAAAATAATGAACCAGGGGGGGTTTGAAGGCCCAGATGGAGGTGTGATTCTGGAGATTTAGGCCCAAGAACACCAAGCCTTTGTTGACTTTCATAATCAGGCGCTTGCTGGTTGACTGGGGAATATAGTGTTCATCATTTTTTGGCCTTCAGATTATTGATCATGGCCACTTGGCATGTGGAGTGCTGAGGGTATATGATGGACATCATTTGCAAAGCCTGCACAGGAAGATGTTATGAAAAATAATATTTGAGATTTGGGTGGACCTGGGAATCGAACCCAGGTCCCAAGGTTTATTGCACGCGCTTCCAACCGCTCAGCCACTTGTTTGCATCTGTTAATAAGATAAGCACTAAATATAATATATCAAATCAATTACATATGCTGGAAACGAACTAAATTGTGCGCGTATTTTAAACCGTCCAACCATATGCGTACACGTCTTCACCTCCTTCGCCTGGCCTGTAAAAATATCAAACAGATAGCGGGGGTTTTAAACCCCCACAAAGCAAAACTGCAGAAAATAACGATTAGGGCTACAGGTAACATAAAAAGGGCACGATGATTGGGTTGAATTCGTCTGGCCTTGACGAATTCAACCATGTACGTTTCAATGTCTAATTTTTCTGTATGTGGAAAGCCCTAAAATTCAAGCTTCGAAACCCTAAATTTCTTCAATGGTGGTTTTTGATTCAGAGCACCATAATCAAATTGAATTACACCAATAGCTTCAGGATGTTCCTATTAACACAAATCAACCCAAAAAATAGATTAAAAGTGCATGAATAATGATATGCAATTATGGAAAAATATGCAAACTGTGGGACTTGTTGTGGATGATTCTTTGAGTGTTAGGACTCGTTCTTGGTTGCAAATTGTTCCTGGGAATGCCAGCAACGTGATTGAATCAAGAAAAGGGTGTGAATTATCCTGCAAGTGAGAATTCAGTTTTCAAATATTTCTTGAACTTTTGGAATTTGGTTCTCTCGTTTCACAGCAGCTTGCCCGTTCTTATGAATAGGGTTAGGTTTCTTGCATATATGGGAAGGGAATTAGGTCAACTTTAGGCCCAAAAATCCATTGCATTCATGTTTCATTATGTGATTGCCAATCAAATCTTTTTCAACCTTTTTCTTTGATAAAACCTTTCCAATCATGTAGATTTTGATGTCCTTGATGTGTACACGAATTTCCAGCTTGCCCTGATCTCATTTGCCTCATAAAAAGATTTGAAAACCATGTTTTGATATTTTCCTACAATTAAATTAATTAAATGAATTATTAATCAATTAAAAATCCAAATAATTAATAAAAATAAGAAAATAATTCAAATTAATCTTAATGGGTCGTGCATAAGCCTTGGGTAAAGATTCAAGAAAGAATTTGAGGCCCATTAGCAAAAATGAAGTGTTTTGGGCAAAGTTGACTTTTGCAAATTCCCAAAAATTTCCCAACGTCTCCAATTCATATCTTGCTCAATTTTGAAGCTATGAACATGTTCTTGGACATTTTGGAAAGGTCTTGAAGTCCTCTAACCAATGCCTTTGGTCCCATGTCATTTTGATTCACCAATCTCAAGTTATGGTCTTTGACTTAAAGTGCCTTTTTGTTGACTTTTGAAAATGACCTATAATGTAGAAATTGATAACTTTTTGTGAGAGCATTTCTTGGACTTGGAGTGTGAAGATGAGTTGTAGGAAATGTTATCCCCTTCAAAATGAGCATTGTATGGGATTTTTCGGATAAACCATGAAAAAGTTATGCCTTGGTCAAGTTATAGTTGACTTTTCAGCTGTCCAAAAATAGAAACTTTTTGCATCTTGATGATTTTTGAGCCATGCTTGTGGAATCATGATCAAGACTTGATCAAATGATGATTGTGGCTTCAAGATAAGATGTTGACCAAAAATTTTGACTTTTGACTGCCAAATGACCATTTTGCCCCTGCAATTGACTGTGAAGCAATTAGGGCTTTTGACTGTGCAATTTGATGCTGTGAGCCTTGAAATTTGACATGTGGATGCTTGACAATGTATATAGGCATATGGGACTTAATTGGACCCTTGAAAACCTCAACTTCCTTGCAAGAACCAAAACCCTAATTTTGACTGTGTTAGGAGGCAATTGGACTGTGCAACCCTTGAGAGATTTTGAACCATTTGGAGGTTGATCTTGACAAATCTTGAAGAATATGGGAGGGAAAATTTTGGGGTGCAACAGGTGCATTCTCTGTTTGGATAATGCGCTCCATATTAGCAATCATGTAGGTGGCACCATTAACTGGACGGTTCTGCGAAGCACAATACATGATGAAAAGCTCATCACATGACACAGCTATAACATTCTGCTCTTCTCCGAAGAGGGTGTGGGCAATGATTTTGTGGAAGTACCTAATAGCAGGGTTATGGATGGACTCCGAGTAAAGATCATTTGGCTCAGGATGGTTGTTTCCAGTAATACTACCCCGGAAGTAATCAAGGTCATGATCTAGCATTAGTTCTTCTTGGGTCATGGTGAAAACATCAGGGCCATTAGGGAATCCTAACAGATCGGAAAACTCCCTATGATTATAGCGGTAGTCCATATTAAACATTCTGAAGGTGATCAGCCCGCGGTTGAAACCTAACCCATGGTTTGGCAGATAACTTAGTGTGCTCAAAAATTCAAGGGTCAGCTTACGGTAGGTACAATAGCGTCTCCGAATTGGAGCAACGTCCCAACCTATTTGGTTAAGCAGATACATAACGCTCTCACGAATGCCTAAGGCATTCATCGCGTGGTCGTCATCATAAATGGTTGGACGCATCTCTCGCTCAGCTAGATCCTCAAAGCGCCTTCTCTGATGCCTACCTCTCAGGGTTATGTTCATGTAGTTCCTACGTGCCATGGAGCTAAAAAAAATAAAGCTAATGAATTACCCTGAAAATAATTAATAAATGTATGAAAAACTAAGTTAGTATTTTCAGGTTAAAATGCCGAAGTTAATTAAAAGAAAAAGAGGTTCAAATAAAAAGAAATAAAGAATGCAACATAAAAATTGAAAGATTAAAACAAAGTTAAAAAATAAAAAGCATATCAAAACAACAAAAACAATTAAAAGTAAACATGGGTTGCCTCCCATGAAGCGCTTTTGTTTTATGTCGATGGCTTGACAGACAGTACCTATTTAGTTAGGTATCGGGGTAGGTGGCTCACTTAATTGTAGATAAGCCGAATAGTTTAGATTTTCGACGGTAAAATAATGCTTCAAACGCTGGCCATTGACTATAAATGGTTCTATGGAATTTCCTTTAATTTCTATCGCACCACTGGGGAAAACTTTATTAATTTCGAATGGTCCTGACCACCTGGAACGTAATTTACCCGGAAAGAGTTTCAGTCTAGAGTTGAATAAGAGTACAATGTCTCCTTCCTTAAATTCTTTTCTTGAGATACACTTATCATGCCATTTTTTTGTTATCTCCTTATATATTCTAGCATTTTCATAAGCGTCTAAACGCAATTCTTCTAATTCATGGATATCTAATATTCGTTTCTCGCCAGCAGTCCTGTAATTTAAGTTAAGAGTTTTAACAGCCCAATAAGCTTTATGTTCTAGTTCTACTGGAAAATGACAAGATTTTCCATAAACTAATTTAAACGGCGTTGTTCCTATAGGGGTTTTAAAAGCTGTCCTATATGCCCAAAGAGAATCATTTAGCTTGGAGGACCAATCCTTTCTAGATGTGGCTACGGTTTTCTCAAGGATTTGTTTAATTTACCTATTTGACACTTCCACTTGTCCACTTGTTTTAGGATGGTATGGTGTGGCTATGCGATGTTTAACGCCATATTTTGAAAGTAGTTTTTCGAAAATTCTAGAGATAAAATGGGAACCACCATCACTAATTACTAATCTTGGTACACTGAATCGTGGGAAGATAAGATTCTTGAATAGTTTAAGTACCACTCGTGTATCGTTTGTGGGTGCAGCGACGGCTTCAATCCATTTTGATACATAATCAACAGCTACCAGTATATACTTATTTCCAAGGGATACGGGAAACGGTCCCATGAAATTAATTCCCCATACATCGAAAATTTCAACTTCGAGAATCCCTTTTTGCGGCATTTCGTCACGTCTAGATATATTTCATGTGCGCTGACATCTATCACAATTCATAATTGTTGCGTGGACATCTTTCCATAAGGTAGGCCAAAAAAGACCAGCTTGTAGTATTTTTGCACAAGTTTTCGAAGTGCTAGCATGTCCACCATAAGGGGTGGAATGGCAATGAGCTATGACGTCGTCCACTTCATCGTTAGGAACACAGCGACGGTAGATACCATCAGCGCCTCTTTTAAAGAGTAGTGGTTCATCCCAAAAGTATTGTCTAAGATCATGGAAGAATTTCTTTCGCTGTTGGTACGTTAAATTGGGTGGTAGAACACCGACGACTAAGTAGTTTACAAAATCAGCGTACCATGGTAATGTGGTGTTGGTACATATGTATTTAAAAATTAATGTTTCGTTACCACTATCTGGGTCGAACCCCAACTCTCGCATGCAGGTTCTTTCCTTAATTAATTTCCCACTCTCATGGCAAAATCGTGTTAAACATCCTTTCACTCTCGTGGCAAGGGTAGTTAAATTAAATATGGAAATTGGAAACCAGAAATTATTTATAAAAGATTTTAGCCAAGTTATCACCGAACTCCTTCGGTGCTTAAGAGTCACATACCGGTACAAACAAAATTAGCCAGACATAATGTATTTAGCAAACATGCAACATGAAATACAATTCATAAAAATAATCAACATAGCATATAAACAATAAGAATCGAATTGCATAAAAAACCTGTAATTATATTGTCGTGGTAATCTTGAATTCGTACAGTAGCTTTTGCGATATAATTGATCGAAATATAGAACTAAGTGTGTTAATCCTCCGATGTGAAGAATTAACACTTTAGGAAACTGAAAGTTACAGAGGCTTGAAAGGAAAATAATATGGTTTAAAAACAAGAAAACAAAGTAATGTAATACAGAAGGAAATTATGGTTCTGAAACAAATTCTCCGACCCCTTCAAAGTGAAATCTTCAACAAATATATAGGCTCTCTCTTGTAACTGTCACGTTCCATTATTTCAGTAAGTGCGCTAAATTCTCAACTGATGGAATGAGGTCGTGTAGACTTCGTGTGGGATGCTTTGTGGTTTACTGCATAGACTGAGTTTTCAAGGTGTTACGTTCGTAATGCAAATCATCACGTCGGTAACAGCTTAGGCCTTTTGTTACGTTCGTAACGTGTTACGTTACGTTCGTAATAGTGTATGCTAGGTGTAACGTTCGTAACGCTAGGCATTGAGCTCGTAACGCTCTTCTGGTGTGAGCTTTTTAGCAGAATGTCATTTTTCCTTCTTTCTTCTTGCCATTTCTTAGCTTGTTGTGCTCCTTTTAGCTTATTTGCCATCTTATGCCTTGGAAAATATAATTTACTTGAAAACAAATAAAAATACCTTCGTGATGCATATTATTCGATAAAAACGTACAAACAACTAGTGTAAATTAGGCCTAAAGAGCGATACGTTTTCGTGTTATCAAGCTCCGAGGTTCATCTTGAGGTATAAAACTAAATCACAAGCCCAATAGCCCAAAATTCCAAGTTTGATCATTTTTAGTTTCATGCATTTGCTCAAATTTTCCCAACTTGCACTAGTCATAACTCTCAATTTTCATCATTTGAGGGTTATCTTGGACTTTTTGGAAAACTCAAGATATCCTCTACAATCTCTATTTTGTTCATTTTTGCATTTGAAGATTTATCTTGATGTAAGTTGCCTAGACAAAAGTGTCTTTTTGTTGACTTTTGAAATGACCTATAATGTATTGGCCCATATATCTCAAATGAAGCATTTTTGGACTTCAACTTAGATAAATAAAGTTGTAGAGAATTGAATTTCCTTCAAAATGAGCTTTGGTTGAGGAAAATATGATGAAGCATGTGAAAGTTATGCTTGGTTAAAATTTAGTTAACTTCTCCTAAAGAAAACCCTAATTTGGTAACTCTTGACTTTTGGTGAATTGAGAGTTTTCTTGATGAGTTATGATCAAACCCTTATAAAATTATGAATATGACTTCAAAATTTTTATGTTGACCAAAAATCTTGAAGTTTGACTGTATGTTGACCACAATTGACTTTTTGTCCAATATAGTTGATTTTCAGTCATCTGAGCCATTGACTGAGCAAACTTGTGATGCAAGGCATGGAAATTGGTATGAGAATTCTTGAAGACATGTAAGAAACCATGAAATCCCCTTGAGGCCTTAGAAAACTAATCTTTCTTGATAAAAGTGAAACCCTACTTATAAGTCCATTGCTTAGGAGGAGAATTTGTCTGATCAATTCTTGAGTAACCTTGAGCAAATGAAAACCATAGGAGAATGTATTAAAGAAATGAGAGGGAAAATTTTGGGATACAACAATTTCCATATGTGAGTCGAAATGGAGTAGTCCTTGTTGCTTCTTTTGGTGAAGTTTTACATGCATATAGAGCTTGATCTAGTGTTTTGTGCCAATTCTTTAGTTTCTTTCCTACATGCTTCTTGATCAGACTAATTATAACTTTATTGGCTGCTTCGACCTAGACATTTGCCTGGGCATAGTAAGGGGTAGAAGTTAGCAACTTAATTCCAACATCATTTGTAAAATCTTGCATATTTCTACTAGTAAAGACTGATCCTTGGTCGTTTGTAATTGTCTCTGGAACTCTAAACCTACACATAATGTGTTTTTGGATAAAATCTATGATAGCTTCTTGGTCGACATTTACTAATGTTACTGCTTCAACCCATTTTGTGAAATAATAAATTTCAACTAGAATATATCTTTGTTGTTTTGATGAAGCTGGCCTTATTTCTCCAATTATATCTAATGCTACTGCTTCTCGAAGCCTAGGGGTTCATCACCGTAGATGCAGTCCAGACGTTGTTTATCGACGTTATCTCCATCCATTTTTTGCATATCTGGTGGTTTTGGTTCCATAACCAAAATGGTCCCTTCTTCTGGGACTTGAGAATTATTGGCTTCGACAACCATGTTTTCTATTTCAGCCTCTAAAGTCGAATTTAAATTGTTTTCGGTTATGTATGCCGAAATTCTTTTTAGAGCTTCTAGCTCAGGCATCATCATCAGAAATATCACCCCAGCCTATCGGCCGGATTCCATTATAAAATGTTTCTTCTAAAGGCTCAACATCCCAAGTAAACTCATGAGTCTCATGCAGCTTTAAGGAAACAAATGTTTTATCCAAGTTTTGGTAAACATTTTCAGTAGGATAGAAAGGAGAAATATGGGCTAACTTTCTCTCAAATTGTTTCTTACCAACATTATTGACGTCGGCCATGAAATATCCCTGATCAGCCTCAATATTTTCTATTATACCATCTTCTCTCCAAATCACCAAATGCTGATGCATGAAAGATGGCACAACTCCCACACCATGTAGCCATTCTCTTCATACTAAAAGATTATAACTTGGCTTGGCATTAATAACCATGAATATGGTCAGCCATGTTATTATGCCGACAGTAATATCCACTTGGATCACTCCCATGGTGTTTTCTGTCTTGCCTCCATAATCTGACAAGACTACATTATGAGACTGTATATCGGTATCATATTTGCCAATTTTTTTCAATATATGGTGTGGCATTATGTTCACAGTAATGCCACAATCTATCAAAACTTTATTGATAGTTATCCTCTCCATTTTTGCTCTAATTAAGAGAGGCTTCAGATGGCTCTTCATGGGACCACTTGGCTTTTCAAAAAAAGCATCTTGGTTCTCTACAGAATGATTATTCATAACAAAATAGCATGTTTGATTATATAAAGCCATTTCTTCAGCATCCGCATCTGCCGAATCATCAACATCAATGAGGCAATCATACTCAGCTGGTAAAATCGACACCATGTTCACTAAAATATTCAAACTCTCCTATGAATTTTATTTGAAATCATCAGTAGCTTCGTCAGAACTTTTGATGATTGGTCGACGAAAAAATTCTTTTATACGCTCTTTTGCAGTTATGTTGTCTTTCACCATATATTTATTTCCAAAACCCTATTTTCTTCCAGCAGTTCTCTCAGCATTTCCTTTAGAAGCCTTTCTCTCAGCATGCTTACGACGCTGAAAGCGCCTCCACTGGGTCCTTGTCATAGAGTTTTTACCTATATAATTCTCAGAAACATGACTTTTCTTCTCAGACTTGAACATTTGTCAGTAGTTTATGCCCATCTTTCCCTTGTCTCTGGCCGTGGCAACACCCTTTGGTGTCGCCATCTTTCCCTGAGGCTTTATCTAGTGCCTTTAGGAACATTGGCTGACGGAAGGAAACTCCTTGGCATGGACTGACAGTTTCCCATAGCCTTTCTTGGAGCTTCTTCTTTGCGTGGGTGGAAATTCTGATTAAAGAACATGCCTTTGGCTTTCTCCAGCTGTAATCTCTGAAAATTTTCAGCAGCAATTTTGTCAGTTAGAGTGCCACATCTAGGGCACAAACAAGCTTGTGAGCTCTTATTCTTGCACCGATACAAGAAGTCTAGCAAATCCTCTTCAGGCTCAGGGGAGACGTCAGCCAAGTCCACATCAGGACTTTTGTTAGTTCCCTCTACCATGTTTGAATTAGCAAACTCAGTCATTTCCACCATGTTTATCTTGATTGGGTCGATAAACAATGCTTCTTCTTGCTAAAGAGGGTCGACATTGGTTTTCATCTTTCTACTGGAAAATTTCAGCCTTCCTTCCTGAAGTGTTTTTTGCACAAGATCCTTGAAAAGAAAACATTGTGAGGTTGTGTGATGAAGATAATTATGATATTTACAAAAACCTATTTTCTGTCATTGTTCCAATGGTGGTAATTTATCACCTGGAGGCACTAAGATCTGACCATCATTAACTAGCAAATCAAACATTTCTTCACATTTAGTGACATCAAAAGTATAAGTCTTTGCTGGAAATTTTGGATTATTTTCGATAGGGTTTTTTCCTTTGGAAGGAAATAATAATTTACATTCATATGAAGGCTCTGGCTTCATCTCATCCATGTCGACCTCTACCTCTGTAAGTGAGATATAATTATCCTCATAAATAGGATATGTGTCATCAAAATTTGCAAAGGCTACTTTTACTTTTTTTGCCTTTGTATATATGACTTTCTCTAGTCTCAGATGTTCAAGTTGTCAAACTCTATCAGCTAGCTGCGACATGATTTTCATATAGGTTGGATCTATTTTCTTCCCAATGGTGTAATCCAAACCTCCTGCAGCCATTTGAACAATTTCTTGTTCATACACCTAAGTGAAGCACCTTGCTTTCAACAAATGGAACCTATTTAAGTAATCATCAATACTCTCTACAAACCTTCTTTTTATATTTGATAATTCTACCAAACTAATGTAAGTCTCAGAGTGCCTAAGAGGGGGGGGGGGGGGGATGAATTAGGTCTTATAAAAATTTATTCGGTTTTATGAGAATGCTTGGTAGTAATTTTGGTTAAGTGTTTGAAGGTTTTGTTTATATCTTTATCTTTTCTTGATTATGGTGATGAAAATGATAAATGCGGAAAAGTAAAGAACACGGTGATATATCCTGGTTCCCCTCACAATCCGAGAGTACTCCAGTCCCCTTTCCAACATGAAAGAGATTTCACTATAGTTAGAATGATTGTACAGCCTATGCTTACTATCTAACCTATAGGGTGATCAAAGGTTCTTAACACCTTTAAAACCAAACAAACACTAATGTGAATGAAGAACAATCCTCTTCAAATCACAACACTTACTTCCAACAATCCTGGATAGTAAGGGAATAAATTCTTTAAGTAATACAGTGATTTAGTTTGAAGTATATGGAGAGCTTTATCAATCTTCAATTGATTTTCTTCTTCAAGATAAAAACAATTCTCAACAATGTATATAAATATTCACAATGTATGAATGAAACTTGTAATGATAATGAAAGTGTATATGGCAAGTTTCACAAAATTATGAACACATGAAAGTTTATGTTCAAAAAGAATGAATGAGAAAATTGTTAATATGAAGAAGGTTTTTGTTAATTTGAAAATTTAAGCTTTGTTGTATATTTTTTGAAATAAGAAAATCTGCATTTTATAAAGTTGTAAGAACCTCTTCATTCATGCCAATTCATATGAAAAGTTGCAATGCATTCATGAAAAGATACCACTTAAAAAATGTTCAAAAAACAAAGTAAAAGCTGCACTGGTTCGCTAGGAACCGGTTCCGACACTGACAGAACCCGGTTCTTAGTGAACGTTATAAGTTGGAATTCAAAAATATCACGCAGGAACCGGTTCCCCTATTGGTACAACCCGATTCCTGGTACAAAATCCAGGGACATGTTTTTTGAGAAATTCTGGAACCCGGTTCCCTGTTAGGGAGGAACCAGTTCCTAAAGCTTTATTTTCAAAAATACTTTTTGAAAGATATTTCAAACAAAGTTTTTCTTGATGTTAAAATTATGGAATATGTATATGTTGATGAATGCATATTGTGAACATCTATATTCAATATTTTAAGAATTATTTATACCATATTGACATTTGATGATTCTTCAATAATTCTTCAATAATCTTCAAGACTTTTATTTGATGTTGATAAGCTTTTTGCACATCCTTTGAAAGTTGATGTCCATGTTGTCTTCATCAAAACACATGCTTTAAATATGACTTGAGAAGCTTGCAATTACAACTAATTTTTCGAATGTCCATCATAAAATTGTTCATGAAAAAGCTTTTCCAACTTAGTCTATGAATCAATTGTATTTGGGGGCAGGTTAGTAACCATGTGAATGATACCTTAGTAAGGGATGAAGGAAAAAATTGTACCCGTAGGTTTTCATTATTCTCCATATTCCTTGACTCAGTTAAATATTTAGCAATGTGTTCTACTGTCGACTCACCAGATTCACCCCCAAACTTTGTGTATTTAGGGATTTTCCATCCCCTAGGTAATTCAGTCTGCAAGATGTATTCAGACAAAGGGGAAGAATACATTGGCCTATGTAGTATTGTATTTATACCATTCTTGGCCATGATTATTTCGACAATGGTGGTTAATTTATTTTCTACTGCTAAATCTTCTTGTCGATATTGATCAACAATCTGCTTAGCATCTTGTTGTCGGTTAACCAATACCACTGGAGGGTATCCTATCACCCTTGGTGGGTCGACCACAAGATTTTGCTGTACTAGGGGCCTTATTAATTTCCCCTGGTAAACAATTTCATCATCTATTGCCCCCAATTCTATTTGAACAGGGACGACTGGTTGAACAACAGGTGGCGCCTGTCGAACAGGCGCTAGAGGAGTACCCAGAAAATTACACAAGCGTGTTAATTGAGCAATTACCTGCCTATTTTTCTCAGTGGACTGTCTATTCATCTCAGTCGATTCCTGCATTATAGGGTTAAACACAGTACCCATTTGATTGGTTAACATGTTAACTAACTCATGGTTACTATCATCCATTTGTTTCCTTAAAACTGCTACTGAAGTGTTAGTTAGAGGTGAAACTGGATAAGGAGGCACCAATCTACTTTGGTTATTTGCATTTAAAGAATTTCCTCCTAGTGCATACCCTTGTAACAGGGAATTCACATTCTGAGCATTATCTGAAAATAATGTTGAGCTTGATGTCGACTCATACCCTGGCATTAAAGAATATGACATTCCATAAATAGGATCAATAGTACCAAAACAAGGCACATTAGGCCTTACGTTCGTAGTTACCACTGGCCCTGGACTCGCCGGTGGAGTCTGGGGGATAGTGACTACGCTTGCAGTCGATGCTGGAGGAAAATGTGCAACTTGAGAAACTATTGTATTCGTGGTAGTTATTGTTTATGGCGGTACTACATCCGTATTAGTGTTGAGAAGATTAGTCATCCTTGGTGTACTTTGCTTAACTTGTGGCTTAATATACTCTTTGGTTAAATTTCCACTTCTAAGTCTCATACACTTACAAACACTCAAGAGTTTTTAGATAGATTCCACTAGCACTGATTCCACTGGGTGTGCCAATTTATTTACTATGGAAAATGGTAAACAACCGCTAGTGCTCCCAAAGCCTAAAACTAAGGATTACTCGCAGGATCAACTAGTTAATCCTAAGACATGTTCTAATAGAATGAAATGGGGCTTGTTCTGTCGATACAACGCCTTACTTTGTGAGAAACTGTTTTGCTCTAAATAAGGGAACAAGTAAAAAATTTCCATAAATATGCTATGAATTGACCGACTGAAGGTGACTCGTGACCGACTGAAGACTAGGACTTGTCCTAAATAAAGTAAATGTTGAGTGAACTCTTAGTGAATTCCAGTATCGCAATGGAACGAGATTCAATAATGTAAATGACAATGTAAAAATATTATTCAAAATTAAATAAGATGCAAGCAAAATATTTAAAAGGGTACAACTGAAAAGAAAGGAGTCTGCATTGAAATAAATGCGGTGATTCACGTACATTAATACTCTTGAACTCTTGCTTCCTTACGCTTGGAAATATGGAGTTTTACAAGTAATTTTAATACAAAATAAACACATTGAATCCTATATTAGACCCTCTTATTTATAGCAGTTACATAATAATTGAACATGCACTACAACGCAATACTAATCTGACACGTATGTGGCTTAATAAAAATGCTTCCTCGGATTTAGTCACGTAGTTGGCGCCTTGATCAGAAAGCTTCTTGCAACCGCTGTCATATTCAAATTTCAAAATCTATCCCGTTTATAAGTTTTGCTTCGACATCAACCATTGCCGTACACAAATAACCCAAACTCTCTAAGTCTTGGATTCCATTCTTGTCCACATAACTAAAATCGACTGACTTGTTATTGTCTCTGTCGACTACTTGCTCTTTTGTTCGTCGATCTCCCTGTAATTCTTTATAAGAATTTTTCAGCTATCATTTTCTTGACTCTAATTTTCTTAAAATCCCTACTCCTGGAAGGAACTTTCCTTTCAGTTCACACAATTTCCCTACTAACAATGCAATAAATGTCTTAAAGAAATTTTAAAGTAACAACTACAAAGGAGTTGTTAGCCAATAGGGGTGTCTTGACAAATAATGAGGCAAATGTTTGTATTTTTGTTTCGTTGTTAGAGAATGATTAGATCATTTACTACGGTTATGCGCGTTTGTGCATGAGGTGTGGAATAGAGTGTTGTTATGGCTTGGTATTCCTCAAAGACAAGCTATCAATGTCATTGATCACTTGTTATTGTTCATAGATTCATTAAGGGGGAGAATTTCGGTCAGGAAGATGCTGGTGGTGTGGTTGGCAACTTGTTGGACTCTATGGCATAAGTGTAATGCAGTGATGTTCAAGAATGAGGAGGTTATTTTGGGTGAGATTGTTTAGCAGGTCAAACTTACCTCATGGTCTTGGCATTGTATGGGTCTGAAATCGATAAATATTTCAAACTTTTATTTTTGATGAATGTATCCTTTAGTTTGTCTAATTGCAAAGTAATGTTGTAAACGGGTGAATACCCCCTTATACTCTTTTAATATCATGTGATTTCATTGCTTATTGAAAGAAAGAAAAAAATACGTTAAATCTAAGGGTAGGCTAAACATACAAAAGAGAGGAAGGAGTAGACTAATCCACATAAAGGCTAATTGTTATACTAATAATTAAATTTAACAACTTTCTATTCAAATCTAGTGCGTACGAATGTGAATTGCAACGAAAAATGTTGATAAATATTAGTCATGTTATTTATTATGTGTTGTTTTTTTAATGTCGTTAAGAAGTCAAATCCTCAAACATGATAATATTTTATTTGGTACGACTTTACCATATCAATGCTCCAATTTTTATTTATCAGTTGACAAATTGTGAAAGTTGATTATGTATTAATAGTTTATTTCTCATAGATGACCAATTTAAGGTATCAATTCTTCTCTAACCCATCTGGATTATGGACTATGCATGTGCCTCTAGTTAGACTCTTTACACTTTTGTGCTTGATTAAGTCTTTTAATAAAATCATTTTCTTTACTAGCAACTCTTGATAACAACTGAACAGTTATCCATTGTTAACGTCAATTGTTTAAAATTTTATGTTTGTATGACTATTTTCAACCTTCATATTTGTTATTTTATATGTTTGGACTATTTTTCTACTTTTCACAGCGCTATGGTTTGAAGAAAATTGTGCTTGGACCTTGGACGGTGTCTAACCTTTGGACGGAGCATGTATAATTAACTATCTTTTAAGCTTTTTACTTTTTATTTTATTTTATTTTTATAATCACTTGTATTAAAAAGCACAAGGGTGCTAATTCAATATAAAAGAGAGCTAACCTACAAAAGAACAACAACAAATCCAACAAAACAGAAAACAACAACACAGACTTGGAACACCACACCTTCCTAACAAAGTCACCACTACCTTTGAACAAAATAGTAATTCAATTCCAACGTAACAATTTAATAAGAAGCAAGACTTCAGCAAAATTCCAAATATAATTATTGAACACCACCATATTTATATTTAATCACACTCACCAACACACTAATAATCAAAAGAAAACGAAAAAATTAAGGTTTAACATAAAGATTTATTCAATGAGTATAAGGGTACTCGAATTCATTGTAAATCCGTTAATATTTTCTTGGGAGACAAGAAATAAGGTTAGAACACCAATTCAAAAAATTAAAATCGCATTTTCTTCTCTGTCTTGCTACAAACCATGACCAAGATATTAGTTTAATATGTTCGAAGAAATCCTCCATCCCTTTTGGAGTTACACCTTGTTAGTACCAAGATTTTGTAGATTGGCAACATTTTGTTAAAATATGGTTTTGACCAGATGGCGAATAAGATGTCATAACATTTGGTTCTGTTATGCAATAGGCTTGCGCTGCTGTGTTTTAAATCTTGACATATTTGATTTGATTATGGGATTCCTTTTGGATCTATCTCAGTTGTTTTCGTAGGTCATGAAGATGCAATCTGGAACAAGTGAATCAAATCTCCAACAACATTAAAGTTTCTAAAATTGGTTGTTGAGCTAATTTAGGATACTTGAATATTTGTTCCAAGATTTAAAGAGATATTCTCTGCAGCAACCAGTGCATGGATTAAGGAATAATTGGACAGATATTTCAAAGCTCATGGACAGCTAAAGGCTTATAAAAGGAAGACCAATACCTAAGGTAAAATAGTTCTTAACAGTTTGTAAAATAAGGGTTTAGGTTTGAGAGTCTCTTGTGTTTATTGTGGTGTAAATCACCCTTGTATCTTTTGATACTTGTGGTAGACATAGTGTTATCCCTCAAAGCCCGTAGGCACGAGTTGTGTATTGTTCTCCTCTAAGCTTTTAAGCAAAGAGTTAAATGTTGTTCTTGGTGGAAGCTTTTAAGAAACTCAATATTATTTTTAGTTAAGAGCCTTGGCTAATATTTATAATGTAAGTATGATCTTCTACTTATAATTTGGAAGTATATTCTTCCTGGAAATTTCTGAGATTGAGATTGTCTTTCCCTGTGATTAGGAGTTGATATCACAACGGTGATTAGAAATGAGTGGGTTCTCATATCTAGGAAGTGCCTAGGTAGAAGTTGTAATGGGTAGGGATTAAGTGAGAGGTTTTAAATGTGGGAGTTTAGCTTCAAATTAATATTGCTGATAGTGGATTTCCTTCCTGGCTTGGTAGCCCCCAGATGTAGGTGAGTTGCACTGAACTGAGTTAACAATTGACTGTCTTTTTTATCATTTTGCATTTATAATTCTGCATAATGTATCAGTTTGGTATTGTTATTTAGTTTGTAGGCAGATGTTGTAACATTCGTCATGACATCATATTCTGATATTTGTAACATCAGTTCTTTAATATTATGTAAGTGCCAAAATTTCAATTGTTATTAGAGCAGGCACCATGTCTATCATTGGGTGAGCTTCAAGGAGTATCTTTCTGGTACTATTTGGCGATTGGAAGGCTAGGATAACAACTTACTTGGATTAAATGGACAACTACTAATGGTTGTATGGTGATTCTATGTCCTCTTCTGCAGCTTCTTTTACTGCTAAAACAAATACAGATGGTTGTTTTTATGTCACAACTACTGATGGTTGTGTTAAGGTTACAATTGTTGATGGTTGTAATGATGTTGTTAATGTGATAACTATTTATATTTGTTTGTGCATTATGTCCTACAAGATGCTCTAACATCTTGCCTGGAATACGTTGAGGTTATTTTAATTTGTCTTCTGCTGCATATGCCTCTGATGGAAGAATAACTCTGGTGATTCGTAGTTTGTGCTTCGGGTATTATTGCTAAAAGAAAGAAGTATTCTTGTAGCCAGAATAGGTTGAGCTATTTTCCTGAAGAAGAAAGATGATGAAATTAATTTATGACTTCTCATGAAATCTCTGGTTATATTAAATGCTTTCAGCTCTTTGAGATAATATTTGTTAGAAGATAAACTGGTTTGGAAGATCCTCATGTCTCTTATCAAGAGAATTGACTTGAAGGTGACAACTTTTGTAGAAGTTCAAGTCATCACCAGTTGGGAGTAAGATAAAGGGGGAGCATTATGATCTGGGATCTAATGTATAGTTATCCTATGATGTTGTGTTTCTTGAGAAGTAATTCTAGCAGGTACTGAGGAGAATGAATAAATGTCTTATTTGTCTCAAGATTCATCTGAAGAGGCTTTCTATATCTTGACCTATGAAGGGTGGTATCCTTTGATGATGAGCTAATTGCTTCTTCTAATCTTGTTCATCAAAAGTGAAGAAGTCTGTAAGTATCCCTTTCTCATCTACTGGCTGAAAAGGAAGAGAATCTTTTTGTGTGCAGGATGATGTGGTTTTGAAGATCTCCAAAGTATAAAATATGTTGAACAATGGGGTTAAATTTTTGGAGGAGTCTTTTCAAGATTGGAAAGTTGACTGAAGGGATAGGGCCTTACCTTCAATGTTCTAACATGTAATGAAGAACTTTCTCAGTCAACAACCAGGTTGATTCAGTGATGTGAAATCAGAATGTCTCAACTTCATAACAGACATCATGATACTCAAGCTAAAGGTCGAGTCTTGCATTGAAGATTGTCACTTTAGTGTAAAAGTATGGCTTTCTCAAAAGCTCTTCTCGGCTCAAGGTTGACCTGCCAGTGGTTATATATCAAAAGAGGAAGTTGCTAGTGAGCAGCTTGTATCATTCTATCTGTTGTGCTCTTTGGTGTTGTTGCCAAAGATATAGATGAAGCTGCTGAAGAACTGAATAGTTCAGGAGTCTCATGTTTATATGTTGTTCTCCTTGTCTAAAGGATTGGCAACTAGTATGATGAGATGTTTCAGTTTGTGTGATAAAGGTCTTGTTCTGAATAACTGATCTCTAATGGGAAGAATGTAGTTGAGGTGTCCATGGAAGTAGAAGTGAAGATGTCACAACAGAGGTTGCAACATCAGTCTGTTGCAATATTTCTAGACCTTTCTCTTGTGAACCTCATCAAGTTTATAGACCTTTATAGACCTTTCTCTTGATTGAATTGATGTATGCCCTTGTGATAGTTGTTGATATTTTTGATAAGCTTTGAAAAATTAAAATCAAATCTATTTGGAGTTATCAAAAGTTCTTTATCAACTTCTACAAAGGAAGTTGGGTTCCAAATGGTGAATAGAAGCATGTCTATATGCTTGATTGTTGTTCTGAAAACAAACTGGGTGGACTACAACATGGAAGAATCAGACATCTTTGAAGTCTTCAAAGATCATTATGAGTTCCAACTACTTAATGAATATCTCTGAGATATTGTTGTCATTAAGGAAGAAAAGAATGTTTAACCATAGGTTAGAACATCATCTCAGGAAACTAATTCTCCAGGTTAGAAGACTTTGAATAGTTGCATTAACTAAATCAAAAATATCTTAAGTCAGCTATAGTTTAGGAGGTTTATCCAGAGGAGTGGATGATAAGAAAACTGGTTTGTAAAGGGATCTTCTCTATTTTTCAAATCTGATGTTATCCTGTATTCAAAATTTAAGGAGACTTTGACAAGTGTATGTTAGAGTAAAGTTGGGCATCCTATACATTTACAAAGACCAATATGGTGATGTTGGTGTTAATAGGGGATGACTATCCTTGGAAAGCAATCTTTATCCTAGTCTTTACTAAGGAGAAGTATTATGCTGAAGGAAATTGTTGCACTTCATACAATGTCAAAGAAGATGTTATGACATTGTACTATGGCGCATTGGGTATAGTCTGTGTAATCCAGTGTGCAAGTGTGACTTGACAAAGCTCATTGGTACTGGTCGTAGTTTGGTCAGTCATCTTGGTGCAAGTAAAGGTATTCTCCTTAGCTTGGGATCTATGGGAAATATTATGAGCCATAATTAGCAAGTTGTTGGATACATGTCAGAAGGAAATCTTGGAAAATTGCTCTGGTACAGAGTTAGCATAGGAGGCGTGCAAACATTATTTTCCAGTCAGCTATAATTATGGTTAGCATGGACTGTGTAGTTAAAGCTCGGGAATAGTAGAAGATAAAGAGAGTGTCTCTCTCTTGTGGTGAGTGGTGCATTAATAAAAATAGTAACTACACTTGTTTCAGAAATGCTCTCATTGACTGACTCTTCGATACAAGCAAGGTAATTTCTCTGCTTAAGAATCAGTTGTTCTAAGATAAATTTTAAAATGAAATAAATCATGACATAAGGATGATTATATAAATCTTGGTAAGCAGGAAGATAATGCAGAGTAGGCTGAACTCAAAAGAAATTTTTTAAGTTGCCAACCAAGGTATGCATGTCAATGGTCTATCTCGTATAATTGTTTAGAAGTAAGGAGTGCATAAGGTCATATGCAGGGGGAGTAAAAGTGTTAAAGTGTGTTGGTCTTGTAAGTGTTTAAGGGTTTGTCAGGCTTGTGTGTTGTTGATGTGCTTTCTAGTGTGCAGAGATGTTCTGACATTCTGTTTATGTCTGAACTTGGATAGCTCATGTGTGTTGTTATAAAGAGATGAGTCTCATATGTGTGAACTTGGATAGCTCATGCAGGTCATTTGGGTTTTCCTCAATTTCGGTCTGATAATTTTTCGGGCTGGTTTTCTTGTGCTTCGGGAAAATTTTCTTCTTTCACTTGGGGGAGTAATAAGCCTGTCTGTTTTTAACTGCTTATGTATGCAGTGTGTGTTTTCCGTTGGTTATGTACATTTACTATATTTCTTTTAGTCAATATTTTGGATAAAAAGGGGGAGTAAAGTGTTTGTGTCCTGATGTAACACCATATGTCTTGACATGTTGATCTAGCATTGCGATAGGACTGTGTGATACTGCTTATAGGAGAATAGTTATTTGTGGTTGCTTATGCAACTATTCATAGGGAGTAGCTGCTAATATTGATTCTACTGTATGTGCTCTGGTGTATAGGTTCTACTCTTGAGGGAAGAATTGATTATGTGTGACAGGGGGAGTATTAACCTGTTTGATAATACAAGCTTCTGAGTCGTGTTGTGTTTACAAAGTTTACATGGTTTCATGTAGCTTGTGTTGGCGTTTTGTGGTTTTATTCCTCTTCCCATATTGTTTGGTCTTAATTTGTTTTAGCCAAAATTTGGCAAAGGTGGATATTGTTAGTACCATGGTTTTGTGGATTGACAACATTTTTCTAAAACATGGTTCTGACCAGATGTCGAATAAGATGCCATAACATTTGGTTCTGTTATGCAGTAGGCTTATGATGTTGTGTTTTAAATCTTGACTTATTTGATTTTATCCTGAGATTCCTTTTGGATATATCTCATTTGTTTTCTCGGGTCAAGAAGATGCAATCTGGAACAAGTGAATCAAATCTCCAATAACTTTAAAAGTTTCTAAAATTGGTTGTTGAGTAATTTAGGATACTTGAAGATTTATTCCAAGATTTAAGGAGATATTCTCTGCAGTAATCAGCGCATGGATTAAGGAATAATTAGGCTGAGACTTCGAAGTTCGTGGACAACTGAAGGTTTATAAAAGGAAGACCAAGACCTAGGGAAAAATAGTTCTTAACAATTTATAAAATAATGGTTTAGGTTTGAGAGTCTCTTGTGTTCATTATGGTGTAAGTCACCCTTGTATCTTTTGATACTTGTGGTAGACATAGTGTTCTCACTCAAAGCATGTAGGCACGAGTTGAGTATTGTTCTCCTCTAAGCTTTTGAGCAAAGAGTTTAGTGTTGTTCTTTGTGGAAGCTTTTAAGCAACTCAAGTATTGTTTTTAGTTAAGAGTATTGGCTAATATTTGTAATGTAAGTATGATTTTCTACTTGTAATCAGGAAGTATGTTATTCCTAGCAGTTCCTGGGATTGGGATTGTTTTTCCCTTTGATTGGGAGTTGATATCACTATGGTGATTGGAAGTGAGTGGGTTATCATATCTAGGAAGTGCCTAGGTAGAAGTTGCATTGGGTATGGATTAAGTGAGAGGTTGTAAACAGGGGAGTTTAGCTTCAAATTAATACTGCTAATAATGAATTTCCTTCCTGGCTTGGTAGCCCCTAGATGTAGGTGAGTTGCACTGAACTGGGTTAAAAATTAATTGTCTTCTTTATCAATTTTCATTTATAATTCTTCATAATATATCAGTTTGGTATTGGTATTCAGTCTTTAGGCAGATGTTGTAACATTCGTCATAACACCATATCCTGATGTTTGTAACATTAGTTCTGCCATATTATATAAGTGGCGGAATTTCACACCTCGTTCTTCCTAAGTTATGTGCACCAATGTGTTGACAACTAAATCAGACTTCTTAGATTAGTTTTTATTCTACCATTTATGTGAGTTTGGAATTGCAAAAATTTTATGCATTCAGAGCTGCTATGCTAGTCCAATAATACACCTTTCTTCATACCTGTACCGAAAAGGAGCAAACCAGAAAGAGATGAGTTGTGATTCCTCTTCTCCAAAGCATAACATGCATATTACATTGTGGATATTCTTGATTACTCATATTTTAGCTAAATTTCCTCTAGTTGAAAGGTTGTTGAGAAATATTTTCCAACTAAACGTTTATGTTTTGGATGGAACGTTCGTTTTCCATAATATGCCTAAAACCCTCAATGTGACTTCATATATGTTTGTACCTGCATAAACACATTCAAATGGTCCCGAATAACACGCTTTTACTGAGAACATGTGTTTTTCATGCAACCATTCAAAGTTATCTTTGATCTCCCATTTTGGTTCTACTTCATGCAATATGAGTTGCAGGTTCTCCAACTATTTTCTAATATCCTTTGTTAGCAAATTTCTTGGAATTCTGAAATCCCACACCCATTTATTGATTGACCAACATCCTATATATGCAACTTTGACATCATTGTACCTTGAACAAAGGTACAAAACTTAAAACAAACTACTTAAAGAGTTATTCCCAATCCTTTTTTTTTTCAAAAATCAATGTCTCTTCGATCTCCTAGTTTGCAGGAACCTTGTCGTGTGTTGAACAGGCTGGTGGTGGAAAGTTCCTTAGGACAGTTGATGGTGAGCTGGTGTACGAATTTCTTCACTAACTCTTGATAATTGGTGATGGAAGCTCATGGTAGACTTATATATCATCTCAAGATTTCATCCTTGAAGGTGCCTAGAAGCAACTTGCACCTCAGGAAGTCAAGCGCTCTGATGATGGTCATATGTAAGTTGATGGAGGTAACATGTTCATAAGGATCATTGTGCCCATCAAACTTGGCCAACTAAGCATGTCATCATCACTCTCCCTAAGAATCAGCAAGCCCTCACCAGAGCTATAAATCAAACAAAGGCCAAAATTAACTAGTTGGTTTACATGCTTGCTAAAACCATAAAACATTTGTCGACTGGGTTGTTTAGTGATAACGATGTGCTGAGTAGTTGTTGCTTGCTTTTATCATTTTCTTGTTGTTTTCCAATTTTGTTTTCCCTTCTTGCTATGAATTTTTAATTTGTGTGATTCTTCGTAATTGCCATGATTGCTTTAATAATGTTTCTCACCTTATTATGGTGACCTATATGCATGTGTTATTTTTTCACGCATATAATTGTGATATATGTGCTTGAGTTTTATGTATTTTTAATTATACAAAAGAGGTAGAGGTTTACTCTTATAGGGAGTATAGTATAATCTTTTTATCTATGAGAGGAAGTTTAATCTCTCCATATCCTTACCAACCATTTTTTATTTACCGTCTCTATGAGAGATGCATTATTCTCATCCAAAAAGGGGGAAATATGGATCTATTTTCTTGTAGGTATGGCCATCAGTTTGTTTTGATGATGATGATGACTGATGAATCAACAATTTTGTAGAAAATAATTCCATATTCAAACGACTTGTGGATGTTGAGAGTTATGTTTCAGTTATCATAGTAAAATAGTATGAAGATTCAATTTCTAGATGAAGTGCTAAGTTATTGTTGTATATATAAAGGTGTTGTACCACAAAATTTTCCCTCTCATTTTAATCAACACATGCCCATTGAGGTCTTCAACTTGCTCAAGAATGCCTAAGAGTTGACCAGACAAACACTCTCCTAAGGCAATGTACCTCAAATTAGGGTTTCCATTTTTTATCAAGATGTGTGAACTTCAAAGGCCCCAAATGCTTTCAATGGTCCAAATATGTTCTCAAGATCATCCATTTCAAGTTTCATGCCTTGCACAAGAATTTTGCTCAGTCAGTTGCCCGGATGCCTGAAAATCAATTGTACTAGGTCAAAAGTCAATTGTGGCCCACATACAGTCAAACTTCAAGATTTTTGGTCAACGTCAACATTTTGAAGAGATATACATCATTTTATCAAGGGTTAATCATGATCCTTCAAAGAATTCCCCCAAATTCCTCAAAACCCAAAAGTTGCTAAATTAGGGTTTCTCAGGAAAAGTCAACCAAACTTTGACCAGGCATAACTTATTCATACTTTATCAGAAATTTTCCATCCAAGGATCATTTTTAAGAGGATGCAATTCCATACAATTCATCTTCATCCCCCAAGTTCAAAATATGCACTCATCAAAAGATATGAATTTCTACATTATAGGTCCTTTTGAAAAGTCAACAAAAACACCTTTTGGGTCAAAGCTTCTTACATGAATATGGAAGACCCAAATGAGATGAAACCAAAAGGGTTGTTTAGGGGACATCCTAAGATTTCTAAAAAGTACAATAAAACCTCTCGATGCTATCTATTTCTCAATAATGCGATAGCATTTTCTAAAAGGAAAACGAATAGACCTTTTTCGAGTAGGTAGATTAATTCCTAGGTACTTGCTCAAACAAACAAAAACTTTTTCACACCAACACTTTCCAAACAAAGTTTTCAAAAACAACTTTGTAACACTCTTGAGGATAGAAACAAGGGTTAAAACGAAGTAAAACAAAAAATTTCAAAGCGAGCACACACAAGCAGTTTTCAAAATGAGCAAGTACCTAAGAGCCCGTGGAAAACTACGGATAGAAAGGGTGCTAACACCTTCCCTTTCTATAATCTACCCCCCGTACTTAGAAACATCTCGAAAAAGGTTTTTTCTGTTCTTTTTCCTTTTCCTGATTGGATAAAATAAAAGTCGGTGGCGACTCTTGCTTACCGCGACATTTGCGAAGAAAAAATGCAAATCAATATTAACAGTCGGTTCTGCCACCATATCACAAAACCGGCGACTCTGCTGGGGAATGAAAAATAAAGCGGGGGTAAACCTTAGGATCTAGGTCATATTTAATTTCTTTCTCTTGATTGTCTTGCTTGATTTATATTTATGGGAACTGTTTGGGTTATTTGATCCTACACCCGGATCAGGAAACACCTTTTAGGTAAGTAGCAATAAACTGTGAGGGAGATGTGCTGGGCTATACTAACACGGTTGAAGCAATAGCTACGTTGATGTGGCACTTCTGTTGGTACCCGTAATCCTTGAGTCAATCAGGGAGATGTACAGGGCCGCCGCGTGGTGTCATAAAGCATCAACTGACCTTAGAACCTTTAATTGCACAACTTGTCCAGTAGGACGTAGCGAGATGGCCGGCTTTGGTATGCCCAAGGTCGACAGATACTCGATGCTACACTTATTGAGGTTTGACTTCTGAGTTTTGTTTGATTACGATTCAATCGTCAATTGAACAAGGCTTAGGGGAAAGATCAGTGATATTGAGATCCCTTTAGAACCCGGTTACATATTTATAGGAAATGTTGAACCAATCCAGCTTCACGAGGGTATGACCTTAAAACTCAAGCATGCCTTAAACCTAAGGACTTGGTGTGATTTTCTTGTGTTTGCTATACCTGTGATTTATCATGACATCATAAACATCATACCATAGCATATCATACTAACTTTTTCAAGGGTTTCCAGGGCTCATCTTTGCTCTGTTTTGTAGGATATGGCATCCACCCGCAGGAACACTATTCAGATTAACCTAGTGAAAGTATCTCCCCAATTAAGGGACTTGGCAGTAAGGATTCCTGAAAGCTCTCCTTTCACTGAAAAGCATGGTCAGTTGCTTAACTTGGTCACTGTAAAACCTGACGAAGAAATGTTGAAAGTGCTGTTTCAGTTCTTCGATCTTCTACATCACTGTTTCACATTCCCGGATTACCAGTTAGTGCCTACTATGGAGGAATTTTCTCAGTTATTAGGGATACCCATTCTTGATCAGCTACCTTTCAGCGGTACGGAAAGACATTACAAACCTGAAGAAATTGCTAAAGCTCTATCCTTACAACGGTCCGACATAGTGACAAATTAGGAAACCAGAGGGAGTGTTCAAGGAATTCCGGTTAAATTTATGTTCGAGAAGGCTTACTATTTTTGGGATACCCTGGATCTACAAGCTTTTGAAGAGGTTTTGGCCCTCCTTTTCTACGGGATGGTATTGTTCCCTAATGCGGATCAACTCGTAGATGTGAGCACAATCCAGGTTTTTCTGTCTCGGAATATGGTACCTACATTACTCGGGGATATCGTACACTCTTTGCATGCTCGTAATCTAAAAAGAAGGGGGGACCCTCCAGTGTTGCACTCCTCTATTGGCTAGGTGGTTTATTTCGCACCTACCCAGATCTACTTTGAAGAATGAACAGGGTAAAAGATGGTCTCATTGACTGATGTACCTTACGCATTTAGACATTCATTGGTGTTCGCGATTCTCAGAAGATGTTACTATCATCGATCGTTATGGTGAATTCCCTAATGTCCCTCTCTTAGGCATTAGGGGAGGAATCACTTATAACCCTTGCTTAGCATTACGACAGTTTGGTTATGCAAGAAGGAATGGTCGTCATGATACACGTATTCAAGGAATCGCCTTCAACTATGAGAATGATGTTCAGGGTTATCGCAAAAGGTTCATACAAGCTTGGAGTATGGTACATAAGGTTAACATCAAGACACTTGGGCATAAGAATTCTATACCTCTCGAGCCTTATCTCAGATGGGTACGAGCCCGCGCTCAAACTATTATGATGCCTTATCCCGCTATCCGACCTATGATTATGGAACTAGTTGCCGAGGGAGACACTTCTCATCTTGTTCTTCATCCAGACATGCCAACTGATCACGAAGAGTTACAAAAGTCCTGGGTTCAGCTTAAAGAGAAGCGGGATACATTTGAATCCCAATTCTACGCCAGCGAGAAGAAGATCTTGGAACTCACTAGGCTACTTCATGAAGAGAGGAATATCAACGCCTACATCGCGCCAAAGAGGATGCGCTCATGGGAAACCTAGTCTTCTTTTTGTTTTATTTTGCTTAATTGTACTCTCAAAATACATTCTTTATAACAATTCAAGTTTACTAATACAATTCGCGTTCGTTCCTTTTTGTTTAAGAAAATTTGAGCCTTTAAGAACCCTTGAAAACATTGCATACATATCATACATATCATACATATCATACATATCATTGCATAACAGGATTCATAACAGGTTTCTCATCTCCCCCGCTATTTATTTCAGCAATGGCTCTTGAACAAACTGTGAAAGATCTTTAGACTCAGAACACGCAGTTCCAGCAAATGATTGTGGCTCTGGCCAAAGGACAGGAAGAGGTGAAGGCTCTGATTGTTAATAAGAACACTAAGAAGACCAAGAGGACAGCCGGTGTGGCACATATGAGTAGAAGGTTCAGAGGGCCGCTAAGACGGGTTGTTGATTTAACTTCTTCATCTAAAGAGGGAGAGAATCAAGAGGGTGAAGCCATAGAAGAGGACCCTAGTCCTAAAGAGTCTGACAATGAAACTGATTATAATGAGGAGCAGTACCCTCTGGCTGATGAAAAGTATAAGCAGTTAGAAGAGCGTCTGAGTGCTATGAAAATCCAGAAGGTTCCTGGGCTGGATTTTGAAGAGTTGGGTCTGGTCTCCGGGGTTGCCATCCCCCCAAAATTCAAGGCACCGGTATTTTCTAAGTATAATGGGGTCTCTTGTCCTAAAATGAATCTTCGTTCCTATGTGAGGAAGATACAGCCTCATACTGCTGACAAAGACTTATGGGTTCACTTCTTCCAAGACAGTCTGTCTGAAACATAACTGGATTGGTTCTATCAGCTGGAAAGAGCCAATGTTCGTAACTGGGAAGACCTTGTTGCTGCAGTTTATAAGCAATATCAGTATAATGCAGACCTCGCTCCCACCCGTACACAACTCCAAAATCTGTCTATGGGTTCGAACGAGGGTTTCAAGGATTATGCTCAGAAGTGGAGAGATTTGGCTGGAAGAGTTCTACCTCCCTTGGCTGACAGGGAGCTCATGGATATGTTTCTGGGAACTTTGACTGGGCCATTCTTCAACCATCTGTTTGGAAGTTCATCGGCGGGTTTTACTGAACTGATCTTAACAGGAGAAAGAGTGGAAGCTGGAATCCGAAGTGGAAAAATTCAGAAGGATGCCTCTTCTAGTGCTGCAAGGAAGTCGTTTACAGGTAAAAAGGAAGTCAATGCAGTCTATAACTAAAAGAATCAGAATCGAATCGAGCACCGTCCAGCGGTAGGGGATGTTATGATTCCCAAACCTGCACCTGCTCAGCAAAGAAACAATCAGCCAAGAGCAGAAAGACCAGCTAGACAGTTCACTTAGATCAAAATGACGTTGTCTCAGGTTTTACCTCAGTTGCTGAAGTCCAATCTGGTTACTCTAAGGGAAGCTCCGAGGAACCCTAACACCACCTCTCCTTACTATAAACTGAATGCTCGTTGTGCTTATCATTTGGAAAGTCCTTGCCAAGATACCAATGACTGTTGGGCTTTGAAGAACAAAGTGCAGGATCTGACTGATGCTAAGGAGATTGAATTTGGTCGCCAGGAGACTCCCAACGTTATCAATGCTCCTATGCTGAAACATGGTCGGGGTGTTAATGTCGTTGAAGAAGATATGTTTGTGACTTCTATGGAAGAATTGGTGACCCCAGTCATGACTATCAAAGGGAATTTGCTGAAGGTCGGTTTATTTCCGGGATGTGATGAAGGTTGCCACCTTTGTTCATTTCTACCGATTGGTTGCCCTTTGTTGAAGGCAGGTGTTCAGCGCCTGATGGATGACAAAGAGATTCTGTTTGAGAAGACTCCTGTTCCGACTGTTTCCTGTGAAGACGTTGCTATCATAACCATTTCTGCCAATCCTCCCAGGGCCTCCGCTAAGAGACCCGTTAGGATTACATCAATTTTGAAAGTGACTCCGTTGATCATAACCATGCCAGGGCCAATCCCATACTCCTTGGACAAAGCTGTTCCTTGGAACTATGGGGCCGACGTCTATTACCACGGCATAAAGCAGGACATCCTAGCCATTGAAGACAAGATTGCTGAAAATGCTGATTCCGACATCGTCAATATTGCCGGAACCAGTAAAATAACAAGAAGTGGAAGAGTGTTCTCCCCTGAAATTTCTCCCCCGAAGACTATTACCGGACTTGTTATCATTCCTGCTGTGGTTCCACCCAAGACTACTACTGCAATTCCAGTAATCACTCCTGTTGACCCTCCCATCACCGAGTCGGCCGAGACTCGAGGCAAAGACATACTGATTGAGCCTGCCCTGACAGAGGCCAATTCAGTAACCATACTAGAATCTTCCGAAAAAGAAATGGAAGAAATTTTGAAGATATTAAAGAAGAGAGACTACAACGTGGTTGAGTAGCTAGGGCAGACCCCATCTGTTGTACCCTGATTTTTGCCCCTAATATCCCTTCATCATACCATGTTGATTCACTCACAACAAGATCACACTAAGATTCTTGGTTCCCCTCCATACTTTGAGTTTTGCTCCTTTTGATGGATTACCAAGCACCTTGACTTATGTTCCTTTTGTGATCATGAATATTGTTTTGGTTTTCTTCATTTAACTAATAAAACGCAATGTTGGTTTGTCTTGCTTGTTATCCATGTAGGTGAAAGGCAATGAGATTTAACAAGTTACTCCATGGGTTCATGAGTTTATTTCCATGCCCTAGTCAATATAGCTTGAGAAGTTCAAACCTCACCATTGGATTGATTTTTGGAGAAATGGCATGGCAAGGTTGTTTTGGTTCATCACATTTCAAGGTTATTAGATTTGACTCAAAAGTTCAAGGGGTTGATTAGAGAAGTTGTCATGTTTGGACAAGGCCTTGTTCCTATTGGTCACAAGAGCATATTACTCTCAAAATTCAAGATTTGGAAGTGGTTTTGGTGGCTAAGAGTTCTCATTATGATCCTCAACAACTTCTATTCCCAAAGCAAGAATATTGGTACAAGAAGTTTGTTCAAACTTGTCAAAGTTCCTCAAGGAATTCTCTTAATCTAGAAGCTAGGGTTTTGAACTTCAAAGGAGTATATCTTGTTCACCTTTTGGTATATTTGAGTGATTCCAAATACATCCTTCTATTTAGAGGGTTATAAACAAATAACTTCAAAAATTCCAAGGAGTTTTCATGTGGAAGAAACTTGGTGAAGAAGAAAGATTACAAGTCATCCAGATGAATCCACAATTTTACATAAGTAACTACAAATGATCATAACTTGGTCAATTTTCATCACCTTGAGTCCATTATTTTTCCATAATGATCTTGAAGATGTGAACTTTATGCCTTCTTTTATGTGCAAAGTGGGAAAATGGATGGAGGTTGCCTTAAATATGCAAAAGATTATAGGTCATTTCATGATTTTTGGCCAACTTTAACAAGTCATAACTTGTTCAATTCTTGGGGATTTTGAGTGGTTCAAGTTTCAAAATGTCATTCAAGAGATCTAATTTATTCCATCTTTTTTGGTCAAGAGAAAATTTCAAGTGGAAGGCCATGTTTGGATGCAAAAGATTATAGGTCATTTTTGAAGAAGAATTTGAAATATTTTGAAGTATGGAAAGTCAACCTTTTTTCTTCAACTTTGACTCAATGTAACTTTCATCTCAAGTAGCCATTTAACTCCAATATTTTTTCATTGCAAATCTTGTAACCTCATCTTTCTAAAGCATCAAGAATCATGCCCTAAGACCCCTTGAGTTGGAAATGCCATGGATTTGAATTTGGTAACTTGAAACTGAATTTTCCACAAAGTCAGAATTTTGAAATCCATAATGTGACTTCTAAACACAAGATATATGCACATTTTTTATTTAAACTTGATTAGAAAACTTGCCAGAAGTGATTAGCACCCCAAAACGCAAGATTTGGTTGAGTTTTGATAGAAATGAAGTAACACTTCACTCGTGCTCGACCTTCACTCAATTTCCCTCCAAACTTCCTTGTTTCTTCCATTTTTCATTCCCATTCACTTTGCTACAAATAGAGGATCATCCCCATTCATTTTTTCATGCTTTGAGAGCCAAAAACACCCTGCCAAAACTTCACACGAACCCATCTTTTTTTAATTCAGTTTCTGAGATTTAAGCTCCATTTTCCAAAATTCTTTGCGCATTCATCATCCTTAAGCATCATATAAACTCTCCAGCACTTAAACCAATCAAAATGAGCCATAATTCAAGATACAGAAGTCCAGTTTCAAAGCTTCTTCCTAAAACTTCGAAAAGGTAGAATTCTCCACCATTTGAATCAAAATCAAGCACTAATCTATTCTACTCCTTCTCCTGATTCCAATGCTGCTTACAATTTTTAAATCCATTGAGAATTGAGAAAAAAATCTCAAATTGAAGGTGCTTGCTATTTTCTGGGTTTTTGATTCATATCTCTCTCCATACCTTATATAAATTTGGCGCGATGGTGGTGTTAGAATCGTCTTGAAGAGACGAGTTCAATGATACTAACCTGAGATCCTAATTTTTTCCATTTGAAGGATCTCACAAAATCCCCATTGCAAGGTGTTTGGAGGTTGAAGACGATGACATCTCTCGTCTCAGTCAATGATAGCGTGCCAAGCGTTTTAATTTCATTGGTTGCCCTTTCTCTGATCCTATATGTATCTCACTAAGGTCCATATCAAGCACAGCGCGTCTAGTCCACTGGATCAACTTACTAACGCGTTTTGACTATGATCTGATGGTCCACATCTTTTTGGTTTTATTTTATTTTCTGATTTTATATTTTTATTGATTAAATTTTCAGAAATTCATAACTCTTTTATTTTTTATCCAAAAATTATGAAAATATTCATAAAAATACTTTGAATTATTTATAATCTCATGACTATTTTTTCACATTTTTATTTTGACATTTGATATTTTTTTGTATTTTTTGAATTATTTGCTTTCTTTTAATTACTTAAAAAATACTTTCTGACATTTTTTAATTCTGAAAAAATTCATAAATATTATTTTGCATATTTTTGACTTTCTGAAAATTTTATGGAATTTTATATTGAGGTTTACTATTTTTGACCTATTTTTTGTTTGTTTGAGCAATTTTAAATAGTTTAAAAATAGTTTCTGACTTTTAAAAATTACCAAAAATTTTATAAAAATATTTGGATCCATTTCTGATTTTTCTATGGCCTTACTTTTTCTTTCTTGATTAATTTGAACATAGTTGATATTTTTCTCTTTATTTTCTATTTTTAAAACATTTTTAAAATCCCTTTTTTGTGTATATTAAATATAATATTATTTTGTGATTATTTTCTGGCTGATCTTGGGTTAGATTTTGGATCATGAACTTTGTTAACATCATTGGATCCATGGTGTTGAGTTTAACTCCACAAAAATGGATGAATGATTTTAATAATAATTTGATTAAAATTTAATTCAAAAGTGGTTTGTATATTTTTTCCCATCCCTCTTCATCTCATCCCTTTCTTATTGCACTAGATGTTGTTGGAGCATGATCTCTATAGCATGTCTCAAAACAAATGGTGCATAAATTGTTATTGACCGGCCTCAAAATAGGTGCGACTTCTATATAAGTCCACTTACGATTGCTTAACATAGCGCTAAATTTTTTCTCGATTCGAATAAATGATCATTCGTGGCCCAAACTTATGATTGCAAACCCAAGTATGTTAATTTGATCTCTTTGATCCAATAACCTTGAGATTCATTGTGTGGAGGCTTTGGTTCTACCAATCCTCTAATGGATCTACAACACCTTTGGTCAACGCGGATCACTTAAACATCGTTGATCATTAAATGGTACTTATGAGAATTCCAAATGGATGATATACTTGACAAAAAGCAAATGCAACTTATTATGTGGAGGCTTTGGTTCTACTAATCCTCTAATGAGTTCCAAATGCAAGTTTCAAGATGGTCATCCAACTAACCACTAATTATTGACTTGTTTTACCTTATGTTTTTATTCTTTTTTATGTTTTATGTACTATTTACTTTTAGCATTTACATTTCATGCCATTTTCATCTTTGCTCATTTGAGCATTTATTTTCTTGCCATTTTTACTTTGCTCACTTGAGCTTTTCTTTTCCTTTCTTAAGATACTTAATAATCAACATAAACCCTAAAAAATATTTAATGGTACTTGAACTATTTGGTTACTATCCTTGGCATTATGGAGCATGGGACTTTTCTTGGACTTGGGATTAGAAACCTTGACCTATCTTGGAGATCTTATCTGATTATTTTGTCTGGAGTTCTTGAGGTTTACCTCAAGACATTGGGTTGCTTGTTTGTTTTTGTGTGCAGGTTTTTGTGATTACATCCTCTGTTTGTAATATGGAATTCACCCGTATACAACCATTACTCTGCCCAATTTTTATGAAGACTTAATACACTTGAAGTTTGGTTCTATCAAGAGGTCTAGTATTTTTGCTTGCTTGGTTTCAATCTAAGGAATGGGAATTCTATCTTGGCTCATAATGTCAAGTATTGGCTTCTTATTGGTTAGATGGTTTTTATCCCTAGCTTTTACCTTATGCTTTAGGATAGTCTCTTCTTCTCCTCCCATCTTCTTTAATTTCAAAAATCTTCTTTCCCTTTTTGAAAACTCTTCTTGTTTTTAAACTTGAACCATTTTCGTAATAAACTTGGACTTATGTCCATGCATTTTCAAAACATATTCATAAATAAACTCCAATCAACTTAATAATACCTTGACATTTTTTTGTGAGAAGACTAAAAGTCAATCAATCTCATTTCCAACCATCTTGACATTTTGGCTTTTTATCTTTAAAATTTTCTCAAAAGATTAGACTCTTGTCAATCCTTGTAGTGATGCAAACAACTATACTTTTATAATATGTAGTGAAGAGAGATATTCTCCACTTGGGTGTTGAGTGAGGCATTGTTGATTTTGAAATCCAAGCCATATCCTCCACTTTGAGATGATGCAAATTCTTCTTTCTCATGATTGTGGGTAGTAGGTGTGTTTTCCACACGGACAATGACGATGATGTTTTATCTTATAAAATTAACCAACACATTTGTGTCTCAAATTTTTGAAGGAGGAACTACGTGTACCCTGACCCCCTATTTCATAAAAGGTGGTACGTAGGCACTAAAGGTTCGCAACCGCGGCAGGTGCAAAAATCATAAAAAGATATATTTCTTTTCTCACCTCCACCATCCATTTTATATACAATAGTTTTTATAGCCAAAATATACAGATTTTACAAAGAGGCTCCTGCAGAGTATCGTAGATGTTTAGGGTGCTAATACCTTCCCTTTGCATAACCAACCCCCTTACCTTGAATCTTTCCCCCTCTTTTTGGGTTATTCTCTCTTTTCCCATTCCTTTAGAAACAATAAAGCGCGGTGGCGATTTTTATTTTGATTTGTATAAAGTCTAGTCAATCCAATGGCCTAGTCTTGAACATTTCTACCGCTACACCATCCAAAATTTCTTTGTTGGCTTTGTTGTTGTGTTCTGAGGCCCATGCGAAGGATTTGGTTAAGTTTCTGAAGGCGGCTCACGTGCCACAAGAGACATCTGTTGATCAGTTTAAAGATTGTGTGGCTAGTCTGACTGCCGATAATGGTTTGGGTTTTTCTGACGTGAATCTGACACCAAAGGGGAGGAGGCATAATGATGCTCTTCATGTTTCCGTTGAATGCAGAGGCACGACTCTGGCCCATGATTTTGTAGATATTGGCTCCTCATTGAATATTATACCTAAAAAATCTCTGGACAGATTGGACTGCGAAGGGTTGACCTTGAAGCCTAGCAATATAGTAGTGAGAGCTTTCGATGGTTCAAAGAGTATGGTGCACGGGGAAGTGGATGTTCCTATCAAAGTTGGTTCCCAGACCTTCAACTCCACTTTCTACGTAATGGATATCAACCCATCATATTCTTTCTTGTTGGGACGCCATTGGATACATGGGGTTGGGGATGTTACTTCTACCCTCCACCAAATGTTGAAGTATCCAATAAGAGGAAAGATTGTCACTGTGCATGGTGAAGAGGAGTATATGATCAGTCACTTGAACTCCTTTAGGTACATGGAAATGGATGGCGAGTTCATCGAGACTCCTTGCTAGACTTTGAAGAGGTATCTCAGGTTATGGCTACAGTAGAAACTACCGACAATCCTCCAAAGGTCACCAAATCTCCCTTGAAGATGGCTTCTCTCAAGGATGCACAAGCAGTGGTTGAAGAAGGTGGGTCTACCATTTGGGGTCAGCTCCCAGTTATTCATTACAAGTCTGACAAATCTAGTTTGGGCTTTACTACAGGTGCTCAAAAGGTTGTTCGTCATGCTCGGGCTGGAGGACCTCCCCTACGCATCAGCAATCCTGGGGTCAATGCACTTGAAGACAGTGATGGTGATTCTGACATTGACATCTGGATCTTCCCGACTACCGATGATGGACTCAATAACTGGACTGCAAATGACTTTGTACCGATTACTTTTGTTCAGGAGTAATTGTCTTTCTGATTTTTCAGATATGTAATTTAAAAACAATATAAACTCTATAGCCACGTGTCTTACCCGTGGCACAATGATTCTATTTGTGAAGGTTATCATGTTTCATTTTCATATGACATCAATAAAGCATTGGACGTTTGCATACAAATTTTGCGCTATCTGTCTTTCTTTTCTTTTATTATGCCTATACAGCTATGCTCTTACACACACTCACGTATCCAAATGCAGATCCATATCCACTCTGGATCCCATTGATAACAGTTATGCTACTGCTCATTATGACTTTGAAAATCCGATAAACCAAGCCGAGGACGAAGGTGAGGAAGATTGTGAGGTACCCGGAGAACTTGCTAGACTATTACAGAAGGAAAAAAGGGCCATACAGCCTCATGAAGAGCCGGTTGAGACAATGAACTTGGGTACAGAGGAAGACAGAAAAGAGGCTAAGATAGGTGCAAATATGGAGTTTAGTGTTAAACAGCGGTTGGTACAGATGTTGGATGAGTATGTTGAAATCTTCGCCTGGTCATATGAAGACATGCCGGGACTAAACACGGATATAGTGGTCCATCGTCTTCTGACTAAAGAAGACTGCCCTCCAGTAAAGCAAAAGGTATGTCGTATGCGCCCTGAGATGTCAGAGAAGATTAAAGCAAAGGTTATGAAGCAGTTCGATGCAAGGTTCTTAGTTGTCACCTCATATCCGCAGTGGGTTGCTAATGTGGTTCCAGTACCTAAGAAAGATGGTAAAGTACGAATGTGTGTGGATTACATAAACCTGAACAGGGCAAGCCCCAAGGATGACTCTCCGCTTCCCCACATCGATGTTCTGGTTAACAACACCGCACAACACAAAGTCTTTTCCTTCATGGATGGTTTCTCTGGCTACAATCAGATCAAGACGGAACCTGAAGACATGGACAATACAACCTTTGTTACACAGTGGGGCACTTTCTGCTACAAGGTGATGCCGTTTGGGTTGAAGAATTTTGGGGCAACTTATCAGCGAGCTATGGTAGCTCTATTCCATGACATGATTCACCATGAGATAGAGGTTTACGTCAATGACATGATAGCAGGTCTCAAACTGAGGAAGAACATCTTGATCATCTACAAAAGTTGTTTGATAGGTTGAAGACGTACAAGATGAGGTTAAATCCGAACAAGTGCACCTTCGGGGTAAGGTCTGGTAAGCTTTTGGAATTCATCGTCAGTGACAAAGGTATTCAAGTAGACCCTGAAAAAGTGAAGGCCATACAAGAGATGCCGGCTCCCCGTACTAAGAATGAAGTTAGAGGTTTCTTGGGACGCCTAAATTACATTGCCCGATTCATTTCACATTTGACTTCTACTTGTGAGCCAATCTTCAAGCTTCTGAAGAAAGATTAAGTGGTAAAGTGGAATGACGAATGTCAGGTCGCCTTTGACAGAATCAAGCAATACCTCTAAGAACCTCCTATTCTGATGCCTCCGACTGAAGGAAGACCTTTGATAATTTACTTAGAAGTGCTAGATAATTCAATGGGGTGTGTGCTGGGGCAGCATGACGAGTCTGGTAGAAAAGAGCATGCAATATACTACCTTAGCAAAAAGTTTATCGATTATGAAACACGATACTCACTGCTCGATAAAACTTGATATGCTTTGGCATGGGCTGCTCGCCGACTGAGACAATATATGTTGACCCACACTACTTTGTTGATATCTAAGATGGATCTGATCAAGTACATTTTCGAGAAGCCCGATCTCTCCGGAAGAATAGCAAGACGACAAATGATCTTAACCGAGTACGACATCCAATACACAACCCAAAAAGAAATCAAGGGAAGTGTGTTAGCTGATCATTTGGCACTTCAATCCGTGGATGACTACCAGTCCATGAATTTTGAGTTCCCGGATGAGAACATCATGTTAGTAACCATTGTGAAGAACCTGGACCGGATGAAGGACCTGAGGAAGGATCCAGATGGTCTATGTTTTTTGATGGAGCCTCAAATGCACTGGGTAACAACATTGGCGTTGTAATCATATCTCCCGAGGTCTGTCATACTCCGTTCACTGCCCGATTATGTTTCAACTGTACCAACAACATGGCAGAGTATGAAGCGTGTATCATGGGTCTTAGAGCTGCTATTGACCTAAGGATCAAGTTCTTGAGTGTATTCGGGGATTCCGCTTTGGTGATAAGTCAGATCAAAGGCGAGTGGGATACGAAACACCTTAACCTTATCCCTTACAGAGAACATGTACTGACACTGCTGCCGCATTTTTAAGAGATCACCTTTGAACATTTCCCACGAGAAGAGAATCGGTTAGCGGACGCGCTAGCTACTATGTCATCAATGTTCAAGGTCATGTGGGACAGTGAAGCTCCCCTAATCACTATTGAGAGGTTGGATGAACCACATACTTCTGTGAGATCGATACTGAGGAGGTAGCTGACAAACCTTGGTTTCATGAGGTGAAAAGGTATCTCGAGGCTCAAGAATACCCCGAAGGGGCATCTGTCAATGACAAGAAATTTCTGAGAAGGTTTGCTGCAAAGTTCTTCCTCAGCAATGGAATCCTCTATAAGCGCAATCATAACTCTACCTTACTGCGGTGTGTAGACAAGAGTGAAGCAGAGAGGATCATGGAAGACCTACACGAAGGTACCTTTGGCACTCATTCCAGTGGACATACCATGACAAAGAAGATCCTATGGGCAAGATACTACTGGTCCACTATGGAAGCCGACTGTTAACAGCATTCTCGAACTTGTCACAAGTGGCAAATCTATGCTGATAAGGTGCGTGTACCTCCAGTTCCCTTGAACGTCTTGACAGCTCCCTGGCCCTTTGCAATGTAGGGCATTGACATGATCGGCAAGATCAGACCTACCGCGTCCAACGGGCATCGCTTCATCCTAGTGGCCATTGATTACTTCACAAAGTGGGTTGAGGTTTCCTCCTTTGCTACGGTTACCAAGAATATGTGGCACGGTTCATCAAGCATAACTTGGTTTGTCGTTATGGTATCCCTGAGAGAATCATCACGGATAATGGTACTAATCTCAACAACTCGATGATCACGGAACTTTGTAAACAGTTCAAGAATCAGCATGACAACTCTTCTCCTTACCGTCCGAAGATGAATGGGGCTGTTGAAGCTGCTAATAAGAATATTAAAAAGATCATACAGAAGATGATGGTGACATATAAAGACTAGCACGAGATGTCACCGTTTGCTCTTCACAGGTACCGTACTTCAGCACGTACATCGACAGGGGAAACACCCTATACTCTAGTATATGGCATGGAGGTTGTCCTACCCATGGAGGTCCGGATCCCTTCTCTAGGGATTATGAAGGATGCGGGTTTGAGCGAAGACGATTGGATCCAGACTCGACTTGATCAATTGAACTTAATCGACGAGAGAAGACTTATTGTTGTCTGCCATGGTCAAATGTATCAGAAACAGATGATCAAGGCCTTCAATAAGAAATTCAGACAACAAGTGTATCAAGTAGAGGATCTGGTAATCAAGCGCATCATACTGCCGCAAGGTGATCCCAGGGGCAAATGGACTCCCACCTATGAGGGACCATTTGTAATTAAGAACATATTTTTCGGTGGAGCCATGATTCTGACCACCATGGACGGTGACGACCTTCCACACCCTGTCAATGCAAACATAGTGAAAAGATACTACGCATAATAAAGACCCGCTAGGTTGACATACCTAGGCAAAAATAAGGGTATCCCGATGGACTAAAAACCCGAAAGGGCGGTCTAGGCAAAAATTAGGGATTAAACTGTATCACTATATCCCATTGGATCACTTTGTAATCAGACCTCAGTAATCAGATTTCAAGCTCAAACGATACCGATCAATCCAGTCAGCTTCGGACAAGCAGCAAAGTGATGAGATACTCGAAGACATAGGGGCAATAGCGGAATTGAAACCCAATGGGATCACTACACATAGTTGTTTTCTTTTTGTACACAATTTTTGTAATAATTTCCATTTTTACGGCGGAATTCTCTTACTAGAACGTCAGCCTCCTTGTAAAAAACACCTGTTATAGGAAATTTTCAAATCAATACAAAGCGTCTTTTGAGTACAAAACTCTGTGTTTGTTTTTTCCGTTTTCTGTTTTAGTTTGCAAAAAAATGTCCAATGTTTTATTCTTGACATATGCATTTGAATATGATTACTGTTCACAAATATCTGTATATAAAACAGAAAGATAGTTACTAAGAACTCAAAGAAACAGGTACAAAGCCTAAATGCCAACAGTTACTCCTTCCATCATGGTACAAGGGGCAGAGACAGTTGGAAGCAAAGTCACTATCCTATACAAGCCAGTGATACCTATATTCCCCATAGAGCCGAGACAACCAAGGTCCGACCTCCGTATCCCAAAGCAGGAATTCCTTCCCCAGCAGGTTCCTTCAGAAAGCTGATATCTACATTCCCCAGCCGAGTTTTATAACCATGAGCAATTTATAAAGCCATCTCCCGAGCAGAGTTTATTTCTCTGACAGCAGAAGCTCAATCTCCAACAGAGCTCTTCTCTCCAGCAATGGAAGTTCATCCCCAGCTGAGTTTATTTCTCCAAATCAGCATATCTTCCAACAGAGTATCTCTCTTCCCCATAGAGTCATTCCCCCGTAGGATTATTCTCAGACAGAGTCTCCTCCGGCAGAATATTCTCAAGCGGAATGGATGTAAATCCCCAGCTAATCATCTTCGGTCACTATCCCCAGTGGAAACAAAGAATTCAACTCCTTATACTCTCCAGCAGCAGTCCAAGATTTATTTTCCCCAGCTAGAGAATATCACAATAGCATTGCATATCCCTACATCATGGCATGTGCATACATATTATACAACACAATCTCATTTACTTTGATAACATCATTATTCAATACATTTCATACATCATGACATTACATACGACTAACTCTTTACCTTTCAGGGAAAGATGCAATCAAGTTCTCACATGTTCTCTCTGGTTCAGTCAAACCGACACCAAGGTTTCTATTCCAGTTGATGATATTCCAACACTTTTCAAGATTTTCTCTAGTTTAGTCAAATCGATACTAAGATTTCTCTCCCAGTTGAAGATAACTCGAGACCTTTCCCTGGTTCAGTCAAATCGATACTAAGATTTCTATTCCAGTTCAAAAGCTATGAAGCCCGGAAACTGACCGGATAGTAGTCAACCAACAATACATCATACTATGAAGCCTGGAATTCGACCGGATAATAGTACAAAATACTACGAAGCCTGGAATCGACCAGATAGTGGTATATCTAGAATTCAAGCTATGAAGCCCGGAAATTGACCGGATAATATCTTAATTTCTACAAAATACTACGAAGCCTAGAATCGACTAGATAGTGGTATATCTCAAGTTCAAGCTATGAAGCCTGGAAATCAACCGAATAATATCTTAATTTCTCCAAAATACTACGAATCCTGGAATCGACCAGATAGTGGTATATCTCAAATTCAAGCTATGAAGCCCGGAAATCGACCGGATAATATCTTAATTTCTCCAAATTACTGAAGCCTCGGACACGACCAAATAATGGTATAAGACACTGTGAAGCCTGGAGCACGACCAGATAACGGTATAAGATGCTCTAAAGTCTGGAGCATGACCAGATAGCGGCAAGAGACACTGTGAAACCTGGAGCATGACCAGATAACAGTATGAGGTACTGCAAAGCTTGGAATTCGACCAAATAGCAATTTACTCGGCCAATTACTATTGAAGCCTAGAAATGACCGGATAATAGTATGCCTTAAATTTAAGTTGAAACCCGGATGCGACCGGATAACCACTTAATTCCTTCTGAACCTAGAGCACGACCAGATAACAGTTGTTGAGATTGCAAGGCCTAGAGCATGACCAGATAGCAAGTTTAATCTCATCTCCCCAATAAGTCACTGTAACACCTGGAGCACGACCAGATAGCAGTATGTCTTATTATCCTTAGCAAATCACTGTAAGGCCTGGAGCACGACCACATAGCAGTTCATTTTCATCTCCTCGACTAAGAGATGATTCCCCAGTAGAGTAACGGACAACTGAAGTTCCCAAAATTCCATTTCTCCCAAGACAGAGACCAACATTCCTCAGAAGATTCCTCCTCAACGATAGGAACAGGAATTCTCATCAAAGGAATATCTCGGGAAATCAACATCCTCTAGATGGCATCTTTAAGCCCATCTCTGACGATTCTCTTTCATATCTTCCGGATGGAATCTTTAAGCCCATATCCGGTGAACTTCCGTTATCTCCTCCAAATGGCATTTGTAAGCCCATTCCCGATACTACCTACACAGTCCAGCACCATCTCAGACGAGTGCAAATTTCTGGGCACTCTAGTGTTCAATCATCTTCAACCTTCAAATTACAAAAGGCAGACAACCAATCTACATCCTCAGGTTTAAGAAGATTGAACAGGGGAAGCTGTTGTACCCCAAAATTTAACCTCTCATTTTACTCAACACATGCCCATTGAGGTCCTCAACTTGCTCAAGGATGCCCAAGAATTGACACGACAAACACTCTCCTAAGGCAATGTACCTCAAACTAGGGTTTCCATTTTTTATCAAGATGTGTGAACTCCAAAGGCTCCAAATGCTTTCCATTTTCCCAATATGTTCTCAAGATCATCCATGTAAAGTTTAATGCCTTTCACAAGAAGTTTGCTCAGTCAATTGCCCGGATGCCTAGAAATCATTTATACTAGGTCAAAAGTCAACTGTGGCCCACATACAGTCAAACTTCAAGATTTTTGGTCAACATCAACATTTTGAAGAGATATCCATCATTTTATCAAGGTTTTATCATGATCCCTCAAGAAATTCCCCCAAATTCATCAAAACCCAAAAGTTGCTAAATTAGGGTTTCTCAAGAAAAGTCAACAAAACTTTGACCAGGCATAACTTCTTCATACTTTATCAGAAATTTTCCATCCAAGGCTCATTTTTAATAGGATGCAATTTCCTACAATTCATCTTCATCCCCAAAGTTAAAAATATGCACTCATCAAAAGATATGAATTTCTACATTATAGGTCCTTTTGAAAAGTCAACAAAAACACCTTTTGGGTCAAAGCTTCTTACATGAATATGGAAGACCCAATTGAGATGAAACCAAAAGGGTTGTTTAGGGGACATCCTAAGCTTTCTAAAAAGTCCAAGAACACCTCTCGATGCTGCCTATTTCTAAATAATGGGATAGCATTGTCTAAAAGGAAAACGAACATACCTTTTTTGAGTAGGTAGATTAGTTCCTAGGTACTTGCTCAAACAAACAAAAACTTTTTCACACCAACACTTTCTAAACAAAGTTTTCAAAAACAACTTCGTAAAGTTCTTGAGGACAGAAGCAAGGGTTAAAACGAAGTAAAACAAAACTTTTCAAAGCAAGCACACACAAGCAGTTTTCAAAATGAGCAAGTACCTAAGAGCCCGTGGAAAACTACGGATAAAAAGGGTGCTAACACCTTCCCTTTCTATAATCTACCCCCCGTACTTAGAAACATATCAAAAAAGGTTTTTTCTGTTCTTTTTCATTTTCCTGATTGGATAAAATAAAAGTCGGTGGCGACTCTTGCTTACCGCGACATTTGCGAACAAAAAACGCAAACCAGTATTAACAGTCGGTTCTGCCACCGTATCACACAAGGGAACTTAATTCTATAAAGTTTTGAAAGTGTAAAAGTTTTCTTGATCATATGATTTGTGTTATAGAGTGATTGATTAAAATGTAAAAGATCAAGAGTAAGTCTTATGGTACTATGGAAATCGCACACACACACACAAGCTTTTTCAAAACCCTCTCTGGTTCATAAGAACTTCTTGAAAAACCTATCAAGACTTATGTGGAATTGATTAAGGAATATTTCTAATCAACTAGCGAAGTTTTTACACTTCCTAATTGATTAAGGACCTAGTATGATCGATAAAGCAAGGTAAATGACCTCTTAATTGATAAGAAAATATTTTAATCAATTGATGCATATAACCTTTTATGGTTTCCTTTTTTGAATTAGAGTTATCGTATTTTGAAAGGTTTTAATCTATTAAAAGCTAGGGTTAATCAGTTAAATAATTAAAATGGCTCATGACTCATTTCTTTTTGTATCAAATTTTTTCCTATATAAAGAAGACTTCTCCTTATTTCATTTTACCCTAAATTTCTAAATGAAAAACCTTATCTTCTTCTTCTACTCTCTATTTTTTAATATTTTATTTCCGCAAAGATTGTCGTTATTCTAGAAGACCTAAAAAGCTCTTGTGAGAGTTTTTGTTATAATCGGTGTTGTGCTTTATTTGTATTATACAAGAATGTGATTCTCTTGTGAAATTATATTGTAAAGGTTGCAAAATAAACCCGTATAAATTTTTAATTGTAGGTTATTGAGTTTGATATGTATAAAAACTCTAGTTGTAGGTTCTTGATCTTGTCCCTGTAAAAGCTTTATTTGAAGGTTCTTGAGCAAAAACCATGTAAAAACCCGTTTTTAAGGTTCTTGAGTAAAGCATGTGTAAAAGCTCTGTTTAAAGATTCCTTAATAAAGCTCGTGCAAAAGGTTTTCTTGTTGACTCTTGGGCTTAGCCAGTGTAAAAGCTCTATTTGTTTTTGTTGAAGGTTTGTGGGAAAATTATGTAAAAAGCTCAAGTGTGTTTAGTGGAACTCTCAAGTATACATGCAATACAACAACTATATACAATAGCTTACAGAACATGAAGGTTCTGCTTGAGACGTCTTGTATGTTGCTTTTCTTGTTGTTACTTCTTTTGAATCTTCGGCTCCTTATATAGAGGGGACAAAAAGAGACATTGTAAGTTGCTTGCACGAGTGTTTTTGATGAAGAAGAAATTTCAAAGAGAGATATGTTGGTGTTGGTATGATGAGGATCTTCATCTTCTAAATAATCTTTTTATCCTTTGTGTCTTTCTCAAGTAAGGCGTCCATAGGCATGGAGTGGTATACAGAAGAAATCATATCATTCAGCCTTGAGCCTTGTGCTAAAACATCTCCATAATTCTAGTTGTTGACAAGATGGAGGTTGCTTTTGCAAAGAGTACAGACATAAGAGATTTGTACTATGTTTCCAACAGAGCTCTTAAAGTTTCGTTTGAATTATTATAGGCAAAGTCAATGTTGCAACTGAGTTTCTATTTGATCATTAGAAGCTGAAAACACATGTCTCTTGAGTTTCTATTAGAAATTCAAATTCAGATCCTTTGGAATATAAACTTCATGCTTCTTTTTTACAAGATAATTAACTTGGTTAGAACCAATTTAATAACTAGCTTTAACGAACATGCACACTTAATCAAACATTAGTATACCTTTTTGTTCTTTCAGTACTTTTGTTATCATCAAAACCCAAGGAGTATGAGCATGAACAGTTTTTGTTCCAACAATCTCTCTCTTTTTTATGATGACAAACATAAGTATTTAAGAATAATTGGTTGGTCAATTTTAATAATTTGACAACACCAGAGCCTGAGGTTTGTAAGCCCCCCTGAGTTTAACAGCCCATAGGTTTACGTTTGTAAGCTCCACTTAAGTCATATCCAAATTATTTAAACCAGTTTTAGTAACTTGACAAAATCAGAGCCTGAGGTTTGTAAGCTCTCTCTGAGTCTAACAGTTCATGGGTTGAGTTTTTCAAGCTCCCCCTAAGTGCTATCCAAGTTACTAAACCTTTATTTTTATAATAATCACAAAGTAACTTTGTCAACTTTAGAGCCTGAGTTTTGTAAGCTCTCTCTGAGTCTAATAAAACACAAGTTGAATTTTGTAAGCTCTCCCTTAGTCCTATTTGAGTTATTAAGCTTTTTATTTTAAAAAAATCATTAAGCACATGTTCACAAGTTGATTGAAGTGGGTTCAAAATCTAAATAAACTTTAGCACATAACATAAGTTTATTCAATTGGGTTCAGGATCTTAATGAAAACATACACAATGTTTTTATCATACTCTTTAAATACTTCCATATTTCTCCCCATTTTGTCATCAATAAAAATTAAATAAAAAGAGTAGATAGAAAAAAAGATATTGTGCGGGAAAATAAGTTCAGAGTTTTAAACGATAGCAAAAAAAGATTATACATCATAATCCTAGGGTTTCTTCAAAAGCTCCAGGGTAGTCTTTAGATATGATCTCATTTATTCTTGCTTAGCTTCCACACAACTGGGTTAGATATCCACCGTCTCTTGATGATCTGATAGATTTGATATCTGAGACATCATATCTTGAATTTGAGTGCTCATATGAACTTGAGAGTTTACTTCAAAATCTAATCTGGCCTCAAGATGAACTCTCCTTTGATTTGTTTAAGCAACAACTTTTGATGAGAAGTATTTCAAACTATGTATGATAGAGTCAACATAGAGTTTGAAATCATCCCATCTCACAACATAGGCTGCAGTATCAGTTGTTTCGTGTCTATCATAGACCAGCCACTTGACCTTGTTATAAAATTTGGTTCTGAACATATCCATTTAAGAAAGAATATGGATGGGTGTGGCTTTATTTAGGTTATGTAAAGGTGAGGTAGAGGGATAAGTGGGGTGACAAAAGTATGAGTAGTGTCATTTCCAATTTCAGATAGTTGTTATGTTCCAGCTTGTGCTACAAGAGTAGCTTCTTTGATAAAAGAGGGAGGTTGAAGGTTAGAAAGGGATTCAGTTTGAGGTTGATTTTCTAGGTGAGTGTCTGAAAGAGGTTCTTAAGATACAACATATTCATGTTCATCAATATGACGATTCTGGATTTGTCATGCTGAAGAGTTGGATGAATGTGAGTTGGAGGGCAAAGGAAATTTTTTTAGAGGTTCAACTAAAAGGGGTGGCAGGCATATTTGGTAACAGGGTAATTTGGTTATAGGATGATATGAAGATTCTTTAGATGAGTTTTTAAAGGTTCTTTGAACCAGTGAAAGATCATATGTTTCTTGAGGGGGAGATGATTGATTGGAGGGTAATGATGGTTGAAAAGGTACTACAACTAGGTTATTTTGTTGAGGTGGAAGAGATGTATGATTTGAGTTAGAGGGTGTGAGGGAGACTTTCTCATTAATGGTGAAGAGTTTATAGATGAACTAAATAGAGTATCAAGAGAGTCACCTGGTGTAGCTTCAACAATTTGAGGCCCTTCTACATAAACCAAATATTCGGTCATATGCTCCTCTGAACTTGCTTCAACATCCACGTGTTCTTTAGCAATATAGCCAACAATTTTAGTGATTATACCAGAAAGTGTCCTTTCAGACTCTTCAGGAGCCATAGTCTTGTCTTCAGCAATAATTTCTTGAACATATTTAGTAACCTCAAGAGATGAGATTAATGATTTAAGTGTTGTTCCCAATTACTCTTTTAGAACCTTTTTAGCACCTTTCCTTTTCAGAGGTGCTTCTTCTTCTTCATAAGAGTATAAATAGTTTCTTTTCACGAGTTTTACCATTTCTTATTTTAGTTTTAAAGACTAGTGTAGATGGAGCCACCTCTTCCACTTCCTTTCATGGTGCTTTTTTAGCATCATTGAGAAGCTTCTTCTTAGTAGGATTTTGAGTGGTTTTTCCTTTATCTAAAGTAGTCACCTTTATTTTCCCTTTCTTGATAGATACATCAGCAAATTTGTCATGTACATTATACATGGTCATAGTAACTCAGGTTTCTTTTTGAACCATTAATATGTATTCTTTCATAGATTCAGGATTATCTTCTTTGGTTATCACATGGAAATTACTCATGTATTCTATATTTTCATCTCTTTTCATTGTTATAGGATCATTAATCATCACAACATCTTTCTTCTTTAGAACTTGCATGTTAGCCAACACATTTGCAAAGAGAATATTTCCATAGCAAATTTCCAGATTCTCACCAGTCTTGATTTTCTTCATCGGGTCAATCAATTTGCACTGATAGAAGATCTCAGAGAGCAGACTGGCATATGGAACACTTATTTTATGATGTTTCTAACATTCTTTGATAGATTCACATATGTGATTAAAGATGTAGGCAGCAAGATTGATGGGTTTTTCAGTGATTAGAAACCATGGGAAATGCTTGTGGTCCCATGAGATTTGATCAGAACTACCATCTCTTGGAATCAGAAAATTGATAATGATATTGAACATAAGCTTGTAGTCAAGATACATGTTTTTCACTTTTCCATAATTATACTTTATTTCAAAGAGAAGTTCTTTAATTTCAGAAACAAACTTTGACCCATGGGTTGAGTTAAATTTTGCAATTCCATAATTCTTAATTCCCATCACTAGAGCAATGTTATCCTGAATGAGTATGATGTTCACTCCATTAACTAATGACCTTATTTTAGTACATTTGAATTCCTTCAACCCCATTTCTGTTCTTGTTTTACCCTTCAGACTTGTGTCATTTTCCATAACATTTCTCTCTTCAGCCATTGCAGAGTATTCATCATAGACTTCAACCCTGACCCAAAAATCTATGACTAAGAGAGAATATGTTAGACCATTTAAAATATTGAAGTATTTCATCCAACCTTGTTCTTAAAAGAATTCCTTTAGTTTATACACATTTGCAACAAAGTTATCAAAATCCACAACTTGTTCATTGTTTACTTGAAACCATCTCTTCTAAATACTGAGGTCCTGGGTCTAACCTGAAGACTACCTCCAGACTCCACATCAATATGAACTGATGGTGATGAAGAGGATGCCATGGGTTAGGTTCTGGGGGGGGGTAGGGTTTTTCAGAGAGACAAAAAGTGTAGGAATTAGTGTAGAGTTGTGTGTGATAATGGTGAGTGACACGATGTTCAATAAGGATTATATAAAAGATTTGCATTCAATAAGGATAGACAAATAAATAATAAATAATGACATGGAGAAAAAAATAATCGACAAAACCCTACAAATTTTCCTATATATATACTGAGCAAGAAGAACAATTGTCAAATGCGTGGAATCTTATAAATGAACACGTGTCATCAGATGACAACAAGAATTTCATCTAAAATGCTTTACGAATTAAATAATCCATTTTTTGAGTCTATGTGTCTGGAGTATGTCAGAAGCCACTTTTTATCAGAGTTATTTTTTAACAGATTCTGACATATGCTACCTTTGACAAAAAAGTTTAGAACTTGACTAGATTATTTAAGTCTACAACACAAGTGATGGAAGCCTTGTTTGCATACACTTGACAATCATCTAGCTGATATATTACTTAGAGCATATGTTTTCAATATTCACCAGCTGAGATGATTTATATGTCTTATGTAGACAAAGTAACATGTTACTTATCTTACACTTAGCTCAAAATACTTGGTTTTCATCAATGAGTTGATAGTTTCAACAAATGGACTTATCTCTCAAATCTATTAAGAGCATAGTCAATATTACAGAACTTAACTAGCGGATATTTTCAGATTTTAAGAGATTCATTTAAAACTTAAGTGAATTTATTTAGAATTTGATTGACGTCCTGCACATAAACATACACTGCATAATATACAAGGCTTAGCAACTAAAAGGTTAATAAGATGGAACATACCTCTTGAAGGAGCTTTTTATACTTCTTTGATGCAACTCTCCTTAATGATCTAAGAAGCATGATTTCTGCAGGAATGCTCAACTCAAATATAATTAGTCTTTAAGATTGAACTTCTTCGGAAGTTTCCATTTAGAGCTTCAGACTGATACTTAGAGATTATATTTTCTTTGGTTGATTACTTTAGTTTATTCATCCCTCTTATTTTCAAATTCCACTTTTGGATGAACTGAAGAAACTAAAGAATCAATAGAATCCATAGCCATAATCTGTCCATTGTGGCTCTTTCCAAATTCCATACTTGCTTCCCCTTTCAGTGTTGGGATTTGGAATGTATGTCTTATTTATTTTATATCTAATAGCAAACCATTGTTTTGGCATTAGAATTATAGCATTATCTCTTCCTTTGGACATATATGCATCAAATACAAATTGAAAGCTAGGCACCCATACTCTTATGTATCCTCTATGGTTAGTTCTAACAGGCTTTCTCTTATATTATGACTTTCCATAATAGTTAAAGGTGCAAGAAACACAAGAAAAGGGGGGGTTTGAATTGGGTTTCTCAAAATAAAATTTCTAAAGTCAAACACCAACTCTTAGCAGAAGAATAAAAATAAATGAACACAAGTATTTTTATCCTGGTTCACTATTAACGAAGTTAATCCAGTCCACCCGCCAAGGTGATTTTTCCTTCTCTATAAGGACTTAATCCACTATAACTAAACAGATTACAAAACCGCAAGAAGACTACTCGTAACTTTTGCAAACCACAAAGACCAATTGCCTATGTCTTCTTGAGTCTACAGACTAACACTCAGTCACTCAAGGAACAATCAACTTATAGTTGAATACATATTTTGTGTTTACATGATTGCTTCTTACTATCGGATTACACAATATTGAAGTACAAATAATAATACAACAGTGTTAAGCAAGTTAACAAACAAAAATTCCTTTCTAGCAAGTTAATGAACCCCAACTACTTGCTTTACAAAAAACCATAGAGTTATTTTGGTAGCGTTTTAGCAACTTGAATAAGCGTGAGTTTCTTCAAAGTTCTTCAACGTTTCCTATTCTTCTATGGCTTTCTTTTATAGCTGAAAATAAATTCGTTGGAGGGTAGAATAGGAATACCAAAATTCAAATTGTCTTCTTTGCAACGATCAGTGAGAGAGTGGTAGATAACCTAGTACAAAAGTATTGTCCTTGCGCCACAAAACTAGTGTAGTGGAGACAAGGTGGTATTGTACATTTTACTAATACTCACGTGAAACCTTTTGATCTTCTCTTCTAACCTTCACAAGCTTCTGGACATATAATGGTTGAAGCATGTGTAGAAGGATCAAAACTAAGTCTCTAGAACCATGTCATCAGAGACTTCAGAACTTGTTCATCATGAACCTTGTGTTTAGAGTCTTCAGCACTTGGTCTTTAGAGTCTTCGTAACCTTTTCTTCAGAGTCTTCATAACTTTTTTCAACAAAACCTTCAGAGTCTTCAAATGTTGGTTAAGAGAACCACTGCTATTCAGAATCTTCAGAACTCGTTCAACAGAACCTTGTCTTTAGAATCTTCAAAACTTGGACAAGATAACTTGGAATCTTCAGAACTTTAGAACGTATTAGAAGCTCTACAATATAATCATAATTAAAAGGAATAAAACTAATGTTCTTTTATAACCGTTGCTTTAAGACGCATTTTAAGCCATGAAACACAATCTTGTATTCTTTAGTGTGTTGAGTCCAAAATTTGATGATGTCACGCATCATTTCTTCGAAGACAAGACCCATTAACAAAAGCTACACACTAAACATGCCATTAGGGTACTAAATTGTTATCTAATCACCCATGTAATTTTATCATCAAAACTCAAGGCCAGATGCAGAACCAAATCTTGTTTTTACAATCTCTCCCTTTTTTATGATGACAAAACCATATATTTTGATAAACAATTTATACTAGTTTAATCACATTAAACACTTTTAGAGTTAGCTTAGCAGCTCCCCCCAGATTTCTATATTCCTAAAACTCGTTTAATCTTGTTCAAGGTCTCCCCCTGAGTTCAAGACTTAAAGAAGTTTTGAGAAGTAGCACGAGGACGATCAAAATGAAGGAATACTTCCCTGATTAAAGACCTGTCATAATTATGACTAGCGATGCAGAACTCTTATTCTCATATTCTAGATTGCTATCAGATTTTGGTAAGGTATCTAGCCTGGTTTACCATCAGAGTCTAAACAGTGTTGCAGAAATCTTCATCTTAGATTATGGCTTTACTTTCAGAACATTATGGAGTAGAGTCTGGTTAATAGTATTAGAGCCTTGTATCACAGTCTGGATAGACTTCATCACAACATCATCAGAGTCTTGATGTCCTATCAGAGTCTGGTTGAAGGTATTAAAGCCATATAGCATCCAAGGAAGTTAAATTTTCTTTCCAGAAATTCTTTAAGAAGTTCACAACCTATGACTTCTGGATCTCTAGCTTATGAATCACATACATAGCTTCTTAGATTCCATGTTTTGAAAAACTTAGTGAACTTTCTCAAAGTTCCTGAGTCAAACATTTTTAGTGGCACAAACATATTAAAAATGTTTGGGAACAGATTCTAAGATTAGATATATCAAAATCATATCACTTTTTCCCCCTTTTGTCAGAAATCAAAAAGATTTACAAAAGAAAAAAATTAACACGCTTTTCTCTAAGGAGTAACAAAATGACAAGGAATAACACAAAACAGTGTCACAAAATAACAATTTTATTCATTAGAGGGAAGGGAGAAGGGAGTTCAAGCAGAACACGATAAATTATACAAGAGGGAACAACAAAACAATAACTAACCAAACAACAACCAACCAGTAACACACAGACACCCATCAAATAACGACCACCCATTCCAACTAAACTTGAAAGACTTCATATCTCTTTTCCACAAGGGCATTATCTAGTCCAAACTTCCAAACAAATCCAACGATCTCAGATTTATAGAAAAGTTCATACATAACTCTTTCAAAAGGAATGAAGGACTGATGCTGACTTCTGGAAATTTCAACAAAGTCCTTTAGATAGTTGAATATTGTAAGGGGAAAACTGACCTTGAAGTGATTAACCAGAAAGTAGACGAATAATTTGTCATCATAGGACAGAGTGTTCTTTTCCCTTCCCCTTGGGCGGAAGTTGGTGAGAAGAAGTTGAAACCAAAGTTTAGGAAGAGGGGGAAGCTTTTCCGGATTCGTGGATTCGTATGTGCATGAAGTAGTGTCATGGAGGGTAATCAACTTTTCCACAAAGGTGTACTTAAAGCGAAATTGATCCACATGGATGTAATTTTCAACACATATGATAGCCTCAGCAATGGAGGAAAAAGTGATGATAATTGGAACACCATAGAAACTAGAGCAAATGTAATAACCATCATTTCTCACAGAAGCATACTTCTAAAATGTCGTGACAAGGTTTGGATAGATGGGTCAGTGCAACATTGCATAGTACCCAGACCAACCATGTATCTGCATGCTTATGGTTATGCTTAAATCAGCAGCCCTCAACTGAGGAAATTTAGGACATTCTTCATTAATGACCTCCAAGAGATCCTCATTACCACAAAAAGTTTTTGAAGACATGATGAGTTATGATTAATAAAGATGGAGAAAAGGTTTTGAAAAACTAGAATATAAAGGATGGAAAATGAGAAAAACATGGAAAGGTATAAATAGGAGGAGGGAAATGTGATTGGAAGGAGAAGAGATTTAGTTCAGAGAACTATCAAACTCGAGACACACAAATAATTAATGACTGAGCCATAAAAAGAGAAGAATAAAGACTACCATCATTTCCAAAATGATTGTCAGAGGGAAAATTAGGAGTAAACGACAAGTAAAATAAGGAATTAGATAAAGCATGCTTAAAATTATTATTTTTAACAAAAAAGGTTTGTCCAAAAACTCACCTAAATAGTATATGGTATTCAATAGTTGACAAGAGTCAGATGATTGAATAAGAGTATACTTTTAAATAGAATTTGAAGGGTAGAAATTCTGACAATGGTAAAACGTAAAGATTTTTACCTAATCCTAAAAAGATATTGATTCCCAATGAGTCACACCAAGTGCTAGGTGTGCTTCAGAAAAGACAATTGTCTTAATTTGAATCGCAAGCCTTTAATTTTCCTGACACCTCATTAATGAAGTAAATTCTTCAGTTTCCAACAGACATAAACATTCTAGAGAGAAGATTCTGACCTTGGATACTTCTGATACATAAGAACTTCAGGTACAGAAGCCTCATATTCCAGAAGCAAAAAAACAACAATCACACTATAGAGTATAATTTTCCATTCTGGAAAGCCAACACTTTGAGATTTCATCTTTTTCATTATGGGCACGAAACCATTTTTAAATGGTTCAGAATGAAATGCATCATATCTTCAGCAAGGGGTTTTGTGAAGTTATCATCCCATTGAGGGCATGTAACTATGAATTTTAAAGATAAAATTCCCTTCTGAACATAGTCTCTAATGAAATGATGCTTAATCTCAATATGTTTAGCCCTATAATGCAAAATTGGATTCTTAGACAAACAAATTGCATAAGTATTATCACAGAAGACAAGAATGTTACTTTCAAATATTTGATAATATTTTAGTTGGCTCTTCATCTAGAGAATCTAGGTGTTGCATCTATAACCAAAAATGTATTTGGATTTTTCCGTTTAGAGCGTTATTGTTGATTGCCTTTTGCTTGACCATGAGATCAAGTTGTCTCCTAGAAACTGACAGCTTCTAGAAGTGCTTTTTCTCTCTAGTCTGTCTCCAGCATAGTCAGAATCACAATAGCCTACTAATTTATATTCACTTGATTTTCTATAACACAAACCAAGTTTAGTAGTACCTTTCAGATACCTAAAAATCCTCTTAATAGCAACTAAGTGTGTTTCTCTAGGATCTGATTGGAAGCAAGCACACAAGAAGACAATGAATAAAGTATCGGGCATAAAATCCGTCAAATATAATAGATAACCTATCATACCTCTATATAACTTCTGATCTACCTTTCCACTTACCTCGTCCTTATCCGGAATGCAAATAGGATGCATAAGTGTCTTTGATATCTTGCACTCAGACAAGTCAAACTTCTTGAGAAGTTCTTTTGCATACTTGCTCTGATGAATGAACGTCTCTTCCGGGCCTTGATTGAATTGGATTCCCAAAAAGAACTTGAGTTATCCCATTAAACTCATATCAAAATTTGCCTATATAGACTTAGCAAATTCCTTGCACAAAGTTGCATTAGCAGAACCAAATATAATATCATCAACATATATTTGAATTACCAAAATGTCTTTTTTGAAAGTCTTACAGAACAAGGTGGTATCAACCTTTCCTCTGGTGAAATCATTTTCTAAAATAAAATTGCCCAATCTTTCATACCAAGCTCTGGGAGCTTGTTTAAGACCATACAATTATTTCTTAAGTTTGAAAACAAAATATGGATTTTTATGATTTTCAAAAACAGGAGTTTGGTGTACATACACTTCCTCTATTATATAACCATTCAGAAATGCACTCTTAACATCCATCTGATACAAGATGATGTTATGATTAGCAACAAATGGGATTAAGAGACAAATAGACTCTAACCTGGAAACTAGTGTGAATGTTTCTATATAGTCAATCCCTTCTTGTTGACTATAATCTTGTGCAACCAGTCGAGCCTTGTTTCTTACCACATCTATTTTTTCAGTGGGCATTTTTCTGAAGACCTATTTGGTTCTAATCACATGAGTTTCTTTGGGTCTTGGCACATGATCCTACACTTCATTGATGAAGAATTTAGTCAGCTCTTATTGCATAGCTAGAATCCATTATGTGTCTAGAAGCGCTTCATCAACAGAAGTAGACTCAGTTAGGGACACCAAATCAAGAAGTGTCTCTTCTAACGGTTTGAAAGAATATTTGGTTCTGACTGGTTCAAATATATCACCCAGAATCAATTCTTCAGAATGTAAGGATCTGGATTTGTGATTCCTCAGAGGGGTCCGAGCTTTAACACATTATGGTTGAGCACCTTCTGAGTCTTTCTTCTTAGGATTCTTGACAATAACATCATCACCTTGTGAGTCTGGAAAGGTGATCTCTATATCTGCAAACTTCTCAACTCGCTTTGACTTTTCATGGTCAATCTTATCATTGAATCTAACATGAATAGATTCCTCCACAATAAGAGTTTTAGTGTGTGATCGGTGGATCTGGAACTGACTGTTTAACGCTGGTTCGCGAAATGTCGCGGAAGCAAGAGTCGCCACCGTCTTTTATTTTCTCCAAATGGAAAGGACAAAAGCACAGAAAAATTCCTTATAAAGATTGCTCTCGGTTCGGGAGGTAGATTATAGAAAGGGAAGGTGTTAGCACCCTTTCTATCCATGGTTATCCATGGGCTCTTAGATACTTGCTCAATGTGTTTTCAAAATGTTTGTTTGCTTTTCAATTGTGGGTTTTAAAAAGTTTCTTTGAAAATTCCAGTTCGACTCTTGTATCGGTCCTCAAGAGTGTTTGAAAAATGCTTTCGAAAGCTTTTTGAAAATGTGTTGGTGTGAAAAGTATTTTTGATTTGTTTTGTTTTGAATTAGAGCAAGTATCTAGAGTCGTCTACCTACCCTAAGGAATTCGTCTGTGTAGATGTCCTTTAAAGTAGTGCCATCCCACCATTGAGAGGTAGGTAGCACCACCGTTGGAGGTGTTCGGGTCAATTCGAGGTTCGGGACATGGTGATCACCAGAGCAATGGGAAGACACCTTAGAAGCTACCCTCATGCCAGGTTCCCGGATCATGAGGACTTACTAAGACATCCTCTACTCGACGATCACCTTTCGAGGCAAGGCAACAGTGAGGCGTACCCTAGGGGTGGTGTGTGCGATTTGTGTGTTGTTTTCATTTATTTTTGTCTTTTGTCATGTCATGGGTGATCTAGCGTTTGTTTTTATTTTTGTCCATACATTCTTTCATGCCTTTATTTAACAGTTAAAAATTGCGGAAAGGAAAAGATCTAAGCTATTACAAACGGCGCGGGTCCACATCGCCAAAATTAAACCAGGACCCGATTTGACAGAAAAATAAAGAAATAAAAGAAAAGTGCGAGAAAATTAAAAGGTTACATGGCATTGGGAGAGATACATAAATATTATAAAGAAATAAAATAAATATGTGAATAAGAATTAAATCGAAACGAGGGCGTTGGACCCTTTTTGCAAAATTAAAATTAATTAAAAAAAGAAAAGGAGATGTTTTTGGTATTTTTGGTATTTTATGATTTTTTATGATTTTAATGAAAAAGAATTAATTAAAATAAATACTAACCCTAATTCTAGTGGTTTCTAATTTATTAAGAAAACATTGAATTTTAACCTAAATTAACCCTAATTTTTATATACAAATTTAATTATAAAATAAATGTCTAATGTTTAATTATTATGAAATAAAAAAAAAAAGATAAAAATCAATTAAACCCTAATTCTATATTTTTTAGATTTTTATTAAAAGAATTAAAATTAAACCTAATTTAACTAATTAATCATATGCAAATTTATAAAAATACTTAAAATAAAATATCCATCATATTTTTTATCTTTTCTGATTTTTTTGTGTTTTATGTTTTTATGAAAAAAATAATAATTAAATTAACAGAATTAATTAAAAAAATAATAATTGAAAATAAAGAAATAATGAAAAGGGTTTGTAAACCTGGGGGGTTCAGGCCCCAAATAGGAGGTGAAATTGTGATAATCTGGCCCATTAACCTTGGTCCGTTTGACTTTTCCAGGTAGCGTGCTGGCATGTTGACTGGGTCTTATCATGTTCCTCCCATCTGTGCCTTTCAATTTATGAAACTGAACGCGTGGCATGCTTGATGGTGTGGGTGCACGGTGCGTCTTCAGCCTTGAACTGCATATGAATGTTAATTGAAAAAAAATATATGGAAAGGGTGGGGACTTGGGATCGAACCCAGGTCCTGAATGTCATCCGTTTACTTCCTTGCCAGCTGCGCCACTGAATCAATTTGTTAATTAAATAAACCACAAACATTATAAAATAAAACAAAAGCCAACGCATATTTCCGCGCGAATTTTCAAATTAACCAATCAGCTTATGCCACGATATCATCTTCTTCTTTGTTCCTGAAACACAAACAGAATAAGCCACGGTTTTCATGTGTTCTTTTAGGCCATCTATGGAAAAATAGCGAATGGCCCTATGATGCTCATAAATTGAGCGCGAGGGTAGCTTCTTCTTCGTCCAGACATGCTCGATTCAATGGTGTAAGTCACATGTCCTAATTTTACCCTATTACAAAACCCCTAATTTGAAGCTTGCAAAACCCTAATATTCTCCCATGGCGAAATCGTGTATAGCACATAAAAATTCAATTAAAATATGCAGTTAGTTTCAGAATCCATCGATTAGTAAGAATCCATGAACAAAATGTCATGAGGATGCCTGCAAATCAAAACACGAATATGCATTTTTCATGAAATATTTTGAGTTCTGTATACCGATTCTTGAGGTTAGATGATGTGATCTTGATTGGGAAAGCTTCCTGGATATGTCAGGGACGTAATGGAATGATTCTTTGGCCTGGAAAAATGCTTTTGATGTGAAAACAGTTTCAAGCTTTTTAGCAAAAAATTTCAATGTGGTTCTGAGTTTGAGGCGCAGCTGAGTGGTCCCAGGCATTAGGTTTTCGTTCTATGCTTATGTAGGAATGAATTAGGTTAAGAAATTTGATCCAAATCTTTGAATTGATGGTTTATGAGATTTGATTTTCAATCATATTTTTCTCAATCTTTTTCATGCAATTTTGTACCAATCATGATCCAATCAATCCAATTCCTTCCAAATCTGATCATGCACGAATCATTGAGCCTATTACATGTACAAAAAGATTTGGTAAGTTAGGTTAAGTATTTTTCATATATTTAATTGATTTAAATGAATTATTATTAATAAAAATTCAAATAAATAAATAAAAAATGAATAAAACTTCCCTTTGGGCCAAGTGGTCGTGCACATGCTTGGGATGATGAATTGTGGAAGAAAAATGGGCCCATTAGCAATTTTAGGTCATTTGAATCAATGTTGACTTTTCAAAATATCCAAAAATTTCCCAACTTCCACAAGGCACAACTTGCTCAATTTTTAAGCTTTTCTCATGTTCTTGGACATTTTGGAAAGGTCTTTGAGTCCTCTAACCAATTCCTTTGGTCCCATGTCATTTTGATTTACCAATCTCAAGTTATGGCCTTTGACTTAAAGTCCCTTTTTGTTGACTTTTGAAAATGACCTATAATGTTGAAATTGATAACTTTTTGTGAGAGCATTTCTTGGACTTGAAGTATGAAGATGAGTTGTAGGAAATGTCTTTCTCTTCAAAATGAGCTTTGGATGGAATTTTTCTGATAATCCATGTGAAAGTTATGCCCTGGTCAATTTGCAGTTGACTTTTTCAACTGTCCAAATAAGGAAACTTTTGCATCTTGATGATTTTTGAGCCAAGCTTTGAGAATCATGATCAAGCATTGATCAAATGATGTTTAAGGCTTCAAAATGAGATGTTGACCAAAAATTTGAACTTTTGACTGTCAAATGACCATTTTGCCCCTACAGTTGACTGTAGTGCAATTTAGGGTTTTGACTGTGCAATTTTGAGCTGAATGTTTTGAAACTTGGTATGAGGATGCTTGACCATATTTGTAGGCATATGAGACTTGATTGGACCCTTGGAAACTTCATTTTCTTGATCAGAACCAAAACCCTAATTTTGCCTGCTTAGGAGACCCTTACACTGTGCAACCCTTGGGGAATTTTGAAGCTTTGAATTGGCAAATCTTGAAGAATATGGGAGGGCAAATTTTGGGGTACAACAGTTCCCCTGTTCAATCTTCTTAGACCTGAGGATGCAGATTGGCTGACGTGCCTTTCGTAATCCGAGGGTAGAAGATGATTGAACACTAGAGTGCCCAGAAATTTGCGCTCACATAGTAGCAGTGTGGTGATGGGAATGGGCTTATAGATGCCGCTTAGAGATTGATGAATAGGATGATGGGCTTATAGATGCCATCTGGATGTTGATCGCATAAGAGATTCCTTAGCGAGAACCTGCATACCTGCAAAAGAAAAATGAGTACCTGACATGTTGCAGGAGTTGGTTTTCAGATGCTTGGTATAGATATGTCCTGACTGGTTACAGGAGTTGGATCTGGAGCTTCACAAGATGATGCATGAACCAGGGGTGGTTACTACCTCAGCAGGAACGGTGAGAGAACCTTGGGTGACTTTAACTTCAACAACGCTCGTTGAGAAAATCTTGGTGGGAATTACCATCTTCGCAGTATCGGAAAGAGAGCCAATAGGCAATTATAATCTCAAAAGCGGACGTTTGAGAAGAACCTGGAATGGAATTATCATCTCACGCACCGTCGGGGAGAGAACCATAGAAAATTATAATCTTAAAAGCGGACGTTTGAGAAAAACCGGGACTGGAATTATCATCTCACGCACCGTCGGGGAGAGAACCAATAGGAAATTATAATCTCAAAGAAAAACCTAAAATGGAATTATTATCTCACGCACTGTCGGGGAGAGAACCAATAGGAAATTATAATCTCAAAGAAAAACCTAAAATGGAATTATTATCTCACACACCGTCGGGGAGAGAACCAATAGGAAATTATAATCTCAAAGAAAAACCTAAAATGGAATTATCATCTCACGCACCGTCGGGGAGAGAACCAATAGGAAATTATAATCTCAAAGAAAAACCTAAAATGGAATTATCATCTCACGCACCGTCGGGGAGAGAACCAATAGGAAATTATAATCTCAAAGAAAAACCTAAAATGGAATTATCATCTCACGCACCGTCGGGGAGAGAACCAATAGGAAATTATAATCTCAAAGAAAAACCTAAAATGGAATTATCATCTCACGCACCGTCGGGGAGAGAACCAATAGGAAATTATAATCTCAAAGAAAAACCTAAAATGGAATTATCATCTCACGCATCGTCGGGGAGAGAACCAATAGGAAATTATAATCTCAAAGAAAAACCCTAAAATGGAATTATCATCTCACGCACCGTCGGGGAGAGAACCAATAGGAAATTATAATCTCAAAGAAAAACCTAAAATGGAATTATCATCTCACGCACCGTCGGGGAGAGAACCAATAGGAAATTATAATCTCAAAGAAAAACCCTAAAATGGAATTATCATCTCACGCACCGTCGGGGAGAGAACCAATAGGAAATTATAATCTCAAAGAAAAACCTAAAATGGAATTATCATCTCACGCACCGTCGGGGAGAGAACCAATAGGAAATTATAATCTCAAAGAAAAACCTAAAATGGAATTATCATCTCACGCACCGTCGGGGAGAGAACCAATAGGAAATTATAATCTCAAAGAAAAACCCTAAAATGGAATTATCATCTCACGCACCGTCGGGGAGAGAACCAATAGGAAATTATAATCTCAAAGAAAAACCTAAAATGGAATTATCATCTCACGCACCGTCGGGGAGAGAACCAATAGTAAATTATAATCTCAAAGAAAAACCCTAAAATGGAATTATCATCTCACGCACCGTCGGGGAGAGAACCAATAGGAAATTATAATCTCAAAGAAAAAGACCTAAAATGGAATTATCATCTCACGCACCGTCGGGGAGAGAACCAATAGGAAATTATAATCTCAAAGAAAAACCTAAAATGGAATTATCATCTCACGCACCGTCGGGGAGAGAACCAATAGGAAATTATAATCTCAAAGAAAAACCCTAAAATGGAATTATCATCTCACGCACCGTCGGGGAGAGAACCAATAGGAAATTATAATCTCAAAGAAAAACCTAAAATGGAATTATCATCTCACGCACCGTCGGGGAGAGAACCAATAGGAAATTATAATCTCAAAGAAAAACCTAAAATGGAATTATCATCTCACGCACCGTCGGGGAGAGAACCAATAGGAAATTATAATCTCAAAGAAAAACCCTAAAATGGAATTATCATCTCACGCACCGTCGGGGAGAGAACCAATAGGAAATTATAATCTCAAAGAAAAACCTAAAATGGAATTATCATCTCACGCACCGTCGGGGAGAGAACCAATAGGAAATTATAATCTCAAAGAAAAACCCTAAAATGGAATTATCATCTCACGCACCGTCGAGGAGAGAACCAATAGGAAATTATAATCTCAAAGAAAAAGACCTAAAATGGAATTATCATCTCACGCACCGTCGGGGAGAGAACCAATAGGAAATTATAATCTCAAAGAAAAACCTAAAATGGAATTATCATCTCACGCACCGTCGGGGAGAGAACCAATAGGAAATTATAATCTCAAAGAAAAACCTAAAATGGAATTATCATCTCACGCACCGTCGGGGAGAGAACCAATAGGAAATTATAATCTCAAAGAAAAACCTAATAACTTCTACTGAGTCTTCATCAGAAAAATCTGTTGGGAGTCGATTTAGCTGGACTAGAGAAGGCCTTGGACTGGATAAGAAATCTTTGGAGTCGATTAACTGAACCGGTCTAGGTCTTGAAATATGATTGAGAATTTAGCTGAATCTTTCCTGAAAGGTAAAGGTCAGTCATATGCCATGCATGATATGGATCAAGCAATGATGTTCTCAACATAAATGAGATTTGTATGATATGATGCGTCTATGCATGCTATAATGATGTATGCGATATTTTATGAATGTGTTTTTCGTCTAGGAAAGTAAATCCTTGACGGGTGCCGGGAAGTCACTCCTGGACTGATGTTGAAGAATAGACTTTGCTTCCGCTGGGGATGATAGCTGCAAGAATACCGGCAGGAGAAGATAACTCCGTTGAGGAATAGACTTGGCGAATGGAAGATTCTGCGGGGAGAAAAATACTCTGACAGTCTTGTTGGGGAGCAATACTCTGTGGGGAGAGAGATACTTTGTTGAGCTGTTGATAATAACTTGCTGAGGATATCTTTGCTGTATCGGAAGTATTGATAGACTTCGCTGGGGGTAAGAGAACTTCGTCGGGGACGCTCTTTCCATGGCTTTTGGCTGAGGATAACCCAGTTATATCCTGTTAAGGAAATAATTCTTTAAATAAAGACGGACGACGCGTTCGTGCTCTGCGAGGGATAAGCTTCCAGAATCTACTGGGGATAAGCTTACTGCTTGGGGAGATGGATTCCAACTTTCCTGGGGAACTGGATTGGACTCTCTTGGGGAAGTTTTGAACTGCGGGGGAAGTGATTCCTTTGAATGTTGATATACCACCGGGGAACAATCTTTAGACCAAGACTGCCAGGGATGCTTGTTAAGAATATGTATGCTGCTGGGGAAGTATTGAGATCTACTGGAGGATACTCAACTTCCTTGAGATTTGATAACTCTGCTTGGAGAAGAGTGCACTGACTGCTGACTTACTCTCTGGGGAATTAAGATGTACTGGTTATGTTCTTTAGCTGAACCTACCTTGGTACCTTGGAGGATAGAACAATTAGATTGCTTAGACAACTCTTTATTTCCCCTGTTTCTGAAGTGGGAGAGGAAGGCCTATGAGGTGCTGATAGTTGTTGATGGACAAACCTTCTTCTGGTAGGCAGGTGATAAGATGACAGGACATAGTCGTACGCTTTGATCCCTAACTTTTGCCTGGACCGCCCTTTCGGGTTTTCAGTCCACCGGGATACCCATTTTTGCCCAAGCCGCCTTTTCAGGTTTTCGACTTGCCGGGTGTACAGATTTTTTCATTTTCATCCCTTATTTTTGCCCGAACCCTTTTGGTTCGCCGGGAAGCCCTGATTTTTGCCTAGGTATGTCAACCTAGCGGGTCTTTGATTGTGCGTAGTATTTTTTCGACTATGTCCACGCTCTTAGAATGCAGGGATATGCCCCTGTCAGTAGTGCTTTGTCATGCCACCAGAAGGTGTTTGATCAGGCCCGATTCGTTGTTGAAATGCCCCAAGTGACTCCGGCGGAGATTTGCCCCAGGCTATTGGCCTTTGAGAGATTCTCCGAGTCTTGATTGGATTGCCCCAGATGATGGACCATGATCATGTCATGCCCCTTGATTGAAGGTGCTTTTGTTCACTAGGTATTCATCGTGCGAATTTCCTTGCTGTTCAAACAAAAAGTCATACGCAAACAAAGTTATGTTAAAAATGCAAAGCCTATGTCTGTCTTGAAGGTTTTGAAAATGCATTCTTTTTCATAAAACAAGTGAATGTTTGTAAAACGTGATGTCAACTCCGTATTTTAACGTGAGCCTTAAGGAGTCAGGATACCTTTCGTAACAGTATGCTTTCGAACTAACCCATGCTTCAGCTAGGACTTTTAAGGGTTATAACGTGGCCTGGTTCACGGTTTAAGAAACAAAAGATAAAGGCTCAAATTATTTGTACCCACCCGTTCTTCGTGATGTTCTTCAAACCTAAACTCAACTGATCGTGCGTTAGACCTTGTTTGAGTCTTTGTCCTGATGTTCCAATGATGGTTCAGATATTGATGATTTATTCTGAATAGGCAGTCATTTTTGTTTTTGCTGAGGGTTTGTATGACCTCTTTCTTTTTGATTTCGTTATCCCTAAATTTTGCCTGAACTGTTTCTTTTGTGATTACAGCCAGCGGGATGCCCCAGTTTTGTAAGTCTCCTTCATAGGTTTTGACTTATTGGGTTTTTATTTCTGAGATATAATGACTGCCTATCCTTATGATTATTCAGAATCATCATTGTCTTCTTTTTTTGTAAGGACCTCTTTGGTGCCATTTGTTATGCACTTGGATCAACTGAGAGACTACCCTGCCCCAGGTTATGATTAAGGGTTTTAAATTTCGAAAAGAAAAACTCCTACTTCTTTGGCTCAGAGGGGTTGACGAGGGATTATCATCCTTATAACTCCAGTGTTTAGGGATTGAAACAATGCCTGTACCTCATCAGCGGGGTCTGTTCAAAAGCATACTGTAGATTATGGTATCGTTTTCGTCATCTTCCCTCAAGAGGCTTTAGAATTTTATTTAAGAGTTGATCATCAGAAAAAATATGAAAATAATTTGCGTATAGTGAATACGAATATATTGTTTCAGAACAGACATATGCGATGCATTAATGAAATAACAATGTTTAACAATGAGTAAATGTTTGAACAAAAGAAAATTGCAACTTGAACATTCGAATGAACAAAAGTTTTCTAGTCTCAGGATTTGTCACTCCAAATGGTGAACCTTGGAGGGATGGTAGAAAAATTCAGCCTGACCATCTTGTGTGAACTCCAATGCCCCTTCATCAATCAGGTCCTGGATCTTGTTTTTCAAGCTCCAACAATCATCTGTAGCATGCCCCGGGCTATCAGAATGATAAGCGCAGCGAGCGTTGGGGTTATACTTTGGTGACGTTGTATTTTGAAACTTCGGAGCCTCTTTTAGAGTCACCAGCTTGGTCTCCAGCAGCTGTGGCAATATCTGGGATAAGGTCATGCTGAGCCGAGTGAACTTCCTCCTCTCGCTCTTTTGTTGGTTGTGATGTTGAATTTGTGACACTGGAGCCGTTTGGGGAGCTCTCTCCTTGCCTCTTTGTCTCAAAGGTGGTCGAACGATGACTGGCTTTTTACCCTTAGACTTTCGCCCCAGTTGGTTACCCTGAAGCAGTTGGTTGACGAGAAACCAGAGCTCATCTTGTCTTTGAGCTAACCCTTGAATGGCAGTCACTTGCCCCAGCATCTGGACCTTTAATGCATCCATCTCAACTTGTAGGTGTTTAAGCCTTTCATCCTCAGCACTGTTCCTGACAAAAGTCTCCATGAGAAGTGTCCTTAGCTCCTCCTGCCCCTTGGATAGATTCAGGAGGATTTCCCCGAACCGAGTCTCTTGAGCAAGAAAGTCCTGGTTATCTTGTGGGCAAGCCATTGCTGAAATAAACAGCGGGAAAGGTAAGTGACCTACAAAAGGGATACCTGTTATGCAATGATATGTATGATATGCATGCAATGTTTTCAAGGATCTCGCGGGGTAAACAAGAAATTTGTTAGAGTTGGGTAGCTTGATTGAGGGAACTTCATGTTTGCTGAGAGTCCTTCTTCAAGGGTCAAAGGCTCACCATATCAAGTGGGTCATAGCCCCTGACAACTTTGGCTAGAGGAAAATAAATCCTCTTTGCCCCTTGCTGGATGTTTGATTCATCATGACCTGCATCACAAGCCCTTAAAATCCTTGAAATGGGTTAGGATGTATGCAATGGTATGATGTTATGGTATGCATGGGGTAATGTAAGTAACCCTGTTATGAGTCCCAATTAAGGACTGCAAACCAAAACCTGCAAGAAACTCAAGTAAGACCTGTCATGAGTCCCAATTAAGGACTATAAACAGAACCTGCAAGAAACTCGGTAAACCCTGTTAGGAGTCCTAATTAAGGACTGCAAACCAAAACCTGTAAGAAACTTAGGTACCCTGTTATGAGTCCCTATTAAGGACTATAAACAAAACCTGCAAGTAGTTCATGTGTCAGATAACAAGCATGTAAGTAGTCAAGTACGAAGGCACGCAAGTCACACAAGAGAAACCCTTAGAGTTTAGGCCAGCATGAGGTCTGGGTATTACCCTCTTGAAGTTGGTGGGCTCAACCTGTCCTAATCAAAAGTAACCGGGTTCTTAAAGGATCCCAATATCATTGACTACCCTCAATCGGTCATAACTCCAGCATCGCAATCTTTTCTTGCGGCCAGAACCATCACGAGATTTTAGCCTCAATGGGCGTAGCATACGGCTACTGTTCTAATGGCCAAGTTGTGTCATTTAAGGTTCTAAGGTTGTTGGTGCTTAATGACTCCTCAGAAGACCCATATTCTCCCCGTTTCAACACGAGGGATATCGGTACAGACCAAGGCGCCACACCAACGTAGCCACTGCTTCACCCATGTCGGTATACGCCGGACAGGTCCCTCACAGCTTATGCTACCTAAACAGGGTATCCCCAGATCCGGGTTAGGATCTATGTAACTCCCATGTAACCCACAAATTTAAAGCATACAATTCAATACAATTGAAAACACAGTTATGAACTAACCCTAAGGTACACCTCACTTTAAGTTATCATCCCCAGCAGAGTCGCCAGTTCTGTGATCGGTGGATCTGGAACTGACTGTTTAACGCTGGTTCGCGAAATGTCGCGGGAGCAAGAGTTGCCACCGTCTTTTATTTTCACCAAATGGAAAGGACAAGAGCACAGAAAAATTCCTTATAGAGATTGCTCTCAGTTCGGGAGGTAGATTATAGAAAGGGAAGGTGTTAGCACCCTTTCTATCCATGGTTATCCATGGGCTCTTAGATACTTGCTCAATGTGTTTTCAAAATGTTTGTTTGCTTTTCAATTGTGGGTTTTAAAAAGTTTCTTTGAAAATTCCAGTTCGACTCTTGTATCGGTCCTCAAGAGTGTTTGAAAAATGCTTTCGAAAGCTTTTTGAAAATGTGTTGGTGTGAAAAGTATTTTTGATTTGTTTTGTTTTGAATTAGAGCAAGTATCTAGAGTCGTCTACCTACCCTAAGGAATTCATCTGTGTAGATGTCCTTTAAAGTAGTGCCATCCCACCATTGAGAGGTAGGTAGCACCACCGTTGGAGGTGTTCGGGTCAATTCGAGGTTCGGGACATGGTGATCACCAGAGCAATGGGAAGACACCTTAGAAGCTACCCTCATGCCAGGTTCCCGGATCATGAGGACTTACTAAGACATCCTCTACTCGACGATCACCTTTCGAGGCAAGGCAACAGTGAGGCGTACCCTAGGGGTGGTGTGTGCGATTTGTGTGTCGTTTTCATTTATTTTTGTCTTTTGTCATGTCATGGGTGATGAAAATTCTGGCTTCAGATACTCAATGTCACGTCCAATGTTATGACACCGTATCTGACTTACTATATGACAGTAAATACAAAAGCAGTAAATAACACAGTCAATTGTTTACCCAGTTCAGTGTGCAACAACACCTACTCTGGGGGCTACCAAGCCAGGGAGAGAATCCACTATAAGAGATGTTAATTCAGGAATAAACCAACCAGTTTATCTCCTTCACTTAAGACCTACCCAATGCAATTCTAATCTAAGTACAACTTAAACCTGAGTTCCTACTCACTCCCCCTCAATCACAGCAGTGATACATAAACAAATTTGACTTGAGAATTGTTGAAGACACTCTTCAAAACACACACTTGATTAAGCTTCACAGCTTTTTAATCAAGTAACACAATCACTCGTGCTTCACAGCTTTGAGTGATGTACACAACTAACTTGACTCTGCTTCACAGCTTTAGTCAAGTAACATTCAAACACTCTTGCTTCAAAGCTTTGAGTGCTACACAACCCTTACAATTTAAGCCTATTCCAAGACACTTATCACAATGATAATTGCTTGGAGTACAATAAACAAATCTATACAGATTACAAACTTGATCTTCTAATCAATCAGCAGGGATCACTTCAAAAACCGCAGCTCTGTTGAATATATAGCAGCTGCAACTTCAGTTAGGGTTTCCAAAAACCTAGGGTTGATTCCTTTTGACCTAAAGACCAGGTCACAGTACTTTGTTGATCAGGTTAGGATTGAGCGAGGTTACTCCTCAGAAAACGCAGGATTCTGTTTAAGAAGGACTGAGTTATTTCCTGAAAAAACTCAGACTTATCCAATCCTGTAATCCTGCTAGTTCAGAACAGGATGTCATAACATCTGTTATGACATCTGAGAAAACCTGTCTACTGATTAGCTAAATGTGATCATTTTGCAAACATGCTCAGATACACACTTATAAACATCAGTATTTGAGTTACAATATTTTTCTGCATATGTACCTAAAGAGTTAGTACAACCTGAACTAGAATGTTATGACATCAGTCATGACATTCACACATACACTTGGAATTTACCAAAAATGCAAGCCAATACCTAAACACCTACAAACTCCCCCTTTGGCAGATTTTTGGCTAAAGTCCCTAAACAATCAGAGATAGATAGATAGCAGCAGAAATAAATGACGACAGCAGAAAAATATAGTGTTAAGTACTAATTAAGCAGTACCAAATATTCTCCCCCACTTTAGCCACAAATGGGCCAAAGATTACATGTTTATAAAGTTATACAGTTATCCAAGACAAAATAATGAGATCAGCAGCAGACAACAGCAGAACATACTTCCAAACTCCACCAGCAACACCACCAAGCAGCAATCATCCTTCAAGTACTGTCATCAGACTCAGAGGAGCCACTTTCTTCATCTTCTTCCCTCATGCTTGCTTCAGCTTCTTCCTTTTCTAGCTTGGCAATTAGTGCTTCTAGGGTCCTTTTTCTAGCATCCAGATCTTTGCAAGTTTCTTTTAAGACAGCTATGACATCTGATGTTTTGGACTGGCTCTTTGCAGACGATGTCTCAGCTGATGTTATGACAATGTCTGGAGCATGGGATCCCTGAAACAGTTTGTAGTGCAGGCCAAGGGCAGGGGCTCTTTTGCAGACTGTATCTCTTGCTACAATTATGTCAGGATATTGTGCAAGGATGATTCCACAAATGAGGGAGGGAAAGGCAATTGGTCCTTTTACAGCATAACTGCCAGCATGCTTCAAGGTTTGTTCAAAAATGTACCTTCCATAGTCAAAGGCAGTCTTGGTTCCTACAGCATAGATGAATCTCCCCAATCCTGTGGAGATGGTTGATTTGTGATTTGTAGGCACCCAATTTGCTGCACCTATTTTATGCAAGATGGCAAATTTCATGCTGAGTTTACTAGCATTCAACTTCCCTTTCAATGGCCAGCACTTTACTTGCCTGGCAGTGATGGTCAAGCATACTTCATTGTCAGTTGCCTCTAGGTCAGGACAGTCCTTATTTGTTCTTCCAAGAAACTTGTTGATTTCTGATGGAGAGAACTTGACCCTTCTTCCTCTAACAAACACACTCTCAAAGTCAGCTGACCTCCCATCAGCACAATCATTGGATAAGTTCACTACAAACTCTTTAACCAGATTTTCATAGCATTTGCCAAACTTCATCACAGTCTTTATTAGCCCAGCATTCCTGATCAGCTCCATGATGTCTTTGCACTCCAAAGCATCATTGTTGAGTTCTCTCTCCAAGGCTATTCTCTTCAAGCAAACATACTTCCACCTGTTTGCATTATCAGGATGATGAAAGGAGATGTTGTCTGTTGGCACTTCAGGCACTCTAGCAATCTTGCTGGAAGGGAGCTTCCTTCTGATGGGAGCATTGTCAATGTCAATCTCAAATTCTGATTCATCATCAAAGTCAGAAGTTTCAGGTTCTTTTCTTTTCTTGGAGATTGGTTGTCTAGCAGTCAGCACCTGTGCCTTCTTCCCTTTAGTCTGAATTTGTTCAGCCATCCCTTCAGCCTTGGACTTCTTAGGTTTAACAGTCTCACTACTTTTTCTTTTCATCAATCTCCTAGCAATGCTAGGGTTCACATTAGCAATCAGTTCATTATCTGAGTATTCTTCATCCACATCAATGATAGGTGGATCAGCAGCCTTTTCAGAGGGATTCTGAATGTTGTCTTTTGGTGTCACAACATCCTCAGTGACATCTATATTTTCAGAACCTTCCACATTTGGACTTTCAGATTGATTCAAAGGAATAGAAATCCCCGGTACAGATTGGTTGCCACTCAGAATGCTAGTAACCAGTCTAGCAATAGCTTGGTGTACTTGAACTGTTCCTTCTTTATTAGGTATAGTATATGAAGGAAGAGAAGAATTACCAGAGACTGCAGCTTGAGCTCTTCCTGCATGTCTGGTCCTGAGCTTCTTGATTTTGACTGGGTTAGTTGCCATCTCCCTGAGAGGAGTGACCTCAAGTACTTCAGATTCTATGCATGTCGTGATTGCCCTAGAATCTTGATCAGATGACGATGATGATGAGTGAGACGAAGCCGCCATAGTGGAGGATGATGTCTGAGACATTGTGTTTAACGTTGAGTAGCAGTAGCAATTTGAGAAAGCTCTTTGATTGGGAGGAGAAAACAGATTGCAAGGATGAGAGAGATAGGGAGTACAAGGGAGTCTTTTCAACTTCTGAAGGCTTTTGAAGGAATTGTGAATGAATATGATCAACCCACTAAATATAGACTTAATAGAATTAATCCCTTCAACCCTTGTTTTCAGCAAAACTAATTGCTATAATTTCTCATGTTGGTGAATACCCAATCTGCCCTTCAAATTTTCAAGTTGATTTCCAACAAGCGCCTTGATAGAAGAATCAGTTAGCTGAAGCTCAGAGAACCTATGTTTCAGTTCAAATGATTTCTTCTCTCCAAAGTCAATAGGGTTTAAGGAAATGTTGAATGTTTTCAGATTATCACACCACAATGTCACAACATCTTGTGTAACATTGTCTTCAGGTAGCATCTGTGTTGACCAGAATTTTTGAGAACAGAATTTATGAGACTTGTTCTTTGCCACATCACATATATTATCAGCCTGTAGTTTAGGAGTTCTTCTGACATCTTCCATAGGAATAGCTCTTTTCATTCCTTCAAGTTTATGCTGCCACTGTTTCATATCTTTTTCTTCTTTGATGATTTGACTCAAAGTGTGGATATCAGTGTTCTCAGGCTGCCACACATAACAGTTATTTTTGGATTTTATTCCTCTCATTACAATATCTAGTTTTTCATTAAACACTAGACATTCAGATCTTGAGAAGTTGACCATGAATCCTAGATCACATAATTGACTGATGCTGATGAGATTAGTAGTCAACCCTTTTACCAGCAGTACCTTATTCAGACTTGGAACTCCAGGGTAGTCCAAATTACCAACTCCTTTGATTTCTCGTTTAGCACCATCTCCAAAGGTCACAAAACTGGTGGTGTGAGGCATAACATTATTGAGGAGATTTTTGAATCCAGTCATGTGTCTGGAACATCCACTGTCAAAGTACCAATCTTCCTTTGCTGAGATCTTCAGGGAAGTGTGTGCTATCAGTGCAATAGCCTTTTTCTTCCATTGAGGAGCGTGTGGTACCTTTTTAGACTTAGGTTTGACATCTGATTTCTGATTAGGATATCCATGTAGTCTGTAGCAGAAGGGCTTTATGTGACCATATTTCCCACAATGATGACATCTCCATCTTTGGTACCTCTTCTTCATGTGTCTCTGTCCCTGATGTTGAGAGTAATGTTGAGACATCTGGTTTGACATTTGCTTCCTGGTAACAACTTTCTTTGTTTCCACAAATCCTAGGCCAGATTTATTTCCCATATTTTGTCCAGCCTGAAGAATCTCTTCCAATTTGTCTGTTCCATTTGTCAACATCTTGACTGATTTGGTCATTTGATTCAGTTGTGAGTTCAGCAGTTGAACTTCTCCTTCTAAATGACTTATAGTTTCAAGATTTGCTCTCTTTTCAGCCTCCAGCTTTACAATGAGTTTTGATTGTTTCTCATTTTGCACACAGACTTCACCACTTCTGATACACAATTTCTTGTAGGTATCAGCCAGTTCTTCAAATGTTACTTCTTCATCACTGGTGTCACTTTCAGAAGTACAAACACTAGTTAGGGCAGTAACTAGTTTGGCAGATTCTTCTTCAGAATTGCTTTCTGAATCATAGTCAGACCAAGTAACAGTCATTCCTTTCTTTTGCTTCTTAAGAAAGGTAGGACATTCAGCTCGAATATGTCCATATCCTTCACATCCATGGCATTGAATTCCTCTGCCTTGGTTTTCCTTATCTTCTGATCTTGGTCTTCTGCTGGAACTGTCAATGTCAGAAGGAATGTTATGAACATTTGACCTTGACTTTGGGTCCATTCTTTTGATGAGCCTGTTGAACTGTCTTCCAAGCATGGCAATGGCTTCTGATATGTTTTCTTCTTCATCCTCCTTGTGTTCAACATCAGTGTTGGTTACAAGTGCTATGCTTTTGTTCTTCTTGTCACCATTATCAGTGATCCCCATCTCAAAAGTCTGAAGAGACCCAATAAGTTCATCCACTTTTAACTTGCTAATGTCCTGGGCTTCCTCTATGGCAGTTACCTTCATTGCAAATCTTTTAGGCAAGGATCTGAGAATCTTCCTCACCAGTTTTTCTTCTGACATTTTTTCTCCCAGTGCTCCTGAGGTGTTGGCAATCTCCAAGATGTTCATGTGAAATTCATGGATGGTTTCATCTTCCATCATTTTTAGATTCTCAAACTTAGTGGTCAACATCTGAAGCCTTGACATCTTTACTTTGGAAGTGCCCTCATGAGTAGTTTTGAGGGTGTCCCAAACTTCCTTGGCCAGTTCATATTGATGTACTAATCTGAAGATGTTTCTATCAATTCCATTGAACAAGGCATTTAAGGCTTTTGAATTTCCCAGAGCTAACTCATCTTCTTCTTTACTCCACTCTTCCTCAGGCTTCAGACTGATTGTCCCATCTCTTTCAGTTATGGTGGGATGAATCCATCCTTTGTCAGCAGCTCTCCAAGCCTTTTTGTCCAGAGATTTTAGGAATGCAATCATACGAGGTTTCCAGTAGTCATAATTAGTTCCATCCAGAATGGGTGGTCTATTTCCAAAAACTCCTTCTTTGTCCATAGTGCCAGAAAGTGATATCCCTAGATCTCACCCAGTAATACAGGCAGGGTGCCTGCTCTGATACCAATTGAAAATTCTGGCTTCAGATACTCAATGTCACGTCCAATGTTATGACACCGTATCTGACTTACTATATGACAGTAAATACAAAAGCAGTAAATAACACAGTCAATTGTTTACCCAGTTCAGTGTGCAACAACACCTACTCTGGGGGCTACCAAGCCAGGGAGAGAATCCACTATAAGAGATGTTAATTCAGGAATAAACCAACCAGTTTATCTCCTTCACTTAAGACCTACCCAATGCAATTCTAATCTAAGTACAACTTAAACCTGAGTTCCTACTCACTCCCCCTCAATCACAGCAGTGATACATAAACAAATTTGACTTGAGAATTGTTGAAGACACTCTTCAAAACACACACTTGATTAAGCTTCACAGCTTTTTAATCAAGTAACACAATCACTCGTGCTTCACAGCTTTGAGTGATGTACACAACTAACTTGACTCTGCTTCACAGCTTTAGTCAAGTAACATTCAAACACTCTTGCTTCAAAGCTTTGAGTGCTACACAACCCTTACAATTTAAGCCTATTCCAAGACACTTATCACAATGATAATTGCTTGGAGTACAATAAACAAATCTATACAGATTACAAACTTGATCTTCTAATCAATCAGCAGGGATCACTTCAAAAACCGCAGCTCTGTTGAATATATAGCAGCTGCAACTTCAGTTAGGGTTTCCAAAAACCTAGGGTTGATTCCTTTTGACCTAAAGACCAGGTCACAGTACTTTGTTGATCAGGTTAGGATTGAGCGAGGTTACTCCTCAGAAAACGCAGGATTCTGTTTAAGAAGGACTGAGTTATTTCCTGAAAAAACTCAGACTTATCCAATCCTGTAATCCTGCTAGTTCAGAACAGGATGTCATAACATCTGTTATGACATCTGAGAAAACCTGTCTACTGATTAGCTAAATGTGATCATTTTGCAAACATGCTCAGATACACACTTATAAACATCAGTATTTGAGTTACAATATTTTTCTGCATATGTACCTAAAGAGTTAGTACAACCTGAACTAGAATGTTATGACATCAGTCATGACATTCACACATACACTTGGAATTTACCAAAAATGCAAGCCAATACCTAAACACCTACAGGTGATCTAGCGTTTGTTTTTATTTTTGTCCATACATTCTTTCATGCCTTTATTTAACAGTTAAAAATTGCGGAAAGGAAAAGATCTAAGCTATTACAAACGGCGCGGGTCCACATCGCCAAAATTAAACCAGGACCCGATTTGACAGAAAAATAAAGAAATAAAAGAAAAGTGCGAGAAAATTAAAAGGTTACATGGCCTTGGGAGAGATACATAAATATTATAAAGAAATAAAATAAATATGCGAATAAGAATTAAATCGAAACGAGGGCGTTGGACCCTTTTTGCAAAATTAAAATTAATTAAAAAAAGAAAAGGAGATGTTTTTGGTATTTTTGGTATTTTATGATTTTTTAGGATTTTAATGAAAAAGAATTAATTAAAATAAATACTAACCCTAATTCTAGTGGTTTCTAATTTATTAAGAAAACATTGAATTTTAACCTAAATTAACCCTAATTTTTATATACAAATTTAATTATAAAATAAATGTCTAATGTTTAATTATTATGAAATAAAAAAAAGATAAAAATCAATTAAACCCTAATTCTATATTTTTTAGATTTTTATTAAAAGAATTAAAATTAGACCTAATTTAACTAATTAATCATATGCAAATTTATAAAAATACTTAAAATAAAATATCCATCATATTTTTTATCTTTTCTGATTTTTTTGTGTTTTATGTTTTTATGAAAAAAATAATAATTAAATTAACAGAATTAATTAAAAAAATAATAATTGAAAATAAAGAAATAAAGAAAAATAAAAAATAATGAAAAGGGTTTGTAAACCTGGGGGGTTCAGGCCCCAAATAGGAGGTGAAATTGTGATAATCTGGCCCATTAACCTTGGTCCGTTTGACTTTTCCAGGTAGCGTGCTGGCATGTTGACTGGGTCTTATCATGTTCCTCCCATCTGTGCCTTTGAATTTATGAAACTGAACGCGTGGCATGCTTGATGGTGTGGGTGCACGGTGCGTCTTCAGCCTTGAACTGCATATGAATGTTAATTGAAAAAAAATATATGGAAAGGGTGGGGACCTGGGATAGAACCCAGGTCCTGAATGTCATCCGTTTACTTCCTTTCCAGCTGCGCCACTGAATCAATTTGTTAATTAAATAAACCACAAACATTATAAAATAAAACAAAAGCCAACGCATATTTCCGCGCGAATTTTCAAATTAACCAATCAGCTTATGCCACGATATCATCTTCTTCTTTGTTCCTGAAACACAAACAGAATAAGCCACGGTTTTCATGTGTTCTTTTAGGCCATCTATGGAAAAATAGCGAATGGCCCTCTGATGCTCATAAATTGAGCGCGAGGGTAGCTTCTTCTTCGTCCAGACATGCTCGATTCAATGGTGTAAGTCACGTGTCCTAATTTTACCCTATTACAAAACCCCTAATTTGAAGCTTGCAAAACCCTAATATTCTCCCATGGCGAAATCGTGTATAGCACATAAAAATTCAATTAAAATATGCAGTTAGTTTCAGAATCCATCGATTAGTAAGAATCCATGAACAAAATGTCATGAGGATGCCTGCAAATCAAAACACGAATATGCATTTTTCATGAAATATTTTGAGTTCTGTATACCGATTCTTGAGGTTAGATGATGTGATCTTGATTGGGAAAGCTTCCTGGATATGTCAGGGACGTAATGGAATGATTCTTTGGCCTGGAAAAATGCTTTTGATGTGAAAACAGTTTCAAGCTTTTTAGCAAAAAATTTCAATGTGGTTCTGAGTTTGAGGCGCAGCTGAGTGGTCCCAGGCATTAGGTTTTCGTTCTATGCTTATGTAGGAATGAATTAGGTTAAGAAATTTGATCCAAATCTTTGAATTGATGGTTTATGAGATTTGATTTTCAATCATATTTTTCTCAATCTTTTTCATGCAATTTTGTACCAATCATGATCCAATCAATCCAATTCCTTCCAAATCTGATCATGCACGAATCATTGAGCCTATTACATGTACAAAAAGATTTGGTAAGTTAGGTTAAGTATTTTTCATATATTTAATTGATTTAAATGAATTATTATTAATAAAAATTCAAATAAATAAATAAAAAAATGAATAAAACTTCCCTTTGGGCCAAGTGGTCGTGAACATGCTTGGGATGATGAATTGTGGAAGAAAAATGGGCCCATTAGCAATTTTAGGTCATTTGAATCAATGTTGACTTTTCAAAATATCCAAATATTTCCCAACTTCCACAAGGCACAACTTGCTCAATTTTTAAGATTTTCTCATGTTATTGGACATTTTGGAAAGGTCTTTGAGTCCTCTAACCAATGCCTTTGGTCCCATGTCATTTTGATTTACCAATCTCAAGTTATGGCCTTTGACTTAAAGTCCCTTTTTGTTGACTTTTGAAAATGACCTATAATGTTGAAATTGATAACTTTTTGTGAGAGCATTTCTTGGACTTGAAGTATGAAGATGAGTTGTAGGAAATGTCTTTCTATTCAAAATGAGCTTTGGATGGAATTTTTCTGATAATCCATGTGAAAGTTATGCCCTGGTCAATTTGCAGTTGACTTTTTCAACTGTCCAAATAAGGAAACTTTTGCATCTTGATGATTTTTGAGCCAAGCTTTGAGAATCATGATCAAGCATTGATCAAATGATGTTTAAGGCTTCAAAATGAGGTGTTGACCAAAAATTTGAACTTTGGACTGTCAAATGACCATTTTGCCCATGCAGTTGACTGTAGTGCAATTTAGGGTTTTGACTGTGCAATTTTGAGCTGAATGTTTTGAAACTTGGTATGAGGATGCTTGACCATATTTGTAGGCATATGAGACTTGATTGGACCCTTGGAAACTTCATTTTCTTGATCAGAACCAAAACCCTAATTTTGCCTGCTTAGGAGACCCTTACACTGTGCAACCCTTGGGGAATTTTGAAGCTTTGAATTGGCAAATCTTGAAGAATATGGGAGGGCAAATTTTGGGGTACAACATAGTGTTATACACTCTGTTGCCTTTTGATTGTTCATAGTATCCTAATATGATACACTTTTGTGCTTTAGAATCAAACTTGTTAAGATTCTCTTTAGTGTTCAACATAAAACAATCACATCCAAAAGGATGAAAATATGAAATGTTAGGTTTTCTGTTCTTCCATAATTCATAAGGAGTCTTACCCATAATAGGTCTTATAAATTCTTTGTTCTGAATGTAACACCTTGTGTTGACTGCCTCTTCCCATAAATGATTTTCCATGTTAGTCTTGTTGATCATGGTTTTGGCCATTTCTTGTAATGTGTTATTCTTCCTCTCTACAACTCTATTTTGCTCTGGAGTTCTAGGGCAGGAGAAATCATGGAAAATTCCATTTTCACCAAAAAGATTTTCAAAGTTTTTATTTTCAAATTTGCCACCATGATCTCTTCTGACTTTGGAAATTTGAAGATTCATCTCATTTTTCACTTGAGAATAGATGGTAGTAAACACATAATGTGAATCATCCTTATGTTTAAGAAACCTAACCCCATGTCCTACGACTGTAGTCATCAACCATGACTAACCCATACTTCTTACCCTTGGCAGAGGCGGTTTTCACTAGTCCAAACAAGTCAATATGCAGAAGCTCCAATGACCTAGAAGTATAAACAATGTTCTTTGTTTTAAAAGAAGTTTTTTAAAACTTTCCCTTCCTACATGCTTCACAAAGAGCTTCTGAAGAGAACTTCAACTTCGAAAGGCCTCTGACAAGATCGAGCTTATTTAGATGAGATATTTTTCTCCTGCTAACATGGTCCGATCTTTTATGTCATATCATTACTTTTCATTAATAAACAAAAGACATTTTTACGTTTTTCTCTTTATGATCAGAAAGTCTAATCTTATAGATGTTGTTCTTCCTCTTGCCATTAAAAAGGATTGAGCCATCCTTCTGACTAACTGCATTACAATAGTTTTGATTAAATATTATATCATAACCATTGTCACTTAATTGACTTGTGGACAATAAGTTATGCATCAATCCATAAACAAGCAAAACATTATTAATAGAAGGGAGAGAGTTGTTACCAATTGTTCCAGAGCCTATGATATTTCCTTTCTGATCACCTGCGAAACCTACGAAGCCTCCAAGCTTAAGTTCGGGGATTTGGAACACATTCCCTCTTCCTATCATGTTTCGCAAGCAGCCAGAGTCCAGATACCATGATTGGTTTCATGACATCGTTGTTAATAATATTTACAACATATATTATCTTCTTCTTAGGTACCCATAGCATCTTGGGTCATTTCTTGTTACTCTTCCTAGAGTTTTTTTACAACTTTAGGCGTAGGAGAAGGATAAACATATTAATTTCATTTTTAAAATGGGATTTTACTTTAGGCTTAGCCTTAGGATCTTAAAGAGTTTAATCCTTTTCTTTTACCTTAGGCTCGGAACCAGCAGAGACAAAATAAGAATAAAGCGTATTTGGTTTATCTTCTTTTTCAGAATCAGGTTCTTCATAAGAATTATAACCAATACCTTTAGTGTAGTTTCTTCTTACGCCATAGATAATTGAAGCCATGACGCTTCTACCTAGGATTATAGCAAGAAATTTATGGAATTATTTGTCATATTTCTTTATGACATCATCGGTGCTCTTAGAATCTTCTTAAAGAATTTCCTTCTCAATACCAGAACTCTTTCTTTTGAGAACAAAGTAATCAATCTTAAGAATATAATTTTCTTCTCTTAGATATGGAAAATCTTCCTTAATATTGTTGTGTTCTTTATAAATAGATTCACAGACCTTTTTAAGTTCCTTGAATTCGTTCTTAAGCAACTCATGTTTTTCCATAATTTCAAGTAAAGAACAAGCTAATTCAGAGTGAGAGAGATCGGAAAATACCTCTTATATGTCTAAATCAGAGTATGCATCTACTTTTGTATGGGTCACCTCATCAAAAGCTTTAATGCTAGCCATCAAGGCCATGTTAGCATGTTCTTCTTCTGAATCATCTTCTAATGAATCAGAATCATCCCATGTTGCCAACAACCATTTCTTCTTTCCTCTAAAAGATTTCTTCTCGGGCTTGTCCTTATTGAGCTTGGGGAAATCATTTATGTAATGACCTGGATCATTACATTCATAGTAAGTTACATTTTTGTTGATACCAGACTTTCTTTACCCAGAAGTAGACACGAAGCGACCACCGGTCTTTATAGCTCCTCTGAACTTGTTTCCTTGCTTTCTCTTCCAGAGTTTGTGACCCTTTTGAAAAGCAGTGACAACTCTTCTTCATCTTTATCATAATCTTCTTCATAATCCTTGATATCTTCTGCTTGGAGAATTCTAGTCTTCTCAGATCTTCTGACAGATTTAAGATCAACATACTTTCCTCTCATCTGAGGTTTGTCTCGTTCCAGCTTAATATCATGACTTCTCAAAGAACTCATCAGTTCTTCTAGAGAAGTGTTGTTCAGATCTTTAGTCAATTTAAACACAGTTACCATAGGCCTCCATCTTGTTGGCAGGCTTACGTTAATCTTCTTCACACGATCTGAAGTAGAGTATCCTTTGTTCAGAATCTTAAGTCCTGCAACCAGAATTTGAAACCTTGAGAACATTGCCTTAATCATTTCATCTTCTTCCATCTTGAAGGCTTCATATTTTTGAATCAAAGCCAAAGCTTTGGTCTCCTTAACTTGAGAGTTACCTTCGTGAGTCATCTTTAAAGAATCAAATATAGACTTAGTTGAGTTGTTATCTTCTCATACTCGGTATAAGAAATCGCATTCAGCAAGATAGCTCTTACTTTATGATGTTATAATATTTCTTTTGTTTTTCATTCATAGCCCTTCGTTGAAGCTTATTTCCACTAGCATATGTTGGATGTTCGTAGCCATCAATTACCAAATCCCAAAGATCAACATCATGACCTAGAAAGAAACTTTCTAGTCTATCTTTCCAATAATCAAATCTTTCACCATCAAAGATGGGAGGTTTAGCATTATAGTTGTCTTTATAATACGGAACTTGAACTATTGGTGGTGGAATGGCCATAGTGTTTCTAAAATGTCTAGATCTTTATCTGACACAGTTAAGTGTTTGATAGCAATCAATACCAGAATCGAACTCTGATACCAATTGAAGGTGCAAGAAACACAAGAAAGGGGGGTTTGAATTGGGTTTCTCAAAATAAAATTTCTCCAAACTCAAATACCAACTCTTAACTGAAGAATAAAAATAAATAAACATAATTATTTTTATCCTGGTTCACTGTTAACGAAGTTAATCCAGTCCACCCGCCAAGGTGATTTTTCCTTATTATAAGAATTTAATCCACTATAATAAAACAGATTACAGAACCGCAACAAGACTACTTGTCATTGTTCCAAACCATAAAGACTAGTTATCTATGTCTTCTTGAGTCTACAGACTAACACTTAGTCACTCAAGGAATCAACCGTAAAGACCAATTGTCTTTGTCTTCTAGAGTCTAGAGACCTTCACTCAGTCATTCAAGGAACAATCAACTTATAGTTGAATATAGATTTTTTGTTTACAAGATTGCTTCTTACAAGCGGATTAAATAAGATTGAAGTACAAATAATAACACAACAATGTTAAGCAAGTTAACAAACAAAAGTTCGTTGCTAGAAAGTTAATGAGCAATAACTCATAGCTTTAAAAAAATCATATAGTTATTTTGGCAGTGTTTTAGCAACTTGAGTAAGCGTGAGTTTCTTCAAAGTTATCCAACGTTTCCAATTCTTCCATGTCTTCCTTTTATAGCTGAAAAGAAATATGTTGGAGGGTATAATAGGAATACCAAAATTCTAGCTGTCTTCTTGCAACAGTCAGTGAGAGAGTGGTAGACAACCTAGTACAAAAGTATTGTCCTTGCGCTACAAAACCAACATAGTGGAGGCGAGGTGGTGTCGTACCTTGTAGTAATACTCATGTGAAACCTTTTGATCTTCTCTTCTAATCTTCAGAGGCTTCTAGATGTATAATGGTTGAAGCATGTGTAGAAGGATCAAAACTAAGCTCCAAAAGCATGTCATCAGAGTCTTTATAATTTGTTCATCTTGAACCTTTTCTACAGAGTCTTCAGAACTTGGTATTTAGAGTCTTCACAACTTTGTTCAACAGAACCTTGTCTTCAGAGTCTTCAGATGTTGGTTTAGAGAACCGGTTGTCTTTAGAATGTTCAAAACTCGTTTAACATAACCTTGTCTTTAAAATCTTTAGAACTTGGGCAAGTTAACTTGGAATCTTAAGAGCTTTATAACGTATCAAAAGCTCTACAACATAATCAAAGTTAGAAGCAATAAAACTAACGTTCTTTCAGAATTGTTGCTTTAAGAAGCATTCTAAGCCATGAAACATAATCTAGTATTCTTCAGTGTGTTGAGTCCATAATTTGATGACGCCACACATCATTTCTTCAGAGACAAAACCTGTTAGAAAAAGCTACACACTAAACAAACTATTAGGGTACTAAATTGTTATCTAATCACCCATGTAATGTTATCATCAAAACTCAAGGCCGGATGCAGAACCAAATCTTGTTCTTACAATAGTAATGCTTAGGCTCAGTCCAGACTTTTGGTTTAATTTTTTATCTTAGATGAGTCTTAACATAAGTTTTGAACCCTTAAGAGTATTTGGTCCATAGGTCCTTTATTCTGGTTTCTTCAAAACCTTTGACTTTGAGGTCATTGGTTCTGAATTTATCAGAACTTATGACTTTTGAACCTTAGGTTTTGGTAAGATTTAAACCTTTGATTGATAAACTATCACAACTGAGATCTTCAGTACCTTTGACTTTGAGGTCTCAAGTGAAAATTTATTCAGATCTTTTGAATCAGCATATGTCTTGCTTTATCTTTGCAACGAATCATGAGGTATTGAATGAAGGAAATAAGACCAGAACGAGATAAGTTAGAAAATACCTCATTTTATTCGTATGATTCTAAACTAGAGCAGGATTCAGATTCTGCATCAGATGATATGAGAGCCATCCACGCCATACTTTCTTCTCCTTTATCTTTGTCAAAACTTTCTTCATTATCATGTTCATCCCATGTTTCCATGAGACTTTTCTTTAATATGTTTTAGAAGTTGTCCTTCTAGAAGCTTCCTTTCTTTAACTTGTCCTTTTCTAGATCAGGACAGCCACATCTGAAGTGACCAGGTTTGTTGCAGTTGTAGCATATATTTTGGTCATCTTCTTTATCTCTGAAACTAGAGCCTCTGAAGCCACTGCTTCTACTAGATAATATCTTGTTCCTTCTGGCCACTTGTTGAAACCTTTTAATGACAAAGGAAATTTCTTCATCATCGGAGTTATCATCAGAAGTTCCTTCATCAGAAGCTTCTTTTGATTAATTGATTTTCGAAGATTTATGAGTTGTACTGCTAGACTTCTTAGCAACAGATTTTAAAGCCAGTGATTTGAACATCTTCATAGGTTCATCTTTATTCAGTTCCATTTCATGGCTTTGAAGGTTGCTTATTAGAATTTCAAGACTTAAAGTATTCAGATCTTTAACTTCCTAAATAGTTGTTGCTTTAGGTCTAAATCTTATAGGAACACTCCTAAGAATCCTCTTGACATGATCTGATGAAGTATAACTCTTGTTCAAAAGATAAAGGCCTGATACAAGAATTGAAACCTAGAGAAAATGGTTTCAATGTCTTCATAATCCTTCATTTTAAAGAGTTCATACTGGTGAACTAGAAGGTTGGCCTTAGCCTCTTTCATTTTCCGATTACCTTCATAGGTAGTTGTTCAAAAACTTTTTATAAAGTAAGCATTTGCTTTATCGTCTCTAAAGGGATTGATGTGATATTACTGTCGTTCTACAGTTGATAATGTTTTAAGTGAGGGTTTTAAAATAGCTTTGGTAACGGAAAGTAATGATTGCATGAAAAGTAAGTAACACCGCTAAGAACATTTAGTTTGAATGGATTAAAAAACAAGTCAAGATTAGGGTTCATTAACCTATTTCATAAATATCCTATTAATCAAGCACGTGAACTTTCTTATGATCATTATAATCATGTAACCTATTAATACCGTTTTTCTCTAAAGCAATATCATGAATATTGTCGTCTTAGTTACTAGATGATGTCTCATGCTAACAATCAACACAACAATCTTAGAGCTTGATACAAGTGAATATCAACTAACAAATTTATGTATAGAGTTTGTTCATTTATAGATGAGTAGCTTAGGTCAAGGTTTGAAAAATATCTTTCAATAGTGATTCAAATCAAGAGTATAATGCTAAAAACAAAGATATTCATCTATATTGATCATCAACTTAGTTCACATACAAAAGATCAAAAGAAATACATATAATCTAGACTAAATACCCCAAAATTTTCCCTCCCCTTTTACTTAATTAATGGTAATTGAGGTCCCCAAGTTGCTCAAGGAAGTCCAAGAGTTGACCAGACAAGCTCTCTCCTAAGGCAATGTATCTCAAATTATGGTTTCATTTTTCATCAAGATGGGTGAACCACAAAAGCCTCATATGCTTTCCAAGGTCCTAATATGTTCCCAAGACCATACATGTCAAGTCCCAAGCCTCATATGGTTTCATTTGCCCAGTCAACTGCTCAGATGCTTGAGAATCGACTATACTAGGTCAAAAGTCAATTGTGGCCCATATACAGTCAAAGTTCAAGATTTTTGGTCAACATCATCATTTTGAAGTTTTATCCATAATTTGATCAAGGGTTTATCATGATTCCTCAAGGTATGCTCCAAATTCATCAAAACCCAAAAGTTGCTAAATTAGGGTTTCTTAGTAAAAGTCAACCCAACTTTGACCAAGCATAACTTCTTCATACTTTATCAGAAATTTTCCATCCAAAGCTCATTTTGAACAGGATAAAATTCCCTACAACTCATATTCAGTTCACAAGTTCAAAATATGCACTCACAAAAAGATATGAATTTTACATTATAGGTCATTTTGAAAAGTCAACAAAAACACCTTTTGGGTCAAAGCTTCATACATGAACATGGAAGATACAATTGAGATGAAACCAAAAGGGTTGTTTAGGGTACATCCTAAGTTTCTAAAAATTCCAATAACATCTCCCTAGGGTAAAAATTGAGAGAGTTGTGTATTATCAAAGTTGGCCATTTTTGGAAAATTGTCAAAAGTCAACATTGATCAAATTTGCATTTTTTCCAAAGGGGCCCATGTTTTCTTGCTTGAAACATGTTTCTAATAGGACCCACAACCCCTGAGCTTTTCCACCTATTATTTTATTACTTTTATCATTTTTTTTTATTTTTTTATTCATTTAAATCAAAATAAATCAAATTAAATGGTAAAGTAATAAAAACAAATCAAATCTTGAGATTTTTGTGCATATTTGGAGTCCATATACAGCTAGCATGATGATCAATTCGTGCAAGGGTTGGAAAAGATTGGATTGAAGCTTGTTTTAGAAAGATATCATACATGAAGCAAATCAAATCCAATTTTCATAATTCTCAAAGATATGATACAATTTTGTTGACCTAATTCAGTCTACTATAAGTGCATAATAACTCCAGATCAAAAACACAAGGATTGGACGTGTGAGCTGCAAGAACAAAATTCAATTTTTGGACAAAAAGTGGGGATCAGATTTCATTCTACAGGGTGATTCAAAGCAGTTCAAGGCTAACAATACACTCCTTTGCGTCTCAGGAAGCTATTCCACCCATCCTCAAGCTTCAAAAAGCCCAGGATCGTGTCCACCATCAACCACAGTTTGCACAAAATTCCAATTCCATTTTCTGTATTTTTGGCAGCATTAGCATGTTTTAATTATATATTCTTGTTCATAATCTTGTTTGCAAGCTATTGGTACCATTTAATTGCATTTACAGCGCATGAATCGCAATATGCCATAGCTAGGGTTTCAAGCTCCGTTTTAGGGTCTTTTAACACAGGCAAAATTAAGCTTGATAATGGGTACCATGATGATCAGTGCTTCAAACCCAGTTGATTCATGGTCCCAAAATGAATTTATATTGCGTGTGCTTGATTATTGAATAATAAAGGTTTATAGTTACAGCAAAACTGTTGTAGGTAAAAGTCTCCCATCTAAAACGACGGACAGGTAAGAAGATAACAGTGTGTCACAACCTGACTAGCTAGTTTGAATTCTGGCGCATTTTTGGCATAATCATTGTTTTACACTTTTTGTTTTATCTTTATATTATATTTACAAAATGAACAAAGTGGCCCAGCGGTGAAGCATGCGTTTGAAAGTGGAGAGGGCCTGGGTTCGATCCCAGGTCCAGGCAACACCCCCCAGAATTGCTAGTATACATGCCCAATCTTTTTCTTTTTTTATTTTATTTCAATTCTTTTTATTGTTTTAATTTATTTATTTAATTTATTTTCCAAAAATCATTTTTAATCAAAACATAAAAATCAGAAAATCACAAACAATATTAGGTTGTCTTTTTTTTTTCATAAAATATTTAATTGCATTAATTAGTTTAATTAGGTTAACTTAAATCTTTTTTTCATAATTAAAATCAAATAGAAATTAGGTTTATTTCTTAATTTTAATTCCTTCTCAAAATAAAAACACAAAAATAGGTTAATTGTTTTTTCATTAATTTAATAATTTTTCATAATTAAAACTTAATTAGTGATTAGGATATTTTGCAATTTATTCTTTATTTCCTTAAATAAAAATGACAAAAAATTATTATTTTTTCTTTAATTAAATTCAATTTGGTTTTCAAGGGTCAAAACCCTAATTTCTCGCATTTACGTTTGTCATACGTACTTTTCTTTATATTTTTGTAATTGCTCCGAGGTTGTAATAGTCTTTTAAACTAGGATTTTATTTACTGTTTAATTTCCCCTCAAGTTTTGGTAATGTAATCCCCATTCCCCGAAGCCTTGTAATAATTAGATTTACTTTTCCGCTTTTAATTTCCACAACTATCAAACTGCTAGATGTATTCCTAGGATTGTATGCGAAAGACAATTTGCATGAAAAATTAAAATAGTTAGAAAACCCTAATGTGCAAAAATAACATTAACTTAAAAAGCACACTTGCACATGCTCACTCTTAGGGTATACTCTCACTCCGGTTGCCTTCGTTAAATGGCCATGAAGCATAGGATGTTTTAGTGGCTATCCTCTATGTCCCAAAAGATCAAAAAATGACACTTTCAACTGTTGCCTCGGAAAAGATATTTAGGACTCTAGGATGGTTACTAAGGTGTCCTAACATTGCTTTTGTGACCGTACGTCCCTTTCGAATGTCCCTTACAACTCCAACGACGGTTCTATCTACTCCTTAATAGTAGGATAGCATTGTCTAAAGGAAATAGAACGAACAATCTTTTTTCGAGTAGGTAGAATCTTAAGTACTTGCTCAATAAAAACTTTTCACACAAACACCTTTCAAAACAAATTTTCAAAACAACTTTGTCACATCCTTGAGGGCTGATATAAGGGTTATCATGAAGTAAAAATATTTTCAAGGAAAACACGCATAAGCAATTTGAAAAATGAGCAAGCACCTAAGAGCCCGTAGATAACTACGGATAGAAAGGGTGCTAACACCTTCCCTTTCTATAATCTACCCCCGTACTCAGAATATCTCGAAAAAAGTTTTTTCTGTTATTTTTCCTTTTCCATGATTGGATGAAATAAAAGTCGGTGGCGACTCTTACTTGCCGTGACATTTTGCAAACACACAACGCAAAATGCAAACCAGTATTAAACAGTCGATTCTGCCACCATATCGCCAGAACTGGCGACTCTGCTGGGGAATAATTCTATAGGGTATACCTTAAGATTTAGGTCATTAAAATTACTTATCTTGATTGTCTTGATTGCTTTACTTTTGAGGGGTTGTTTGGGGTTACTATAGATCTTACACCCGGATCTGGGGGCACTCATTAGGTAAACAGCAATAGATCGTGGAGACTGTATGGTGTAGACCAATATGGTTTAAGCGATGACTGTGTTGGTGTGGCACTTTGGTTGGTACCGGTATCCTTCGCGGGGAAACGATGAGAATACGGGACCGCCGCGTGGTGTCGTGAAGCACTAACGGACCTTAGAACCTTAGTTGAACAAACTTGGCCATTAGAAATAAGTGATATAGTTGGCCTCGGTGTAGAGCTGAGAACTGGTTCATACTTGATGCTACACTCATTGAGACCAGACTTTCGGGATATTTTGGCTGCAAGAAAAGATTGAGAGTTGAAACAATGCCCGATAAAGGATGGTCAATGATATTGAGAATCTCTAGAACCCGGTTACTTTTTATGATAGGTTTGAACCAACTAAACTTCAAAAGGGTACTACCTTTGACCTCATGCAAGCCTTAAACCTAAGGACTTTATATGATTTGACTGTGCTTGCTATACCTGTGTTTGCTATACCTGTTGTTTTATCATGACATCATGCATCATAACATGGCATCCATGCTTATTGCACTAACCATTTCAAAGACCAAGGGAATTTATCTTTGTTTTGTTTTTCAGATCATGGCTTCCATTCGTAGAAACACCATCCAAATCAGCTTTGTGAAGATACCTTCCCAACTTAAAGAGCTAGCATCAAGGGTTTCTAAAACTTCTACGTTCACTAAGAGACATGGTCAACTTCTCAAGCTAGTTACTTAAAACTTTAATAAAAAGATGATGAGTGTAATCTTTCAGTTCTTTGATCCCAAGCACCATTGCTTCACCTACCTCAGCTATTGGATATACCTATTCTTGAACAGGTACCCTTCACAGGTCTAAAAGAAGTTCCTAAGCCAGAAGTCATTGCCTCAACTTTACATCTAAAACGGGCCGACGTGGTATCCAATTGGGAAACTAGAAGTAGAGTCAAGGGTTTTCTAGCTAAGTTTCTGATAGACAAAGCCAACCTGTTTTGGGATAATATGGATTTTCAGGCTTTTGAGGAGGTCTTGGCTCTTCTTACCTATGGTTTAGTTCTCTTTCCTAATCCGGACTCATTCATAGATGTGAATGCTATTAAGATCTTTCTATCTTGCAACCTGGTGCCTACTTTGCTCGGAGATATTTTGCACACTCTCCATACTCGTACCATGAGGAGAAGAGGGATTCTTATGTGCTGCATGCCATTACTGTCGAGGTGGTTTACTTCTCACCTCCCTAAGTCCATAATGAAGAATGAAGAAGGTCTGGTTTGGTCACAAAGGATAATGTCACTCACTCATACGGATATTCTTTGGTGTTCTCGATCTATGGAAAACATTGCTATCATTGATTGCTGCGGGGAGTACCCTAATGTCCCACTGCTTGGTATCATAGGGGGTATAACCTACAATCCTTGTTTAGCTCTACGACAATTTGGTCACGCTCGAAGGGATGGTCCCCATGAGTTACTTATCGAGGGTATTATGTTCAACTATGAGGAGGATATTCAAGAGTATAGTCGGAGGTTCATACGAGCTTGGGGCATGGTAAACAGATCTGGCGTCAATACTTTGGGGCCAAAAACTTCCATTCCAATGGAACCTTATCTACAATGGGTACGAGCTCGTGCTCAGCAGCTTATGATGCCCTGTGTGGTTGTTTTGCCAGTGATTGTGGAACCCACTATTAAAGAAGGCATTCCTTAAACGGTTCTCTATCCTTACATGCCCACTGATCTTGGGGAATTACAGAGGTCTTGGATTCAGATGATGAAGGAGCGGGATACTTACAGGGATCAGTTCCATGCTCGGGAGAGGAAGGTCTTAGAGCTTACAAAGAAATTGCATGAGGAAAAATGACTGAATGATTATCTTGGCGCAAAGAGGAAGCATCCATGGGACTTTTGATGTCTTTTATAGTTTTATATTTGTTTTTTAATTGTAACGCCTAAAAGGCATTTGAACTTCAAATTCATCTAATAAAGTTTTTGTTTATTTTGGTTGGCAAATTTAAATTTCCCGAAGTCTTTGAAATCATTACATACGCATCCCATTATCATACACATCATTACAGGTACCATTATAGGTTTCTCATCTTCTTCGCTGTTTATTTCAGCAGAGATGTCTTCCGAACAAAGCATTAAGGACCGTCCGGCACAGAACGCCTAGTTACAACAAATGTTTATCAGTCTGGCAAAGGGGCAGGAGGATCTGAAAGCCCTCATTCTGAAAGCGAGGAAGAAAAAGAAGAAGGGTACTGGTATTATGAACATGGGCCGAAGGTTTGGAGAGCGGCTGAAGCGACAGGTCGACCTGACCTTTTCATCTAAGGAATGGGAGAACCAAGAAGGAGAGAAGGACCCTAGTCCTGCAGTCTCTGACAATGATACTGATTATAACGATGAGCAGTATCCTCCTGCTGAGGATAGATACAAACAGTTGGAATATCGTCTGAGTGCCATGGAAGTTCAGAGGATACCTGGATTGGATTTTGAAGAATTGGGTTTGGTGTCGGGAGTGGTCATCCCGCAGAAGTTCAAAGCTCCAGTTTTTTCCAAATATGATGGGGTGTCCTGCCCAAAGCTCCATCTCCGCTCTTATATCCGAAAGATCCAACCCCACACCGCTGATAGAAATTTGTGGGTGCATTTCTTTCAAGATAGTCTGTCAGGGACTCAGCTTGAATGGTTCTACCAGCTGGAGGGAGCCAATGTCCGAAACTGGGAAGATCTGGCTGTTGCTTTCTACAAGAAGTATCAGTACAATGCCGACCTTGCTCCCACTCATACTCAACTCCAGAGTATGTCCATGGGTGCAAGTGAAGGTTTTAAAGATTATGCACAAAAATTGAGAGACTTGGCTGGGAGAGTTCAACCCCCGTTGTCTGATAGAGAGTTGGTTGATATGTTTCTAGGGACGCTATCTGGTCCATTTTTCAATCATTTGATTGGCATCTCATCAGCTGGTTTCACTAAGCTAATCCTAATTGAGGAGAGAGTAGAAGCTGGGATTCGAAGCGGAAAAATACAGAAGGATGCCTCGTCAAGTTCAGTAAAGAAGCCTTTTGCTGGTAAGAAGGAATCCAGTGTCATCTATAGCCCGAGAGGTTAGAACAGGGCTGAACAATGTCAGACAGTAAGTGTCGTGATGATACCTATACCTGCAGTTGCTCCATAATGCAACAATTAACAAAGGGTGGAAAGATCACAACGGTAGTTTACCCGCATCAACATGACATTGGCTGAAGTTCTACCTCACCTACTGAGATCCAACTTGGCAACCTTGAGAGAGGCTCCCAAGAACCCAAATACTACACCTCCCCGATATAATCTGAATGCCCGGTGTGCTTATCATTATGAGAGTCCTGGCCATGATACAAATGACTATTGGGCTCTGAGAAACAAAATACAAGACTTGATTGAAGCAAAGGAGATAGATTTTGATGCTCCGGAGAAGCCAAATGTCATAACTGCTCCCATGCCTAAGCACGACCATGGAGTCAATGCTATTGATACTGATTTATTTGTTACCTCTGTCGAGAAGTGGCTACTCCTCTCATGACTGTCAAGAAGAATTTTCTATTGGCCGGTTTATTTCTGGGTTATGGTGAAGGTTGCCACATGTGTTCGCTTCTACCTTCTGGTTGTCATTTACTGAAGTTGGGTGATCAACGCCTGATAGATAGCAAAGAGATTTTGTTCAAGAAGACTATGATTCATATTGTTCCAATTGAAGACGTTGCTATTATAACCATTTCCTCCAATACTTCCAAGGTTTCCTCGAGAAGACCTGTTAGGATTACACATGCTCCAAGAATTGCTCCGTTGATAATCACTGTTCCCGGTCCAGTCCCGTATGTCTCGGACAAAGCTGTCCCATGGAATTATGGTGCCCATGTGTATTATCATGGCATCAAACAAGATCTGAAAGATGAAGAAGCTGATACTGATGTCAGTAACATCGTCGGGACTAGAAAAATCACCCTAAGTGGAAGGGTCTTCTCCCTCGAGATTTCCCCTAAGACTGTCAACAAGCCTATTGTCATTACATCTGTTGTTCCTTCTAGTACATCAACTATTGTTCCTGTTCTTACTCCAGTCGGAGAATCATCTGATACATGCGGCAAAGAGGTTGTAGATGAGCCTGCCCAAACGGAGGCGCCTAAGAAAATTATCGTGGAAGCCTCTAAGCAAGAGATAGAGGAAATACTGAAAATCATTAAGAAGAGCGACTACAATGTGGTCGAGCAGCTGGGGCAGACCCCATTAAAGATATCCATGTTGTCTCTGCTGTTGTGTTTTGAAGCCCATGTGAAGGCTTTGATTGCATTTCTCAATATTACGCATGTGCTGCAGGAGACTTTAGCTGATCAATTCAAGGATTGTGTGGCCAGCCTGACTGCTGATAATGGGCTGGATTTCTCAGATGCAGACTTAACACCAAAGGGAAGGAAGTATAATGATGCTCTGCATGTCTCGATTGAATGCAGGGGCACCACTATGGCTTATATGCTGGTAGATACTGGGTCTTCATTGAATGTTCTGTCGAAGAAGGCGTTGGACCGTTTGGATTGTGAGGGTCTAACTCTAAAGCCTAGTAACATTGTGGTAAGGGCTTTTGACGAATCGAAGAGAATGGTGCACGGGGAGGTGGACATCCCTGTCAAAGTGGGTTCTCAGACTTTTGGGTCCACTTTCTATGTGATAGATATCAGGTCGTCGTATTCTTGTTTGCTGGGTTGTCCTTGGATCCACAAGGTTGGGGTAGTAACCTCCACACTCCACCAAATGCTGAAGTACCCAGTGAAAGGAAAGATCGTCACAGTGTGGGGTGAAGAAGAATATATGGTGAGTCACCTTAACTCCTTCCGCTACGTAGAGATGGACGGGGAATTCATCGAAACTCCTTGTCAGAATTTTGAAGAGGTCCCCCAGATCTTGGCATCGACTGAAACTGCTAGCAACAAACCTCCTTTGAAGATGGCTTCTCTCAAGGACGCCAGGGCTGTGGTTGAAGAAGGTGGGTGTGCCAATTGGGGTCAGCTCCCTGATTTCACTCATAAGACTGATAAATTTATTTTGGGTTTTACTACAGGGGCTCAAAGGGCTGTTACACGCGCTCGGGCTGGAGGACCTCTCCTACGCATTAGCAAACATGGGATTAACTACATTGAAGACAGTGAAGAGGAATCAGACATTAACAGCTGGATCTACCCGACTACCAACGGTGGACCGAGCAACTGGACGGCTAGGGACTTCATACCTGTTTCTTTTATTCCGCAGTAATTGACTTGTTTGTTTTAAAATTTGTAATAAACAATTTAAAACTTTACGGCCCCGTGTCTTGCCCGAGGCACCTTGGCTTTTCTTGTGAGGGCTATTATTTGTCATTTCATAATCATTAATAAAGCATTGGAAGTTTCTTGCATACAAATTTTGCGCTCTCTGTTTTTTGCTTTTTCTGTTTTTCACTTTATCAAAACAGCTATTTCTCTTACACACACTCACGTATTGTAATGCAAATCCATATCCACTATGGATCCCATTGATAACAGCTCTGCTTTTTCCAGTTATGACTTCAAAAATATGATCAACCAAGTCGAGGACGAAGGTGAGGATGATTGTGAGGTTCCTGGAGAACTTGCTAGACTATTACAGCAGGAAGAAAGAGCCATACAGCCTCATGAAGAGCCGGTTGAGACAGGGAACTTAGGTACTGAGGAAGACAGAAAAGAGGTTAAAATAGGTGCAAATCTAGAGCTTAGCGTCAAACAGAGGTTGATACAGATGTTGCACGACTACGTTGAGATCTTCGCCTGGTCCTATGAAGACATGCCTGGTTTGGACACTGATATTGTGGTACATCGCATGCCGACTAAAGAAGACTGTCCTCCGGTTAAATAGAAGGTTCGTCGTATGCGCCCTGAAATGTCAGAGAAAATCAAGACAGAAGTTATGAAACAGTTCGACGCAGGGTTCTTAGCTGTCACTTTGTATCCACAGTGGGTTGCTAATGTTGTTTCGGTACCTAAGAAGGATGGTAAGGTACGGATGTGTGTTGATTACAGAGATCTGAATCGGGCAAGCCCCAAGGATGACTTCCCACTTCCTCACATTGATTTTCTGGTCGACAACACCGTGCAGCATAAAATCTTCTCCTTCATGGATGGTTTCTCTGGCTACAATCAGATCAAGATGGCTCCGGAAGACATGGAGAAGACAACCTTCGTTACACAGTGGGGCACCTTCTGCTACAAAGTGATTCCTTCTGGGTTGAAGAATGTTGGGGAAACTTATCAGCGTTCCATGGTCGCTTTGTTCCATGACATGATTCACCACGAGATCGAAGTTTATGTCGATGATATGATAGCCAGGTCTCAGACTGAGGAAGAGCACCTTGATCATCTCCAGAAATTGTTTGACAGGTTGAAGACATATAAGTTGGGGTTGAATTCGAACAAGTGTACCTTCGGGGTAAGATCTGGTAAGCTTCTGGGTTTTATCGTCAGTGACAAGGGTATTCAGGTAGATCCTGCGAAGGTAAAGGCCATACAAGAGATGCTGGTTCCCCGTACAAAGAAAGAGGTTAGAGGTTTCTTGGGACGCCTGAATTATATCGCCAGGTTCATTTCACATCTGACTGCTACTTGTGAGCCAATCTTCAAGCTGCTGAAGAAAGATCAAGTGGTAAAGTGGAATGATGAATGCCAGACCGCTTTCGAAAGAATCAAGGAATACCTTCAATAACCACCAATTCTGATGCCTCTAGTTGAAGGAAGACCTTTGATATTATACTTGACAGTGCAAGAGAATTCAATGGGGTGTGTGTTGGGGAAGCATGACGAGTCTGGCCGAAAAGATCACGCCATTTACTACCATAACAAAAAGTTTATTGACTGTGAGACCCGATACACATTGCTCAAGAAAACTTGTTGCGCTTTGGCATGGGCTGCTCGCCGGCTGAGACAGTATATGCTGACTCACACTACCTTGTTGATATCAAAGATGGATCTAATCAAGTATATTTTCGAGAAGCCCGCTCTCTAAGGAAGGATAGCAAGGTGGAAAATGATTTTAACTGAGTACGACATACAATACACCACCCAAAAAGCAATAAAGGGGAGTGTATTGGCTGATCATTTGGCTCATCAGGCCGTGGATGACTACCAGTCCATGAATTTTGAGTTCCCGGATGAGAACATTATGTTGGTGACTGACTACGAAGAACCTGGACCGGATGAAGGACCTGAGGAAGGATCCTGATGGTCTATGTATTTTGATGGAGCCTCGAACGCATTGGGTAATGGCATTGGCGCTGTAATCATATCTCCCGAGGGCTGTCATAGTTTGTTCACCGCCCGATTATGTTTCAACTACACCAACAACATGGCGGAGTATAAAGCATGTATCATGGGTCTTCGAGCTGCTATTGACCTAAGGATAAAGTTCTTGAGTGTATTCGGGGATTCCTCTCTGGTGATAAGTCAGATCAAAGGCGAGTGGGATACGAAGCACTCGAATCTTATTCCTTACAAAGAATATGTACTGACGTTGCTCCCAAACTTTGAGGAGATAACCTTTGAACATTTCCCACGAGAGGAGAACCAGTTGGCGGACGCACTAGCTACCATGTCTTCTATGTTCTAGGTTAGGTGGGACTATGAAGCTCCCCAGATTACCATTGAGAGGTTGGATGAACCAGCACACTGCTTTGAGATCGATACCGAAGAAGTGGCAGACAAACCCTGGTTTCACGAAGCAAAAGGTACCTCGAGGCTCAGGAGTACCCTGAAGGGGCATTTGTCAACGATAAGAAGTTTTTGAGAAGGTTCACTGCAAAGTTCTTCCTCAGTAACAAGATCCTCTATAAGCGCAACCATGACTCCATACTACTAGGGTGTGTAGAGAAGAGCGAAGCAGAGAGGATCATGGCAGATCTACATGAAGGCACTTTCGGAACCCATTCCAATGGACATACCATGGCTAAGAAGATCCTATGGGAAAGATATTATTGGTCCACCATGGAAGCTGATTGTTATCAGCACTCTCGAACTTGTCATAAATTCCAAATCTACGCTGATAAGGTGCATGTGCCTCCAGTTCCTTTGAACGTCCTGATAGCTCCGTGGCCCTTTGCAATGTGGGGAATTGACATGATCGGCGAGATCAGACCTACTACGTCTAATGGACATCGTTTCATTCTGGTGGCTATTGATTACTTTATAAAGTGGGTTGAGGCAGTCTCTTTTGCTACTGTGACCAAGAACATCGTGGCACGGTTTATCCAACACAATCTGATCTGTCGATATGGTGTACCAGAGAGAATTATTACTGACAATGGTACAAATCTCAACAACACAATGATCACCAAGCTCTGTAAACAGTTCAAGATACAGCACCATAATTCGTCTCCTTACCGGCCAAAGATGAATGGCGTTGTTGAAGCAGCTAACAAGAACATCAAGAAGATTATACAGAAGATGATGGTGACATATAAATACTGGCATGAGATGTTACCATTTTCTCTTCATGGGTACCGTACCTCAGCACGGACGTCGATAAGGGCAACACCCTACTCTCTGGTATATGGCATGGAGGCAGTCCTACCCATCGAAGTCTAGATACCCTCTCTCAGGATTATGAAGGATGCGAATTTGAATGAAGACAACTGGATCCAAACCCGGCTTGATCAGTTAAATCTAATCGATGAAAAGAGACTTATTGCTATCTGCCATGGTCAGACGTATCAAAAGCGAATGATCAAGGCTTTTAACAAGAAAGTCAGGCGTTAGGAATATCAAGTCGGAGATCTGGTGATCAAACGTATCATACTGCCGCAAGGTGATCCCAGGGGAAAATGGACCCCCACGTACGAAGGGCCATTTGTGGTCAAGAACATTTTCTCAAGAGGAGCTATGATTCTAACCAACATGGATGGTGACGACCTTCCTCACCCTGTTAATGCAGACATAGTAAAAAGATACTACGCATAATCAAAGACCCGCTAGGTTGACTGGCCTAGGAAAAAATAAGTGCTTCCCGGCGAACCAAAAGGGTTCAGGCAAAAGTAAGGGATGAAAATGAAAAAATATGTACACCCGGCAAGTCGAAAACCCGAAAGGGAGGCTTGGGCAAAAAAGGGTATCCCGGTGGATTGAAAACCCGAAAGGGCAGTCCAGGCAAAAGTTAGGGATTGAAGCGTATCACTATGTCTCATTGGATCATCTTGCGACCAGACTTCGGTATCAGCTATCAAGCTCGGACGGAACCAATCAATCTGATCAACCTTCAGCCAAGTAGCAAAGTGATGAGACGCTTGAAGATATAAAGACAATAGTAGAGTTGGAACCCAATGGGGTTGTTTCACATAGCTATTTTTCTTTCTTTTACATAAATTGTAATTTCTTTCGGCGGTGTTCTCTTACTAGAATGTTAGCCTCTTTGTACAAAACGCCTATTACAGGCCGACTTCAAAATCAATACAAATCATTTTCACAAGAAACTTCAATCTGTTTTTCTTTTTCTGTTTTGTTTTGCAAGAACGTCCAATGATTTATTTTTGATATATGCATTTGAAAATGATTGCTGCTCATAAATATTTACATAAGAAACAAAAGGCAATTACTCGTAATTCTAGAAATATGGAAAAATAAGAAGTGCCAAACCCGACGGTTCCTCCGCCCAGCAGGTATCGGGATAGAGCCATATTTGGAACATGATTATTGGTACATACACTCCCCACGGAGTAAAAGTATCCAAAGACATTGATGTCAGCTTTCTCGAAACAGGACATCATTATCCCCAGCCGAGGTTCGTAATCGCAGGAAAGTTAACAAATTTCATCCCCCAATCAGAGTTCAAATCTATAGATACAAAAGCTCAATCTCCAACAGAGCTCGCCATCTCCAGCAACGGAACTTCATCCTCAGCTGAGTTTATTCCTCCAGATCAGCGGGTCTACCAACAAAGTATCTCTTCCCCTAAGTCTGGCCCCGCAGAGTTATTCTCCAGCATCTCTTCCCGGGAGAATATTCGCAAACCTCCAGTAACCGTCAGGGATTTATTTTCCCAGACGCGAGCATACCTCGACAGCATTTCATGAACATACATCATGACATACACATACATGTCATATACAGCATAATCTCATTTATTTTAAGAACATCATCTCACCCTGCATTTCATGCATCGCATACAACTAACCCTGATATCTTTTCAGGAAGAGACTATTAGCTTCAACAAATTCAGTAGTTATACAGACCACGTCTACAGACAACTAATGGAAACTCAGATTCCAAAATTAAACGGGTCAACTAATCTACATCATCAGATCAAAGTAACCTTACCCCGGTTCATCCTGAGGTTTTACACGAACTTACCACGAAGTAACCTTACCCCGCTTCCTCCTGAAGTTTTACACAAACTTATAACCTTACCCCGGTTTATCCTGAAGTTTTACATAAACTTATAACCTTACCCCGGTTCATGCCTGAAGTTTTACACAAACTTATAACCTTACCCCGATTCATTCTGAAGTTTTACACAAACTTATCTCAAAGTAACCTTACCCAGGTTCCCGCTGCAGTTTCACCCAAACTCCTCACAAAGTAACCTTACCCATGTTCCTTTTGAAGTTTTACACGAACTTATCACAAAGTAACCTCACCCAGGTTCCTTTTGAAGTTCTACACGAACTTATCACAAAGTAACCCTACTACCCAGGTCCCTTCTTACAGCCCTACTATCCAGGCTTTCATATCGAAGTAACCCTACTACCCAGGTCCCTTCTCACAGCCCTACTATCCAGGCTTTCATATCGAAGTAACCCTACTACCCAGGTCCCTTCTCACAGTCCTACTATCCAGGATTTCATATCAAAGTAACCTTACTATCCAGTTTCCTTCTCCCTTATCTCCAAACAGCAGTCCATAACACTGTAAAGACCGGGACCTAATCAAACACGATTGGTTTCGCATTTCCCCAGTAAGTCGCGGTGCAACTAGTACACTAACCAGATACGCAGTTCACCTCCGGAGTTAATTCCCCAATAGAGTAATGGACAACTGAAGCTCCTAAAATTCTATATCTCCCAAGACAAATACCAACATTCCCAGCAGATTCCTCCTTAAAAATAGCAACAGGGACTCTCGTTGTGATTGGTGGGAATATAACTGACTGTTTTTTAAGCTGGTTTCGCGAAATGTCGCGGTAAGCAAGAGTCGCCACCGTCTTTTATGTTCTCCAATATGGAAAGGACAATAGCACAGCAAAATTCCTTCTTTGAGAATGTTTCTCGGTTCGGGAGGTAGATTTATAGAAAGGGAAGGTGTTAGCACCCTTTCTATCCGTGGTTATCCACGGGCTCTTAGGTACTTTCTCTTATGTTTTCAAAATTTGTTTGCTTTTCAAATGTGTGCGGGTTTTGAAAAAGTTTCATTTGAAAAATTTCTAAGTAACTCTTGTATCAGTCCTCAAGAGTGTGTGAAAAATTTGTTTGAAATCTTTTAGAAAGTGTGAGGTGTGAAAAGTTGTTTTGTTTTGTTTGAAGAGAGCAAGTACTTAAGAGAATCTACCTACTCTAAGGAATTAGGCTGTGTAAGAGTCCTTTAGATAGTGATATCCCACCATTGAGAGGTAGGTAGCACCATCGTTGGAGGTATTCGGGTCAATTCGATTAAGGGACATGTGTGGTCACTGAAGCAATGGTAGGACACCTTAGAAGTAACCCTAATGTCCTAGATCCTTTGTATCCGAGGCAACTGTTTCGAGGCAACTGGATCTTTTGGCAGAAGGGCGACCTCTAAGACACCCTATACTTGATGACCACGTTCGAGGCAACCAGTGAGGCGTACCCTAGGGGTGGCATGTGCATGTGTGTTGTTTTTTCAGTTAATATTTGTCTTTGTATGTTATTTGTGAGCTACAGATTGATTTTATTATTCATACATTCTTTCATGCATTGTTAACAGTTAGGAGTGCGGAAAGTAAATTGCAGAAATGTAAATCTAGCTATTACAAGGCGCGGGTCTATACATCGCCAAAAAACAAACCCGTTTGGAAAATAAAGTGCGAGAAATTAAATAAAGCGGTAAAATTCCTATTCAACTATTACATATCTGGAGACAGTTACATAAATAATCAAAATAAGGCGCGAAAGAATTAAATCGGGAACGTCCTAAGGGTTTTGACCCTTTTAAGAAAAGAAATGAATTTTTTGTCTTTTTTTGTGATTAAATGAAATTAAAATTAATAACTAATTAATTAATTTATTAAAAGAAAAATGTTTTTGTATTTTTATGTTTTTAATGAAATAAAATAAAAGGAAATAAAATTAAAAGTTAATAAACCTAATTCTAAATTTATTTTAGTTATTAAAAAAAAAGGTTAAAGTTGCCTAATTAAAACTAATTCAATTTATTAGTATTTATTTACAAAATAAATTAATAAGTAAAAATGTTTTTTTTTGGTTTTATTGTGAAAAATATTAATTGGTTAATTTTGGTGATAATAACAATAATAAATAAAAAAGTTAATAACTAAATTAGAAAATATAGAAAAGAAAAGAAAAAAGAATAAACCAAGGGAGGGGGTCTGGGCCCAATATGGAGGTGGAAATTGGAATCTGAGGCCTATTTGCACAAAGCCCGTTGACTTTATGGATTGCCAAGAATGCTTGTTGACTGAGAGCATGGTGCTCCTCACCTCTTGGCCCTTGGATGGACACTTGGGACACTTGGCATGTTGATCTTGTGAGGATATATGGTGTGCCGTCCTTGGAACGTTGTATGCAAGCATGACAAGAAAAATAATATAACGCGTTAGGGGGACCTGGGGATCAAACCCAGGTCCCAACGAATACCAAGCACGTTGCCAGCCACTGCACCACTTTGTTTCAGTCATCAATAAAATAAACATGAATTAATATATGTAATAACCAATTCAAATGCTGCAAAATCAAAAAACGCACGCACATCATTTAAACGGACCACCCACATTCTTCCATGTAATCATCTTCTTCCTGAAACCTGCACAAAAACAAACACATAGTGGGGGTTTTAAACCCCCACAAAATGCAAACGTCCAAAATAGCGATTAGGCCCCTGAGCTATATAAAAAGGGCGCGAGGTGTCCAACATGTTCGTCTCATCACGCTGGTTTCAACCATGGGTCTTGGAGGTTCTAATTTTACAGTATGCGCAAAGCCCCAATTCAAAAACTCTGAAACCCTAGAACTTAACAATGGCAACTTTCATTTTAAGGCACCATAATCAAATTAAATTATATCAAAAGCTTCATAACAATGTTAGAAATGCAAAGCAGTAATCAAAATGTGTTAATGATACGCAAAAATTGAATTTCGATTATGGAAAAGTTTGTTCAAACCGTGGTTCTGTTTGGCCGTTTCCTTGACTGCTAAGGCTTGTTCTTAATGGCAATAGGTTCCTGGGACTGTTAGGAACGTGTTTGGATCAAAAGCAATGCTTGAATTGCACTGGAAGGTTGAAAACAGTTTTTTGTTTTTTCTTCCAATTTTTGAATTTGGTTATGCCGTTTCAGAGGTTTCTAGCTCGTGAATTTGATTGGAGAGGCTTGTATATGTATGCTTGAATGAGAATCGGTCACCTTTAGGAGCTTTTAACCATTGCCATTAAGCTTTGGATTTTCTCATATCCACCATTAAAGAAACTTGCCATTTTTGTTCAAAATTTGAATTTCATGCTTGAAATGGACTTTACACGAATTTGGCATGTGTATTATGATGCATCAAGGTCATTCAAAACACAAGATATCACTTAATTAATTTTTTTGATTTTTTATTTGAATTTTATGGATTTAAAATGAATTAAATCAATAAAATTAAATAAAAATAGAAAAAATAAATGTTTAATCTTGAATTTAATCATTGGACACGTGGGTGGCATGACAAGGATGAATCAAGTGGAAAAAGTGTGCCCTTTTGTCAAAAATTGAAGTTTCAAGGATAGTTGACTTTTGCCATTTCACAAAAATTTCCCAACTTCTCCAATGCATATCTTGCTTAATTTTGATCATATGAACATGTTCTTGGACATTTTGGAAAGGTCTTGAAGTCCTCTAACCAATGACTTTGGTCCCATGTCATTTTGATTTACCAATCTCAAGTTATGGTCTTTGACTTAAAATGCCTTTTTGTTGACTTTTGAAAATGACCTATAATGTTGAAATTGATAACTTTTTGTGAGAGCATTTCTTGGACTTGGAATGTGAAGATGAGTTGTAGGAAATGTCATCCCCTTCAAAATGAGCATTGGATGGGATTTTTCTGATGAACCATGAAAAAGTTATGCCTTAGTCAAGTTACAGTTGACTTTTCAGCTGTCCAAAAATAGAAACTTTTGACACCTTGATGATCTTTGAGCCATTCTTGTGAAATCATGGTCAATATTTGACCAAATAATGATTGTGGCTTCAAAATAAGATGTTGACCAAATTTTTTGACTTTTGACTGTCAAATGACCATTTTGCCCCTATAGTTGATTGTGAGGCAATTAGGGTTTTTGACTGTGCAACTTGACCTTATGAGCCATGAAACTTGACATGTAGGTGCTTGACAATGTATATGAGCATATGGGACTTGATTAATCCCTTGAAAACCTCAACTTCCTTGCAAGAACCAAAACCCTAATTTTGACTGGCTTAGGAGGATGGTTTGACTGTGCAGCCCTTGAGTAGACTTGAGATGATGCTTGCCAAAACTTTGAAGAATATGAGAGGGCAAATTTTGGGGTACAACAGTTGCCCCTGTTCAATCTTCTTAGACCTGAGGATGTAGATTGGCTTGTGTGCCTTTCGTGATCCGAAGGTGGAAGATGATTGAACACTAAAGTGCCCAGAAATTTGCACTCACATAGTAGAGTATCAGCGGTGTGATGGCGGGAATGGGCTTACAGATGCCATTTGGAGAGATGGTGGATAAGAGGATGGGCTTATAGATGCCATCTGGAGATGTGACAGAACCTTGTCGGGAATGGGCTTATAGATGCCATTTGGAGATTGTTGGTATGGGAGGATGGGCTTATAGATGCCATCTGAAGGTGTGGTATGGCGTAAGAGATTCCTTAGCGAGAACTTGCGTACTTGAGAAAGGAAGATGGTTTCCTGGCCTGTTACAGGTGTTGATCTTCAATCTCTTCATGGAGATATGCCCTGGATGGATACAGGTATCGAATCTACAATCAGTTTCTCACAGATGTGCCCTGGCTAGATACATGAATCGAATCCGGAACTTCAAAAGGTTGCTTACAGACGTGCCCTGGATGGATACAGGAATCGAATCTGGAATTAGTTGTCAACAGATATGCCCTGGCTGGATACAGGAATCGAATCTTCAAACTCTTCAGACGTGTCCTGGCTGGATACAGGAATCGAATCTGGAATTAGTCGTCAATAGATATTCCCTGGATGGATAGAGGAATCAAATCTTCAAACTCTTCAGACGTGCCCTGGTTGGATACAGGAATCGAATCTGGAATTAGTCGTCAACAGATATGCCCTGGCTGGATACAGGAATCGAATCTTCAAACTCTTCAGACGTGCCCTGGCTGGATACATGAATCGAATCTGGAATTAGTCGTCAACAGATATGCCCTGGCTGGATACAGGAATCGAATCTTCAAACTCTTCAGACGTGTCCTGGATGGATACAGGAATCGAATCTGGAATTAGTCATCTACAGATATGCCCTGGCTGGATACAGGAATCGAATCTTCAAACTCTTCAGACGTGCCCTGGCTGGATACAGGAATCGAATCTTGAATTAGTCGTCAACAGATATGCCCTGGCTGGATACAGGAATCGAATCTTCAAACTCTTCAGACGTGCCCTGGCTGGATACAGGAATCGAATCTGGAATTAGTCATCAACAGATATGCCCTGGCTGGATACAGGAATCGAATCTTCAAACCCTTCAGACGTGCCCTGGCTGGATACAGGAATCGAATCTGGAATTGATCGCTCACAGATATGCCCTGGCTAGATACAGGTATCGAATCTGGAATTGCGACGGTTGATAGTAATCATCTTTGGATTGACCTTTTTCCTGAAAAGGCAAAACATCAGTTGTATGCAATGTCATGATGTATGAAATGCATGATGTCATGACGTTCTCAAAAATAAATGAGATTGTGTGTTTATGATGCGTATATGCATGCGTCATGGTGTATGATAATGTAATGTTTATGAATGTATTTTCGTCTAGGAAAATAAATCCTTAACGAATGCCGGGGGCTTGAATCCTGGGCTGATGTTTGAAGAGTAGAGTTCTTCGTTCCGCTGGGGATGATGGTTGCAAGAATAAACCGGTAGGAGAAGATGACTCCGTTGGGGGAATAAACTTGATGGAGAGATTACTCTGCGGGGAATTACTCTATGGGGAGAGATATTTCGCTGAGGTTTTTATGAGAACTCCGATGGGGATACCGTTGATATGTTATGTTGGAAGATTTGATGAACTCCGCTGGGGGATAGGAAGGACTTCACCGAGGACGATCTTTCCGTGGTAATTAGTTGAGGATAACCCAGTTATAAGCTCTGGTGTAGAATAACCTTTGAATAGATCCGGGGAGACGCGTTCATACTCTGCAGGTGATAAGCTTCCAGAATCTACTGGGGATAAGCTTCCTACTGGGGAGATTGATTCAACTCTCCTGGGGAGACTTTTTGAACTGTACTGGGGAGTGGCTCCACAAGGGTGTTTGGTACTCCGTCGGGGAACAATCTTAGATTAAGACTGACGGGGATGCTTGTTAAGGAACATCTGTATACTCCGCTGGGGAATATTGAGATCTTCTGAGGATATCCAACTTCCATAAGGCTGAGAGTAACTTAACTCTGCTTGGGGAGAGTGTCGCTGACTTACTGGAGATATTGTCCCTTTTTAGGGCTAACGGGAGACCAACTCTGCTCGGGGAGAGTATTGCTGATTGGTCTTACTCTGGGGGGAGTGAAGATATCTTGGTTACATTCTTCAGCCGAACTTACCTTGGTACCTTAGTGGACGGAGCAACTAGACCACCTAGACAACTCAGTATTGCCCCTGTTTCTAATGTCACCTGTAACTAGTCCTTTGTTTCGTATGCAAATATTTGTGATTAGCAATTAGTGTCAAATGCATATATCAAGAATGAACATTGGACGTTCTTTGCGAAACAAAACATAAAAAGAAAAACAGTTGACAATTTGTCTGGAAAGTGAATTTGTACTGATTTTTGAATTTGCCTGTAAATAGGCGTTTATGTACAAGAGGCTGACGTCCTAGTAAGAGAACGCCGCCGAACAACATAGAGTTTATACAATTTGTGAAAAGGAAAACAAAACAGTTATGTGAAAAATAATCCCACTGGGTTCCAACTCTGTTATCTCCTTTATGTCTTCAAGCGTCTCATCACTTTGCTGCTTAGTTGAAGATGAAGCTGATTGATTGATGCCGTCTGAGCCTGATAGTTGATACTGAATTCTGGATGCAAGGTGATCCAATGAGACATAGTATTACGCTTTAATCCCTAACTTTTTCCTGGACCGCCCTTTCGGGTTTTTAGTCCACCGGGATACCCATTTTTGCCCAAGCCGCCTTTTCAGGTTTTTGACTTGCCGGGTGTACAGATTTTTTTTATTTCATCCCTTATTTTTGCTCGAACCCTTTTGGTTCGCCGGGAAGCCCTTATTTTTGCCTAGGTGTGTCAACCTAGCGGGTCTTTTATTCATGCGTAGTATCTTTTTACTATGTCCGCATTGGCGGAGTGAGGAAGGTCGTCACCATCTATGGTGGTTAGAATCATAGCTCCTCCTGAGAAGATATTCTTAACCACAAATGGCCCTTCGTACGTGGGGGTCCATTTTCCCCTGGGATCACTTTGAGGAAGAATGATACGCTTGATTACCAGGTCTCCGACTTGATACTCTTGGCGTCTGACTTTCTTGTTAAATGCCCTGATCATCCGTTTTTGGTACGTTTGACCATGACAAATAGCAGTGAGTCTTTTTTCGTCAATTAGGTTCAATTGATCAAGTTGAGTCTGGATCCAGTCATCTTCGCTCAAACCTACATCCTTCATTATCCGGAGAGAGGGTATCTGGACTTCGATAGGCAAGACTGCCTCCATGCCATAGACCAAGGAAAAGGGTGTTTCCCCTGTTGACGTCCGTGCTGAGGTACGATACCCATGAAGAGCAAACGGTAACATCTCGTGCCAATCTTTGTAGGTCACTGTCATCTTTTGCACAATCTTCTTGATATTCTTATTAGCTGCTTCTACAGCTCCATTCATCTTCGGCCGGTAAGGAGAAGAGTTGTGGTGTTGTATCTTGAATTGCTCGCATAGCTCAGTGATCATCTTGTTGTTAAGATTGGTACCATTGTCAGTAATGATCCTCTCAGGTACACCGTATCGATAGATCAGGTTATGCCGAATGAATCGTGCTACTACGTTCTTGGTTACCGTAGCATAGGAAGCTGCTTCAACCCACTTCGTGAAGTAATCAATCGCTACCAGGATAAAGTGATGCCCATTGGATGTCGTCGGTCTGATCTCGCCGATCATATCAATGCCCCATATTGCAAAAGGCCAAGGTGCTGTCAAGACATTCAGAGGTACTGGAGGAACGTGCACCTTATCAGCATAGATTTGGCACTTGTGACATGTCCGAGAATGTTGGTAACAGTCAGCTTCCATTGTGGACCAGAAATATCTTGCCCGAAGGATTTTCTTTGCCATAGTGTGTCCACTGGAATGTGTTCTGAAGGTACCTTTATGTAGTTCTGCCATGATCCTTTCTGCTTCAGTCTTATCCACACAACGCAGTAAGGTTGAATCATGGTTTCGCTAGTAAAGAATGCCATTGCTGAGGAAGAACTTTGCTGCGAACCTTCTCAGAAATTTCTTGTCGTTGACAGATACACCCTCGGGGTATTCTTGAGCTTCTAAGTACCTTTTCACTTCATGATACCAGGGTTTTTCTGTTACCTCTTCGGTTTCGAGATCGCAGCAATATGCAGGTTCGTCCAACTTCCAGATAATGATCTGGGGAGCCTCGTTGTCCCATTTGACTTTGAACATAGAAGACATTGTAGCTAACGCGTCTGCCAACTGATTCTCCTCTCTTGGGAAGTGTTCAAAAGTTATCTCCTCGAAGTGGGGAATCAATGTCAAAACATACTCCTTGTAAGGAATAAGATTTGGGTGTTTCGTATCCCACTCGCCTTTGATTTGATTGATCACGAGAGCGGAATCTCCGAAGACACTCTGAAACTTGATCCTTAAGTCAATCGCAGCTTGAAGACCCATGATACATGCTTCATACTCTGCCATGTTGTTGGTGCAGTTGAAACATAGCCGGGCAGTAAGTGGAGTATGAGTGCCTTTGGGGGATATGATTACAGCGCCGATGCCATTACCCAAAGCGTTTGAGGCTCCGTCAAAGTGCATAGACCATCGGGATCCTTCCTCAGGTCCTTCATCCGGTCCAGGTACTTCACAATCAGTTACTACCATGATATCCTCGTCTGGAAATTCAAAGTTCATCGACTGGTAATCATCCACTGCCTGGTGTTCCAAATGGTCTGCCAATACACTTCCCTTGATTGCTTTCTGAGTCGTGTACTGGATGTCATATTCTGTCAAGATCATCTGCCATCTTGCTATTCTTTCGGACAGAGCGGGCTTTTCGAATATGTACTTGATCGGATCCATTTTTGATATCAACGGAGTAGTGTGAGTCAACATATACTGTCTCAGCCGGCGAGAAGCCCATACCAAAGCGCAACAATTTTTCTCGAGCAGTGAGTATCGGGTCTCACAGTCGGTAAACTTTTTGCTAAGGTAATAAATAGCATGCTCTTTTCGGCCAGACTCGTCATGCTGCCCCAGCACACACCCCATTGAGTTGTCAAGTACTGTCAAGTATAGTATTAGAGGTCTCCCTTCAACCGGTGGCATAAGAATGGGTGGTTCTTGGAGATACTCTTTGATTCTGTCGAAAGCGGCCTGACATTCATCGTTCCAACGTACTACTTGATCTTTCTTCAGTAGCTTGAAGATTGGTTCACAGGTAGCAGTTAGGTGCGAGATGAATCGGGCGATATAATTCAGCCGTCCTAGAAAGCCTCTGACTTCTTTCTCTGTCTTGGGAGCTGGCATCTCTTGTATGGCTTTCACCTTGGCAGGGTCCACTTGAATACCTTTGTCGCTTACGATGAAGCCTAGCAATTTTCCAGATCTCACCCCAAAGGTGCACTTGTTTGGGTTCAACCTCAGCTTGTACAACTTCAGATGGTCAAACAGCTTCTGTAGATGGTCAAGGTGTTCCTCCTCGGTTTGAGACCTTGCAATCATATCATCGACATATACTTCTATCTCATGATGGATCATGTCATGAAACAAAGCAACCATGGCACGTTGGTAGGTTGCCCCAGCATTCTTCAACCCAAAAGGCATGACCTTGTAGCAAAAGGTGCCCCACTGAGTAACAAAAGTGGTCTTCTCCATGTCTTCGGGAGCCATCTTGATTTGATTATATCCGGAGAAACCGTCCATGAAGGAGAACACCTTATGCTGAGCAGTATTGTCAACCAGAACGTCGATATGAGGCAGAGGGAAATCATCCTTAGGGTTGGCCCTGTTTAAATCCCTGTAATCAACACACATTCTGACCTTACCATCTTTCTTTGGCACTGGAACCACATTAGCAACCCACTGAGGGTAAGAAGTCACTGCTAGAAACCCGGCATCAAATTGTTTCATAACCTCAGCCTTGATTTTCTCGGACATTTCTGGACGCATACGGCGGACCTTCTGTTTTACTGGCGGGCAGTCTTCCTTGGTAGGCAAATGATGGACTACAATGTCGGTATCCAACCCAGGCATGTCTTCGTAAGACCAGGCAAAGATTTCCACATAGTCATGCAGCATCTGAATCAACCGTTGTTTCACACTGAGCTCTAGATTGGCACCAATCTTGACTTCCTTTCTGTCTGTCTCGGTACCCAGATTTATCGTTTCCACTGGCTCTTCATGTGGCTGAATGGCCCTCTCTTCCTGGAGTAGCAGTCTTGCAAGCTCACCAGGCACTTCAAAATCGTCTTCACCTTCGTCTTCGGCTAAGTTGATCGGATTTTTGAAGTCATAAATGGCGGTAGCAGAGTCGTTACAAGTGAGATCCGGAGTGGATTGGAACCTGTATAAGTGAGTGTGTGTAAATATAGTTGTTTTGCAATATATAAAGAAAGAAAAAGGAGCGCAAGATTTGAAATGTAAAAACGTCCAATGCTTTTATTCATGATATATGAAAGTGACACACAAAAGCCCTCACAAATGAAGCCACGGTGCTCCGGGTAAGACACCAGGCCATAAAGTTTAGTAATATTGTTCGTTACAAATTTAAAATAAAAGAGTTCATTACTGAGTGACAAAAGTAATAGGTATAAAATCTTTGGAAGTCCAGTTGCTTGGTCCATCTTCGGTCGTTGGGTAGACCCAGCTGTCGAATTCGGATTCTTCCACTTTGTCTTCATCCCCAATAGCATTTACTCCATGGTTAGGCATGGGAGCAGTCACCACATTAGGCTTCTCGGGCGCCTCGAAATGTACCTCTTTAGCATCAATAAGGTCTTGAACCTTATTCCTCAGAGCCCAACAATCATCAGTAGAATGCCCCGGGCTATCAGAGTGATAAGCGCAACGGGTGTTGGGGTTGTACTTCGGAGATGCTGTGTTTACCACCTTCGGAGCTTCCTTGACAGTTACCAGGCTGGTTGACAACAGTTGCGGTAATATCTGAGAGAGAGTCATGCTGAGCCGAGTGTACTTCCTTTTGGGCCTCTCAACTCTTGGCTGGTTATATTGCTGAGGAGCAGCAGCAGGCTTTGAAATTACCACCGCGTTGACAGCTTGGCGGCGTTCTGGTTTGTTCTGTCTCCTGGGACCATACACAGCACTAGCTTCCTTCTTGAAGGGCTTCTTTTCAGTATTTGAGGAGGCACCCTTCTGTATCTTCCCCGATTTGATACCAGTCTCGATCCTCTCACCAGTCAGGATCAGGTCTGTAAACCCAGCAGAGGAATTACCAATGAGGTGGTTGAAGAATGGACCAGATAGGGTCCCCAAGAACATGTCCACTAGTTCACGATCCGTCAACTGTGGCTGCACCCTGCCAGCCAGGTCTCTCCATTTCTGTGTGTACTCCTTAAAACCTTCACCTGTTCCCAGTGACATACCCTCGAGTTGGGTACGCGTGGGAGCGAGGTCGGAATTGTACTGATACTGCTTATAAAAAGCAGTAGCCAAGTCCTCCCAGTTACGAATGTTGGTTCCATCCAGCTGATAGAACCATTCGAGATGAGTCCATGAAAGACTCTCCTGGAAGAAATGGATCCATAAATTCTTGTCTGCAGTGTAAGGCTGGATCTTCCTTACATAAGAGCGGAGGTGCAGCTTAGGGCAGGAAGCCCCGTCGTACTTCACAAAGGCAGGTGCCTTGAACTTGTGTGGGATTACCACCCCAGAAGATAACCCTAAGTCTCCAAAATCCAACCCAGGCACACGTTGAATCTCCATAGCATTTAGTCGGTCCTCCAGCTGTTTGTACCTGTCCTCAGCAGGAGGGTACTGTTCATCATTGAAGTCTGTCTCGGTGTCAGAGATCACGGGACTAGGAACCCTTCCCTCCTGGTGACTGCCTTCCCCAATAGATGGAGTAGTCAGCTCAGCTTCATTCTGCAGTGTATTCCCGAGTCTGCGTCCAGTGTTGAACAACACAGTCCTCTTCTTATTCTTCTTTTTTAGGAGCAAAGCCTTCAACTCCTGTTGTCCTTGGGCTAAGCTCATGACCAGCTCTTGAAACTGGGCGTTCTGGGCCCGGAGGGCCTTGATAGCTTATTCGGTAGTTGGTTCAGGATTCATGATGATTGAGTGCTGAAATAAACAGCGAAGAAGATTAAGAAACCTGTAGAAAAAGGGTACTTGTGATGCATATGATGAATGAAATGCGTATGAATTATGTTTTCAAAGACAATCAGGAATCAACTTTGTAGACAAAAGGAACACACTTTATTAGATTTAAACTTTGGAATTTAAATTGTTCAACAAATTGCCCTTAGGCGTTACAGGAATGAAAATACTGAAAAGGAAATAAAAGCTGTAAAGGAAGCATCCAAAGCCCATCAGTGCTCCCATGGCCTCCTCTTCTCAGTACGGATATAGTCATTCATGATCTGCTCGTTCTCCAATTGCTTGGTCAGCTTCTGGATCTTCTGTTCCTGTTCGTTGAACTTTTCCCGATAATAATCCCGCTCTTCCTGTAGTTGCGCCCAAGACCTCTTTAGGGTATCAACATCAGTGGGTATCTGAGGAGGGAGTATGGTTGGAGGAACCCCGTCTCCATCAGGAATTTCAAGAATGATAGGCCTGACAGCTTCATATGGCATACCTAACTTCTGAGCACGGATGCGGACCCATCTGTAATAGGGTTCCATTGGTAGAGAAGTCTTCGGTCCCAACTCATGTGGGTCAGCTTTGTGAACTCTGTCCCAGGCTTTGATGAATCTACGGCGCAGTTCGTCACTATCTACCTGAAACTCAAAACTGATGTGAGGCACCAACATCTCATGAGGCCCTGCTCTTCTGGCTCTTCCAAACTGACGGAGAGCTAAACATGGATTATAAGAGATTCCGCCCTGAGTACCAATCAATGGGACATTAGGATACTCTCCGCAACGATCAATAACAGCCACCTCATCTAAACCTCTGAGAGTCCAAATGATGTCATTATCAGTGAGAGACATTAACCTATGAGCCCAGCCTCTTCCTTCTTGGTTCTTCAGCACGAACTTGGGGAGGTGCGAAATAAACCACCTCACTAACAAAGGAGTACAACACCACAGAGTTCCTCTCCTTCGGGCAGTACGAGCATAGAGTTGTTGCAGGATATCACCCAAGAGAGTGGGTACAGGGTTCCGAGACATGAAGATCCTTATGGCATTGATATTGAAAAAGTTATCAGGATTTGGAAACAATACCAGACCGTAGATTAAGAGAGCCAAAATGTCTTCATACGCCCTGAAGTCTAAGTCATTCCAGAAACTGTTATCTTTACCAATCAGAAACTTAGCCAAGAAGCCCTTAACTCCGCTTCTAGTCACCCAGTTGTCCATTACCTCCTTGTTGGTCAAGGGAAGGGCTGCAGCAATCTCCTCAAGCCTAAGAGTCTTTTCCCAACCAGTGAATAGGGTCTGATCCAAGATAGGGATACCAAGCAAATCAGAGAATTCTTCCAGGGTAGGGACCAGCTGGAAGTCTTGAAAGGTGAAGCAATTGTACAAGGGATCATAAAACTGGGTCAAGACACTCATCAGTTGTTGGTCCCACTTTGAAGTGACTAAACCGAGAAGAGAACCATGCCTCTGGATGAAGGAAGCAGTGTTTGTAATTCTGGCAACCAACTCTTTAAGCAAATCAGGTGGGTGAACAAAGTTGAGCCGGATAGTGTTCCTTCGCACAGGCATCATGATGTCCTACAAAACAGAGCAAAGGTGAAACCCTCTTGTCTTTGAAATAGGTCAGTCCTTATGCAGGATGCATGCAGTGGTATGATGGTATGATGTTATGGTAAAGCACACCACAAGTATTCACAAAGGCAAACATGATAAGGCACACAAGTCACACCAGACAGCCCTTAGAGTTTAGGCCAGCATGAAGTTCAGGTACTACCCTCTTTCAGTTTCATTGGTTAAGACCTGTCCTATCAAAAGTAACCGGGTTCTAGACGATCCCAATATCACTGACTACCCTCAATCGGTCATAACTCCAGCGTTGCAATCTTTTCTTGCAGCCAGAACCATCGCGAGAGTTTAGCCTCAATGGGTGTAGCATACTGCTACTGTTCTATGGCCAAGTTGGGTCACATTAGGGTTCTAAGGTCGATCGGTGCTTAATGACTCCTCAGAAGACCCATATTCTCCTCGTTGCAACACAAGGGATATCGGTACAGACCAAGGTGCCACACCAACGTAGCCATTGCTTCACCCGTGTCGGTCTACGCCGGACAGGTCCCTCACAGCTTATGCTATCTAAAAGGGTATCCCCAGATCCGGGTTAGGATCTATGAAACTCCGATGCAAAGCCCACAAATATAAAGCAATCAAAGCAAAGCAATTGAAAACATAAGTACGATCTAATCCTAAGGTACACCTCACTCAAATATTCCCCAGCAGAGTCTCCAGTTCTGTGATTGGTGGGAATAGAACTGACTGTTTTTTAAGCTGGTTTCGCGAAATGTCACGGTAAGCAAGAGTCGCCACCGTCTTTTATGTTCTCCAATATGGAAAGGACAAAAGCACAGCAAAATTCCTTCTTTGAGAATGTTTCTCGGTTCGGGAGGTAGATTTATAGAAAGGGAATGTGTTAGCACCCTTTCTATTTGTGGTTATCCACAGGCTCTTAGGTACTTGCTCTTATGTTTTCAAAATTTGTTTACTTTTCAAATGTGTGCGGGTTTTGAAAAAGTTTCTTTTGAAAAATTTCTAAGTAACTCTTGTATCAGTCCTCAAGAGTGTGTGAAAAATTTGTTTGAAATCTTTTAGAAAGTGTGAGGTGTGAAAAGTTGTTTTGTTTTGTTTGAAGAGAGCAAGTACTTAAGAGAATCTACCTACTCTAAGGAATTAGGCTGTGTAAGAGTCCTTTAGATAGTGCTATCCCACCATTGAGAGGTAGGTAGCACCATCGTTGGAGGTATTCGGGTCAATTCGATTAAGGGACATGTGTGGTCACCGAAGCAATGGTAGGACACCTTAGAAGTAACCCTAATGTCCTAGATCCTTTGTATCCGAGGCAACCGTTTCGAGGCAACTGGATCTTTTGGACAGAAGGGCGACCTCTAAGACACCCTATACTTGATGACCACGTTCGAGGCAACCAGTGAGGCGTACCCTAGGGGTGGCATGTGCATGTGTGTTGTTTTTTCAGTTAATATTTGTCTTTGTATGTTATTTGTGAGCTACGGATTGATTTTATTATTCATACATTCTTTCATGCATTGTTAACAGTTAGGAGTGCGGAAAGTAAATTGCAGAAATGTAAATCTAGCTATTACAAGGCGCGGGTCTATACATCGCCAAAAAACAAACCCGTTTGGAAAATAAAGTGCGAGAAATTAAATAAAGCGGTAAAATTCCTATTCAACTATTACATATCTGGAGACAGTTACATAAATAATCAAAATAAGGCGCGAAAGAATTAAATCGGGAACGTCCTAAGGGTTTTGACCCTTTTAAGAAAAGAAATGAATTTTTTGTCTTTTTTTGTGATTAAATGAAATTAAAATTAATAACTAATTAATTAATTTATTAAAAGAAAAATGTTTTTGTATTTTTATGTTTTTAATGAAATAAAATAAAAGGAAATAAAACTAAAAGTTAATAAACCTAATTCTAAATTTATTTTAGTTATTAAAAAAAAGGTTAAAGTTGCCTAATTAAAACTAATTCAATTTATTAGTATTTATTTACAAAATAAATTAATAAGTAAAAATGTTTTTTTTGGTTTTATTTTGAAAAATATTAATTGGTTAATTTTGGTGATAATAACAATAATAAAAAAAAAGTTAATAACTAAATTAGAAAATATAGAAAAGAAAAGAAAAAAGAATAAACCAAGGGAGGGGGTATGGGCCCAATATGGAGGTGGAAATTGGAATCTGAGGCCCATTTGCACAAAGCCTGTTGACTTTCTGGATTGCCAAGAATGCTTGTTGACTGAGAGCATGGTGCTCCTCACCTCTTGGCCCTTGGATGGACACTTGGGACACTTGGCATGTTGATCTTGTGAGGATATATGGTGTGTCGTCCTTGGAACGCTGTATGCAAGCATGAGAAGAAAAATAATATAACGCGTTAGGGGGACCTGGGGATCGAACCCAGGTCCCAACGAATACCAAGCACGTTGCCAGCCACTGCACCACTTTGTTTCAGTCATCAATAAAATAAACATGAATTAATATATGTAATAACCAATTCCAATGCTGCAAAATCATAAAACGCGCGCACATCATTTAAACGGACCACCCACATTCTTCCACGTAATCATCTTCTTCCTGAAACCTGCACAAAAACAAACACATAACGGGGGTTTTAAACCCCCACAAAATGCAAACGTCCAAAATATCGATTAGGCCCCTGAGCTATATAAAAAGGGCGCGAGGTGTCCAACATGTTCGTCTCATCACGCTGGTTTCAACCATGGGTCTTGGAGGTTCTGATTTTACAGTATGCGTAAAGCCCCAATTTAAAAACTCTGAAACCCTAGAACTTAACAATGGCAACTTTCATTTTAAGGCACCATAATCAAATTAAATTATATCAAAAGCTTCATAACAATGTTAGAAATGCAAAGCAGTAATCAAAATGTGTTAATGATGCGCAAAAATTGAATTTCGATTATGGAAAAGTTTGTTCAAACCGTGGTTCTGTTTGGCCGTTTCCTTGAGTGCTAAGGCTTGCTCTTGATGGCAATAGGTTCCTGGGACTGTTGGGAACGTGTTTGGATCAAGAGCAATGCTTGAATTGCACTGGAAGGTTGAAAACAGTTTTTGGTTTTTTCTTCCAATTTTTGAATTTGGTTATGCCATTTCAGAGGTTTCTAGGTCGTGAATTTGATTGGAGAGGCTTGCATATGTATGCTTGAATGAGAATCAGTCACCTTTAGGAGCTTTTAACCATTGCCATTAAGCTTTGGATTTCCTCATATCCACCATTAAAGAAACTTGCCATTTTTGTTCAAAATTTGAATTTCATGCTTGAAATGGACTTTACACGAATTTGGCATGTGTATTATGATGCATCAAGGTCATTCAAAACACAAGATATCACTTAATTAATTTTTTTGATTTTTTATTTGAATTTTATGGATTTAAAATGAATTAAATTAATAAAATTAAATAAAAATAGAAAAAATAAATGTTTAATCTTGAATTTAATCATGGGACACGTGGGCGGCATGACAAGGATGAATCAAGTGGAAAAAGTGGGCCCTTTTGTCAAAAATTGAAGTTTCAAGGATAGTTGACTTTTGCCATTTCACTAAAATTTCCCAACTTCTCCAATGCATATCTTACTCAATTTTGATCATATGAACATGTTCTTGGACATTTGGGAAAGGTCTTGAAGTCATCTAACCAATGCCTTTGGTCCCATGTCATTTTGATTTACCAATCTCAAGTTATGGTCTTTGACTTAAAATGCCTTTTTGTTGACTTTTGAAAATGACCTATAATGTTGAAATTGATAACTTTTTGTGAGAGCATTTCTTGGACTTGGAATGTGAAGATGAGTTTTAGGGAATGTCATCCCCTTCAAAATTAGCATTGGATGGGATTTTTCTGATGAACCATGAAAAAGTTATGCCTTGGTCAAGTTACAGTTGACTTTTCAACTGTCCAAAAATAGAAACTTTTGACACCTTGATGATTTTTGAGCCATTCTTGTGAAATCATGGTCAAGATTTGACCAAATAATGATTGTGGCTTCAAAATAAGATGTTGACCAAAAAATTTGACTTTTGACTGCCAAATGACCATTTTGCCCCTACAGTTGATTGTGAGGCAATTAGGGTTTTTGACTGTGCAACTTGGCCTTGTGAGCCTTGAAACTTGACATGTAGGTGCTTGACAATGTATATGAGCATATGGGACTTGATTAAGCCCTTGAAAACCTCAACTTCCTTGCAAGAACCAAAACCCTAATTTTGACTGGCTTAGGAGGATGGTTTGACTGTGCAGCCCTTGAGTAGACTTGAGATGATGCTTGCCAAAACTTTGAAGAATATGAGAGGGCAAATTTTGGGGTACAACACTCGTCAAAGGAATATCTCAGGAAATCCACATTCTCTAGATGGCATCCTTAAGCCCATCTTCGAAAATTCTCTGTCGCATCCAGGATGGAATCTTTAAGCCCATCTTCGACAATATTCTATCATCGACCTCCAAATGGCATCTGTAAGCCCATTCCCGATGTTACCAAATCAAGTGCCACTACATCCGAGTGCAAATTTCCGGGCACTTTAGTGTTCAATCATCTCCCACCTTCAGATCACGAAAGGCAGACAACCAATCTACATCCTCAGGTTTAAGAAGATTGAATAGGGGCAGCTGTTGTACCCCAAAATTTTCCCTCCCCTTTTACTCAATCAATGGAAATTGAGGTCCCTAAGTTGCTCAAGGAAGTCTAAGAGTTGACCAGACAAGCTCTCTCCTAAGGCAATGTATCCCAAATTAGGGTTTCATTTTTCATCAAGATGGGTGAACCACAAAAGCCTCATATGATTTACAAGGTCCTAATATGTTCCCAAGACCCTACATATCAAGTTTCAAGCCTTGCACAAGAAGTTTGCTCAGTCAACTGCTCAGATGCTTGAGAATCGACTGTACTAGGTCAAAAGTCAACTGTGGCCCACATACAGTCAAACTTCAATATTTTTGGTCAACATCATCATTTTGAAGTGTTATCCATCATTTGATAAAGGGTTGGTCATGATTCCTCAAGGGATGCTCCAAATTCATCAAAACCCAAAAGTTGTTAAATTAGGGTTTCTCAATAAAAGTCAACCCAACTTTGACCAAGCATAACTTCTTCATACTTTATTAGAAATTTTCCATCCAAAGCTAATTTTAAAGAGGATACAATTCCCTACAACTCACCTTCATCTCACAAGTTCAAAATATGCACTCACAAAAAGATATGAATTTTTACATTATAGGCCATTTTGAAAAGTCAACAAAAACACCTTTTGGGTCAAAGCTTCATACATGAACATGGAAGATCCAATTGAGATGAAACCAAAAGGGTTGTTTGGTGGCATCCTAAGCTTTCTAAAAAGTCAAAGAACATATCCCTAGGGTCAAAATTGAGAGAGTTGTGCATTTCAAAGTTGGCCATTTTTGGAAAATTGTCAAAAGTCAACATTGATCAAATTTGCATTTTTTCCAAAGGGGTCCATGTTTTCTTGCTTGAAACATGTTTCTAATAGGACCCACGACCCATGAGCTTTTCCACCTATTATTTTATTACTTTTATCATTTATTTTGATTTTTTATTCATTTAAATCAAAATAAATCAAATTAAATGGTAAATTAATGAAAACAAATCAAATCTTGAGATTTTTGTGCACATTTGGAGTCCATATACAGCTAGCATGATGATCAATCCGTGCAAGGGTTGGAAAAGATTGGATTGAAGCTTGTCTTAGAAAGATATCATACATGAAGCAAATCAAATCCAATTTTCATAATTCTCAAAGATATGATAAAATTTTGTTGACCTAATTCAGTCTACTATAAGTGCATAATAACTCCAGATCAAAAACACAAGGATTGGACGTGTGAGCTGCAAGAACAAAATTCAATTTTTGGACAAAAAGTGGGGATCAGATTTCATTCTACGGGGTGATTTAAAGCAGTTCAAGGCCAGGAATACACTCCTTGGCATCTCAGGAAGCTATTCCACCCATCCTCAAGCTTCAAAAAGCCCAGGATCGTGCCCACCATCCACCACGGTTTGCATAAAATTCCAATTCCGTTTTTTGTATTTTTGGCAGCATTAGCATGTTTTAATTATATATTCTTGTTCATCATCTTGTTTGCAAGATATTGGTACCATTTAATTGCATTTATAGTGCAGGAATCGCAGTATACCATAGCTAGGGTTTCAAGCTCCATTTTAGGGTCTTTTAACACAAGCAAAATTAAGCTTGATAATGGGTACCATGATGATCAGGGCTTCAAACCCAGTTGATTCATGGTCCCTAAATGAATTTATATTGGGTGTGCTTGATTATTGAATAATACAGGTTTATAGTTACAGCAAAACTGCTATAGGTAAAAGTCTCCCATCTAAAACGACGGACAGAGAAGAAGACAACAGCGTGTCACAACCAGACTGGCTGGTTTGAATTCTGACGCGTTTTTGGCATAATCATTGTTTTACACTTTTTGTTTTATCTTTATATTATATTTACAAATTGAACAAAGTGGCCCAGCGGTGAAGCATGCGTTTGAAAGTGGAGAGGACATGGGTTCGATCCCAGGTCCAGGCAACTTTATTTATTTTCTTTTCTTTCAGCAGATCCCATGCTTCGCTACCTCGCATGCCTTCCATACACCCTCAACACCTATCCATTGGATGCACTGCTGGTCAGATCTCACGCTTCTCTCTTGAAGGTCCACAGTGCACCTCAAGTCAATGCTACACCAGATCCAAAGGTTGACCGAGCTTGATGCTTAATGGGCCAAAGAATTTCAATTCCACACCCTCCAGAATTGCTAGTATACATGCCCAATCTTTTCCTTTTTTATTTTATTTCAATTCTTTTTATTATTTTAATTTATTTATTTTATTTATTTTCCAAAAATCATTTTTAATCAAAACATAAAAAACAGAAAATCACAAACAATATTAGATTTAGTCTTTTTTTCATAAAATATTTAATTGCATTAATTAGTTTAATTAGGTTAACTTAAATCTTTTTTTTTCATAATTAAAATCAAATATAAATTAGGTTTAATTCTTAATTTTAATTCCTTCTCAAAATAAAAACACAAAAATAGGTTAATTGTTTTTTCATTAATTTAATGATTTTTCATAATTAAAACTTAATTAGTGATTAGGATATTTTGCAATTTATTCTTTATTTCCTTAAATAAAAATGACAAAAACTGATTTTTTTTCTTTAATTAAATTCAATTTGGTTTTCAAGGGTCAAAACCCTAATTTCTCATATTTACGTTTGTCGTACGTACTTTTCGTTATATTTTTGTAATTGCTCTGAGGTTGTAAACGTCTTTTAAACTAGGGTTTTATTTACTATTTAATTTCCCCCCAAGTTTTGGTTATGTAATCCCCATTCCCCGAAGCCTTATAATAATTAGATTTACTTTTCCGCTTTTAATTTCCACAACTATCAAACTGCTAGATGTATGCCTAGGATTGTATGCGAAAGACAATTTGCATGAAAAATTAAAACAGTTAGAAAACCCTAATGTGCAAAGATAGCATTAACTGAAAAAGCACACTTGCACATGCTTACTCTTAGGGTATACTCTCACTCCGGTTGTCTTCGGTAAACGGTCATGAAGCATAGGATGTTTTAGGGGCTATCCTCTATGTCTCAAAAGATCAAAAAATGACCCTTTCGACTGTTGCCTCGGAAAAGATCTTTAGGACTCTAGGATAGTTACTAAGGTGTCCTAACATTAATTTTGTAACCATACGTCCCTTTCGAGTGTTCCTTACAACTCCAACGACGGTGCTACCTACTCCTTAATAGTAGGATAACACTGTCTAAAGGAAATAGAACGAACAATCTTTTTTCGAGTAGGTAGAATCTTAAGTACTTACTCAATAAAAACTTTTCACACAAACACCTTTCAAAACAAATTTTCAAAATAACTTCGTCACATCCTTGAGGGCTGATACAAGGGTTATCACGAAGTAAAAACATTTTCAAGACAAACACACACAAGCAATTTGAAAAATAAGCAAGTACCTAAGAGCCCGTAGATAACTACGGATAGAAAGGGTGCTAACACCTTCCCTTTCTATAATCTACCCCCGTACTCAGGATATCTCGAAAAAGGTTTTTTCTGTTCTTTTTCCTTTTCCATGATTGGATGAAATAAAAGTCGGTGGCGACTCTTGCTTACCGCGACATTTTGCAAACACACAACGGAAAATGCAAACCAGTATTAAACAGTCGGTTCTGCCACCATATCACAACTACCCATAACCATAGTAGCTTGATCAATATGTAAGAGAAGAAAGATGGATTAGCATCTAAGATGTGTGATCGATCAAGAATGTGTATGCAGCTCCGATTAACTGATTAAATGATTTTTCTGACTTGTTCTTGCTTACAAAGGTTTTCTAGGTCAGAAAATGTGTGAAAAATGGAATGATTTCCAAAAAATATCTAACATGAACCTATATATACCCAAACTTCTCAAAAAATTCACCCGGCTCCCAAAAGACTCATCGGGCGAAATTCCACTTTAAGCCATTGCCAGCGCACAGACCCAACCATGCTGGCCCAAAATATCCATATTCGTTCGGCTCCAAAAGCCTCACCAGGAGAATTTCTCACTCCTTTTACGCCCAACGAAATTCCCTCAATCACAAAATAGAAGATACTTGAATTTCACCCAATCTGCTCGCCCCAACCCCACTCCAAGCTCGTTGGGCGAAATTTCCTTTCCCTCGCTTCTTGCTCGCTGGGCGAATTTGCTCAGACTTCACAACTTTGCTTTGCTTCTTTTATTCTTCATATGGACATTCCTTAGCTACACATTTGTTCCTATTTTTCTTCAAAATCAACAAACATATTTCACATACCACAAATATAATCATTTGAGTCTTAATCAAGCAAACATGGAAACTGCAATTATCTAAAGCATTGAAAAAAGCTTTAAAATGCCAAATTTTGGTATGGAAAAATAGACACGTTTGACACTTATAAAACTCTCTCCAACTTTCATATTTGTTTATCCTTAATCAAAACTAAAACTCTAGAGGAAATAAGAAGAAACTATATGCAACAAAATCAACCGGAAAAAATGTATGGTTCAAACTCGACAGACGCGCGCGCACAAGTAATTCCCAATCGCTTTCTTAGAATCAAAACATGATTATGACTTGAGTTATAAACACAAACATCAAATAATGAATAATAAATCAATAACATGTTCATATTTGAATCACCTAACTCTCTCTTAAAAAATTGGACGAAGAACTATGTGTACAAAAATCACACGAAACAAAACACTTTCACTAATAATGGTGCTAACATCTGGAATAATTCATGCATTCCTTTGACAAAACAAAAAGAAATTCACAAAAACACAGATCACTAAGGGCTTTTCAACGTTGTAGCTTGGCTGGTTTAATAATAAAGGTTCATGTATAAGGCTATTGAAACAAAAAATGGGTTAAGAATTTTGAAGAACATTTCAAATTTGTACAAATCCATTCTTGCATCTTCCTCAAATTCTTTTCCACCATTCGATCTCTTTTCTCACAGTGAAATATTTTCTTTTATTCTTGATTCTCTATTTTTTTCAATTGCTCTCTTTTTGTATTTTTATCCAAAATATGCACTGTTCCATAAATTCTTTCTTTTCTCAAAATAAACACTCCCCCGACTTTAAACATTTCTTTTTAAGACAATGTTCTTCATTCAAGGTTCTTTCAATAAAAAGGGATAAGTGTTTACAAATAAGCAAAACATAATGGATCAACAATGACTTTTGATGATCAACAACAAAATCACCAAGTGGTATACTTAGTAATTTGTTGGATTTTTTATTGATTGACTCAAAAATAATTTTATGGCTCAAAAAGGCTTACAAATGCTTACACTTTCACAAGGTAAATTGAAGCCCTTTTGGATTGGCGGTGTTTCTCATCAACAAAATTTGCCTAAGGCAGTCTACCTCAAATTAGGGTTTCATATTGCATCAAGATACTTGAGTCCAAGGGATCCCAAATGCTCATCATTGTCCTAATATGTTCCCAAGAACATCCATGTCAAGTTTCAATCCTTGCAGAGGAAGTTTGCTCAGTCAATTGCTCAAAGGCTTGAAAATCGACTGTGCTGGGGCAAAAGTCAATTGTGGCCCCCATACAGTCAAACTTCAAGATTTTTGGTCAACATGCTTATTTTTAATTATTATTCATCATTTTATCAAGGGTTGATCCTTATTCCTCAAGGATTTCTCACAATTCATCAAAACCCAAAAGTTACTAAATTAGGGTTTTATAGGAAAAGTCAACTCAACTTTGACCAAGCATAACTTTCTCATACTTTATGATAAATGACCTATCAAAAGCTCATTTTTAATAGGATGCAATGACCCACAATCCATCTTCATCTCCCAAGTTCAAAATATGCACTCACAAGAATTTATAAATTTAGACATTATAGGTCATTTGGAAATGTCAACAAATATACCTTTTTTGTCAAAGCTTCATACATGAACATGGAAGACCCAATTGAGATGAGACCAAAAGAGTTGCTTATAGTACATCTTTATCTTTCTAAAAAGTCCAAGAAAACCTTCAAAGAGTCAAAATTGAGGAAGTTATGCATTGGTGAAGTTGACCTTTTTTGCAAAATTGCCAAAAGTCAAAAGTGCCTCAAATTGCAATTTTTGTTAAATGGGCCTAACTCTTTGCACTTGTTTTGAGTTGGTAGCATGGTCCACGAGCCCCAGCTCTTTCCACTTGCCTTTATCTTATTTTTGCTATTTATTTTGATTTTTTATTTAAATTAAATCAATTTAAATCAAAATAAATCATGAAAATATCCAAACCATTGAAACTTTAAGGTTTTGTGCACATTTCAGGTTCCTTATACAGCTAGCAAGTGAATCAAATCGTGCAGGGCATAGGTGTGCATAAAAAGGTTGAATTTGGCCTATTTTGGAAAGATTTTCAAATGAATCAAATTAAGATAAAAAATCATAATGGACAAATATTGAAGGCATGTTTGTAACCCTAATTCGTTCCTTGGTATATAGTGGACAAAAGCAGATCAAAGGAACAAGGTTTAGAGGCGTGTAGAAAGAGAACCAAGCTTGAAAAAATCAAATAAAAGTGGTAATCTATTTTGATACTTCCAGGCAGTTTCTAGCTTCCTAAGTCGTCCCATTCGTATCCTGGACATACAAGGAAGTTGTACCAATCAAGAACAAGCATTTTCCAGCGCTAGAACTCACTGTAAGTGATCCACGACCATGGCTTTTTCTTGTAATCGAATCACATGATTGTGGCACTTGTAGCATGAATTACCTATATATTCTTGTTCCTTGAAGCATTTGCAAGCTGTTCATAACCATTAATTGCATTTTTTCTAACTCTATAGAGATTTGCCATTATTAGGGTTCTTGGTCTCGTTTTAGGGTCTTTGTATACAGGTGAAATTGGTCCACAAGAAGGGCACCATAATGCTCAGCAGGCCAAGGCGATTTGATTCATGGCGTTAGAATCCATTTATCGTGCATGTATTTGATTTTGAAATGTGCAGGGGTTATAGCTACGGACATTTGTCCGTAGGTAAAGGTCACTGAACCTTTTAGCAACGGAGAGAGGACAGGGACGATGGCGTGGCAAGCTTCCATTGCTCCGTTTGAATTTCGCGCGCTTGGAGTTAATATATTATGTTTTTTATATAATCTTTGTTTTGTCTATTATGTACAACACGCGCGTCCAGCTCAGTTGGTAATAGGGCAGTGGAAAAGGCCATAGGACCTGGGTTCGAATCCCAGGTCCCCCATATTCTTCAATAATATTTTGCCTTGCGTAATCATGTGCTTGTACAGGCCAAGACCCCACCATGTGCCATCAGCTTGCAACCACTAGATCTGAAGCATATTTAATCCAAAGGTCGTCATGTGATGGTCCATCATGCATCCCAGTCAAAGTACAGCATGGAATCTTGGAAAGTCAACGTGGATCAGTTTCTTTTGGGCCCAGAATTGCTATTTGCACACCCCTAAATTGCTTATCACGGGCCCATTTTCTATTTTCTTTTCTTTTTATATTTTCCTTATTTAATTCATTTAATTATTTTTACTAGCATAAAAATTAATTCTTTTTATCAAAAAATCATAAAAATAATTTTCTTCATCAAATTAGATTTAGGTTTATTTTCTATCAAAAATTAATTTAATTAGTAATTTAATCTATTAGGTAACTTTAATTCCTTTTGTAAATAAATTAAAAAATAATTAGAAAATTAGGTTTTTTTTAGTTTAATTTAATTTCTATTTTCTTTTTTCTTAAAATCACAAAAACACAAAAATAGGGCAAATTTAATATTTTCTTGATTTACTTTAATTAGTAATTAAGTTTGTACACATTTAATTTAAAACCTTATTCTTTTTTCTTAAAATAATCAAAAATAACTAAAAAATGATTTTTTTTTCTTTTAATTAAGTTAGAAGGGTGTTGTACCCCAAAATTTGCCCTCTCATATTTCCCAAGACATTGCAAGAATAATCTCCAAGTGGCTCAAGATTGCTCAAGAGTTTGACAGTCAAGCTATCTCCTAAGGCAGTCAACCTCAAATTAGGGTTTTGTGTTGCATCAAGGTCCTTGCATCCAAATGGCCTCAAGTGCTCCCCATTGTCCTAATATGTTCTCAAGATCATCCATGTAAAATTTCAATCCTTGCAAAGGAAGTTTGGTCAGTCAGTTGCTCAAGAGGTCCAAAAATCGACTGTGCTAGGGCAAAAGTCAACTGTGACCTACAAATAGTCAAACTTCAAGTTTTTTTGTCAACATTCTCATTTTGAAGGATACTTCATCATTTTATCAAGAGTTGATCATGATTCATCAAGGATTGCTCAAAATTTATCAAGACTCAAAAGTTGCTAAATTAGGGTTTTGTAGGAAAAGTCAACTCAACTTTGACCAAGCATAACTTTCTCATACTTTATGAGAAATGACCCATCAAAAGCTCATTTTTAAGAGGATGCAATTTCCTACAATCCATATTGATACCCCAAGATCATAAAATGAACTCACAAGAAGTTACAAATTTGGACATTATAGGTCATTTTTGAAAGTCAACAAAAACACCTTTTTTTCCAAAGCTTATAACTTGAGCATGGAATATCAAAATGATATGAGACCAAAAGGGTTGGTTATAGGACATCTCAATATTTCTAAAAAGTCCTAGAACACTTCCAAAAGTTCAAAATTGAAGAAGTTATGCATTGTTGAAGTTGGGCATTTTTGCAAAATTGCCAAAAGTCAACTATCCCCAAAACTTCAAATTTTGTCAAATGGGCCCATTCTTTTTCACTTGATTTGATCTTGTCACACCACACACGTGTCCTAGATTCATCCTTGTGTCCATTTATTAATTTTTCTATTTTATTTCATTTTTTATTGAGTTAATTCATTTTAAATCAATTTAAATCAAATAAAATCCAAATATTGATTACTTAGGATCTTTTTGGTTGTTATAGGTCTTAATTATCATCATGATCATGATCAAACTCGTATCAGCCATTCCATATGCAAAAAGATTGGATTTTGGACCAAATTGGAAGGTTATCAATGGTGAATCAAATCATATCTCCAAACATCAATGTGCAAAGATTTAAGACCCAAAACTTGACGTAATACAATGCTGCATACATATACATTGCAAAGGCACGAGTTTTAGAGGTTAGAGGCTACAAAATCATAAGAACCAAACTTGAGAAAATGGCCAAAAAGCTTGAAACTGAAATCGTGCATAGAGGTGGTTTCAAGGTCAAATCTCATCACTAATCAATTGTTGGACCATCCTTGAAGCGAAACCACTCCAGAACCAGCCTCCATACACGTTCTAAAGCGCTGTAAGTGTCTTAAAAAATCACTTTTCAGTTGAAATTGTATCCTCATGTTCTTGCATCTTTTTGACAAATTATTGGTATATTCATGTTTATCGTTCAAATTAGAGGCATTCTGCATTATTTGATTGTGTTTTCATGAGCCATAACCCTGTAACCGAACCTAGGGTTTTGGTAGTTTGTTTTTGGCCATTTCTTATACAGGTGAAATCAAGATCCAAGAGGGACATAGACGTACTCAAGATGCCCAGACGAATCGAACCATGGTCTTAGAGTCAATTTCTATGGACTAGGATAGATTTTAGGATGGCCATGCGCATTTAGTTGCGGATGTAAATCCACAGGTAGAAAAACCAGGTTTCAACGAGGAAGACGATGACGCGTCCCCCTCCCATTCACTGACTCAAACATTCGCGCGTTTTTTGTTTTTAATTATGGAATATTAATTATCTTTCCATATAATAATTGTTATCTAATACACTAACGAATGAAGCATAGTGGTGTAGTGGTAAGCGCGTTGTCCAGTGACTCACAGGACCTGGGTTCGAATCCCAGGTCCCCCAAATGCATGTTATTATTTTTCAACAGGTATTCCAATGCAAGCTCCAACGCGTGGTTCACCATACACCCCCACCCAGATGCCTGCCAGATGGCCCCAGGCCAAATCTGATGGCCCAGATGTGATGATCATCATACTCCCTAGTCAACGTGCATGCGTGGAATCCAAAAAAAGTCAGCCAGGCCAGCTTGTGATGGGCCACAAAATTGCTAATCTCACCTCCAATTTGGGCCCAAAACCCCTTTGGTTATTTCTATTTCTTTCTTTCTTTTATTTATTTATTTATTGTTATTATTTTTAATTGACCAATTAAACTTTTTCCTCATAAAATCAAAAAACAAAAAATATATTTTATTTATTAAAATTAATTTCAGTATTTTATTTTTGTTAATAAATATTAATTCAATTAATTTAGTTTTAATTAGGTATAACTTTTAATGTTTTTGCAATAATTAAAATTAATTTAGACAATTAGGTTTTATTAACTTTGATTAATTTATTTTTATTTCTTTAAATACTCAAAAATCCAAAAATATCTCTTTCTAATTAATTAATTTATTTATTTAATTAACTTAGTTTATTTCCTTTTAATTCAAAAAGTAACAAAAAAATCTTTTCTTTAATAAAAAAAAGGGGTCAAAACCCTAAAAATTCGCCCGATTTGATTTTTCGCACGCGATCCATTTTTATCCAATATTGTATCTGTTTCCCAAAATGTAATAGTTTAATAGGTCTTTAATTATTTTATCGCTTTATTTACTTTCCGCATTTTAATTTCAAGGGTTGTTTTTGGCGATGTAAATACTCGACGCCTTGTAATAGTTAGTTTAAATTTCCGCAATTTAATTTCCGCAACTTATAAACTGTTAGATGTTTGATAATAGGGAATGCATGACAAGATCGAATGTTTGAACCTAAAATCAACATAGATAACCATTGACATGTACAAAGATAAAATTAACTGAAAACGACACACTCGCACATGCGCACTCTTAGGGTACACCTCACTTGGTTGCCTTTGAACGTGGTCATTGAGTATAGGAAGTTTTAGAGGTCGCCCTCTTGTCCAAAGATCATAGTTGCCTCGAAACGGTTGCCTCGGAAAAATGTTCTAAGACATTAGGGTTACCGCTAAGGCATCCTAACATTGCTTTGGTGACCACACGTCCCTTAATCGAATTGACCCTTAAAATCCAACGACAATGCTACCTACTCATCAATAGTGGGATAACATTATCTAAAGGACATTAGCACAGATTAATTCCCTTTTCGAGTAGGTAGATGGTTCTTAAGTACTTTCTCTCTCAAAAACAAAACAAAACTTTTCGCACTTACACCTTTCAAAACAAAAACTTATTTCAAACCCACAAACACAAAGAAAAGCAAACTTTTGAAAACACTTTGAGCAAGTACCTAAGAGCCCGTGGATAACCACGGATAGAAATGGTGCTAACACCTTTCCTTTCTATAATCTACCCCCCGGACCCGAGAAACATCTCGAAAAAGGAATTTTACTGTGCTTTTTTCCTTTCCTTGTTGGATAAAATAAAAGACAGTGACGACTCTTTCTTACTGCGACATTTTGCAAAAAGAAATGCAAAACGCAAACCAGCATTTCAAAAACAGTTAGTTCTTTCCACCGTATCACAGAACTGGCAACTCTGCTGGGGACATCTTATAAGTGGGGTGTACCTTAGGATTAGATCATTGTATTTTCAATTGTTTGCTTTGTATGCTTTATATTTGTGGGCTTGTATCGAAGTTACTATGGATCCTAACCCGGATCTGGGGATACCCTTTAGGTAAGTAGCAATAAACTGTGAGGAAACTGTACGGTGTAGACCGATACGGTTGAAGCAGTAGCTACGTTGGTGTGGCACTTTAGTCTGTACCGATATCCCTTGTGTTGGAACGAGGAGAATATGGGTCATCTAAGGGGTCATTAAGCACCAACTGACCTTAGAACCTTTAAATTTACCAACTTGGCCATAGAACAGTAGCAGTATGCTACACTCATTGAGATTAAACTCTCGCGATGATTCCGGCCGCAAGAAAAGGTTGCTAAACTGGAATTATGACCGATTGAGGGTAGTCAGTGATATTGAGATCCTCTAGAACCCGGTTACTATTTTTAGGACAAGTTTAAACCAACTGAACTGAAAGAAGGTAGTACCTAAGCTCCTTGCCAGCCTGAAATCTAAAGGCTCTCTGTGTGACTTGTGTGCCTTTACCATGTTTTCTATTTACGGATACTTGTGGTGTGCTTTCTATCATGACGTCGTGACATCATAACATTGCATACATCTTGCATTGGACTAACCTATTTCAAAGACAGGAGGGATTCATCTTTGTTCTGTTTTGTAGGTCATGATGCCCATGCGTAAGAATACCATCCGAATCAACTTTGTCCAGGTTCCTGCTATGCTTAAAGAGTTGGTTGCAAATATGCCTGATACTACCTCCTTCATCACAAGACATGGTTATCTTCTCAGTTTGGTTACCTCCAAATTGGACGAGCAGATGATGAGTGTCCTAGTCCAATTTTATGATCCATTGTACCATTGCTTTACTTTCCAGGACTACCAGTTGGTCCCCACCCTAGAAGAATTCTCTGAGCTGCTCGGTATCTCTATTCTGGAGCAGACCCCATTTACTGGTTGGGAGAAGATTCTTAGGCCCGAAGAGATTGTTGCAGCCCTTCATATGACCAAAGATAAGGTAATGGCTAATTGGGAGACTAGAAGTGGAGCAAAAGGCTTTCTGACTAAGTTTTTGGTTGGTAAGGCTAACTATTTCTGGGATAGTCTAGACTTCAAGGAGTTCGAGGATATTCTGGCTCTTCTGATATACGACTTGGTATTGTTTCCAAACTCTGACTCCTTTGTTGATGTTAATGCAGTAAAAATCTTCATCTCTCGTAATCTTGTACCCACTCTCTCGAGTGACATTCTTCATCAGCTTTATGCTCGTACTGCCCGAAAGCGAGGAACCTTAATGTGTTGTGCTCCATTATTAGTGAGGTGGTTTATTTCGCACCTCCCCAAATCAGTGCTGAAAAACAAAGAAGGCATGGGCTGGGCCTATAGGGTTATGTCTCTCTCTCATAATGATATCATTTGGACTATTAAAGGTATGGACGAGGTGGCTATCATTGATCGCTGTGGGGAGTACCCCAATGTTCCATTGTTAGGAACCCATGGAGGAATTTCTTATAATCCGTGCTTGGCCTTACGTCAGTTTGGGAGAGCCAGAAGAGAAGGACCTCATGAGCTGCTAATGCCTAGTGTTGTACCCCAAAATTTGCCCTCCCATATTCATCAAGAATTGTCAAAGTCAAGGTCACAAAATCCCCCAAGGGTTGTGCAGCTCAACTGTCTCCTATACAGTCAAAACTAGGGTTTGAGTTCTGGTCAAGCAAATGAACTTTTCAAAGGCCCAATCAAGTCTCATATGCTTAAAAAGATGGTCAAGTATCCTCATGTCAAGTTTCAAGGCATTCAGCTCAAAATTGCACAGTCAAAACCCTAGATTGCACTACAGTCAACTGTAGGGGCAAAATGGTCATTTGACAGTCAAAAGTTCAAATTTTTGGTCAATATATCATTTTGAAGCCACAAACATCATTTGATCAATGCTTGATCATGATTCTCAAAATTTGACTCAGAAATCATCAAAGATGCAAAAGTTGCTATATTTGGACAGCTGAAAAAGTCAACTGAAATTGACCAGGGCATAACTTTCACATGGATTATCAGAAAAATTCCATCCAAAGCTCATTTTGAAGAGAAAGACATTTCCTACAATTCATCTTCATGTTCCAAGTCCAAGAAATGCTCTCACAAAAAGTTATCAATTTCAACATTATAGGTCATTTTCAAAAGTCAACAAAAAGGGACTTTAAGTCAAAGGCCATAACTTGAGATTGGTAAATCAAAATGACATGGTACCAAAGGCATTGGTTAAAGGACTCAAAGACCTTTCCAAAATGTCCAAGAACATTGGAAAAGCTTAAAAATTGACCAAGTTATGCCTTGTGGAAGTTGGGAAATTTTTAGGAATTTTGAAAAGTCAACATTGATGCAAAAGGCCTAAAAATGCAAATGGGCCCATTTTTCTTCCAAGTTTCTTCATGCCAAGCCTATGCACGACCACTAGGCCCAAAGGGAAGTATTTTCATATTTTTTAATTATTTATTTGAATTAATATTAATTTATATTCATTTAAATCATTTTAATACATGAAAAATATAAACCTAACCTAAAAAAATCTTTTTGTGCACATTCTAATCTCAATATTTCGTGCTTAATTGATTATGGCAAGTTTTGGTATGATTGGAACATGATTGAACAAAAACCATGAAAAAAGATTCAAAAAATATCTTGTAAAATCAAATCTTGAAATCATTGAATACAAGAGATTTTGTGGAAATTTGTTAACCTAAAGTGATCACTACATATTCAGGAATGCAAACCTAATGCCCTTGGACTCTTAGCTGCGCTCAGAAGCAAAACACAAACTTGAAAAATTGTCCAAAAATTGAAAACTGATTTCAAGGCTATAGGTAGATTCAAGCTTCAACCTCCATTCCAATAGCTTCCTTGGGTGATTCTGAACACGTGCCACTCATTAGCATCAATTCAAACACGAAGAATCGGTACATTGAGTGTGAACTGCATCCAAAAAAATTCCTAATCGTATTTTGGTTTTAAAGCATGATCATGGAATTTTAATTATATATTCATGTTCCTGATGAAGTTTGTGAACTAACCATTATATTTAATTGGATTTTTATGCCATATACAAGGTTTTGCCATGTCCATATTCTAGGTTTTACAGATTTTAAAATTGGGGCTTTTACAAAGAAGAAAAATTGATGCTTCAAACCAGGACCATTGAGTTCAGTACATAGAGACGAAGAAGAACGTGTCCTCGCGCCTAATTTATGTTGAGAAACGAGCTATTCGCTATTTTTTGATAGCTAGCCTAAAGCAACGTTTCAAAAACCGTGGCCATAGTGTTTTGTTTTACAGGGTGAGGAAGACGAAGGCATCGTGTCAATTGCTAACTGGCCAATTCAAATTCGCGCGCGTTTTAACTACTTAACGTTGATTTTGCTTTTTTATTATTTGCTTATAATAATATATCAATTAGCGCGTTTGGTTCAGTGGTTAAGTGTTGTGCTTGTGACCCTCAAGACCTGGGTTCAAGTCCCAGGTCTGGCAAATACTCCATATTATTTTTCAATAATTGATCCCATGCAGCATAAGCGTTGAGGCGCACCATGTGTGTCAAGATCCAAAGGTCCACGTGCCTAATGGATGCAGATCAATGGCCCCAGTATAGAGGACATACCATACGCAAGTCAATATGCCACACATGATCCAAAAGGTCAACCAATTTCCAGCTTATTGGGCCAGGCTTCTCCAATTTGCACCTCCTAATCTGGGGCTACACCCCACCCTGGTTTGCCCTTTTATTTATTTATTTATTTATTTTTTATCTTTTAATCATTATTTTAATTATTATGTTATTCTAATTATTGTTTATTTAATTTCATTAAAAATCAGGAAAACATCAAAAATATAATTTTTATTTTAATTACTTTTCTAAATAAATAATATGTAAATATTTAGTTTAATTAGGTTATAGTTTTAATCTTTTTAATAAAAAACACCAAAAAATAGAATTTAGGTTTAATATCTTTTTTGATTTTTCTTTTAATTTTCCCCCTTTTTTAGAATAATATTATTAGTTATTTTCATAAATTAAAAATTGTGCATAAATAAATTAGGTTTTAATTTAGATCATATTTTAATTCTTTCATAATAAATAAACAATACTAGAATTAGGGTTTGCCGTTTAATTTAATTTCAATTAACTCCTTTTTCTCATTAAATCTAAAAAACACAAAAATATCATTCTCATTTAATTTTAATTTTTAAGTCCTTATTAATTTTAATTATTTGCAAAAGGGTCCAACGCCCTAGTTTCGTTTTAATTTCTTTATTTCGCGCATTTATTTTATTATCACTTATTATAATTTTGTAAATCTCCCAAAGCCATGTAACTTCACTTTTCGCACTTTTATTTTATTGCTTTATTTATTTTCCGCTAAATCGGGTCCGGTTTAATTTTGGCGATGTGGACCCGCGCCATTTGTAATAATGTAGATTTATTTCCTCACAAAATATTTAACTGTTAACCAAGTATGCAAGAATGAATGTCTTAATTAAAATCAAGCGTAGAACACAACAAACATAACAAGACAAAATATCTGAAACATGACACACAATTCGCACACACACCACCCCTAGGGTACGTCTCACTGTTGCCTTTCGAAAGGTGGTCGTCGAGTAGAAAACGTCTTAGTAAGTCCTCATGATCCGGGAACCTGGCATGAGGGTAGCTTCTAAGGTGTCTTCCCATTGCTTTGGTGATCACCATGTCCCGAACCTTCGAATTGACCCGAACACCTCCAACGGTGGTGCTACCTACCTCTCAATGGTGGGATGGCACTACTTTAAGGACATTTACACAGACGAATTCCTTAGGGTAGGTAGGTTCTCAAGGATACTTGCTCTAATTTCAAAAACAAACAAAGATCTTTTCACACTGACACTTTTCAAAAGCTTCCAAAGCAAATTTTTCAAACACTCTGACGTATGAGTCGATCTGAAATTTTTCAAAGAAACTTTTTTAAACCCACATTGAAAAGCAAACAAACAATTTTGAAAACACATTGAGCAAGTATCTAAGAGCCCATGGATAACCATGGATAGAAAGGGTGCTAACACCTTCCCTTTCTATAATCTACCTCCCGAACCGAGAGCAATCTCTATAAGGAATTTTTCTGTGCTTTTGTCCTTTCCATTTGGAGAAAATAAAAGACGGTGGCGACTCTTGCTTCCGCGACATTTCGCGAACCAGCGTTAAACAGTCTGTTCCAGATCCACCGATCACAGAACTGGCGACTCTGCTGGGGAATAAAACTTAAAGTGAGGTGTACCTTAGGGCTAGGTCATAACTATGTTTTCAATTGTCTTCTTTGCTTGCTTTACTATTATGGGTTGTATCGGAGTTACATAGATCCTAACCCGGATCTGGGGATACCCTGTTTAGGTAGCATAAGCTGTGAGGGACCTGTCCGGCGTATACCGACATGGGTGAAGCAGTGGCTACGTTGGTGTGGCGCCTTGGTCTGTACCGATATCCCTCGTGTTGAAACGGGGAGAATATGGGTCTTCCAAGGAGTCATTAAGCACCAACAACCTTAGAACCTTAAATGACCCAACTTGGCCAATAGAAACAGTAGCAGTATGCTACGCCCATTGAGGCTAAACTCTCGTGATGGTTCTGGCCGCAAGAAAAGATTGCGATGCTGGAGTTATGACCGATTGAGGGTAGTCAATGATATTGGGATCCTCTAAGAACCCGGTTACTTTTGATTAGGACAGGTATGAACCAACAAACTGAAAGAGGGTAGTACCTAGACCTCATGCTGGCCCAAACTCTAAGGGCTCTTTTGTGTGACTTGTGTGCCTTCGTACTTGACTACTTGCATGCTTGTTATCTGACCCTTGATGTCTTGCAGGTTTTGTTCATAGTCCTTAATTGGGACTTATAACAGGGTGTACTAATCACTTGCAGGTTCTGTTTATAGTCCTTAATTGGGACTCATGACAGGTTTCACTTAGGTTTCTTGCAGGTTCTGTTTATAGTCCTTAATTGGGACTCATAACAGAGTATACTAGATCTCTTGCAGGTCTTGTTTATAGTCCTTAATTGGGACTCATAACAGGGTACTAGATCTCTTGCAGGTCTTGTTTATAGTCCTTAATTGGGACTCATAACAGGGTACTAAATTTCTTGCAGGGTTGTTTATAGTCCTTAATTGGGACTCATAACAAAGTATACTGAATTTCTTGCAGGGTCTGTTTATAGTCCTTAATTGGGACTCATAACAGGGTTTACCTACATCACCCATGCATAGCATGACATCATACCATTGCATACCATTGCATACATCCTAACCCATTTTAAGGATCTCAAGGGCTTGTGATGCAGGTCATGACGAACAACTATCCCAGCAAGGGGCAAAGAGGATTTATTTTCCTCTAGCCAAGGTTGTCAGGGGCTATGACCCACTGGATATGGTGAGCCTTTGACCCTTGAAGAAGGACTCTCAACAGTATGCAGTACCTTCAGTCAAGCTACCGGTTCAAAATGCTAACAAGTTTCTCTGTTTACCCTGCGAGGTCCTTGAAATCATTGCATGCATGTCATACATCTCATTGCATTACAGGTATCCCTTTGACAGGTTGCTTACCCTTCTCCGCTGTTTATTTCAGCCGCTCATCATGAATCCTGAATCATCAGCCGAGCAGACTATCAAGGATCTCCAGGCTCAGAACGCCCAGTTCCAAGAGCTGATCATGAATCTGACCCAAGGGCAGCAAGATCTGAAGACTCTGCTCTTGAAGAAGGACAAGAAGAAGAAGAAGAGGACTGTTCTGTTCAGCCCTAGACGCAGATCTGGGAATACACCGCAAGTTGAAACTGAGAGGACCACCCCATCTGTGGGAAAAAACAGTCATCATGAGAGAGAGGTTCCCAGTCCAGTGGTCTCCGACAACGAGACAGATTTTGATGAAGAGCAGTACCCTCCTGCTGATGACAGATATAAGCAACTGGAGGACAGAATGAAAGCTATGGAGGTTCAACAGGTACCTGGGCTGGATTTCGGAGATCTGGGTTTGTCAACTGGTGTGGTTATTCCTCGGAAGTTCAAAGTACCACCCTTCTCTAAGTATGACGGGGCGTCTTGTCCCAAGCTGCATCTAAGGTCCTATGTTCGGAAGATCCAACCATATACGGTGGACAAAAACTTGTGGATCCACTTCTTCCAGGAAAGTCTTTCAGGGACTCACCTCGAATGGTTCTATCAACTGGATGGGACCAAAGTTCGTAACTGGGAGGAGTTGGCAACTGCTTTCTATAAGCAGTACCAGTACAATGCCGACCTTGCCCCCACGCGTACTCAACTCCAGGGTATGTCGTTAGGCGCAAGCGAAGGTTTTAAGGAGTACGCTCAGAAATGGAGGGATCTTGCTGGAAGGGTACAACCACCTCTGACTGATCGGGAACTTGTTGATATGTTCTTGGGGACCTTGTCTGGTCCATTTTATAACCACCTGATTGGGAATTCGTCTGCTGGATTCACAGATCTTATCTTGACTGGAGAGCGAATTGAAGCTGGTATCCGGTCTGGGAAAATTCAAGAGGCTGCACCTTCGGACAAAAAGCCTCATCATGGAAAGAAAGAATCCAATGCTGTGCACGGTAAAAAGAGCCGTCATGAGGCAGGGGCAATCCAGATTTCCAATCCCGGACCTGCTCAACAAGGACAGGGGCAACAGCGCAAGGAGAAACGGCAGTATACCAAACTCAACATGTCGTTGGATCAAGCACTGCAACAAATGTTGAAGGCAGGGCTGATCACCTTAAGGGCTCCTCTCCGGAGTCCGAACACTTCTGCACCCAACTATCGTCCCAACGATAGGTGCGCATATCATTCAGATAGCCCGGGGCATACTACAGACAACTGCTGGCCTCTCAAGAACAAGATTCAAGACATGATCGACGCCGGGGAGATTCAGTTTGAAGTGTCTGAAACTCCGAACATAATCACTGCTCCGTTGCCCAATCATTGAAGACCTTTTGTTTATTTGAATTTTTGAGCTGTACTTTTCTTTGCTTATACAAACAATTAATGTCATAGCAAACTCTTTTATTCTATTAATGCATCGCATATGTCTGTTTTGGAAATTAATACAATTGTTTTCATTATATTCAAAATTCTTTTCATATTTTTTCTGATGATCAACTCTTGGTTAATAATTCTGAGCCTCTTGAGGGAGGATGACGAAAACGATACCACGATCTTTACAGTATGCTTTTGAACAGACCCCGCTGATGAGGTACAGGCATTGTTTCAATTCCTAAACACTGGAGTTATAAGGATGATAATCCCTCGTCAACCCATCAGAGCCAAAGAAGTAGGAGTTTTTCTTTTCGAAATTTAAAACCCTTAATCATAATCTGGGGCAGGGTAGTCTCAGTTGATCCAAGTGCATAACGAATGGCACCGAAGAGATCTTTACGAAACGAACAAAGACAGTAATGGTTCAGAACAATCAAAAGGACAGGCAGTCATCATCAAAATTCATAAATGAAAAACCCAAGAAGTCTAAACCTATAAAAGGGACTTATGAAACTGGGGCATCCCGCTGACTATAATTCCAAAAAGGAAACAGTTCAGGCAAAAAAAGAAAGGGATAACAAAAATCAAGAAAGAGGTCTCACAAACCCTCAACAAAAAATGACTGCCTAGTCAGAATAAATCATCAATGTTTGAACCATCACCGGAAAATCAAAGCAAAGACTCGAACGAGGTCTAACGTATGATCAACTGAGTTTAGGTTTGAAGAACATCACGAAGAGCGGGTGGGTACAAATAAAATTTGAGCCTTTATCCTTTGTTTCTTAAACCGTGAACCAGGCCACGTTATAACCCTAAAAAGTCCTAGCTGAAGCATGGGTTAGTTCAAAAGCATATTGTGACAAAAGGTATCCTGACTCCTGAAGGCCTACGGTAAAATACAGAGTTGACATCACGTTTTATAAACAATCACCTGTTTTATGAAAAAGAATGCATTTTCAAAATCTTCAAGACAGACATAAGCTTTGCATTTTTGACATAACCTTGTTTGTATATGACTTTTTGTTTGAACAGCAGGGAAATTCGCACGATGAATACCTAGTGAACGAAAGCACTTCCAATCAAGGGGCATGTCATGACCATGGTCCATTATCTGGGGCAGTCCAATCAAGATTCGGAGAATCTCTCAAGAGCCAAATAGTCTGGGGCAAATCTCCGCATGAGTCACCTGGGGCATTTCAACAGTAAATCTTGCCTGATCAAACACCTCTCTGGTGGCATGACAAAACACTTCTGACAGGGGCAACTCCCTACATTCTAAGAGCACGGACATAGTCGAAAAAATACTACGCATAATCAAAGACCCGCTAGGTTGACACACCTAGGCAAAAGTAAGGGCTTCCCGACGAACCAAAAGGGTTCGGGCAAAATGAAGGGGGTGAAATGAAAAAAATATGTACACCCGGCAAGTCGAAAACCTGACAAGGCGGCTTGGGCAAAAATGGGTATCCCGGTGGACTGAAAACCCGAAAGGGCGGTCCAGGCAAAAGTTAGGGATCAAAGCGTACGACTATGTCCTGTCATCTTGTCACCTGTCTACCAGAAGAAAGTTTGTCCATCAACAACTATCAAACATTTTCACAGGGGCCTCCTCCCACAGAAACAGGGGCAATAAAGAGTTGTCTAAGCAACCTAATGGTTCTGCCCTCCAAGGTACCAAGGTAGGTTCAGCTAAAGAACATGACCAAGTGTATCTTAATTCCCCAGAGAGTAGTTCAGCAAAACAATACATTTTTCTCCAAGCAAAATTACAATTATCAAGGAAGTTGAGTATCCTCCCGTAGAGCTCAGTACTTCCCCAGCAGTATACATATATCCTTAACAAGTATCCCCGGCAGTCTTGGTCTAAAGATTGTTCCCCGGCGGTGTACCACCATTCAAAGGAATCACTTCCCTGCAGTTCAAAACTTCCCCAGAAGAGTCCAATCCAGTTTCCCCAGGAAAGTTGGAATCCATATTTCCCCAAGCAGCAAGCTTATCCCCAGTAGATTCTGGAAGCTTATCCCCTCGCAGAGCACGAACGCGTCGTCCCGGCTTGATTTAAAGAGTTATTTCCGTAACAGGATATAACTGGATTATCCTCAGCCAAAAGCCACGGAAAGAGCGCCCTCGGCAAAGTATCTTCCTACCCCCAGCGAAGTCTATCAACACTTCCAGCACAACAAGGATATCCCCAGCATAACTCATCAACGGTATCGCCAGCGGAGTTATCTTCATCAACTCAGCAAAGCATCGCTATCCCCACCGAGTAGCACTCCCCAGCATGATCGCTAGAGTATCTTTTCTCCCGCAGAATTATTTCATTCGCCAAGTTTATTCCTCAACGGAGTTATCTCCTCCTACCGGTATTCTTGCAACGAATCATCCACAGCGGAAGCAAAATCTCTTCCTCAAACACCAGCCCAGGATATGACTTCCCGGCACCCGTCAAGGATTTATTTTCCTAGACAAAAACATACATAAATCATCACATACATCATTATAGCATGCATATACGCATCATATCATATAAATCGCATCCATATTGAGAACATCATTTGCTTGATCCATATCATGCATTGCATATAACTGACCTTTACCTTTCAAGAAAGATGCAGTTGAAATTCTCAGACATATTTCAAGGACTTCTCTAGTCCAGTTAAATCGACTCCAAACAGATTTTTCTGATAAAGACTCAGTAGATATTCTCTTATGGTCCCCTCTCCAACGGCGTGTGAGGTGGTAATTCCTTCTTCAGAGGTTTCCCTCTCCGGCATGAGCGTGAGGTGATATTCTCTTATGGTCCCCTCTCCAACGGCGTGTGAGGTGGTAATTCCTTCTTCAGAGGTTTCCCTCTCCGGCATGAGCGTGAGGTGATATTCTCTTATGGTCCCCTCTCCAACGGCGTGTGAGGTGGTAATTCCTTCTTCAGATGTTTCCCTCTCCGGCATGAGCGTGAGGTGATATTCTCTTATGGTCCCCTCTCCAACGGCGTGTGAGGTGGTAATTCCTTCTTCAGATGTTTCCCTCTCCGGCATGAGCGTGAGGTGATATTCTCTTATGGTCCCCTCTCCAACGGCGTGTGAGGTGGTAATTCCTTCTTCAGATGTTTCCCTCTCCGGCATGAGCGTGAGGTGATATTCTCTTATGGTCCCCTCTCCAACGGCGTGTGAGGTGGTAATTCCTTCTTCAGATGTTTCCCTCTCCGGCATGAGCGTGAGGTGATATTCTCTTATGGTCCCCTCTCCAACGGCGTGTGAGGTGGTAATTCCTTCTTCAGATGTTTCCCTCTCCGGCATGAGCGTGAGGTGATATTCTCTTATGGTCCCCTCTCCAACGGCGTGTGAGGTGGTAATTCCTTCTTCAGATGTTTCCCTCTCCGGCATGAGCGTGAGGTGATATTCTCCTATGGTCCCCTCTCCAACGGCGTGTGAGGTGGTAATTCCTTCTTCAGATGTTTCCCTCTCCGGCATGAGCGTGAGGTGATATTTCCTTTCAGATTATAATTTCCTATAGTTCCCTCTCCAACGGTGAGTGAGGTGACTCCCTTTGAGATTATATTGTCCTTTGGTTCTCTTCCTGACACTACGAAGATGGTAATCCTCACCAAGATTTTCTCAACGAGTGTTGTTGAGGTTGAAATCATTCAGGATTCTCTTACCATCCATGCTAAGGCAGTAACCATCCCTGGTTCATTCATCAGCGTTTGAAGCTCCGGACTCAGCTCCTGTAACCAATCAGGACATATCTATATCAAGCATCTAAAATCAGCTCCTGCGACGTGTCAGGTACTCATTTTTCTGTTTTGCAGGTATGCAGGGTCTCGCTAAGGAATCTCCTACGCGATCAACGTCCAGATGGCATCTATAAGCCCATCATCCTATCCAGCAACCTCTAAAATGGCATCTATAAGCCCATTCCCTCATCATCACTGCTACTATGTGAGCGCAAATTTCTGGGCACTCTAGTGTTCAATCATCTTTTACCCTCGGATTACGAAAGGCACGTCAGCCAATCTGCATCCTCAGGTCTAAGAAGATTGAACAGGGGCAACTGTTGTACCCCAAAATTTTCCCTCCCATATTCATCAAGAATTGTCAAAGTCAAGGTCACAAAATCCCCCAAGGGTTGTGCAGCTCAACTGTCTCCTATACAGTCAAAACTAGGGTTTGAGTTCTGGTCAAGCAAATGAACTTTTCAAAGGCCCAATCAAGTCTCATATGCTTAAAAAGATGGTCAAGTATCCTCATGTCAAGTTTCAAGGCATTCAGCTCAAAATTGCACAGTCAAAACCCTAGATTGCACTACAGTCAACTATAGGGGCAAAATGGTCATTTGACAGTCAAAAGTTCAAATTTTTGGTCAATATATCATTTTGAAGCCACAAACATCATTTGATCAATGCTTGATCATGATTCTCAAAATTTGACTCAGAAATCATCAAAGATGCAAAAGTTGCTATATTTGGACAGCTGAAAAAGTCAACTGAAATTGACCAGGGCATAACTTTCACATGGATTATCAGAAAAATTCCATCCAAAGCTCATTTTGAAGAGAAAGACATTTCCTACAATTCATCTTCATGTTCCAAGTCCAAGAAATGCTCTCACAAAAAGTTATCAATTTCAACATTATAGGTCATTTTCAAAAGTCAACAAAAAGGGACTTTAAGTCAAAGGCCATAACTTGAGATTGGTAAATCAAAATGACATGGGACCAAAGGCATTGGTTAAAGGACTCAAAGACCTTTCCAAAATGTCCAAGAACATGTGAAAAGCTTAAAAATTGACCAAGTTATGCCTTGTGGAAGTTGGGAAATTTTTAGGAATTTTGAAAAGTCAACATTGATGCAAAAGGCCTAAAAATGCAAATGGGCCCATTTTTCTTCCAAGTTTCTTCATGCCAAGCCTATGCACGACCACTAGGCCCAAAGGGAAGTATTTTCATATTTTTTAATTATTTATTTGAATTAATATTAATTTATATTCATTTAAATCATTTTAATACATGAAAAATATAAACCTAACCTAAAAAAATCTTTTTGTGCACATTCTAATCTCAATATTTCGTGCTTAATTGATTATGGCAAGTTTTGGTATGATTGGAACATGATTGAACAAAAACCATGAAAAAAGATTCAAAAAATATCTTGTAAAATCAAATCTTGAAATCATTGAATACAAGAGATTTTGTGGAAATTTGTTAACCTAAAGTGATCACTACATATTCAGGAATGCAAACCTAATGCCCTTGGACTCTTAGCTGCGCTCAGAAGCAAAACACAAACTTGAAAAATTGTCCAAAAATTGAAAACTGATTTCAAGGTTATAGGTAGATTCAAGCTTCAACCTCCATTCCAATTGCTTCCTTGGGTGATTCTGAACACATGCCACTCATTAGCATCAATTCAAACACGAAGAATCGGTACATTGAGTGTGAACTGCATCCAAAAAAATTCCTAATCGTATTTTGGTTTTAAAGCATGATCATGGCATTTTAATTATATATTCATGTTCCTGATGAAGTTTGTGAACTAACCATTATATTTAATTGGATTTTTATGCCATATACAAGGTTTTGCCATGTCCATATTCTAGGTTTTACAGATTTTAAAATTGGGGCTTTTACAAAGAAGAAAAATTGATGCTTCAAACCAGGACCATTGAGTTCAGTACATAGAGACGAAGAAGAACGTGTCCTCGCGCCTAATTTATGTTGAGAAACGAGCTATTCGCTATTTTTTGATAGCTAGCCTAAAGCAACGTTTCAAAAACCGTGGCCATAGTGTTTTGTTTTACAGGGTGAGGAAGACGAAGGCATCGTGTCAATTGCTAACTGGCCAATTCAAATTCGCGCGCGTTTTAACTACTTAACGTTGATTTTGCTTTTTTATTATTTGCTTATAATAATATATCAATTAGCGCGTTTGGTTCAGTGGTTAAGTGTTGTGCTTGTGACCCTCAAGACCTGGGTTCAAGTCCCAGGTCTGGCAAATACTCCATATTATTTTTCAATAATTGATCCCATGCAGCATAAGCGTTGAGGCGCACCATGTGTGTCAAGATCCAAAGGTCCACGTGCCTAATGGATGCAGATCAATGGCCCCAGTATAGAGGACATACCATACGCAAGTCAATATGCCACACATGATCCAAAAGGTCAACCAATTTCCAGCTTATTGGGCCAGGCTTCTCCAATTTGCACCTCCTAATCTGGGGCTACACCCCACCCTGGTTTGCCCTTTTATTTATTTATTTATTTTTTTTTTATCTTTTAATCATTATTTTAATTATTATGTTATTCTAATTATTGTTTATTTAATTTCATTAAAAATCAGGAAAACATCAAAAATATAATTTTTATTTTAATTACTTTTCTAAATAAATAATATGTAAATATTTAGTTTAATTAGGTTATAGTTTTAATCTTTTTAATAAAAAACACCAAAAAATAGAATTTAGGTTTAATATCTTTTTTGATTTTTCTTTTAATTTTTCCCCTTTTTTAGAATAATATTATTAGTTATTTTCATAAATTAAAAATTGTGCATAAATAAATTAGGTTTTAATTTAGATCATATTTTAATTCTTTCATAATAAATAAACAATACTAGAATTAGGGTTTGCCGTTTAATTTAATTTCAATTAACTCTTTTTTCTCATTAAATCTAAAAAACACAAAAATATCATTCTCATTTAATTTTAATTTTTAAGTCCTTATTAATTTTAATTATTTGCAAAAGGGTCCAACGCCCTAGTTTCGTTTTAATTTCTTTATTTCGCGCATTTATTTTATTATCACTTATTATAATTTTGTAAATCTCCCAAAGCCATGTAACTTCACTTTTCGCACTTTTATTTTATTGCTTTATTTATTTTCCGCTAAATCGGGTCCGGTTTAATTTTGGCGATGTGGACCCGCGCCATTTGTAATAATGTAGATTTATTTCCTCACAAAATATTTAACTGTTAACCAAGCATGCAAGAATGAATGTCTTAATTAAAATCAAGCGTAGAACACAACAAACATAACAAGACAAAATATCTGAAACATGACACACAATTCGCACACACACCACCCCTAGGGTACGTCTCACTGTTGCCTTTCGAAAGGTGGTCGTCGAGTAGAAAACGTCTTAGTAAGTCCTCATGATCCGGGAACCTGGCATGAGGGTAGCTTCTAAGGTGTCTTCCCATTGCTTTGGTGATCACCATGTCCCGAACCTTCGAATTGACCCGAACACCTCCAACGGTGGTGCTACCTACCTCTCAATGGTGGGATGGCACTACTTTAAGGACATTTACACAGACGAATTCCTTAGGGTAGGTAGGTTCTCAAGGATACTTGCTCTAATTTCAAAAACAAACAAAGATCTTTTCACACTGACACTTTTCAAAAGCTTCCAAAGCAAATTTTTCAAACACTCTGACGTATGAGTCGATCTGAAATTTTTCAAAGAAACTTTTTTAAACCCACATTGAAAAGCAAACAAACAATTTTGAAAACACATTGAGCAAGTATCTAAGAGCCCATGGATAACCATGGATAGAAAGGGTGCTAACACCTTCCCTTTCTATAATCTACCTCCCGAACCGAGAGCAATCTCTATAAGGAATTTTTCTGTGCTTTTGTCCTTTCCATTTGGAGAAAATAAAAGACGGTGGCGACTCTTGCTTCCGCGACATTTCGCGAACCAGCGTTAAACAGTCTGTTCCAGATCCACCGATCACACCTAGTATCATCTTTGATTTTCAAGGGGACAGCGACGAGCAACGCCGCAGATTCATAAGGGCTTGGGATAGAGTTCACAGATCTGATCCACATGAGTTAGGTCCAAAGACCTCTCTTCCAATGGAGCCATATCTCAAATGGGTTCATATCCGTGCCCAAAAGCTGGGTATGCCATATGAAGTCGTCCGGCCTATCATTGTTGAAATTGCTAATGAAGAAGGGGTTCTTCCAACCATCCTCCATCCTCATATGCCCACTGACATTGGGAAACTGAAAAGGTCTTGGATGCAACTGAGAGAAGAACGGGATGCTTACCGAGAAAAGTTCAACGAGCAAGAGCAGAAGATCCAGAGGTTGACTAGGCAACTGGAGAACGAGCGCATTCTCAATGATTATGTCCGCACCGACAAGAAGAGACCATGGGAGCACTGATTGTCCTTTGATTATTTCCTTTCCTGTTTTTATTTAATTTTCAGTATTTCCTTCCTTGTAACGCCTTAAGGGCATCAGTTGAACAATTTGAATTCCAAAGTTTATCTAATAAAGTGTGTTTCTTTTCTGGTTTACAAATTTGAATCTCCTGATTGTCTTTGAAATCATGTCATACACATTTCATCCCATGCACTTCATAACAGGTACCCATTACAGGTCTCTTATCTTCTTCGCTGTTTATTTCAGCACTCATCATGTTTGCTGGACCTTCAACTGAGCAAGCAATCAAGGCCCTACAGGCCCAGAATGCCCAATTCCAAGAGTTGTTCATGAATCTAGCTAAGGGTCAGCAAGATCTGAAGACCCTGATTCTGAAAGAGAAGAAGAAGAAGAAGAGGATAGTCATGTTTAACACAGGTCACCGGTTCGAAAACAGACTACAGGATGAAGTTGATCTGACCACCTCATCTGGAGGGAAAGATAGTCAAGAGGAAAGGAGGGCTCCTAGCCCTGTGGTCTCCGACAACGAGACGGACTTCGACGAAGACCAGTATCCTCCGGCTGAGGATAGATACAAACAACTGGAAGACCGGTTGAGTGCTATGGAAGTTTAGAAAGTGCCTGGTCTGGACTTTGGTGATCTAGGTCTATCATCTGGGGTGGTGATTCCCCACAAGTTCAAGGCACCAGCCTTTGCTAAGTATGACGGAGTTTCTTGTCCGAAGTTGCACCTCCGGTCATATGTAAGGAAGATTCAGTCGTACACCGCTGATAAGAACTTATGGATCCATTTCTTTCAAGACAATCTCTCAGGGACTCAGCTTGAGTGGTTCTACCAATTGGACGGAGCCAGTATCCGCAGTTGGGAAGATTTGGCTACTGCTTTCTACAGGAAGTACCAATACAACTCCGACCTTGCTCCCACGCGTACCCAACTCCAGGGTATGTCAATGGGAACGGGTGAAGGATTCAAAGATTATGCTCATAAGTGGAGGGACCTCGTCGGAAGAGTATAACCACCCTTGGCTGATCGGGAGCTTGTGGATATGTTTCTGGGGACCTTGTCTGGTCCATTTTTCAACCATCTAATTGGAAGCTCTTAGTCTGGGTTTACAGAGCTTATTATGACCGATGAGAGGATTGAGGCTGGTATTAAGGCTGGTAAGATACAAAAGGGTGCTTCATCAAGCACCGAGAAGAAGCCATTTAAGAAAGAGTCCAGTGTTGTCTACAGTTCGAAAATCCATAGTAGACCTGAACGCCGCCAAGCTGTTAATGCGGTTGTTATTTCAAGACCTGCTGGTGCTCCTCAGCATAATAATCAGTCAAAGGACGAGAGACCTCGAAGGCAATTCACCCGTCTCAGCATGACTTTGTCTCAGATTCTGCCACAGTTACTGAAAACCAATCTAGTGATTCCAAGGGAGGCCCCGAAGAATCCAAATACCATATCACCAAAGTATAACCCTAATGCCCGCTGTGCTTTTCACTCTGATAGCCCGGGGCATAATACAGATGATTGTTGGGTTTTGAAGAACAAGGTACAGGACTTGATTGATGCGAAAGAGATTGAGTTTGGAGCACCAGAAAAACCTAAACAAGATGCAGGGGTGAATGCCATTGGGGGTGATGATGATGAAGAGTTTGATATCAACAGTTGGATCTACCCGACTGCCAATGATGGATTAAGCAACTGGACAGCGAAGGATTCTATGCCTGTTTTAGTTATCACCCAGTAATGAAACTTTTTGTTTTGAATATGTAACAGACAATGTTTTAAACTTTATGGCCCGATGTCTTACCCGAGGCACCGTGGCTTCATTTGTGAGGGCTTTATGTGTGTCATTTTCATATATCATTAATAAAAGCATTGGACGTTCTTGCATTTCAAATTTTGTGCTCCTTGTTTTTCTTTATTATATATTGCAAAATAGCTATTTTACACACACTCACATATACAGGTCTACATCCACTCTGGATCTCACTGGTAACAACTCTGCTACTGCCAGTTATGACTTCGAAAATCCGATCAACTTAGCCGAAGACGAAGGTGAAGATGATTGCAAAGTTCCTGGTGAACTTGCAAGACTGTTACTCCAAGAAGAGAGGGTTATTCAGACACATGAAGAGCCGGTAGAATCAGTGAATCTGGGTACAGAGATAGACAAGAAAGAGGTCAAGATTGGTGCAAATCTGGAGCTTAGTGTGAAGCAACGGTTGATTCAGATGCTGCGTGACTACGTTGAGATATTCTCCTGGTCTTATGAAGATATGCCTGGGTTGGATACTGATATTGTGGTTCATCGCCTGCCTACCAAGGAAGACTGTCCTCCAGTGAAACAGAAGGTCCGCCGAATGCGCCCAGAGATGTATGAGAAAATCAAGGCTGAAGTTATGAAACAGTTTGATGCCGGTTTTCTAGCAGTTACTTCTTACCCACAGTGGGTGGCCAATGTGGTTCCTGTACCGAAGAAGGATAGTAAGGTTCGAATGTGTGTCGACTATAGGGATCTGAACAGGGCAATCCCCAAGGATGACTTCCCTCTACCTCACGTCGACGTTCTAGTTGACAACACCGCTCAGCACAAGGTATTTTCCTTTATGGATGGTTTTTCCGGTTATAATCAGATTAAAATGGCTCCCGAAGACATGGAGAAGACAACTTTTGTTACTCAGTGGGGTACCTTTTGCTACAAGGTTATGCCTTTTGTATTGAAGAATGTTGGGGCAACGTATCAGCGTGCCATGGTTGCTTTGTTTCATGACATGATCCATCATGAGATTGGGGTATATGTCGACGATATGATTGCAAGGTCCCAGACTGAGGAGGAACACCTTGACCATCTGCAGAAGCTGTTTGACAGGCTGAAGTTGTACAAGCTGAGGTTAAACCCGAACAAGTGCACCTTCGGGGTGAGATCTGGTAAGCTACTGGGTTTCATTGTAAGCGACAAAGGTATTCAAGTGGATCCTGCAAAGGTGAAGGCTATACAGGAGATGCCATCTCCCAGAACAGAGAAAGAAGTCAGAGGCTTTCTGGGACGTCTGAATTACATTGCCCGATTCATCTCGCACCTGACTGCTACTTGTGAGCCAATCTTCAAGCTGCTGAAGAAAGATCAAGTGGTACCTTGGAATAAGGAATGCCAGGCCGCTTTCGAAAGAATCAAAGAGTATCTCCAAGAACCACCCATTCTGATGCCACCAATTGAAGGGAGACGTTTGATCTTATACTTGACAGTGCTCGACAACTCAATGGGGTGTGTGTTGGGTCAGCATGACGAGTCTGGCCGAAAAGAGCATGTTATTTACTACCTTAGCAAAAAGTTTACCGAATGTGAGACCCGATACTCACTGCTCAAGAAAACTTGTTGTGCTTTGGCATGGGCTGCTCGCCGGCTGAGACAGTATATGCTGACTCACACTACTCTGTTGATATCAAAGATGGGTCCAATCAAGTATATCTTCGAAAATCCTGCCTTGTCCGGAAGAATAGCAAGATGGCAGATGATCTTGACTGAGTATGACATCCAATACACAACCCAAAAGGCAATTAAGGGAAGTGTGTTGGCAGACCATTTGGCACATCAGGCAGTGGATGATTACCAGTCTATGAACTTTGAATTCTCGGACGAGAATATCATGTTGGTGACTGATTGTGAGACACCTGGACCGGATGAAGGACCTGAGGAAGGATCTCGATGGTCTATGTACTTTGATGGAGCTTCAAACGCTTTGGGCAATGGCATTGGCGCTGTGATCATATCTCCTAAAGGCTCTCATACTCCATTTATCGCCCGACTATGTTTCAACTGCACCAATAATATGGCGGAGTATGAAGCATGCATCATGGGTCTTCGAGCAGCAATTGACCTAAGGATTAAGTTTCTCAATGTCTTCGGATATTCCGCTCTCGTGATCAGTCAGATCAAAGGCGAGTGGGATACGAAACACTCAAATCTTATTCCTTATAAGGAGTATGTGTTGACATTGCTTCCCCATTTCGAGGAGATAACCTTTGAACACTTCCCTAGAGAGGAGAATCAGTTGGCGGACGCGCTGGCTACGATGTCTTCTTTGTTCAAGGTCAATTGGGACAATGAGGCTCCCCGGATCATCATTGAAAGATTGGACGAACCTGCACATTGCTGTGATCTTGAGACTGAAGAGGTAGCAGATAAGCCCTGGTATCATGAGGTGAAGAGGTATCTTAAAGCTCAGGAATACCCCGAGGGTGCATCTGTTAATGACAAGAAGTTTTTGAGGAGGTTCGCGGCGAAGTTCTTCATCAGCAATGGCATTCTTTACAAGCGCAACCATGATTCAACCCTACTGCATTGTATGGATAAGAATGAAGCAAAAAAGATCATGGCGGAATTACATTACTTTCGGAACTCATTCCAGTGGGCACACCATGGCAAAGAAAATCCTTCGGGCAGGATATTATTGGTCCATAATGGAAGCTGACTGTTATCAGTATTCTCGGACATGTCACAAGTGTCAGGTCTATCGTGATAAGGTGCACATACCTCCAGTCCCTCTGAACGTCTTGACGACACCTTGGCCTTTTGCAATGTGGGGCATTGATATGGTCGGCGAGATCAGACCTACAGCATCCAACGGGCATCGTTTCATTCTGGTAGCCATTGATTACTTTACGAAGTGGGTTGAAGCAGCTTCCTTTGCTACCGTAACCAAGAACGTCGTGGCATGGTTCACTCGGCATAATCTGATTTGTTGATACGGTGTACCAGAGAGGATCATTACGGATAATGGTACCAATCTCAACAACAAGATGATCACTGAGCTCTGCAAACAATTCAAGATACAGCATCACAATTCTTCTCCCTACCGGCAAAAGATGAATGGGGCTGTAGAGGTGGCTAATAAGAACATTAAGAAGATTGTGCAGAAGATGACGGTGACATACAAATACTGGCACGAGATGTTACCATTCGCTCTTCATGGGTACCGTACCTCAGCACGGACGTCAACAGGGGCAACACCCTATTCCTTGGTATATGGCATAGAGGCAGTCTTGCCCATTGAAGTTCAGATACCCTCTCTTCGGATTATGAAGGATGCAGGTTTGAGTGAAGATGACTGGATTCAGACCCGACTTGATCAACTGAACTTAATCAACGAAAAGAGACTCACCGCTATTTGTCATGGTCAGATGTATCAAAAACGGATGATCAAGGCATTTAATAAGAAAGTCAGACGACAAGAGTATCAAGTCGGGGACCTGGTAATCAAGCGCATTATTCTACCTCAAGGTGATCCCAGGGGAAAATGGACCCCTACTTACGAAGGGCCATTTGTGGTTAAGAACATTTTCTCAGGAGGAGCTATGATTCTAACCACCATGGATGGTGACGACCTTCCTCACCCCGTCAATGCAGACATAGTGAAAATATACTACGCATAAATCAAAGACCCGCTAGGTTGACTGGCCTAGGCAAAAATAAGGGCTTCCCGGTGAACCAAAAGTGTTCGGGCAAAAATAAGGGATGAAAATGAAAAATCTATACACCCGGCAAGTCGAAAACCCGAAAGGGCGTCTTGGGCAAAAATGGGTATCCCGGTGGACTGAAAACCCGAAAGGGCGGTCCAGGCAAAAATTAGGGATCAAAGCGTAACACTATGTCCCATTGGATCACCTTGCATCCAGACTTCGGTATCAACTATTAAGCTCGGACGACACTAATCAATTTGATCTACCTTCAACCAAGTAGTAAAGTGATGAGATGCTTGAGGACATAAAGGCAATAGCAGAGCTGGAACCCAGTGGGATCATTCACATAGCTGTTTTGTTTTCTTTTCACGAATTGTGTAAATTCTATTATTCGACGGCGTTCTCTTACTAGGACGTCAGCCTCTTGTACAAAAACGCCTATTTACAGGCCAAACTTCAAAATCAATACAATTCATTTTCAAAGAAATTTCAAACTGTTTTTCCTTTATCCGTTTTGTTTTGCAAAGAACGTCCAATGTTCATTTTTGATATATGCATTTGACATTAATTGCTGCTCATGAATATTTACATACGAAACAAAAGATGAATTACGGGTAATAGTAGAAGCAGGGGCAATAAGAAGTGTCCAAACTGTATAGTTGCTCTGTCCACCAGGTACAAGATAGATTCAGCTGAAGTATATGGCTAAGATACCTTCACTCTCCGCAGAGTAAGACAGTAATGATAGCTTTTCCCGCTGAGACTTACAACTATGAATGAATCATCAATGTTCTCCCCAAGCAGGGTTGATCTACCATCAGCACTGAAAAGGCTTAATATCTCCGGCAGTCTTAATATTCCCTAGCAGAGTATAAGAATGTTCCCCTGGAAAATACAAGATACCCCCAGTGGAGTCAATATTTTCCCAGCGCAGTCTGAAAAAGCTTCCCCAACAGAGTAGAAGTATCATCCCCAGTAGACTCTGGAAGTTTATCCCCAGTGGAGTACAAAATAAATCTCCCCAGCCCAGTTCAAAAGACCATTCCCAGCAGAATTCAGAGGATTATCCCCACAAAAGCCTAACAGGGTTGTCCCCAGTAAGTCACAACTGAAAGATCATCCCCAGCGAAGTTCTTTCCTTTCACAAACAGGAATTCAATCCTCAACAGATTCAGTATCACCAGCAACGGTAATCCATCCCCAGTGGAGCTTATTAGTAGAATCCTCAGCAGAGCATCTCTTCCCTACAGAGTAATCTCCTCACCAGTTTATTCCCCCCAACGGAGTCATCCTCTCCTGCAGGTTTATTCTTGCAATCATCTTCGTTCGTCATCCCCAGCGGAAATGAAGAATTCAACTCTATTCTCCAGCAGCTATCCGGGATTTATTTTCCCTAGCTAAAACATTACATTTCCATACATCATGATACATGCATATACGCATCATATAATGCAATCTCATTTATTTTGAGAACATCATTGTTTGATCCATGTCATGCATTGCATATAACTGACCTTTACCTTTCGGGAAAAATGCAGTTAAATTCTCAACTATGTGGAAGACCTTGTCTGGTCCAGTTAAATCGATTCCTAAAGATTTTTCTGGTGTCGATCCAGTCAAAGTTATTCCAAGACCTTGTCTGGTCCAGTTAAATCGATTCCTAAAGATTTTTCTGATGCCGATCCAGTCAAAGTTATTCCAAGGCCTTCTCTGGTCCAGTTAAATCGATTCCTAAAGATTTTTCTGATGCCGATCCAGTTGAAGTTATTCCAAGACCTTGTCTGGTCCAGTTAAATCGATTCCTAAAGATTTTTCTGATGCCGATCCAGTTGAAGTTATTCCAAGACCTTCTCTGGTCCAGTTAAATCGATTCCTAAAGATTTTTCTGATGCCGATCCAGTTGAAGTTATTCCAAGACCTTGTCTGGTCCAGTTAAATCGATTCCTAAATATTTTTCTGATGCCGATCCAGTCAAAGTTATTCCAAGACCTTCTCTAGTCCAGTTAAATCGATTCCTAAAGATTTTTCTGATGCCGATCCAGTTGAAGTTATTCCAAGACCTTCTCTGGTCCATTTAAATCGATTCTTAAATATTTTTCTGATGCCAATCCAGTTGAAGTTATTCCAAGACCTTCTCTGGTCCAGTTAAATCGATTCCTAAATATTTTTCTGATGCCGATCCAGTTGAAGTTATTCCAAGACCTTGTCTGGTCCAATTAAATCGATTCCTAAAGATTTTTCTGATGCCGATCCAGTCAAAGTTATTCCAAGACCTTCTCTGGTCCAGTTAAATCGATTCCTAAAGATTTTTCTGATGCCGATCCAGTTGAAGTTATTCCAAGACCTTCTCTGGTCCATTTAAATCAATTCCTAAAGATTTTTCTGATGTCGATCCAGTTGAAGTTATTCCAAGATCTTGTCTGGTCCAGTTAAATCGATTCCCAAAGATTTTTCTAATGCTGATCCAGTCAAAGCTATTCCAAGATCTTGTCTGGTCCAGTTAAATTGATTCCTAAAGATTTTTCTGATCACGATCCAGTCAAAGTTATTCCAAGACCTTCTCTGGTCCAGTTAAATCGATTCCTAAATATTTTTCTGATGCTGATCCATTTGAAGTTATTCCAAGACCTTCTCTGGTCCAGTTAAATCGATTCCTAAAGATTTTTCTGATACCGATCCAGTTGAAGTTATTCCAAGACCTTGTCTGGTCCAGTTAAATCGATTCCTAAAGATTTTTCTGATGCCGATCCAGTCAAAGTTATTCCAAGACCTTCTCTGGTCCAGTTAAATCGATTCCTAAAGATTTTTCTGATGCCGAACCAGTTGAAGTTATTCCAAGACCATCTCTGGTCCAATTAAATCGATTCCTAAAAATGTTTCTGATGCCGATCCAGTTGAATTTATTCCAAGATCTTGTCTGGTCCAGTTAAATCGATTCCTAAATATTTTTCTGATGCCGATCCAGTCAAAGCTATTCCAAGACCTTGTCTGGTCCAGTTAAATCGATTCCTAAAGATTTTTCTGATGCTGATCCAGTCAAAATTAATCCAAGACCTCCTCTGGTTCAGTCAGATCGCCGATAAGACCTCCCTGATTCGTATTCTAGTTAAAGTCCGAACCACCTATCAACATTCTCCAAATGGCATCTGTAAGCCCATTCCCGACATCACAAAGCTGATACCACTTCATGCGAGTGCAAATTTCTGGGCACTCTAGTGTTCAATCATCTTCCACCTTCGGATCACGAATGGCTCGAAAGCCAATCTATATCCTCAGGTTTAAGAAAATTGAACAGGGGCAGCTGTTGTACCCAAAAATTTGACCTTTCATATTTCCCAAGACATTGCAAGAATAATCTCCAAGTGGCTCAAGATTGCTCAAGAGTTGGACAGTCAAGCTATCTCCTAAGGCAGTCAACCTCAAATTAGGGTTTTGTGTTGCATCAAGGTCCTTGCATCCAAATGGCCTCAAGTTCTCCCAATTGTCCTAATATGTTCTCAAGATCATCCATGTCAAATTTCAAGCCTTGCAAAGGAAGTTTGGTCAGTCAATTGCTCAAGAGGTCCAAAAGTCGACTATGCTAGGGCAAAAGCCAACTGTGACCTACAAATAGTCAAACTTCAAGATTTTTTGTCAACATTCTCATTTTGAAGGATACTTCATCATTTGATCAAGGTTTGATCATGATTCATCAAGGATTTCTCAAAATTCATCAAGACTCAAAAGTTGCTAAATTAGGGTTTTGTAGGAAAAGTCAACTCAACTTTGACCAAGCATAACTTTCTCATACTTTATGAGAAATGACCCATCCAAATCTCATTTTGAATAGGATGCAATTTCCTACAATCCATATTCATACCCCAAGATCAGAAAATGCACTCACAAGAAGTTGCAAATTTGGACATTATAGGTCATTTTTGAAAGTAAACAAAAACACATGTTTTGCCAAAGCTTATAACTTTATAATGGAATATCAAAATGAGATGAGACCAAAGGGGTTGGTTAGAGGACATCTCAAGATTTATAAAAAGTCCAAGAACACTTCCAAAAGTTCAAAATTGAAGAAGTTATGCATTGTTTAAGTTGGGCATTTTTGCAAAATTGCCAAAAGTCAACTATCCCCAAAAGTTCAAATTTTGTCAAATGGGCCCATTCTTTTTCACTTGATTTGATCTTGTCACACCACACACGTGTCCTAGCTTCATCCTTGTGTCCATTTATTATTTTTTCTATTTTATTTGATTTTTTATTGAATTAATTCATTTTAAATCAATTTAAATCAAATAAAATCCAAATATTGATTACTTAGGATCTTTTTGGTTGTTATAGGTCTTAATTATCATCATGATCATGATCAAACTCGTATCAGCCATTCCATATGCAAAAAGATTGGATTTTGGACCAAATTGGAAGGTTATTAATGGTGAATCAAATCATATCTCCAAACATCAATGTGCAAAGATTTAAGACCCAAAACTTGACCTAATACAATGTTGCATACATATACATTACAAAGGCACGAGTTTTAGAGGTTAGAGGCTGCAAAATCACAAGAACCAAACTTGAGAAATTTTCCAAAAAGCTTGAAACTGAAATCGTGCATAGAGGTGGTTTCAAGGTCAAATCTCATCACTAATCAATTGCTGGACCATCCTTGAAGCGAAACGACTCCAGAACCAGCCTCCATACACGTTCTAAAGCGTTGTAAGTGTCTCAAAAAATCACTTTTCAGTTGAAATTGTATCCTCATGTTCTTGCATCTTTTTGACAAATTATTGGTATATTCATGCTTATCGTTCAAATTAGAGGCATTCTGCATTATTTGATTGCGTTTTCATGAGCCATAACCCTGTAACCGAACCTAGGGTTTTGGTAGTTTGTTTTTGGGCGTTTCTTATACAGGTGAAATCAAGATCCAGGAGGGACATAGACGTACTCAGGATGCCCAGACGAATCGAACCATGGTCTTAGAATCAATTTCTATGGCCTATGATAGATTTTAGGATGGCCATGCGCATTTAGTTGCGGATGTAAATCCGCAGGTAAAAAAACCAGGTTTCAACGAGGAAGACGATGACGCATCCCCCTCCCATTCGCTGACTCAAACATTCGCGCGTTTTTTGTTATTAATTCCGGAATATTAATTATCTTTCCATATAATAATTGTTATCTAATACACTAACGAATGAAGCATAGTGGTGTAGTGGTAAGCGCGTTGTCCAGTGACTCACAGGACCTGGGTTCGAATCCCAGGTCCCCCAAATGCATGTTATTATTTTTCAACAGGTATTCCAATGCAAGCTCCAATGCGTGGTTCACCATACACCCCCACCCAGATGCCTTCCAGATGGCCCCAGGCCAAATCTGATGGCCCAGATGTGATGATCATCATACTCCCTAGTCAACGTGCATGCGTAGAATCCAAAAAAAGTCATCCAGGGCAGCTTGTGATGGGCCACAAAATTGCTAATCTCACCTCCAATTTGGGCCCAAAACCCCCTTGGTTATTTCTATTTCTTTCTTTCTTTTATTTATTTATTTATTGTTATTATTTTTAATTGACCAATTAAACTTTTTCCTCATAAAATAAAAAAACAAAAAATATATTTTATTTATTAAAATTAATTTCAGTATTTTAGTTTTGTTAATAAATATTAATTCAATTAATTTAGTTTTAATTAGGTATAACTTTTAATGTTTTTGCAATAATTAAAATTAATTTAGACAATTAGGTTTTATTAACTTTGATTAATTTATTTGTATTTCTTTAAATACTCAAAAATCCAAAAATATCTCTTTCTAATTAATTAATTAATTTATTTAATTAACTTAGTTTATTTCCTTTTAATTCAAAAAATAACAAAAAAATCTTTTCTTTAATAAAAAAAAAGGGTCAAAACCCTAAAAATTCGCCCGATTTGATTTTTTGCACGCGATCCATTTTTATCCAATATTGTATCTGTTTCCCGGAATGTAATAGTTTAATAGGACTTTAATTATTTTATCGCTTTATTTACTTTCCGCATTTTAATTTCAAGGGTTGTTTTTGGCGATGTAAATACCTGACGCCTTGTAATAGTTAGTTTAAATTTCCGCAATTTAATTTTCGTAACTTATAAACTGTTAGATGTTTGATAATAGGGAATGCATGACAAGATCGAATGTTTGAACCTAAAATCAACATAGATAACCATTGACATGTACAAAGATAAAATTAACTGAAAACGACACACTCGCACATGCGCACTCTTAGGGTACACCTCACTTGGTTGCCTTCGAACGTGGTCATTGAGAATAGGAAGTTTTAGAGGTCGCCCTCTTGTCCAAAGATCATAGTTGCCTCGAAACGGTTTCCTCGGAAAAATGATCTAAGACATTAGGGTTACCGCTAAGGCGTCCTAACATTGCTTTGGTGACCACACGTCCCTTAATCGAATTGACCCTTAAACTCCAACGACGATGCTACCTACTCATCAATAGTGGGATAGCATTGTCTAAAGGACATTAGCATAGATTAATTCCCTTTTCGAGTAGGTAGATGGTTCTTAAGTACTTGCTCTCTCAAAAACAAAACAAAACTTTTCGCACTTACACCTTTCAAAACAAAAACTTCTTTCAAACCCACAAACACAAAGAAAAGCAAACTTTTGAAAACACTTTGAGCAAGTACCTAAGAGCCTGTGGATAACCACGGATAGAAAGGGTGCTAACACCTTCCCTTTCTATAATCTACCCCCCAGACCCGAGAAACATCTCGAAAAAGGAATTTTTCTGTGCTTTTTCCTTTCCTTGTTGGATAAAATAAAAGACGGTGGCGACTCTTGCTTACCGCGACATTTTGCAAAAACAAACGCAAAACACAAACCAGCATTCCAAAAACAGTCAGTTCTTCCCACCGTATCACAACGGGGTCAAAACCCTAATTTCCTATCGTTCTTGATTCACCGTGCGCGCTTTATTATTTTTACAATATTGATGTAATTGCTCATGGGATGTAATAGATTGATTATGACTTTTTCGTTCATTTATCATTTTTTACGGGTTGTTTTTGGCTATGTAAATTAATACGCGAAGCCTTGTAATAGCGTAGCTTTACTTTCCACACTTTAATTTCCACAAAATATTAAACTGTTAGATGTATGATATTAGGGTTGCATGACAAGAATGTATGATTAACTTTAAAACGGTTAGCAAACCCTAAATGTGCAAAGATAATAATTTGAAATTGAATCACTCGCACATGCGCACTCCTAGGGTATACTCCTACTTCGGTTGCCTTCGGTGAACGGTCATTAAGTATAGGGTACTTTAGTGGTCGCTCTCTTGTCTAAGCAAAGATCAAAGTCCCGTTCGGATAAGTTGCCTCGGAATGGTTGCCTCGGATATGTTGCCTCGAAGATTGATCTTAAGACATTAGGGTTATTACTAAGACATCCTAACATTGCTTTAGTGATCATACGTCCCTTTTGAATTGACCCTTAAAACTCCAACGACGGTGCTACCTATTCACTAATAGTAGGATAGCGCTGTCTAAAGGAAACCAGAACAGAAACATTCTCTTTTTCGAGTAGGTAGATGCTAGTAGCTACTTGCTCAAAATCAAACTTTTTCACACTTACACCTTTTTCAAACAATGTTTTCAAAAACACTTCGTAACACTCTTGAAGACAGAAGCAAGGGTTAAATCGAAGTCAAACAAAAAACTTTTTTCTAATCAAACACACAAGCAAATTTTAAAATGATGAGCAAGTACCTAAGAGCCCGTAGATAAATACGGATAGAAAGGGTGCTAATACCTTCCCTTTCTATAATCTACCCCCCGTACTCAAAATCTCGAAAAAAGGAATTTTTCTGTGCTTTTTTCCTTTCCAATTGGATAAAATAAAAGTCGGTGGTGACTCTTACTTACCGCGACATTTTGTGAACACAAACACAAAATGCAAACCAGCATTTCAAACAGTCAGGTTCTGGCCACCGTATCACAACATGGATATCGCACTTCCGTACGTACATCAATAGGGGAAACCCCTTTTTCTCTAGTATATGGCATGGAGGCAGTGCTCCCAGTTGAAGTAAAGATTATGTCACTTTGAGTTCTACTGGAAACAAAGCTTGAAGAAGCGGAATGGATTCAGACGCGACTTGATCAACTTAACCTCATTGAAGAAAAATGCCTGACAGCTTTGTGCCACAGACAGTTGTACCAAAAATGGATGAAGAAAGCATTCGACAAGAAGGTTCATCCTCGAGTGTTGAAAAAAGGGGATTTGGTGCTCAATAATATTCTGCTACCTCGCCTTAATTCACGTGGAAAATGGACACCCAACTACGAAGGTCCATATGTGGTAAAAACAACATTCTCTGGTGTGGTGGCCTTATCCTCACAACAATGGATAAGGAAGAACTGCCACATCCAGAGAATTCAGACGCAGTCAAAAAATACTATGTATAAAAAGCTCTCTAAGTTCAAACCCTAAACAGGAGACTTAGGAAAAAAGGAGCGCGCCGTTGGATTGAAAACCCTGAAGGGTGATCTAGGAAAAAATTAGGGACATACACAAAAAAAAATAATCCCAAAGGATTGAAAACCCGAAAGGGCAATCCAAGAAAAAGTTAGGGATCTTATTAAAAAATAAAGAACAAAAAGACTGCAATCCAAGAACCACGACTACGACCATGAAGGAGAGGGATTGATCCAAATCATTTAACTCATAAGTAAAAGAGATTGTAGCTACCAAGAGAACTTTGGAGAAACAGCAGTAGCAATTATCATTTCCATTTCCCTTTTCAGTGTTTTAAAACTTTGTGATTACCTCTTTCAAGGAATTGCATCTTGTACTCTCACCTATTCAAAGGCATATTGATCAACAAAACATTTACTTTTTCAATCTTTCAATTGTATTTTTTCCTTTTCGGACTTGTTTGCAAATACTATGATTATCTCTTGTGAATATTGCATTGAAAGCATTTTAGGAATTTGACAAATGAATAAAAGCATTGGATAAAACATCGAAAAGCACTTTGGTTAGAAAAAAATCAAAAGAAAATTCATGTCTTCGTCTACGCCTGCGTCCACAACCACGTCCATGCCTACGCCTACATACAAATATCAAAATCTTGCTAACACCATTCATCTTGTTCAAATCAATTCAAAATACCACGACGATGCAACATACAACATTGGAGAGAGTTGGTGATACAAAACCAATGGTTTAAAAGGGGAGAATATCAAAATTCACAACAAGCATTTGGGGCATACACAGACACTTGGTGCATATACATTTGGGGCATATACAAACATTTAGGGCATATACAAAAAACTCAATGCATATACATTTTTGGGTTCCATATCAATCTAAGACATTATGCATATACATCATACACGGCATCTTTCGAACACATTTTGGGTAAAACTACGAACACCTTGGGGACCATTGTTGAATTATCTTAATGAACGAATACCTTGGTTGAGAACATACACAACCGGTAAAACTCCGGTCTTATCTTTGATCTAGTTATCCAAGATTCAATCATCAAAAACACTTTTCAATCATCTACCCCTAGGTTGTGGTAGGTGTGCGAATTATCGGGTTCATATTATTTATTCCCTATGTTGTAATGAATACGTGAATCTATCTTCGTGCCGTTTATCCTCTAGGTCATGATGAATGCATAAAACTTTTCAATCATTTATCCCTTAGGTTATGGTAGGTGTGCGAATTATCGGGTTCATATTATTCATTCCCTAGGTTATAATGAATATGTGAATCTATCTTCATGTCGTTTATCCTCTAGGTCATGGTAACGCACAAATTCTTTAAATATTTATCCCCTAGGTTGTGATAGGTATGCGAATTTTCAGGGTTATACTATTCATCCCCTATGTCGTGATGAACAACATAAGCCTATCCATTTTGTCTTTTAGCTCCTAGGTCGTGATAAATGCACAGGTTCATCCTGGTACTGTTTACTCTCTAAGTTGTAGTAAACATAACAAAATCTGCATAATTCATTATGTCATTCTCCATGCGGAAATATGCTATCAAACTCTGTTTTATTCATCCCCTGGCTGTGATGAATAGACAAAATTTGCATTATAAACTTGCTATTTTAGTATCGAAATGTTACTAAGTCAACTCTCAAACTTGTATTATTTATCTCCTAGGTTATCGTAAATATGCAAAAAAAATCTACGATCTCTTTTAGATATTGAAGAGTCATCCACGTCTTCGTATCTAAGCAAATCAAAACTTTTTGTTCAAACTCTGGTAAGATGATATCATTATATGTGCCTGTTTTCTCGATGCTCTCGAGAACGGTGTACAGTGTATCCTTATAATCTTTCGGACAAATTTTGGGGTCTTCCATTATTTAATAAACCTCTGATTTGGATGCACGAGACATACGTATTCTCATACTATTCAATCGAAGGGTAATTAAGTAGGGGCAGTTGTCATACCCCAAATTTTCCCTATAGATTTCTAACAATTTATTCCCTACTAAAGTTAACACTTTTATAAAGTTTTAGATTGTTGGAAAATTATTGTGAGGTTTAAGTTTATAAAAGGGGGTGTATTATTTCAGGATGGACCATCAAAATCTGATGGCCCATTAAGTTGGTTCTTACAATTAAGAAGGGAGGTGTGTTTATTGGATATATTTTAGCCCATTTAGAATTTAATGAATAAATAGAAAGAGGGGTGTGTGTGTCCCATTACAATGTTGCCAAGACCATTTTACTATTTTTGAGCGTTTTTGAAAATTCTTAAAATCTGGCCCATTTTTTCTTTAGCCCTAGGGTTTAGAAGCCTTTCTCTTAGGTTTAGGGTTTTTGTTTGGATTTTTAATGTTTTCAATTTTTTTTTATTTATTTATTTGCTTTCATTTATTATTTTTATTTATTTATTTTTATCATATTATATTCATTTGATGACGGGATTTTTATTTTTAAAAAATATACATTTTTCAAAAACCCTTAGAAAGAAGGTTCGTCTATTAGCCAAAGGGATACATCATCCCTGTGAGTTTATGTGATGACTTCGCCTAGAGTCGGTGGAATTCCGAAAAAGAAATTTATATCAAGATACATATTCTTGGGGGATAGGACTTTGGAATGAAACCTATGACTCTTTGTATAACCCTTAAACCAAAATCTCATGGTGAGACCTTTCATGGTCTAGAGACGAAAGTTTCGGTCTACAAAGAGACTCCACTTAAGGGAGGCCCTTATACTTTTCCTTCTAGTGTTATCCATGATACCTTTAAGGAAACCAGCTTATGGGGAGGATAAAATATACGTAGACCAAAACTAGGAGCCTACCATCTAAGATACCTTTCATGAAATCCCGTCACTAAGCCACACAATCATGCATTTATACATCTTGCATTTCATATATTCATTACCCTCCATTTATTTTTGTCTGTCTTATTTACATGATCAAAAAATAATAGTCAAAGGTTTTGGGTGAAGTGTCCTAAAAATGAATGCCATAGAGAAACAACTTATCCGTATTAATGCCATCAAGCCAGATATGACGAAGATAAAGGCAATAAAAGGGAAATTTTCTGAAAGAGCCTTGAAGATGTTTACTCGTCATTATGGGGATACCCTTGTATTAACAAAAGTGGAGGTACAATTGGATGTTGTTTCTGCCTTAATTCAATTTTACGACCCTCCATTGAGGTGTTTCACCTTCCAAGACTTTCAGCTAGCACCGACTCTGGAAGAATTTGATCAACTTTTGAATTTTTCTAAGGGGAAGGCTTATGTGGGAATCGGGCAGACTATTGACATTAAAAATCGGGTGACTCTCAATTTAAAATTGGTTACAACGGTGCGGTTATCAAGTTTTATTTCAATTCATTAAAAGCAATCAAACAAGCATCATCGAAAATAAAAGAATTATCTTTGTTAAGAAAGTTTCTCAATGGCTTTTCAATCTTGGAAAATTCTTTGATAAATATGTGGTAAAAGCCTGCATGACCTGGAAAACTTTGAATCCCTTTCACATTCAATGGTGGTGGAAACTTCTCGATAACCTCCACTTTGCCTGTGTTAACTTCAAGTCCTTTGGATGAAACTTTGTGATGGATAATGATGCCCTTGGTAACCATGAAAGTGCATTTCTCCCAATTACGAACCGGTTTGGTTTCCACACATCTCTTCAAAATGGTATCCAAGTTCTTCAAGCATAAATCAAAAGAAGCCCGAAAAATGGAGAAGTCATCCATGAATACTTCCATAGACTTCTCAATGAGATCGGAAAATATAGCTTGCATATATCTTTTAAAAGTGGTAGGTGAGTTGCACAAACCAAACAACATCCTTCTATATGCAAAAATATCAAATGGACAATTGAAAACCGAATTTTCATGATCTTCTGGATTAACTGTTAGTTGGTTATATCCGGAATATCCATCCAAAAAGCAATAGAATTCTTGACCTGATAACCTCTCAAGCATTTTATCCATAAAAGGTAGAGGGAAGTGATATTTCCTAGTTTCTTGATTAAGCCTTCAGTAGTGAATACACATCTTCCAACCCGTTACAGTCCTCATCAAAATCATTTCATTCTTCTTATTAGTGATCACAGTCATCCCACCTTTCTTTGGCACCACTTTCACGGTACTCACCCATGTACTATCAGAAATCAGATCAATCATACCGGCCTCCAATAGCTTCACAACTTCCTTTCTCACAAATTCCTTCATTGTAGGATTCAAGCGGAATTGTGGTTGAGCGACTGTTTTGAAATCTTACTCCATCATTACTTTATGCATGAAATAAGCCATACTAATCCATTTCAAATCGTATAGAACCCAACCTATTTCTTCCTTGTTTTCTTTCAACACATGGACCAATTTCTTTTCTTCTTTGATAGATAATGAACCACTAATGATAGTCGGTTTGTTACCACCCTCCTCAACAAACACATACTTCAAATGAGAGGGAAGTATCTTCAATTCAATCTTAGAATCATCAATTTTTGGCTCATTTTTCAACTCTTCAATTTTTACATCAAAAGGATTAATTTCTTCTAATGCCTTAAGTTCTCTTAAACAATATTCAATTTATTTCTCTTCATCTTCATTGATAAATTCAAGTGCATCGGTCAAAGTTTTCTCAAGAGGAGTGAATAAGTGAACTTGCCTTCCCACATCCATGATAGCTTCATCGGTAGCATCCATTCTAAAGCAATATCCTTTATCATCTGAATGCTTCATTGCTTCAAAAAATTAAAACACACTTCTTCATCTTGAACCCAGAATTTCATCAAACCATCATCAATGTCAAATATCACTCTTGCGGTCTTCATAAATGGCCAGCCAAGAATCAAAGGTGCATCATCGTATTATTCCATATTAATTACCACATAATCAATGGGGAATAAACTTATCCACTTTCACCAAAACATCTTCAGCTATGCCAAAAGGACGGGTGATAGATTTGTCAGCCAACTGAAGTGTCATCTTTTTCTCTATAATATCAATGTTTCCTAACCTTCGAACCACAAATAACAAAATCAAATTTATACTAGAACCCAAAGCTACTATTGCTTTTCCAATATCCACATCACCAATTATGACTGGTAATATAACTCTTCCATGATCTATCTCTTTTCTTGGAATAGTCCTTTGAATAATGACACTGCAACTAGCATCAAGGTTGATAATTTCTTGATTCGTGTATCTCTTTTTCTTCGAAATAATATCCTTCATGAAATTTGAATAAGTAGGCATTTTGTGAAGGACTTCGGAAAATGGAATATTTATTTGCAAACGGCTAAAAATATCCAAAAACCTAGCATAATGCCTAGCATTATCTTTCTTTGTGGGATCATGAGGATAAGGTAAGTTTTGAACCGGATGACTCTTCATTTTATTCTTATCCTCTTGTAACTTCTTATTTTCCTCACTCTTTTTATTTTCTAACTCATCTTTTTCTTTTCTCTCATTTTCAACTAATACTTCATCATTCTTCTTTTGTTCTACTTCTTCCTCAACTTATTTCTATTTTTCCATCACAACTTCCTCAATTTCAACCCCGTCACCAATTACATTTCCCACTTCTCTACCACTCCTATTTAAAATTGATTTGCAATTCTCTTTAGAATTAGTGTGAGTGTTTGCAGAAAATGATGGTCGCGCTTGTTGATCGGCTAATTGCTTAGCTAGTTGATTGTCGCTGCAATGCTATTTTGATTATCCATAGACATTTTCATGAATTTATTCAAATTTTCCTCAATCTTGGAAGGTCTTTCTTGAGATTTATGATTTTGAGTGAAATTTTGGTAAGGAGTTTGTCTATTGGATGAACCTCCATCTTGTCTTCATCCTTGGCTATATTGTTGATTGTTTTCTCTTTATTAAAAACCACCTTGGTTTTGGTATGGGGCTTGTCTTTGTGGGTATTGGTTTTGATTTTGATTTCCCATGTAGTTTACCTCCTTATTCACCGGTGGACAATAACCCGTTGAATAGTCTCCATTACACAATTCACACGAAATAATAACCCGACAACGATGTCATTTTGTTGAAACACTATTTATAGGGTAAGTATTTGCTTTATCATCTTCATACGGAAAGTAACGATTGCATGAAAAGTAAGTAACACCGGTAAGAAAACTTAGTTTGAACGGATTAAAAAGCATGTCAAGATTAGGGTTCATTAACCTATTTCATACATATCCTATTAATCGAGCATTGAAACTTGCTTATGATCATTATAATCATGTATCCTCTCAATACCTATTATCTCTAAAGCGATATTGTGAATATTGTCGTCTTAATTAATAAATGATGTCTCATGCTAACTATCAACACAACAATCTTAGAGGTTAATACAAGTGAATATCAACTCAAAAATCTATGTCAAGAGTTTTTTCATTGATAGATCAGTACTTAGGTTAAGATTTGAAAAATATATTTCAATAGTGATTAAAATCAAGAGTATGGTATTAAACACAAAGATATTCATCTATATTGATCATCAACTTAGTTCACATACAAAAGATCAAAAGAAATACATATAATCTAGATAAATTACCTCTAATCTTGACACAAAAGGGGTTTAGCTACCCATAACCATGGTACCTTGATCAACAAGTAATAGAAGAGAGATGGATGAGCATCTAAGATGAGTAATCGATCAAGAATGCATATCCAGCTTTGATTAACCAATTAAATAATTTTTGTGACTTGTTCTTGCTTACAAAGGTTTTCTAGGTCAGAAAATGTGTGAAAATGGAATAATATATGTAGTGGTAGAAATGTTGAGACTAAGCCATTGTATTAACTTGACTCGCACAGATCAAAATAAAATTTACCACCGTGCTTTATTATTCCCAAAGGAATGGGAAAATAGCGAATAACAAAAAAGAGGGGGAAAGAATCTAAGTTCGGGGGTTTGTTATGCAAAGGGAAGGTACTAGCACCCTAAACATCTATGGTACTCTGCATGAACCTCTTTGAAAATTTGTGTATTTTGGCTATAAAATGTTGTACAAAAAATAGATGGTGGAGATGAGAAAAGAAACATATAATTTTTTAAATTTTTGCACCCGCCGCGGTTGCGTACCTTTAGTGCCTATGTACCACCTTCTGTGCAATAGGGGATCAGGGTACTCGTATCTCACCTTTAAAATTTTAAAACACAAGTGTGTTGGTTAATTTTAAGAGACGAGACATCATTGTCTTATCCGAGTGGAAAACATACTTACTACCCACGATTATGAGAAAGGATAATTTGCGTCATCTCAAAGTATAGGATATAGCTTGTATTTTAAAATCAACAAAGCATCACTCAACACCCAAGTGGAAAATATCTCACTTCACTACATATCGTGGAAGTATAGTAGCTCGCATCACTACAAGGATTGACAAGAGTCTAATCTTTTTAGAAAAATTTTAAAGCAAAAGGCCAAAGTGGCAAAAAATAGTTTGAATGAGATTGATTGACTTTTAGTCTTCTCACAAAAATATCAAGGTATTATTAAGTTGATTAAAATTTGATTAAGAAAATGTTTTGAAAATTCATGGACCTAAGTCCAAGTTTATTGTGAAAGCAGTTCAAGTTTAGAAACAAGAAGAGTTTTCAAAAGGAGGGAGAAGATTTTTGAAATTAAAGAAGATGGGAGGAGAAGAAGGGACTACCCTAAAGCATAAGGTAAAAGCTAGGGAAAAGAACCGCCTAACCAACAAGAAGCCAACACTTGACACAATGAGTCAATGTATAACTTATATCCTTTGGATTTGAAACCAAACAAGCAAAGATAATAAACCTCTTAATATAACCAAGCTTCAATTGCATTAAGTCTTCCTAAAAATTAGACAGAGTAACGGTTGTATACAGATGAATTCTCGATCACAGACAAGGCATGTAATCACAATAACCTACATACAAATAAAACAAACAAATAATCCAATGTCTTGGGGTAAACCCCAAGAGCTCCAAAAAAAATAACAGTTGGGGTCACAAGGTCTCAAGGTAGGTCAAGGTCTCTAATCCTAAGTCCAAGAAGTCCATTACTCCATAATACCAAGGATAGTAACCAAATAGTCCAAATAACATTAAAGTTTTTTATGGTTCAAGTTGATTATTAGGTATCTTCAAAAAGAAATGAAAAGCTCAAGTGAGCAAAGTAAAAATGACACAAAAAGTAAATGCTCAAATGAGCAAAGATGAAAATAGCATGAAATCTAAATGCTAAAATAAAATGGCACATAAAGTAAATGCATAAAATAAAATCATAAAATAAGAGGGCATAAAATAAAAGTCAAATGTTAATGAATTATAAGTTAGTTGAATGACCTTCTTGAAACTTGCATTTAAAACTCATTAGAGGATTGATAAAATCAAAGCCTCTCAACAACAAGTTTCATTTGCTATTTGTCAAGTATATCATTCATCTTCAAATATCTCAAGGCAACAATAAATGATCAATGATGTTTAAGTGATTCACTTTGATTAAAGCTTATGAAGATTCATTAGAGTATTGATAAGACCAAAGCCTCCTAACAATGAATCTCAAGGTTATTGGATCAAAGGATTCAAATTAACATACTTGGGCTTACAGACATGGGTTTGGGCCACAAATGATCATTTCTCGAATCGGGACAAAATTTAGCACTATGTTAAGCAATCGTAAGTGGACTTATATAGAAGTTGCACATATTTTGAGGCCGGTCAATAGCAATTTATGTGTCATATATTTGGAGAGATGATATGTATACCATCCTCTAAAAACATGTGACACAATAAGAAGAGGATGAGAAGAAGAGGGGAGGGAATATATTTGAAATAAAAATTTAATCAAACTATCATTAAAAGCATTCATCCATTTTGGTGGAGTTAAACTCAACACCCAAGATCCAATGATGTTAATGAAGTCCATGATCAAAAGTCAAAATAGTCAGAATATGTACAAAAATAAAAAAGTATTTAAAATAAAAGAAAAAGGTTTTTTTCAAATGGATTTTTAATATGGAAATAAGGGGAAAAAATAGCAACTATATTCAAAACACTCAAGGAAAATTAAGTGAGACCATAGAAAAATCGGAAATGAACTCAAATATTTTTATGATTTTTTTTGTGATTTTTTTAAAGTCAGAAACTATTTTTAAATTAATTTAAATTGCTCAAATAAGTGAAAAAAAGATCAAAAATAGTAAGAGTCCGAAGAAAATTCTAAAAAAAATATTCAGAAAGTCAGAAACAATGAAAATGATTTTTATAAAAAGTTTCAGAATTTAAAAATGTCAGAAAGTATTTTTTTAAACAATTAAAATAAAGCAAACAAAACAAAAATTATGAAAAATATCAAACCTTAAAATAAAAATATGAAAAAACACAGCTTACCCAATTTGAAAAAGATCAGAGATGTTTTGAAAATTTTGAAAACAAAAGTATTGAACGCATTGATTCACCAAAATTGAGTTAATAGCAAGCATCAATGAACATCATAGAACATTCCAGTAATTTGAGTTAGAAGATTTGATGCCTTAAACTTCTTGAACAAAGTCAGATGAATTTTCTATGTAAATAGACTTGGCTAGCACGATTCCAGGTACCTCAAGGCTTGATTCTTCTGTTAGCTTCAGGGAAGTTCAAGGATGAAAGATCAATGAAGAAATTGAATTGAGAAGTGGAGAAAATAGGAATTTAAAATATTAGAAAAGGGTGTTATGGAGGGAGTTTGACAGAGTGATTTTGGCTCTTCAAGCTTCATAAAATGAATGAGGTATGATCCTATATTTATAAGGAAGTGAATAGAATGCTCAAACATGTGGAATGATGAAGTTTGGAGGGAATTCGTGTGAAACTGATACATGAGGAGTGTGTGACCTGTTTAGCATCAAAATTCACTCAATACCTGCGTTTCAAGGCTCTAATCCACTATGGCAAGTTGGTTAAACATGCTTAGACAAAAACACGTGCTAATTGGATGTTTAGAAGCCACAACATGAATTTCAAATTCTGACTTGAAGTGAAACTTCAGTTTCAAGGTACCATTTTTGAATCATTGGCATTCACGGCTCAAGGAGTCTTAGGACATGATTCTTGATGCATTAGAAAGATGAGGTTACAAACTTTGTAATGTGCAAACAATGGGATCAATTGGATGCTTGATCTCAAAGTTGTGATGAGTCAAAGTTGGAAAAAAATGTTGACTTTTTGTACTTGGAAAAATTCTAAGTTTTTTCTTCAAAATGACATATAATGTTTTGCATCCAAACACGGACTTCCATTTAAAATTTGCTCTTGACCAAAAAATATGGAATGAAGTAGACCTCTTGAATGACATTTTGAGACTTGAATCATTTAAAAACTCCAAAAATTGAGAAAGTTATGACTTTGTGAAGTGAAAATTCATGAGATGACCTATAATCTTTTGGATCCTTAGGGAATCTTCCATCCATTTACAAGCTTAGAACATGAAAGAATAGTTGAAGTTTACATCTTTAGGATCATTGTGGAAAAATAATGGGGTCAAGGAGATAAAAATTGACCAAGTTATGATCTTTTGAAGTCACATAAAGGGAATTTGATTGTTTATCTAGAGGAGTTGTAATATTTATTCATCATTAGGTATCTTCCACACAAAATTTTCTTGATAATTTTGAAGTTATTTATTGATAACCCTTTAAAGAGAAGCATGTTTTTTAAATAACTCAAAAATACCAAAAGATGAGCAAGATATAGCCCTTAGAATTTCAAAACCCTAGCTCCTAGAGCACTAAAATACCTTAGAAACCCTTTTCAATTTTGACAAACTTTCTTGCACAAATACTTTTTTATTGTAAATAAAAGTTGTTGCGGATGATAATGAGGAACCATAGTAACCATAACCACTTCCAAATATTGATATTTGAGGGAGATATGTGAAGAATGGAAAAACACAAGAAAGGGGGGGGGTGAATTGGGGTTTTGAAACCTAAGACAAAAAGACACTTGATTTTTATCCTGGTTCGTTTGAACTCAAACTACTCCAGTCCACTCGACAAGGTGATTTCTCCTCTCTCAAGCGAGGTCTTAATACACTAATCAAACTTGATTGCACAAATACAATGACAACTGTCAATATCTTCTTGAGTCTAAACCACAACCCGGTTTCCTCAAGTAATTACAAAATACAATATTGAAAGGCGTGTACAAGTATGTTTTCTAACAAAAAAATCACTAAAGTGATGTATTACACAGTTGAAGAGCACAAGGTAGAACTGGGTAAATATTCATATTTTTCATGCGCATTCGTTATCATTGTTGATATCTTCTTCACGTCTTCTTTAAATAGGAAATGCATGAGAGACATAAGAATATGCTTTTGGAAGGTTGATGAAGTGTAGTTAATGTTCTTTCCAAAAGTGAAGATCTTGTCTTGATTCAACTGTTACTTTTAATTTTCCATTAATAAAATGTAACACTTCAGAACATGCTCACATCAGAAGATGAATGTTACTGTTGATACTCTTTTTTCTTTCCAGAACTTTACACATCAGAATATTAGAGTTCTTCTTTCACAAAATTGGTGCATTCAGAAGTTGTAACATAGAACTTCTTCATTTAGCGTATTACACAGATTTGCTTCTAAGTATGTTGTGTTTGAACAGATCTTAAAAACGAAACTCTCTCATCTTCTTACATCAGAACTTCCAGATGTTCTACCAGATCTTCTATACTTCTTACATCAGAACTTCTATTATGTTCTAGTAGATCTTTTCTCATCTCCTATACTTCTTACATCAAAACTTCTCTACATATTAAAATACTTTATTAGAGAGCATATATGTTCTTTATATATATCATGTGTTTGTTATCATCAAAACTCTTACAGGGATGTAGAACCAAAATATGTTCTAACAATCTCCCTCTTTTTTATGATGACAAAAACTTGTATATTTTGATATAATACTTAAATAACATAAAGCATAAGAGTCTCCACCTGAGTTGGATACCCAGATGAAGAATAAAATACTTATCTGAATATTTCTGATCAGAGCTTTGAGAAGGAGTCAAAATATCTTACATTCTCCCCATTTTTGTCAAGAATCAAAAAGTAGGAACAACACGAGAAAAATAGAAGATTAAGATGAAGCACCAAGCAAAAGCAAAATAGTTTTTCAGATCTTCTGAGTTGTCTTTTTTGGATGGTATCTTCAGATTTTTGTGTAATGCTTGTGACATCATTTTCTGTATTTGACTGAGATTCTTCTGATGATGTGTCCTCAGTATTGTTACCAATAGTGCCAGAGCCAATAGTATTTCCTCTCTAATTGCCTCTGAAACCTGCGTATCCTCCAGATTTAAATTTCAGGCTTTGAAATATATGCTTTCTTCTCGTCATGTATAGAGAGCATCCAGAGTCCAGTTGTTAAAACTGGTGTTTCAACCTTACTGTTAAAAATATCTACAACATAGATGATTTTATCCTTTGGTACCCATATTTTTTTTTGGGTCCATGATTGTTAGAGTTCCTAAATTTCTGTTTGAATTTTGGTTTAGCAGAAAATGCCTTACTAGTATATTTTATATCATGTGTATGCCCATAGGTGAAGTGAGAATAAATAGGTGTGTGTTTTATGACCATATCCTTAACTTTATTAGGTTGAGATACTTTACCCTTGTATCCCATTCCTTTTCTGCCATTTTTGCTAACTCCATAGATCATTGAAGCAATCTTGCTTCTATCTATGTTTTTAGCAAGAAATTTTTGAAAGCTATGATCATATTCCTTTATGATCTTATCAGAGTTACTAGGAACTTCTGAGACAGTTTCTTTCTGAGCCTTTTGTAATTTATTTTCTAGTTTAGAAATTGTTTCTTTAAGCTCAGAGTTTTCTGATCTCAGTTTCTTAGTTTCTTCAGAGTCAAAAACTAGATCCTTTTTCAGGTTCTTGTTTATGACTCAAAGTTGTTGATATCGTTCAAGAATTTCTGACATACTTTCTTCTAATTGAGATCTAGAAAAGTTAGAGAATACCTCTTCTACCCCTGAGTCTGATTCTGATTCTGATTCAAATGATCCAAAGTCATCTGATAAGTTGCCATTTGGGCTATATTGGCTCGTTCATCTTCTGATTCTGTTTTAGCTTCAGAAGATTTTGAGTCATCCCATGTTGCCATAAGACTTTTCTTCTTATATTTGGAGAACTTCTTTTTAGGCATTTATTTATGTATATTTGGACAGTCGCTTTTGTAATGGCCTGCTTCGTTGCATTTGTAGCAAATAATGTCTTTGCTTCTAGACTTTTTGTACCCAGAGTTTGATTCAGAATGACTGTTGGATCTTCTGGGATTTCTGAATTTTTGTTTGTGTTTCCATAATTGTTGTACCCTTATAGAGAGGAGAGATAATTCATCTTCTTCTAATGCAGATCCTTTAGAACTTTCTTCTTCTTCCTGAAAAGCTTTAGTTTTATTAGATTTAAGAGCGAGAGACTTACCTTGCTTATGGGGTTCATCTTCTTCTAGTTCTATCTCATGACTTCTCAGGGAGATGATAAGTTCTTCAAGATAAATTTTATCCCGATCTTTGGATAGGTTTAAAGTTGTGACCATGGGTCTCCATTTCTTGGGTAAACTTCTTATGATATTCTTTACATGATCTATTGTGGAGTACTCTTTGTACAGAACTTCCAATCCCGCAACCAGAGTTTGAAATCTTGAGAACATTGTCTCAATAGTTTCTTTTTCTTCCATTTTGAAAGCTTCGTACTTCTGAATAAGTGCAAGAGCTTTGGTTTCTTTGACTTGCGTGTTGCCTTCATGCATCATTCTCAAGGAGTCAAACATGTGTTTTGCTGATTCTCTGTTTGTGATCTTCTCATACTCTGTACGAGATAGCACTCAAGAGAATTGTTCTGGCCTTGTGATGATTTCTGAATTCTCTCTTTTGATGATTTGTCATTCTTTTTCTGTCAATCTTCTGACCATTTTCATCACTCGGATGAATATAGCCTCCAGTTACCATATCCCATAGATCAGCATCATGAGCTAGAAAGAAACTTCTGATTATGTCTTTCCAATAATTAAACTTTTCACCGTCAAACATTGGGGGTCTGCGGCTGATTCTGTCTTTCTCATCATGATAATCATTGTTGATGTTCTGACATGGTCCCACCATAATGTTTTTCCTGCTTGGATCTTTTTCTGACGCGGTTAAGTGTTTGCACCCAGGTCCAGGTGCTCATATACCAATTGAAGAATGGAAAGACACAAGAAAGAGGGGTTTGAATTTGGGTTTTGAAATCTAAGACAAAAAGACACTTGATTTTTATCCTGGTTCGTTTGAACTCAAACTACTCCAGTCCACCCGCCAAGGTGATTTTGCCTCTCTCAAGCGAGGTCTTAACCCACTAATCAAACTTGATTACATAAATACAATGACAATTGTCAATGTCCTCTTGAGTCTAAACCACAACCTGATTTCCTCAAGGAATTACAAAATACAATATTTAAAGGCGTGTACAAATATGTTTTCTAACAAAAACAATATCACTAAAGTGATGTATTACACAGTTGAAGAACACAAGGTAGAACTGGGTAAATATTTCTCTTTTTCACACGCAGCCGTTGTCATTGTTGATATCTTCTTCATGTCTTCTTTAAATAGGCAATGCATGAGAGACATAAGAAGATGCTTTTGGAAGGTTGATGAAGTGTAGTTAATGTTCTTTCCAAAAGTGAAGATCATGTCTTGATTCAACCATTGCTTTTAATTTTCCATTAATAAAATGTAACGCTTTCGAACATGCTCACATCAGAAGATGAATGTTACTGTTGAGACTCTTTTTTCTTTCCAGAACTTTACATATCAGAATATTAGAGTTCTTGCTTCACAGCGTTGGTGCATTCAGAAGTTGTAACATAGAACTTTTTCATTTACCGTATTACACAGATTTACTTCTAAGTATGTTGTGTCTGAACAGATCTTCAAAATGAAACTCTCTCATTTTCTTACATCATAACTTCCATATGTTCTACCAGATCTTCTATGCTTCTTACATCAGAACTTCTATTATGTTCTAATAGATCTTTTCTCATCTTCTATGTTTCTTATATCAGAACTTCTCTGCATATTAAAATACTTTATTAGAGAGCATATATGTTCTTTATATATATATATATATATATATATATATATATATATATATATATATATATATATATATATATCATATGTTTGTTATCATCAAAACTCTTACAGGGATGTAGAACCAAACTATGTTCTAACAATATGCACTTGTGACCAAGAAATCCAAAACTTGTCCAATTAGGTCAAACTTCTTCCATCAACCCTTATATCTTTGGACTATCTTTGACAACTTGAGGCATGATGGATCACAATAGACTTTGTCATGATATTACTTCAAAAAATCCTCAATGATGAAGCTTGAATATCAATGAAGCTTTGTTGAAGAAGGCATGGAAATAAACTCATGAACCTGTAGATCAACTTGATGGAATGTGTTGTGCTTTCACCTATAATATCAACAATTAGGGAAAACATTCATTGTATTTGTTAGTTAAAAGTTAACCAATACAAAACATAGATGATAACAAAATATAAGTCAAGGTGCTTGGTGATTCCCCATGAGAAAAGCTAAAGATAAGGAAAAGAACCAAACCCTAGTGTGATCTTGTTGTGATTGAATTGATATCATATGATAGAGGATCTTAGGGGCAAAAATTGGGGTACAACATATTCCCTTATTTAAGTGTCTTCTATCCGGAGATGCGAAGGTTAAAATCTTCGTGTCAACGCGATTGAAGATACTTAAATATAAAACAAGCCATATTTTTGGCCCTAAGATGCCATGCAATGTTTATGATTATGAATGCAAATAAACAAATACAAAAATGACACAAGGCACCATTGGGAATGTAAAAAACAAAAAGGGATTAAAAGAAAAACTCGACCAGGAAAATAAATCACTGGTGAATAAGAGACCCAAATATATTGGGGTAAAGCCCAAATAGGAGATAAGGAGTCATCAACTCAAATATTGAGGAGAGAAAGTAAAGGACAATTGTGATCAACAGATGACTGCGAACTATTCACTCACTGAGGAGATAGCAAAAAAAGTAACGTCGACCTACCGGGGAAAGAAATGGTAAGATGATACTGGTAAATACCAATATTAGGGTAAGTAATAAACTATTAGCACCAGTATTCACGACTGGGAACAAAAGAACTTCTTCAGAGTAATGTGAATCTCAACGGTGAACTATCTCCTATAATGACGAGACTACCATTCATCGGCAAAAGATTTCAACAACGAACTACCTTCAATAATGACAAGGCTACCATTAATTGGAGTAACAAATCTCAACAACGAACTACCTTTCATAAAGACAAGGCTATCATTCATTGGAGTAACAAATCTCAAAACAAACTACCTTCCATAATGACAAGGCTACCATTCATTGGAGTAACAAATCTCAACAACGAACTACCTTCCATAAATACAAGGCTACCATTCATTGGAGTAACAAATCTCAACAATGAACTACCTTCCATAAAGACAAGGCTATCATTCATTGGAGTAACAAATCTCAGCAACGAACTACCTTCCATAATGACAAGGCTACCATTCATTGGAGTAACAAATCTCAACAATAAAATACATTCCATAATGACAAGGCTACCATTCATTGGAGTAACAAATCTCAACAACTAACTACCTTTCATAAAGACAAGGTTATCATTCATTGGAGTAACAAATCTGAATCTACTCTGGGAACTGACAGACTTACTGGGGAAGTACAGGTTGCTCAAATAAAGAGACCTGCCACTTGCTGTTACGAGAAGGAATTGCAATAATGATTTCCTGGGGAAAGAAATAGTACTTCCTGGGGAAATGTCAATATATTCGTGTTGAGGAGATAAAGTCTTCTCGTGGCAAAATAAATGCATATTCTCAAACCACTGCTCAAAGTTTGCAGAAATAATAATATTGTTGGGGACCATAAATTCAATCCAGAAATAAACAGAAATGAATCATTCAACCAAAATAACACCTCGTGAAAAATAAACTCAAGAGGGAACCACTTTCTTTCCAGACAAAGAGTTTTACAGGAAGGCTAAATTAAAAATCTTCCACGAGGGATAACTCAGTGGGGAAATTGAAAGAATATACACTTTATGCCTAAGGTTGACATTCTATTTGAGAGAGGATAACACAACTCTACAAAACAGGGTAATATGCCAACAAGTTATTAATGAATGCAAATGAGCAATGATTTTCTAAATGCAACTATGCATTATGTATGTATGAATGTATGAATGTTATCATCTATTATGCTGACAAAACAGACATATAGCACTGGGGATAACCAAACAAAACTAACTTGGGTAAAGTCAAATACTCGACTAAGTCACATCCAAGATGAAAACTTCATAAGAAAGCAAGCACCAACTGAGGAAACAGATTGCTATTTCGCGATTTAACTTCACTGGGAAGGAACATAGTCTAAAAATAATCAAATCATAATCATAAATCAATACAGATACATGGATATAACATTCTCCTCCAGGCCTCACTGGGTAATATCACATAGACTTCAATGGGGAAAACAAATGTTTCTAAGTTTGTATTTCTACTGGGGGTTGCAATACTGATTTCAATAGGGTAGATGAAAATCACATCATCGAGATATCAACTGGGGACATTATACTGACTTCATTGGGGAGGGAAACACCATATCATCAAGGGGAAACCAAAATACATTCTTCGATACTGAGAGTGATGATTGCACCCACTTCTCCGGGGAGAAATTATGAAACCTCGTGGGGGTAGCAATTTTCAGAAAGACAAGTTATATCAATTTTACCTGGGGATTTAAGAAGTCAAACAATATAGCAAGAAATCAAAGTTATGGGGATTTTAAATCAAACCCAACACTTGGTGGGAGATAACCCACAAAGTTGACAATTATCTCAACACTTCTTAGATAAGATATTGCCCTTGTCTGGTTGCCTGGAAAACAAATAACAACCATATGCTAACACTGCAAAGGGAGATGTTTTGCAAATGATTCCATCTCAGCATACAAAGGAAGAAGGTACTTTCATCGTGTGAGCGAAAACTTTACTGGGGAATCTGGGATAGAGACTCCGTACCATGCAAACCGAAAACAAAATGAAACAATCCTTGACTGGGGAAAACGGGATCACAAACCCAACACCGCGTCACACGTCAATTGGTATCAACTTCAATTATCTGATAAGCACAAGAATATCATACTTATACTAACAAAAGTTCCTTGGGATAGCCTTCATGGGGAATACATACTTCCAAAATTTCAGAGTTCGTCCATCCTTGGGGTCACTATTTTTGTTCTCCTTGAGTCACAAAATCTAAAGTAAAAAGTAATTTGCAAATTCTTTTCAAAAAACAATTTTTGTTTTTTAATCTGTTTGCTTTGAAATTACTATCAATAATAAATGAAGTCCTTGTAGGCTGAATAAAATAGAATTGCAAAGAATTGGATAAAAGCTCAAACTTTATTAATAGAATGGTAGTCTGCAAAATAGCGAGACTCTATAGATGATTACAAAGTTTGGAAAATGGTAATATACATTGGAAAAGATATATTGAAATACAATGACCACTATTCTCCCTAACAACTTTGATTTCCTGCGCAGCGACTTTGATTGAAGAGTGGTGAGGACCCAAGAAGATTGTTTCTTCAATGATAAAGTCTTGTCTGATGCAGTTACTTGCCAAGAAATCCCTAACTTTTTCCTAAGTTTCCCTTGCGGGTTTTCAACCTAGCGGGAGAATTTATTCTGTTTATGTCTCTAATTTTTGCCTAGACCTCCCTTTCGGGTTTTCGGCCTATCGAGACGCTCCTTTTTACCTAAGCCGCCCTTTTGGGTTTTCGACTTAGCGAGTTGTTCTTTTATTTCTTTAGGCTAAGTATTTCTTAATTGCATCAGTATTCACGGGACGTGGGAACTCCTCACCATCCATAGTTTCAAGAACAATGCACCGCCAGAGAAGGCCTTCTTGACAACATATGGGCCTTCAAAATTTGGAGTCCACTTGCCCCTAGAATCAGAGTTAAAAGACATGATCTTCCTAAGCACAAGGTCGCCTTCTCTGAATTCACGAGGTTTGAACTTCTTATCAGAAGCTTTTTTCATTCTCTTTTGTTATAACTGACCATGACACAAGGCCTTCATTCTTTTCTCTTCAATCAAATTCAACTGGTCATACCTTTTCTGGACCCATTAAGCCTCTGACAACTTGGTTTCCATTATCACGCGTAAAGAGGGAATCTCGACTTCAATGGGGAGCACTGCTTCCATTCCATACACAAGAGAGAACAAGGTTGCCCCTGTTGAAGTGCGGACAGATGTTCGATACCCATGCATAAAAAAGGGAGCATCTCATGCCAATCTTTATAAGTAACAACCATCTTCTGGATGATCTTCTTGATATTCTTATTAGCAGCTTCAACAGCCCCATTCATCTTTGGCCTGTAGGGAGATGTATTGTGGTGGACAATCTTGAATACTTCACAAAGTTCCTTCATCATCTTATTATTCAGATTTAAGCCGTTGTCGGTGATAATCCTGCTTGGCATACCATACTGACATATGATATTGTTCTTGGTAAAGCGTAGTACCACATGCTTAGTAACATTAGCATATGAAGCTGCTTCCACCCATTTTGTGAAGTAGTCAATTGCCATTAAAATGAAACAATGTCCATTCGACGCCTTTGGTTCAATCATTCCAATCATGTCAATACCCCACATAGAGAAAGGCCATGGGGAAGAAATAACATTGAGAAGTGTCGGAGGAAATGAATTTTGTCAACATAATCTGACACTTATGGAACTTCTTTGCAAATTTGTAACAGTCAGATTCCATTGTCATCCAATAGTAACTTGCCCTAAGCATCTTCTTTACCATCGAATATCCATTGGCATGGGTACCAAAGGAACCTTCATGGATCTCATGCATTAACATGTCTGCTTTGTGTCTATCCACGCATCTGAGCAAGACCATGTCATAATTTCTTTTGTATAACACATCTTTATTGAGGAAAAAGCTACCTGCCAACCTTCTCAATGTCTTTCTATCTTTATTTGACGCACCGGCCGGATATTCTTGAGTCTGGAGAAAATGCTTGATATCATAATACCAAGGTTTTTCATCTAACATTTCCTCTGTTGTAAACACATGAGCCGGTCTATCCAAACATCTCATTATGATATGAGGCACGTCGTTCCAAGTATTCACTTGATACATAGAAGCCAGATTTTCCAAAGCATCCTCCATTTGATTTTCATCTCTAGGAATATAATGGAATTCAACTTTATTAAAGAAGGGTAATAATCTTCTAGCATAGTCTTTGTAAGGGATCAATCCAGGATGATGAGTATCCCATTCTCCTTTAATCAGATTTACTACCAAAGTTGAATCGCCATACACATCTAGAACTTTGACTCTGAGATCAATGGCCTCCTCGAGACCCATGATACAAGCCTCATACTCTGCCATATTATTGGTACAATCAAATGTCAGCCTTGTCGTAAAAGGAATGTGTGATCCATGAGGAGTGATAATCACAACACCAATTCCTTTCCCATAAGCATTCACAGCTCCATCAAATACCATGCCCCAACGAGATTTAGGATCAGTTCCTTCCTCGGGAAATGGTTCATCACAATCTTTAACTTTTAGAAGCATAACATCATCATCAAGGAAATCATATTTAACAGATTGATAGTCATCAACCAGTTGGTGGGCAAGATAATCCGTCAACATGCTGCTTTTTATAGCCTTCTAAGTACGGTATTCGATATCATATTTAGACAACAACATCTGCCAACGGGAAATTCTCCCAGTAAGAGCAGGCTTTTCAAAGATATACTTAATTGGATCCATTTTGGAAATCAACCAAGTAGTGTGATTCAACATATATTGTCGCAACCGCTTTGCCGCCCAGGATAGAGCACAACATGTTTTTCCAGCATAGAATACCGCGACTCAGCGACTCACAATCAGTAAACTTCTTTATGAGATGATAAATGGTGTATTCCTTCTTTCCTGTTTCATCTTATTGTCCCAAAATACATCCCATAGAATTATCTAACACTGTTAGATACATGATCAATGGTCTTCCTTCAACGAGAGGAGCAAGATAGGAGGTTCAATAAGATACTCCTTAATACTTTTGAATGCCCTTTGGCAATCATCTATCCATACATAACCCCGATCTTTCTTTAACAACTTACAGATCAGTTCACACGTTGCAGTCATATGGGAAATGAATCTGGAAATGTAATTCAGACGTCCAAGAAAGCCTTTAACTTGATTTTCAGTTCTTGGTGCAGGAATTTCTTGAATTGCTTTGACTTTATCAGGGTCAACTTCAATTCCTTTTTGGCTGATAATTAAACCTAACAACTTCCCTGATCGGACACCGAAAGTGCATTTATTTAGATTCAAGCGGACATGATGTTTCCTCAAATGCTGAAACAATTTCAACAATCTTTTTACATGCCCTTCTTCAGTCTGGGATTTGGAAATTATATCATTAACATATACCTCAATTTCCTTGTGAATCAGATCATGGAATAGGGTTGTCATATCCCTCTGGTACGTTGCACCAGCGTTCTTCAACCCGAAGGGCATCATTCTGTAACAGAATGTTCCCCAGGGTGTGATAAACATTTTTTCCATGTCCTCAAGAGCCATTCTGATTTGATTATATCTGGAAAATCCGTCTATGAACGAGAATACTTTGAATTTTGTTGTACTATCAACCAGCATATCAATATGTAGCTATGGAAAATCATCTTTTGGACTAGCTTTATTTAAATCTCTATAATCAACACACATGCAAACTTTTCCGTCTTTCTTTGGTACTGGGAAAATATTGGCAATCCATTGAGGGTACACTGATGTCACAAGGAAACCGGAATTAATCTGCTTTAAGACTTTTTCTTTAATTTTTACTGCCATATCTGGGTGAGTTCTTCACAATTTCTGCTTGACCTACAGGCACTCTAGCTTTAGCGAAAAATGATGCTCCATAATATCCGTATCCAAACCCGGCATATCTTGGTTTGACCAAGAAAAGACGTCCACATACTCTTTCAACAATTTAATCAACTTGCTCTTTACATCGGGATGCAACAATGCTCCAATCTTGACTTCCTTCGGATCTTCCTCTGAACCCAAATTGATTGTCACCAATGGCTCTTTATACGGCTGAATGGAATTTCCCTCGCGCCCGAGCAACCGTGAAACCTCTTCTGGAATTTCATCATATTCTTCTTCCTCGGCCACATACACAGGATATTCAAAGTTGGGAGAGGCTGCGGGGTCATTGTACTCAACAGGTTTTTTAATTAATCTGCATATATGATTTATGATTGCTTTTAGAAACTGACACATATATCAAGTGATTATGTAGATTTATTTACAGTCATTATTTATTCCAAAAGGGTTTTTTGTGATTACCATTTTTCCAAGAAAAAGTAACAAATAAAAACACAAATTGGGAATGAAAGACAACTTTTATTAATGATTTTAATGATCAAAACAAACAGATAAGCCCATACAATATCAACTTTCACCTTGGGTAGGGTGAAAGCCTTTTGCAAAGATTAACAAAAACAAATTACTTTGAGACATGGATGTAAGAGGGAACATCAATAGTGACCCAGTTCTAGACTCTGACTCCATGTGTCACATAGTTCGGCATTTCCTGCTCTTCTTCATCCTCCACAATAGCATTGGTCCTAGAAACAGTTGGATGAAGGTAACCTCCGATGTGGAAAATATCCTGATTCTGAGCAGCCACCAATGATTCCATCAAAGTAGTGAGATTGGCCATACCAGCCTTCAGAGCATTAATTTCTTTGCGATTCTCTTGTTCTAGATTATCCATCTTCCTTCTGAGATTAGCCCGAGTGTTATACTTGTGAGACAACTTGCTGAATGAAGTAAAGAAGCTCAGTAAGACACCTGGATATGAACAGAAATGCAATAAGTATGTACAATATGATGCATGATATGCAATTCGCATGATTTATTTTATTATTAATATTTTAAGGAATTCAAAGATTTATAGACAATTTGCAAATATTAAAGTACTAACACATTTGAAATACTGAAATCCCATTATAATAATTTCAAAACAAATTACAACTTTTAGTACAAGTTTCAATAATCCCAAGTACAAGGTAAGATAAAAATATAAGATCCTAAGAAATCAAAATTGATGAAGATCACTCCACACACTGACGCTTCCTTGTGAGTCTTGCAATCTGAGCCTTCAACTGCTTTTTTCTTCTGCATACCTGTTGGTGACCTTTTTCCAATCACCAGAGTCATGAAGTGAGTAACTAGGTCCTAACTGAGCTCTAGAGGAAAATAAATCCTCTTGTCTCTCCATCGTCTCTATGGCACGACTCTCAAGAATCTCGATCAGGTCATCTTTCTCTTTCAAGTCTGCTCAGTAGGACACCTCTAAAGTCTGACACTTATTCTTCCAAGCCTCCTTTTCTTGCTGCATTCTGACTAGGGCAAGTTGAAGTTCTTCCACATCATCTAATAGATGAGGAGTGGTCTTTAAAAACATATTAGACATGGGTGCTTCACGGAATACGACATCTTCAACTGGATGGCTCTTATTTGTACCTAGTGAAGATAAGGCTCTAAAGAAACAACCCCTCTAGGTCCCAAGTCCTTTCTGCTCTTCCTGTGAATGTGACACCAAGCCTTTGCAATCTCCTCTTTAGCTTCCATATGAACCTCTCCCTCCTTAAGGATGAAACCACTCAGATGAGTATTATTTGGCTTATCCTTCACCAGATATCCAAGTTGTCGTTGTGCAAGAACGGGATTGTAGTTAATTCCTCCCTTTGTACCAAGAAGAGGTACATTGGGGAAACTATCACAACTGTCAACAATCTCTACATCATGGTAAGCCTGATGGTACCAAACAATATCTGAATGAGTGAGGGCCATAATCTTTGGAGCCCAACGAGGTTCCTTTTTGACATCCCAGAAAGCATCTGACCTAGGTAAGTGAGAAATAAACCATTGATACAACAAAGGCGTGCAGCAAATGATCATCCCTCCATGGTAAGAATCCAGAAGATGAATATAATAATAGGCATCACCCGATAATGTAGGGACTGGATTCCCAATCGTAAAGATCCTAATGGAATTGATATCCACAAATTTTTCGACATTAGGGAATAAGAATAATCTGTAAGTAAGTAGAGCAAAGATGGCCTCAAAAGCGACCGTACTCTTCATCCTAGCAAAATAGAGATCTTTCTCCAATAAGAATTGAATGGGAAATCCTCTAATCCCTCCTTTGGTATTCATGTGGGCTTCAACCTCAGACTTCCCCAAATGGATCAAAGCAGCAATTTCATGAGATTTTGAGTCCCCCCCAAACCAGTAAAAGGAACATGATCAATAATAGGTAAATACAGTAGATAAGAATACTCTTCTAATGTAGGTGTTGTACCCCAAAATTTTCCCTCCCATATTTCTCAAGACATGTCAAGAATCATCTCCAAGATTGTTCAAGATGGCTCAAGAGTTGGACAGTCAAATCACCTCCTAAAGCATTCAATTCAAAATTAGGGTTTTGTGTTGCATCAAGGTCCTCACATCCAAATGACCCCAAGTTCTCCCCAATGTCCTAATATGTTCTCAAGTTCATCCATGTCAAATTTCAAGCCTTGCAGAGAAAGTTTGGTCAGTCAATTGCTCAAGAAGTACAAAAATCGACTGTGCTAGGGCAAAAGTCAATTGTGTCCCAAATACAGTCAAACCTCAAGATTTTTTGTCAACATTCTCATTTTGAAGGATAATTCATCATTTGATCAAGTTTTGATCATGATTCATCAAGGATTGCTCAAGATTCATCAAGATTCAAAAGTTGCTAAATTAGGGTTTTGTAGGAAAAGTCAACTCAAATTTGACCAAGCATAACTTTCTCATACTTTATGAGAAATGACCCATCCAAAGCTCATTTTGAATAGGATGCAATTTCTTACAGTCCATCTTCACACCCCAAGATCAATAAATGCACTCACAAGAAGTTACAAATTTGGACATTATAGGTCATTTTTGAAAGTCAACAAAAAATCCTTTTTTGTCAAAGCTTATAACTTGCGAATGGAATATCAAAATTAGTTGAGACCAAAAGGGTTGGTTAGAGGACATCTCAAGGTTTCTAAAAAGTCCAAGAACACTTCCAAAAGTTCACAATTGAAGAAGTTATGCATTGTTGAAGTTGGGCATTTTTCCAAAATGGCCAAAAGTCAACTATTCTCAAAACTCCAATTTTTGACAAAAGGGCCCACCTTTTTCCACTTGTTATGGTCTTGTCATGACACACACGTGTCCCATCTTTAATTTCATGGCCATTCATTTATTTTTCTATTTTATTTAATTTTTATTAGTTTAATTCGTTTTAAATCAATATTAAATCAAATAAAATCTAAAAATTGATGTAATGAGATTCTTGTGGTCATTGCAGCTTTCAATTACCATGATTCATCAAATCAAATTCGTATCAAGCCTTTTCATGCATAAAAAAATCAGATTTGGCATATTTTTGGAAACTTGATAATGGTGATCAAAATCAAATCTCCAATATTCAATTCCTATGGATTCAAGCCCAAAGGTTAAACCTAATTCACTCTATAACACTTGTACAAGCCAAGCAAATCAGGAACACGCTGAAAGCACTGTAGAAACGGCCATACAAAGTTTGGAAAAAGTGTGAAAAAGTGTGAGATTAAAACCCACATTAGAGCTCGATTCAAAGCAAAAGCTGGACACTAATCCCTTGCTGGCAATCCCCTGAAGCGATACCAATCAAAATTAAGCCTTATCATTGCCTAAAACTCGCTGTAAGTGTCCACGAACCAAGCCTTGTACATGAAAACGTAACTCATCATTCTTGCATCTTTTTGCCAATTTTCTTGTATATTCATACTTGCCATTCAATTTCCAATGATTCTGTAATATTTAATTATGTTTTTGTGGCTTATAACCCTGTATCCAAAGCTAGGGTTCTTGTTCTTGCTTTTTAGGCATTTTTGATGCAGGATAAATTGAGACTAATGATGGGTATAGGGATGATCAGGGGAGAGAGACGAATGCAGTGATGGTCTCCATTGGCGTTTATATGGCCTGTAGCTCATGAGAGGATGATGTCATGGATTTAGTTGCGGAATAAAATTCGCAGGTAAACGAACCAGTCTTTGTTGAAGAAGACGAAGACGTGTCCTAGCTTCATTGGACAATTCAAACAAATTGCGCGTTTTTTTAATTTCTAGCATAATTAAATGACTTGTCCATATAATATTTATTGATTATCCCATTAACAAAAAGAACCAATGGCTCAGCTGGCAAGGCGTTAGTGCATGATACCATTGGGACCTGGGTTCGAATCCCAGGTCCCCCAAAACTTTGTTACAATTTTGTTTCAGGTTATTCCATGTGACTCAGCAAGCGTGGATTATCATATGCCTCCAGATCTCAAATGCCAAGTGGCCCACAAGGCAAATCCAATGATCCAGATTGAAGGTTCACTATAAACCCTAGTCAATGCACGCATAGCAAACTGGAAAAGTCAAAGCAGGCTGATTGAAATTGGGCCTGGATTTTGCTAATTTCCCCATCAAATTAGGCACATACCCCCCTGAGTATTTCTTTTACTTTTTATTTCTTTTCTTTATTTATTTATTTATTTTGTTAACTATTATTATTATTATTAAAAAAAAACTAACCAATTAATATTTTCCTAATAAAATCAGAAAACAAAAAATGTTATTTATTATTTATTAAAACTAATTTCACTTTATTTTTGTAAATAAATAATTTAATCAATTTAGTTTTGTTAATTAGGTACAATTTCAACATTTTTTGCAATAATTTAAAATTAATTAGAATATTAGGTTTTAATAACTTTTAATCATTTTAATTTATTTTCTTAATTATAAAAAACCCAAAAAATATTTTCATTTAATTAATTAATTGATTAACTTAGATATAATTTCCATTTTAATTCAAAATAACAAAAAATATGCTTTATTTAATAAAAAGGGTCAAAACCCTAAAAATGCTCCGATTTAAATTTCTCGCACACGTATTATTTTTTATCCAATATTGTAACTGCTTCGGGAATGTAATAGTTTTTTAAATTAGGACTTTATTTATTTATCGCTTTTATTTACTTTCCACAATTTAAAATTAAAGGGTTGTTTTTGGCGATGTAAATACCCGACGCCTTGTAATAGTTTAGATTTAATTTCCCGCAATTTAATTTCCGCACAATATTAACTGTTAGATGTTTGATAAATAGGGAATGCATGACAAGATCAATCTTTAACCTAAAATCAATATAAGCTCACCATTAACATGTACAGATAAATATAACTGAAAAATAACACACTCGCACATGCCACTCTTAGGGTACACCTCACTTGGTTGCCTCGAACATGGTCATTGAGTATAGGAAGTTTTAGAGGTCGCCCTCTTGTCCAAAGATCATAGTTGCCTCGAAACGGTTGCCTCGGAAAAATGATCTAAGACATTAGGGTTACCGCTAAGGCGTCCTAACGTTGCTTTAGTGACCACACGTCCCTTAATCGAATTGACCCTTAAACTCCAACGACGATGCTACCTACTCATCAATAGTGGGATAGCATTGTCTAAAGGACACTTGTGCAGTTAAATTCCTTTTTGAGTAGGTAGATGGTTCTTAAGTACTTGCTCCTTTTAAAACAAAACAAAACTTTTCGCACCTACACTTTCTTCAAAACAAGAACTCTTTTCAAACCTACAAACACAAAGAAAAGCAAATTTTGAAAACACAATGAGCAAGTACCTAAGAGCCCGTGGATAACCACGGATAGAAAGGGTGCTAACACATTTCCTTTCTATAATCTACCTACCGAACCCGAGAAATATCTCAAAAAGGAATTTTTCTGTGCTTTTGTCCCTTCCTTGTTGGATAAAATAAAAGACGGTGGCGACTCTTGCTTACCGCGACATTTTGCAAAAACAAATGCAAAACACGAACCAGCATTCCAAAATAGTCAGTTCTCATTCCCACCGATCACAGAACTGGCGACTCTGCTGGGGACTTTATAAGTGAGGTGTACCTTAGGATTAAGATCACTGTGTTTTCAATTGTATGCTTTGTATGCTTTAATTTTGTAGGCTTGTATCGGAGTTCTATAGATCCTAACCCGGATCTGGGGATACCCTTTAGGTAAGTAGCAATAAACTGTGAGGGATATGTACGGCGTAGACTGATACGGATGAAGCAGTAGCTACGTTGGTGTGGCACTTTAGTCTGTACCGATATCCCTTGTGTTGGAACGAGGAGAATATGGGTCTTCTAAGGGGTCATTAAGCACCAACTAACCTTAGAACCTTAAATTGACCAACTTGGCCATAGAACAGTAGCAGTATGCTACACTCATTGAGACTAAACTCCCGCGATGATTCCGGTTGCAAGAAAAGGTTGCTAAACTGGAATTATGACCGATTGAGGGTAGTCAGTGATATTGAGATCCTCTAGAACCCGGTTACTATTTTTAGGACAAGTTTTAACCAATTGAACTGAAAGAGGGTAGTACCTAGCTCCATGCCAGCCTGAAATCTAAGGGTTCTCAGTGTGACTTGTATGCCTTTACCATGTTTGTTTTTTGTGTATACTTGTGGTGTGCTTACTATCATAACATCATGACATCATAACATTGCATACATCTTGCATAAGGACTAACCTATTTCAAAGACAGGAGGGTTTCATCTTTGCTTGGTTTTGTAGGTCATCATGATGCCTATGCATAAGAATACTATCCGGATCAACTTTGTCCAAGTACCTACCTTGCTTAAAGAGTTGGTTGCAAAGATGCCTGACACTACTTCCTTCATTAGGAGGCATGGTTCTCTTCTCAGTTTGGTCACCTCCAAATTGGACGAACAAATGATGAGTGTCCTGGTCCAGTTTTATGATCCGCTGTACCATTGCTTCACTTTTCAAGACTATCAGCCGGTTCCTACCCTAGAAGAGTTCTCTGAGTTGCTCGGTATCTCTGTTTTGGAGCAGGCCCCGTTCACTGGGTGGGAAAAGACTCTTAGGCTCGAAGAGATTGATGCAGCCCTTCACTTGACCAAAGAAGAGGTAATGGCTAACTGGGAGACTAGAAGTGGAGCTAAGGGTTTTCTGACTAAGTTCTTGGTTGGCAAGGCTAACTACTTCTGGGATAGCCTAGACTTTAAGGCATTTGAGGACATTTTTGCTCTTCTGATTTATGGTCTGGTATTGTTTCCGAATCCTGACACTTTTGTTGACGTGAATGCTATAAATATCTTCATCTCTCAGAACCCGGTGCCCACTCTCTTGGGTGACATCCTTCATCAACTCTATGCTCGTACTGCCCGAAAGTGGGGGACCTTGATGTGTTGTGCTCCTTTATTGTCAAGGTGGTTTATTTCACACCTCCCGAAGTCAGTGCTGAAGAATAAAAAAGGAATGGGCTGGGCTTATAGGGTGATGTCTCTTTCTCATAATGACATTATCTGGACTCTCAAAGGTATGGATGAGGTGACTATCATTGATTGATATGGAGAGTATCTGAATGTTCCATTGATCGGAACCCATGGAGGGATTTCTTATAACCCATACTTAGCTCTCCGTCAGTTTGGAAGAGCCAGAAGAGAAGGGCCTCATGAGATGTTGATGCCTCATATCATCTTTGATTTTCAAGGAGATAGCGACGAGCTGCGTCGTAGATTCATAAGGGCTTGGGACAAAGTTCACCAATCTGATCCACATGAGTTGGGTCCAAAGACTTCTCTTCCAATGGAGCCATATCTCAGATGGGTCTGCATCCGTGCCCAGAAGCTAGGTATGCCATATGAAGTTGTACGGCCTGTCACTCTTGAAGTTGCTAATGAAGACGGGGTTCTTCCAACCATTCTCCACCCTTATATGCCCACTGACATTGGGGCACTGAAGAGATCTTGGATGCAACTGCGGGAAGAACGGGATTCTTATCGGGAGAAGTTCAATGAACAAGAGTAAAAGATCCAGAGGTTGACCAGGCAGTTAGAGAATGAGCGGATTCTCAACGATTATGTCTGCACTGATAAGAAGAGACCATGGAAGCATTGATGGACCTTTGATGATTTCCTTTACAGTTTTTATTTACTTTTCAGTATTTTCATTCTTGCAATGCCTTAAGGGAAATTTGTTGAACAATTTGAATTTTTTGAAGTTTAAATTTAATAAAGTGTGTTTCTTTTCTTGTTTACAAATTTGAATCCCGATTGTCTTTGAAATCATAAATCATACGCATTTCATCCCATGCACTTTATAAACAGGTACCCTTTACAGGTCTCTTATCTTCTTCGCTGTTTATTTCAGCAACCATCATGTCTACTAAACCTTCAACTGAGCAAGCTATCAAGGCCCTCCAAGCCCAGAATGCCCAATTTCAAGAGCTGTTCATGAATCTAGCTAAGGGTCAACAGGACCTGAAGACTTTGATTCTGAAAGAGAAGAAGAAGAAGAAGAAGAAGAGGACCATCCTGTTCAACACTGGATGCAGGTTTGGAAACGGGCTACAGAATGAAGTTGATCTGACCACCTCATCTGGATGAAAATATAGTCCACAAGAAAGGAGGGCTCCTAGCCCTATGGTCTCTGACAACGAGACGGACTACGATGAAGAACAGTATCATCCTGCTGAGGATAAGTACAAACAGCTGGAAGACCGTTTGAGCGCTATGGAAATCCAGAAGGTGCCCGGTCTAGACTTCGGAGATCTAGGTCTATCAGCTGGGGTGGTGATTCCTCATAAATTCAAGGCACTAGCCTTTGCCAAGTATGACGGAGCTTCCTGTCCGAAGCTGCACCTCCGGTCATATGTGAGGAAGATCCAGCCTTACACTGCTGATAAGAACTTATGGATCCATTTCTTTCAAAACAGTCTCTCAGGGACTCAGCTTGAGTGGTTCTATCAGTTGGACGGAGCCAGTATCCACAGCTGGGAAGACTTGGCTACTGCATTCTATAGGCAGTATCAATACAACTCCGACCTCGCTCTTACGCGTACCCAACTCCAGGGTATGTCAATAGGAACGGGTGAAGGATTTAAAGAATATGCTCAGAAGTGGAGAGACCTTGCCGGAAGGGTGCAACCACCTTTGGCTGATCGTGAGCTTGTTGACATGTTTCTGGGGACCCTGTCTGGTCCATTCTTTAACCATCTGATTGGAAGCTCTTCATCTGGGTTTACAGATCTTATTTTGACTGGTGAGAGGATTGAGGCTGGTATTAAGGCTGGGAAGATATAGAAGGGTGCCTCATCGAGCACCGAGAAGAAGCCGTTTAAGAAAGAGTCCAGTGCTGTCTACAGTGCAAGAAGACAGAGTAGACCTGAACACCGCCAAGCTGTCAATGCGGTTGTTATTTCAAAACCTGCTGGTGCTCCTCAGTGCAACAATCAACAAAAGGACGAGAGACCTAAGAGGAAATTCACTCGTCTCAGCATGACCTTATCTCAGATTCTACCATAGTTGCTGAAGACTAACCTGGTGACTATAAGGGAACCCCCAAAGAATGCAAATACAACGTCACCAAGGTATAACCCTAACGCCCGCTGCGCTTATCACTCCGATAGCTCTGGGCATAATACAGATGATTATTGGGCATTAAAGAACAAGATACAAGACTTAATTGATGCAAAGGAGATTGAGTTCGAGGCGTACGAGAGGCCTAATGTTGTGACTGCTCCCATGCCCAAACATGGAGTAAATGTTGTAGAGGAAGACTTGTTTGTAGTTTCTGTGGATGACATTGTTACCCCTCTGATGACTGTCAAGAAGAACCTATTGCTAGCCGGTTTATTTCCGGATTATGGCGAAGGTTGCCATATGTGTTTTGTTTTACCTACTGGTTGCCCATTCCTGAAGTCAGGTATCCAAAACCTAATGGATAATAAGGAGATCTTGTTTGAGAAGATTGTTGTTCCTTCCATTCATTCTGAAGAAGTAGCCATTATTACCATTTTCGATAATTCTTCCAAGGCTCCCTCGAGGAAGCCTGTTAGAATTACATTTGTTCTGAAGATCGCACCTGTGATTATCACTGTTCCGGGGCCCATCCCCTACACCTCTGACAAAGCTGTCCCCTGGCACTATGGGGCTGATGTTTATGTTCTTGGAGTTAAGCAAGAGTTGGATGCTGATACTGACATCAGCAACATTACTGGACCTGCTAAAGTCACCCGTAGCGGTAGAGTTTTCTCACCTGATATTGCTCCACCAACTGTCCGAAGACCTGTCGTTATTACACCTGCAAGTGTACCTACCACTATTCCTGATCCAGTTCCTATCCTTACCCCTGTCGCTGAGTCATCTGACGCTCGGGGCAAAGGTATCATCACTGATGTGCCTGCCCAAACGGAGGCACCGAAGACGATTATTGTTGAAGCTTCCAAACAGGAGATGGAAGAGATTCTGAATATTATTAAGAAGAGTGATTACAACATAGTTGAGAAACTAGGGCAAACCCCATCCAAGATTTCTATGTTGTCACTATTGTTGTGCTCAGATGCCCATGCCAAGGCTCTGATTACCTTCCTGAAGACCGCCCATGTGCCGCAAGAGACATCAGCTGATCATTTTACCGATTGTGTGGCCAATTTAACTGCTTATAATGGCTTGGGTTTCTCCGACGCTGATTTGACTGCCAAGGGGAAAAATCATAACGATGCCCTGCATGTCTCCATTGAATGCAGGGGCACTACTCTTGCACATGTATTGGTTGATACTGGTTCCTCATTAAACGTCTTTCCCAAGAAAGCTCTAGACCGGTTGGATTGCGAAGGGTTAGAGCTAAAACCAAGTAACATTGTTGTCAGGGCCTTTGATGGGTCTAAAAGGACAGTGCACGGTGAAGTTGATATTCCAATTAAAGTTGGTTCTCAGGTCTTCAATTCTACGTTCTATGTGATGGACATTCGGCCATCCTACTCTGGTTTGCTGGGTCGTTCATGGATCCATAAAGCTGGGGCCGTAACCTCAACGCTCCACCAGAAGCTGAAGTACCATGTCAGAGGAAAGATTGTGACAGTTCAAGGGGAGGAAGAGTACATGGTCAGCCACCTCAACTCGTTCAGATACGTAGAGATGGATGGGGAGTTCATTGAGACCCCATTTCAGCATTTTGAAGAGGTCCCCCAGACACTGGCATCAGCTGAGACTGTGGTTGAAGATTCTCCTATGAAGATGGCTTTCTTAAGGGATGCCAGGGCTGTTATTGAGAATGGTGAGTGTGCAAATTGGGGCCGACTTCCTGATTTTACACAGAAGACTAATAAGTTTGGTTTAGGTTTCACTGCAGAAGCTCAAAGGGCTGTTCCAAGTGCAAGGATCGGAAGACCTCCCGTGTTCATCAGCAACTCGGGAGTGAATGCCATTGAAGAAGATGTAGAAGAGTCTGAATTTGACAGCTGGATATATCCTACGACCAACGGTGGACCAAGCAACTGGACCACAAAGGACTTCATCCCTATTAATTTTGTTACCCAGTAATGAAACTTTTGTTTTGAATTTGTAATAGACAATGTTTTGAAACTTTATGGCCCGATGTCTTACCCGGGGCACCGTGGCTTCATTTGTGAGGGCTTTTGTGTGTCATTTTCATATATCATTAATAAAAACATTGGAAGGTCTTGCATTTCAAATCTTTCGCTCCTTGTCTTTCTTTATTATATATTGCAAAACAGCTATTTTACACACACTCACATATACAGGTCCACATCCACTCTGGATCTCACTGGTAACGGCTCTGCTATTGTCAGTTATGACTTCGAAAATCCGATCAACTTAGCTGAAGACGAAGGTGAAGATGATTGCAAAGTGCCTGGTGAACTTGCAAGACTGCTACTCCAAGAAGAGAGGGTTATTCAGCCACATGAAGAGCCAGTGGAAACAGTGAATCTGGGTACTGAGGCAGACAAAAAGGAAGTCAAGATCGGTGCAAATTTGGAGCTTAGTGTGAAACAGCGGTGGATTCAGATGTTGCATGACTACGTTGAGATCTTTGCCTGGTCTCACGAAGATATGCCTGGATTGGATACTGACATTGTGGTTCATCGCCTGCCTACCAAGGAAGACTGTCCTCCAGTGAAACAAAAGGTTCGTCGTATGCGCCCAGAGATGTCTGAGAAAATCAAGGCTGAAGTTATGAAACAATTCGACGTCGGTTTTATAATAGTGGCTTCTTACCCTCAGTAGGTTGCCAATGTGGTTCCAGTGCCGAAGAAGGATGGTAAGGTCCGAATGTGTGTTGACTACAGGGATTTGAACAGGGCGATCCCTAAGGATGATTTCCCTCTACCTCATATTGACGTTCTGGTCGACAATACTGCTCAACACAAGGTATTCTCCTTTATGGATGGTTTCTCCGGGTATAATCAGATTAAAATGGCTCCCGAAGATATGGAGAAGACAACCTTTGTCACTCAGTGGGGTACCTTTTGCTACAAGGTCATACCTTTTGGACTGAAGAATGCTGGGGCAACATATCAGCGTGTCATGGTGGCTTTGTTTCATGACATGATCCATCATGAGATTGAAGTATACATCGACGATATGATTGCAAGGTCCCAGACTGAGGAAGAACACCTTGACCATCTGCAGAAGCTGTTTGACAGGCTGAAGTTGTACAAGCTGAGGTTGAACCCGAACAAGTGCATCTTCGGGGTGAGGTCTGGAAAGCTACTGGGTTTCATCGTGAGCGACAAAGGTATTCAAGTGGAACCTTCCAAGGTGAAAGCTATACAAGAGATTCCGGCTCCCAAGACAGAGAAAGAGGTCAGAGGCTTTCTGGGACGACTGAACTACATTGCCCGATTCATCTCACACCTAACTGCTACTTGTGAGCCAATTTTCAAGCTACTGAAGAAAGATCAAGTGGTACGTTGGAATGATGAATGCCAAGCCGCTTTCGAAAGAATCAAAGATTATCTCCAGGAGCCACCCATCCTGATGCCACCAGTTGAAGAGAGACCTCTGATCTTATACTTAACTGTGCTCGATAACTCAATGGGGTGTGTGTTGGGGCAGCATGACGAGTCTGGCCGAAAAGAGCATGCTATTTATTACCTTAGCAAAAAGTTTACCGACTGTGAGACCCGATACTCACTGCTTGAGAAAACTTGCTGCGTTTTGGCATGGGCTGCTCGCCGGCTGAGACAGTATATGCTGACTCACACTACTATGTTGATATCAAAGATGGATCTAATCAAGTATATCTTCGAAAATCCTGCCTTGTCTGGAAGAATAGCAAGATGGCAGATGATCTTGACTGAGTATGACATCCAGTACACAACTCAGAAAGCAGTCAAGGGAAGTGTATTGGCAGACCATTTGGCACACCAGGCAGTGGATGATTACCAATCTATGAACTTTGAATTCCCGGACGAGAATATCATGTTGATAACTGATTGTGAGACACCTGGACCAGATGAAGGACCTGAGGAAGGATCCCTATGGTCTATGTACTTTGATGGAGCTTCAAATGCGTTGGGGAATGGCATTGGTGTTGTGATCATATCTCCTAAAGGCTCTCATACTCCGTTCACCGCCCGACTATGTTTCAACTGCACCAACAATATGGCGGAGTATGAAGCGTGCATCATGGGTCTTCGAGCAGCAATTGACCTAAGGATTAAGTTTCTAAGTGTCTTTGGAGATTCCGCTCTCGTGATCAGTCAGATCAAAGGCGAGTGGGATACGAAACACCCGAATCTTATTCCTTATAAGGAGTATGTGTTGACATTGCTTCCCCATTTTGAGGAGATAACCTTTGAACACTTCCCTAGAGAGGAGAATCAGTTGGCGGGCGCTCTAGCTACAATGTCTTCTATGTTCAAAGTCAATTGGGACAACGAGGCTCCCCAGATCATTATTGAAAGATTGGACGAACCTGCACATTGTTGTGATCTTGAGACTGAAGAGGTAACAGAAAAGCCCTGGTATCATGAAGTGAAGAGGTACCTTGAAGTTCAGGAATACCCCGAGGGTGCATCCGTTAATGATAAGAAGTTTCTGAGGAGGTTCGTGGCAAAGTTCTTCATCAGCAATGGCATTCTTTACAAGCGTAACCATGATTCGACCTTACTGCGTTGTGTGGATAAGATTGAAGCAGAAAGGATCATGACAGAGCTGCATGAAGGTACTTTTGGAACTCATTCCAGTGTACATACCATGGCAAAGAAAATCCTTCGGGCAGGATATTATTGGTCCACAATGGAAGCCGGCTGTTATCAGCATTCTCAGACATGTCACAAGTGCCAGGTCTATGCTGATAAGGTGCATATACCTCCGGTTCCCTTGAACGTCCTGACAGCACCTTGGCCTTTTGCAATGTGGGGCATTGATATGATCGGCGAGATCAGACCTACGGCATCCAACGGGCATCGTTTCATCCTGGTAACAATTGATTACTTTACGAAGTGGGTTGAAGCAGCTTCCTTTGCTACTGTAACCAAGAACGTCATGGCACGGTTTATTCGGCATAACTTGATTTGTCGATACGGTGTACCGGAGAGGATCATTACGGACAACAGTACCAATCTTAACAACAAGATGATCACTGAGCTCTGCGAGCAATTCAAAATACAGCATCATAACTCTTCTCCCTATCGGTCGAAGATGAATGGGGTTATCGAAGCGGCTAATATGAACATTAAGAAGATTATGCAGAAGATGACAGTGACATACAAAGATTGGCATGAAATGTTACCATTTTCTTTTCATGGATACTGCACCTTAACACGGACGTCAACCGGGGCAACACCATATTCCTTGGTTTATGGTATGGAGGCAGTCTTGCCCATTGAAGTTCAGATACCCTCTCTCCGAATCATGAAGGATGCAGGTTTGAGCGAAGATGACTAGATTCAGACCCGACTTGATCAACTGAACCTAATTGATGAAAAGAGACTTACTGCTATTTGTCATGGTCAGACGTACCAAAAACGGATGATCAAGGCATTTAACAAGAAAGTCAGACGACAAGAGTATCAAGTTGGGGACCTAGTAATCAAACGCATTATTCTACCTCAAGGTGATCCCTGGGGCAAATGGACCCCTACTTATGAAGGGCCATTTGTGGTTAAGAACATTTTCTCAGGAGGAGCTATGATTCTAACCATCATGGATGATGACGACCTTCCTCACCCCGTCAATGCAGACATAGTGAAAAATACTACGCATAATCAAAGACCCGCTAGGTTGATTGGCCTAGGCAAAAATAAGGGCTTCCCGGCGAACCAAAAGGGTTCGGGCAAAAATAAGGGATGAAAATAATAAAAAAATTTGTACACCCGGCAAGTCGAAAACCTGAAAAGGTGGCTTGGGAAAAAATGGGTATCCCGGTGGACTCAAAACCCGAAAGGGCGGTCCAGGCAAAAGTTAGGGGTTAAAAGCGTAACACTATGTCTCATTGGATCACCTCGCATCCAGACTTCGCTATCGACCATCAAGCTCGGACTGCACTAATCAATCAGATTCATCTTTAACTAAGTGATGAAATGCTTGAAGATATAAAGGCAATAGCAGAGTTGGAACCCAGTGGGATTATGCACATAGCTGTTTTGTTTTGTTTTCACAAATTGTATAAATTCTATTTGTTCGGCGGCGTTCTCTTACTAGGACATCAGCTTCTTGTACAAAAACGCCTATTTACAGGCAAACTTCAAAATCAATACAAATTCGTTTTCAGAAAAATTTCAAATTGTTTTTCCTTTATCTGTTTTGTTTTGCAAAGAACGTCCAAAGTTTCATTTTTGATATATGCATTTGACATTAATTGTTGGTCATAAATAATTACATGAGAAGTAAAAGATAAATTACGGGTAATGTCAGAAACAGGGGAATAAGAAATGTCCAAATTGTGTAGTTACTTTGTCCACCCGGTATCAAGGTAGGTTCAGCTGAAGAAGATGGCTGCAATACCTTCACCCCCCGCAGCGCAATACAGTAATGGTAGCTCTCCCAGCTAAGACTTGCTGTTTGATACAAATCAACAATACTCTCCCCAAGAGGAGTTAGTTTACCATCAGCCCTAAAAAGGTTTGGTATCCCCAGAAGGTCTTAATCTTCCCCAGCGGAGTATAAAGATATTCCCCAGCAAGCATAAGAGCACCCCCGACAGTATTAATATTCCTCAACAGAGTATAAGAATGTTCCTCGGAGGAATACAAGATATCCACAGTGGAGTCATTTCCCCAGCGCAGTCTAAAAAAGCTTTCCCAACGGAGTTGAACCATCTTCCCCAGTAGATTTTGGAAGCTTATCCCCTGCAGAGCGCAAATAAATCTCCCCAACCAATTTCAGAAGGTTATCCTTACAAGAGTCTAACTGGGTTATCCTCAGTAAGTTGCAACTGAAAGATCATCCTCAGCGAAATTCTTTCTTTCCCCAAACAGGAGTTCAATCCTCAACCGATTATGTATCACCAGCAACGGTAATCCATCCCCAGCGGAGTTCATCATTAAAATCCCCAACAGAACTTATCAACAGAATCCCCAGCGGAGTTATCGTTAAAATCTTCAGCAGAACATCTCTTCCCCACAGAGTAATTCCCCTCGGAGTAATCTCTTCATTAGTTTATTCCCCAACGGAGTTCTTTTCTCTTGCAGGTTTATCCTCACAATCACCTTCGTTCACCATCCCCAGTGGAAACAAAGAATTCAACTCTATTCTCCAGCAGCTTCGAGATTTATTTTCCCCAGCTAAGACATTACATGTCCATACATCATGATACATGCATATACGCATCATACCATACAATCTCATTTATTTTGAGAACATCATTTCCTGATACATATCATGCATTACATACAACTAACCCTTCTATTTCAGGAAAGATACAATCAAAATTCAAGTTATGAAGCCCGGGTACGACGGGATAGTATCTTGATTTCTGCGGCATATTGTGAAGCCCGGATTGCGACTGGATGACCATATCAGACTACCACAAAGCCTGGATTACGACCAGATAGTGACATCTCTCAAAAGCAAGCTATGAAGCCCGGAGAATGACCGGATAGTAGTTTATTCCCCAGTGAGCCGTGAAGCCCGGATTATGACCGAATAACAGCTCATCAAGTTATTGAAAAGCCTGGATTACGACCAGAAAGCGATACAAGACCATGAAGCCTGGATTATGACCAGATAATGATAGAAGATGTTGTGAAGACTGGGTTACGACCAGATAGCAACCAAGAGTACTACGAAGCCTGGATTTCGACCAGATAGTGGTATGATACATCATGAAGCCTGGATTGCGACCAAATAATGATAGAAGATATTGTGAAGACTAGGTTACGACCAGATAGCAACCAAGAGTACTACGAAGCCTGGATTTCGACCAGATAGTGGTATGATACATCGTGAAGCCTGGATTACGACCAGATAAGCGTTAAGGGACACTATGAAGCTTGGATTACGACCAGATAACAGTTTACCCAGCCAGTTACTGCGAAGCCTGGATTCGACCGGATACTAATAAACCCAACTGTCATAAGGAAGCCCGGATGCGACCGGATAACCACTTGATTTATTCTGAAGCCTAGATTATGACCAGATAGCGGTACAAGGCACTGTGAAGCTTGGATTCCGACAAAATAGCAGTTTACATGGACAGTTACTAAGAAGCCCGGAGTCGGTCGGATATTAGTGTGCCCTAAATTCAAGATTGAAGCCCGGAGGCGACCGAATAACCACTTGATTTGTTCTGAAGCCTGGATTTCGACCAGATAAGAAGTGAGGTATTGCAAAGCCTGGATTACGACCGGATAGCAAGTTTAATCTCATCTCCCTAGTAAGTCACTGAAAAGCCTGGATTACGACCAGATAACAGTCGGTCTTATCACCATGAAGCCTCGGTTACAACCAGATAGTAGTTTATTCTCATCTCTTCAACAAAGATGATTCCCCAGTAGAATAACGGACTACCGAAGCTCCTAAAGTTCTACTTCTCCTAAGAACAGCATTCCTCAATGGAATCTCTCTCAACAACAGGTATACAAGCTCTCACTAAGGAATCTCTTACGCGATCGAAACTCCTTAGAATGGCATCTTTAAGCCCATCTACCATCATCAATCTCTAAATGGCATCTGTAAGCCTATTCCCGACATCATAATGCTAATACTACTTCATGCGAGTGCAAATTTCTGGGCACTCTAGTGTTCAATCATCTCCCACCTTCGGATCACGAAAGGCCCGAACGCCAATCTATATCCTCGGGTTTAAGAAGATTGAACAGGGGAAACTGTTGTACCCTAAAATTTTCCCTCCCATATTTATCAAGACATGTCAAGAATCATCTCCAAGATTGTCCAAGATGGCTCAAGAGTTGGACAGTCAAATCACCTCCTAAAGCAGTCAATTCAAAATTAGGGTTTTGTGTTGCATCAAGGTCATCACATCCAAATGACCCCAAGTGCTCCCCAATGTCCTAATATGTTCTCAAGTTCATCCATGTCAAATTTCAAGCCTTGCAGAGAAAGTTTGGTCAGTCAATTGCTCAAGAAGTCCAAAAATCGATTGTGCTAGGGCAAAAGTCAAATGTGTCCCAAATACAGTCAAACCTCAAGATTTTTTGTCAACATTCTCATTTTGAAGTATAATTCATCATTTGATCAAGTTTTGATCATGATTCATCAAGGATTGCTCAAGATTCATCAAGATTCAAAAGTTGCTAAATTAGGGTTTTGTAGGAAAAGTCAACTCAACTTTGACCAAGCATAACTTTCTCATACTTTATGAGAAATGACCCATCCAAAGCTCATTTTTAAGAGGATGCAATTTCCTACAATACATATTCACACCTCAAGATCAATAAATGCACTCACAAGAAGTTACAAATTTGGACATTATAGGTTATTTTTGAAAGTCAACAAAAACCACCTTTTTTGTCAAAGCTTATAACTTGAGCATGGAATATCAAAATGAGATGAGACAAAAAGGGTTGGTTAGAGTAAATCTCAAGGTTTCTAAAAAGTCCAAGAACACTTCCAAAAGTTCAAAATTGAAGAAGTTATGCATTGTTGAAGTTGGGCATTTTTCCAAAATGGCCAAAAGTCAACTATCCTCAAAACTCCAATTTTTGACAAAAGGGCCCACCTTTTTCCACTTGTTATGGTCTTGTCATGCCACACACGTGTTCCATCTTTAATTTCATGGCCATTCATTTATTTTTCTATTTTATTTAATTTTTATTGATTTAATTCATTTTAAATCAATATTAAATCAAATAAAATCTAAAAATTGATGTAATGAGATTCTTGTGGTCATTGCAGCTTTCAATTACCATGATTCATCAAATCAAATTCGTATCAAGCCTTTTCATTCATAAAAAAAATCAGATTTGGCATATTTTTGGAAACTTGATAATGGTGATCAAAATCAAATCTCCAATATTCAATTCCTATGGATTCAAGCCCAAAGGTTAAACCTAATTCATTCTATAACAGTTGTACAAGCCAAGCAAATCAGGAACACGCTGAAAGCACTGCAGAAACAGCCATACAAAGTTTGGAAAAAGTGTGAAAAAGTGTGAGATCAAAACCCACATTAGAGCTCGATTCAAAGCAAAAGTTGGACACTAATCCCTTGCTGGCAATCCCCTAAAGCGATACCAATCAAAATCAAGCCTTCTCATTGCCTAAAACTCGCTGTAAGTGTCCACGAACCAAGCCCTGTACATGAAAACGTAACTCATCATTCTTGCATCTTTTTGCCAATTTTCTTGTATATTCATACTTGCCATTCAATTTCCAATGATTCTGTAATATTTAATTTTGTTTTCGTGGCTTATAACCCTGTATCCAAAGCTAGGGTTCTTGTTCTTGCTTTTTAGGCATTTTTGATGCGGGATAAATTGAGACTAATGATGGGTATAGGGATGACCAGGGGAGAGAGACGAATGCAGTGATGGTCTCCATTGGCGTTTATATGGTCTGTAGCTCATGATAGGATGATGCCATGGATTTAGTTGCGGAATAAAATCCGCAGGTAAACGAACCAGTCTTTGTTGAAGAAGACGAAGACGTGTCCTAGCTTCATTGGACAATTCAAATAAATTGCGCGTTTTTTTTATTTCCAGCATAATTAATTGACTTGTCCATATAATATTTATTGATTATCCCATTAACAAAAAGAACCAATGGCTCAGCTGGCAAGGCGTTAGTGCATGATACCATTGGGACCTGGGTTCGAATCCCAGGTCCCCCAAAACTTTGTTACAATTTTGTTTCAGGTTATTCCATGTGACTCAGCAAGCGTGGATTATCATATGCCTCCAGATCTCAAATGCCAAGTGGCCCACAAGGCAAATCCAATGATCCAGATTGAAGGTTCACTATGAACCCTAGTCAATGCACGCATAGCAAACTGGAAAAGTCAAAGCAGGCTGATTGAAATTGGGCCTGGATTTTGCTAATTTCCCCATCAAATTAGGCCCATACCCCCCTGAGTATTTCTTTTACTTTTTATTTCTTTTATTTATTTATTTATTTATTTTGTTAACTATTATTATTATTATTTAAAAAAACTAACCAATTAATATTTTCCTAATAAAATCAGAAAACAAAAAATGTTATTTATTATTTATTAAAACTAATTTCACTTTATTTTTGAAAATAAATAATTTAATCAATTTAGTTTTGTTAATTAGGTACAATTTCAACATTTTTTGCAATAATTTAAAATTAATTAGAATATTAGGTTTTAATAACTTTTAATCATTTTAATTTATTTTCTTAATTATAAAAAACCCAAAAATTATTTTCATTTAATTAATTAATTGATTAACTTAGATATAATTTCCATTTTAATTCAAAATAATAAAAAATATGCTTTATTTAATAAAAAGGGTCAAAACCCTAAAAATGCTCCGATTTAAATTTCTCGCACGCGTATTATTTTTTATCCAATATTGTAACTGCTTCGGGAATGTAATAGTTTTTTAAATTAGGAATTTATTTATTTATCGATTTTATTTACTTTCCGCAATTTAAAATTAAAGGGTTGTTTTTGGCGATGTAAATACCCGACGCCTTGTAATAGTTTAGATTTAATTTCCCGCAATTTAATTTCCGCACAATATTAACTGTTAGATGTTTGATAAATAGGGAATGCATGACAAGATCAATCTTTAACCTAAAATCAATATAAGCTCACCATTAACATGTACAGATAAATATAACTGAAAAATAACACACTAGCACATGCCACTCTTAGGGTACACCTCACATGGTTGCCTCGAACGTGGTCATTGAGTATAGGAAGTTTTAGAGGTCGCCCTCTTGTCCAAAGATCATAGTTGCCTCGAAACGGTTGCCTCGGAAAAATGATCTAAGACATTAGGGTTACCGCTAAGGCGTCCTAACGTTGCTTTAGTGACCACACGTCCCTTAATCGAATTGACCCTTAAACTCCAACAACGATGCTACCTACTCATCAATAGTGGGATAGCATTGTCTAAAGGAAACTTGTACAGTTTAATTCCTTTTTGAGTAGGTAGATGGTTCTTAAGTACTTGCTCCTTTTAAAACAAAACAAAACTTTTCGCACCTACACTTTCTTCAAAATAAGAACTCTTTTCAAACCCACAAACACAAAGAAAAGCAAATTTTGAAAACACAATGAGCAAGTACCTAAGAGCCCGTGGATAACCACGGATAGAAAGGGTGCTAACACCTTCCCTTTCTATAATCTACCTCCCGAACCCGAGAAATATCTCAAAAAGGAATTTTTCTGTGCTTTTGTCCTTTCCTTGTTGGATAAAATAAAAGACGGTGGCGACTCTTGCTTACTGCTACATTTTGCGAAAACAAATGCAAAACGCGAACCAGCATTCCAAAACAGTCAGTTCTCATTCCCACCGATCACAGTAGGAATTAACTGATAATCAGGGAAAGTAAAGCATCGATACATCGGATCATAGAACTGGATCAAATTAGAGATAATACCCTCCTTTATCCTGAGCTTCATAAGAGAAATGATGGACCCATACTTTCTCCGAATGTAGAACTCTCGATCTCGGGAATCAGACTCATAAACTCATCTATCTTGGGATCTTTGAGACTGTACTTCTTAGTCTTTCTTTTCCCAGAATGCATAGTCAAAAAGTACCTGATATATTCTCGAAGAGTCAACTTTTAAGTCCCTTGAAATAAAATGTTTTAAAGGATGCTCATGGGTGCATGAATGCATGATGTAAAAATCACACACAAGATCATAAACATAGGGTTCATAGGTTTGACGTCACGAGCATGAAGTCGAAGGTATTACCCATAAGGTATGGTCTAATAGTTCATCACCTACTGAACAAGGTTCTAAGAGGTTCCTAGAGTCTACATCCTTCCTTCGAATATTACCAACGTCCCGATTAACTCGGTAGTTAGTAATATTCTCAGGAAAAACTCGTCTGAGTGTAGCATTGTGTGACAAACACTTCCAAATTACTTCGTCTTAGCTTCCATACTACACCTAAAAGGCCGATATGGGTTAAAGGTTCTACGGTCCTCAGTTTCAGCAGGCTCCCAGGTCAAAAGTAGCACGTCTTCCCGATTACTCGGTAAAGGACACTACAGTGAAAGGGGCCTCCATTGATTGGGGGATCTCATGTCTCCTTTTTGGGGATTACTCCCTCAAAGTTAACATAACTATATCGCCCGTCCTATCTTAAGTTTGCCCAAGTCCGGGTATAGGACTTATGAGAAATCACAAAGCACCCTAAAAACCAGGAAAATCCAGAAAAACATACATACAACACATAATATACAATAGATAATAGCATATACATAAATAAACAAAGATAGGCTCAACTCACTTAGGATGGACCAGTAATAGGTCAATATTTCCCCAGTGAAGTCGCAATTTTTTCTGTAGCAGTAGAAATGTTGAGATTAAGCCATTGGATTGACTTGACTCACACAGATCAAAATAAAAATCGCCACCGTGATTTATTATTTCCAAAGGAATGGGAAAAGAGAGAATAACCAAAAAGAGGGGGAAATAATCTAAGTTCGGGGTTTGGTTATCCAAAGGGAATGTATTAGTACCCTAAACATCTAAGGTACTCTGCATGTACCTCTTTGAAAATTTGTGTATTTTGGCTATAAAATGTTGTACAAAGATAGATGGTGGAGATGAGAAAAGAAACTTTTTTTTTAATTTTTGCACCCGCCGCAGTTGCGAACCTTTAGTGCCTATGTACCACCTTCTGTGCAATAGGGGATCAGGTTACTCGTAGTTCACCTCTAAAATTTTAAAACACAAGTGTGTTGGTTAATTTTAAGAGACGAGACATCACTGTCTTATTCGAGTGAAAAACATACTTACTACCCACAATTATGAGAAAGGAGAATTTGCGTCATCTCAAAGTGGAGTATATAGCTTGGATGAGATTGATTGACTTTTAGTCTTCTCACATAAATGTCAAGGTATTATTAAGTTGATTAAAATTTGATTAATAAAATATTTTGAAAATGCATGGACCTAAGTCCAAGTTTATTGTGAAATTGATTCAAGTTTAGCAACAAGAAGATTTTTCAAAAGGAGGGAGAAGATTTTTCAAAAGGAGGGAGAAGATTTTTGAAATTAAAGAAGATGGGAGGAGAAGAAGGGACTATCCTAAAGCATAAGGTAAAATCTAGGGAAAAGAATCGTCTAACCAACAAGAAGCCAACACTTGACACAATGAGTCAATGTAGAACTCACATCCTTTGAATTTGAAACCAAACAAGCAAAGATAATAAACCTCTTAAGATAACCAAGCTTCAATTGCATTAAGTCTTCACTAAAATTGGACAGAGTAACGGTTGTATACGAATGAATTCCTGATCAGAGACAAATCATGTAATCATAATAACCTACACACAAAGCAAACAAACAAACAAATAACACAATGTCTTGGGGTAAACCCCAAGAGCTCCAGACAAAATAACAATTGAGGTCACAAGGTCTCAAGGTAGGTCAAGGTCTCTAATCCTAAGTCCAAGAAGTCCATTATTCTATAATGCCAAGGATAGTAACCAAATACTCCAAGTAAAATTAAAGTTTTTTATGGTTCAAGTTGATTATTAGGTATCTTCAAAAAGAAATGAAAAGCTCAAGTGAGCAAAGTAAAAATGACACAAAAAGTAAATGCTCAAATGAGAAAAGATGAAAATAGCATAAAATGTAAATGCTAAAATAAAATGGCGCATAAAGTAAAGGCATAAAATAAAAGCATAAAATAAGAGGGCATAAAATAAAATTCAAATGTTAATGAATTAGTAGTTAGTTGAATGACTGTCTTGAAACTTGCATTTAAAACTCATTAGAGGATTGATAAAATCAAAGACTCTCAACAACAAGTTTCATTTGTTTTTTGTCAAGTATATCATTCATCTTCAAATATCTCAAGGTAACAATAAATTATCAATGATGTTCAAGTGATTCACTTTGACCAAAGCTTATGAAGATTCATTAGAGGATTGATAAGACCAAAGTCTCCTAACAATGAATCTCAAGGTTATTGGATCAAAGGATTCAAATTAACATACTTGGGCTTACAAACATGGGTTTGGGTCACGAATGATCATTTCTCGAATCGGGACAAAATTTAACGATATGTTAAGCAATCGTAAGTGGACTTATATAGAAGTCACACATATTTTGAGGTCGGTCAATAGCAATTTATGTGTTATATATTTGGAGAGATAATATGTATATCATCCTCTAACAACATGTGACACAATAAGAAGAGGATGAGATGAAGAGGGAAGGGATAATATTTGAAATAAAAATTTAATCAAACTATCATTAAAATCATTCATCCATTTTGGTGGAGTTAAACTCAACACCCAATATCCAATGATGTTAATGAAGTCCATGATCAAAAGTCAAAATAGTCAGAATATGTAAAAAAATAAAATAGTATTTAAAATAAAAGAAAAAGGTTTCTTTTAATGGTTTTTTAATATGGAAATAAGGGGAAAATATCAACTATATTCAAAACATACAAGAAAAATTAAGTGAAACCATAGAAAAATCAGAAATAAACTCAAATATTTTTATGAATTTTTTTGTGGTTTTTTTAAAGTCAGAAACTATTTTTAAACTAATTTAAATTGCTTAAATAAGTGAAAAAAAAGATCAAAAATAGTAAGACTCAGAATAAAATTCTGAAAAAAAATTCAGAAAGTTAGAAACAATGAAAATGATTTTTATAAAAAGTTTCAGAATTTAAAAATGTCTGAAAGTATTTTTTTTAAACAATTAAAGTAATGCAAACAAAGCAAAAATTATGAAAAATATCAAACCTTAAAATAAAAATATGAAAAAATATTCATAAAGTCAGAAATAATTCAAAGTATTTTTGTATATTTTTTTATAATTTTTGGATAAGAAATAAAAGAGTTATGAATTTTTGAAATTAAAATAAATTTTATAAAAATAAATAAATCAGAAATAATGCGAGGCGTTGGATCCAATTCACTAAAATACGCTGGCACATCAAGTGGCTCAAAAACAAAGATGTATGGTGATCCCTGGTCAACAAACACGCACTGAAGTCACGAAAGTCAGGTTAATCACAATATTTCAATTGTCACGCTTTCATTGGTTAAAGAGGCCACGTAAGCCATCTTCAACATCCAGCTACCCTACAACTAGAGAAAAATCATAATCTTTAAATCTGTAAATTTAGACGCTCATAGTGGTATCATTAGACGCGTCTCTTTAAGACGATCACAACCATATCCTCGCGTCAAATTTATATAAAATACAACTTACTCGATTTGAAAAAGATCATATATGTTTTGAAACTTTTGAAATTAAAAACATAAGTATCAAATACAATGATTCACCAAAATTGAGTTAATAGCAAGCATCAGTGAACATCATAAACCATTCTAGTAATTTGAGTTTGAAGATTTGATGCCTTAAACTACCTGAACGAAGTCAAATGAAGTTAAATGGACTTGGCTAGCACGATTCCAGGCACCTCAAGGCTTGATTCTTCTTCTGTTAGCTTCAGAGAAGTTCAAGGATGAAAGATCAATGAAGAAATTGAATTGATAAGTGGAGAAAATAGGAATTCGAAATCTCAGAAAACAGTGTTATGGAGGGAGTTTGATAGAGTGATTTTGGCTCTTCAAGCTTGAGAAAATGAATGAGGTATGATCCTTATTTATAGTGAAGTTAATATAATGCTCAAATGTGTGGAATGATGAAGTTTGGAGGGAATTCGTGTGAAACTGATACATGAGGAGTGTGTGACATGTTTAGCATCAAAACTCACTCAATCTTGCGTTTCAAGGCTCTAATCCACTTTGGTAAGTTGGTTAAACATGCTTAGACCAAAAACGCGTGCTAATTTGATGTTTAGAAGCCACAACATGAATTTCAATTTCTAACTTGAAGTGAAACTTCAGTTTCAAGGTACCATTTTTGAATCATTGGCATTCACAGCTCAAGGAGTCTTAAGGCATGATTCTTGATGCGTTAGAAAGATGAGGTCACAAAATTTACAATGTAAAAATAATGGGATCAATTGGATTCTTAATCTCAAAGTTGCGATAAGTCAAAGTTGAAAAAAATGCTGACTTTATGCATGGAGTGGTAGATTAAAGAAATCATACCATTTAGCCTTGAGCCTTGTGCTAAAATCTCTATTTAACTTTCTCCATAATTCTAGTCGTTGACAAGATGGAGGATGCTTTTGCATATAGTATGGACATAAGAGCTTTGTACTATATTTCCAGCAGAGCGCTTGAAGTTTCATTTAAATTATTCCATGTGGAGTTGCTAGCTTGTGGTGAAGGGAGACATTGTTCAAATGCAGGTGTAACATTTGTATCAAATGATTGTGGTATGATATAGGCACGTGCAACATCTGAGACCTAAGGTATGACAGATGAAGGCGAGTCATGAGGCATAAGAGAACCTTTTTCAGACACATGAGAGGATATAGTATATGGTTCTTGAGGAAGAGGATAAGTTGAGTTCGAAGGGAAATGATCAGTAGTAGGAGGTGGTGTAGTGTTTTGGTGTATTTGCACAAGGTTAGTATTATCACTATGGTTAGGAATTCAGTGAATGAGAGGAGTTATTCTGATTGTTGAGTCGTTATGAGGCTTATGACTACTACATTGTTGGAGGAAGCTTGATTTGTAAGGAAGCTTTGTTTCATTAAAAAACACATCTTTTGAAATAAAGATTTTACCATCCATACTTAGACATTTGTGGCTTTTGTGTGGGAGGGGATACACCAAGATAGAAACATTTAGAACTTACGAGCTACCGTTTGTTCTTGTTGTAAGGTCTCAGATGTAGGTAGAAAACACACTTAAATGTATTGATTACCTCATATTTTGGTTGTTATATGAGATAATTGATTCACCATGGATGAACATGGTTATGCATGGGAGAGATGGTGAATATGCATATGGTTGTTCAAGCTTTGCTTAATACTTTTGTGATATTTCATTGTCTTAATCAGTCTTAACTTTACATATTTATACAATGGTGAAGTTAGTTATGATCTTAACTAACTTCATGCACACTCTAACTACCTTAGCATGCACCTTAACTAATCTACCATACACCTTCACTCTCTTCACTAGTTTTACATTCCAATATTACTTCACCATAAGAATAGATTTTCACAAATAAGTTGACAACTATTATTGATTCTCTTTCTTTCAATTTTATCTCTACTATAGTCAATATTAAAATATTCTCCTAACATTTATTCAAGTGATTTTTGTAAATTAAATTAAGGTTAATAATATATCTTAGATATCTTAAAGTTCTATTAGCATCAGTTAAATAATATTCTCTAAGATCATATTATAGCATATGAACGCAAACTAAATAAAATATCAAGTCTTGAAGCAATTTTATAAAGTAGACGGTAAATCAAATATTTATATACTTTTTTGTCTACCATGTTGTTTCACTTGTCTTTTCATAAGGAAAAATTAGATATATGAGTATGAGTGGGTGTTTAAAATCTTCATATCAAATTTCTTTAGAGAAAAAACAATATATGTTTTTACATTATCAACCAATCAAAATTATGTATTATATTAAATTATACTATTATTTTAAAAAAAAGTTGTGTGACATAGTTGATTGATAAATTCTTATTAAATAATAATATAAAATTATTTTATATTATCAGTACATTACCTATAACTTCATTTCTTTAATAACTCTTTTATATATTTAGTTTATCATATGCTCATTTAAAATAATTTACTGAAATTTGAACATTAATAGAATCAAATATATCTTTCCTTCATAAATTTAAACAACTGCATTAGTAGAACCAGATATATATCATCTTCATAAATGTAATACTTAGCCTCTTGTTAAAATAATTTATAAATATACATAACAAGCACGTCCTTATATAAATAGATTGTCACGTGTAAATCTCTCATATAATTCATTGTCACTCGTAAGAATATTTAATAAATATATATTAACGTTAACCTGTAAAAGCATGAAGCCGTCTTAGCTCAGCTGGTAGAGCGCGTGGCTTTTAACCACGTGGTCGTGGGTTCGATTCCCACAGACGGCGAAACTCAAATCAGTTTGAATTATCATTTTGGCGGTTAAACGGTCATATAATACACATTAAATAAAACGTCAGTTTTTGGGTTGTCTATACTGGCGGTTTTTACCGCCATAATCTACAGATTTTCATAAATTTCTGTTGCGCCAGAGCTAACTACTCTCAACTTCACTAACTAGGTGATGGTACACCGGTTTAACTACTTCTAACAGTGCTTAATTCTTGTTTGTAAACATGTTCTTGATATTTTAAATCTTCAAAGATTGAAAGTTGTTTAACACCTACTTATTTATTAAATTATTTAAAAATTCACTTTTCACATCTATCTAAAAATAATTATATTAAGATTAATAATATCAAAGAATAAAACATCAAGTTAAACATCTAATAGATGAGTGAAGATTCAATCTTTCAAGAATTTCTTTAAATGTTTGCAGCATCGCATATTTTAGAATTGAAAATTTTCCATCTCTTTCTTATTCTAAAGAGAAAAAGAAAACAAGAGACAATGAGATCTAACACGAAATTCACTAAAAATCATATATCATTATATATATATATATATATATATATATATATATATATATATATATATATATATATATATATATATATGGTATTTGTTTTCTATCACAATACATATATATAATTTAGTCAGGTATTTGTTTTCTATCACAATACATATATATAATTTAGTCAAACACAAACTTGAGTTCTAAAATACAAGAACATATGACCTCCGTCTTTAATAAGAGAAATTTAAAGACATCTTAACCAAACCATTCATTCTTCTCGGTCCTTTTATATCTCAAATTCATCACTATAGATAATATAATATCTAAAGGGTGAGTAAATAGATTAAAAAGTAACACTTGTAAAAAATGAGGTTTGGAGAAAAAATTTCATAAATAAATTTAAAGAAAATATCATTGCAACTTGACAACAGTGAAAAATACAAATAAAAAATTATTAAAGGGATTCACCAATTTGAATTAGATATTCAAATTGTGGATTTGGTCAATCCCAACAAAGTTTAACAACAATAACTTTTAAGTGAATTTAATTCTCATTTCATAATCCAAACATAAGATTAAAAATTAAAACTTTATAACATCAAACATTGTTCAACAATTATAAATTAAAGTAAAATGTTTAAGGAAAGAAAAACAAAACCAAATATATACGTTCAATTTTATCATCCACGCTAGCAATCTTCATTCACTCTAATGCAATTTGCATTGAATTTTCTTCCAATTAATGTTATAAACACCAAGTGCTAGTTACCATGTTTATTACAAGAGTGATTGAATTTCACCAGCTACTAATTTTGCTCCAAATTTCTATAACTTTCAAATTACACCTTGTAAAATACAAAACTCAAACTCCAGTTCTTAAACCATAAAATATTGGTATCTTCAAGATTCTTCTACTCTTATTAAACTCTTGGATTCCTTAAACAATTTAAACCCTTAGATCCATTCTATCATGAATTGATCCTTTGATTTCTTTCAAACCTTTAATTTTTTTAAAAATCCCTCAAAACCACGTTTGGAGGAGAGGAAAATGTCTCCTTTCTTTTGCTTAAAGATATTCAAGATTCAATTCAAATCCTAATGCAACAACTACAACCTAATAATCATTCTATACCTCAGTAATATGTGAAATAAATTAAGCTCAAAGAATTTTAGAGGATTTATTATAGATAAATAGCTAATGAAAGGAGAGTAGAGAGAGTCGTTTATATGATTGTGAAGTTTAATAGTGAAATTACACTGAAAAACAAGGAATTTTAAGCTAAATATTGGAGTTACAACTTGAAAAAAATATTGATTCAATTTTTTTTTTAAGAAATAAATTATGAGTTTTTACGAAGATGATTCCAATCACAAGAATTTCAAGTTGAATCATCAACCTCAATGTTCATCAACACATGAACACAATATATGAATGACTTTAATAGTCAAAAATACGATTTAAATAATGTGATTTGATTCATGAATGGTTCAAATCAAATACATATGAGACCAAAATTTTTTTATGGTTTATGGTTTGAGACCTATCTCTAAATCTAACAAAACAATTCTATAGATAAATTAATTAAATCAAAACTAAAAAATAAAATAGAAGAGATGGTGGTTACTAACCAAATATAAATAAGGTTAAGAAAACAACACTGAAAAAGGTCACAAGTTACTCATCAAATTCAAAAAGTAGAGACGAGATCGACGAGAAACAAAGACTACTCAAGGACGAGGGTTCTAAGAAGAGAATGCGAGGAAGGATTTCAATAAAAAATTCTGTGGAAAACAAAAGTGAGATAGCAAGAATGCAATATAGCCAAAGAGAAATTGAGATAATGGAGCGAGAATTAACAGTTGAGCAGAAAGTGAGTGATATAAATGATGGATAAAGATGTGAGATTGATAATCAAGTGATGATGGAGGGAGGTGTTAGATTGACTAAATGTATCATTTCTCTATTTCTTCAATAGATGACACAATAAAAGGGGTAGAAATGTTTCAATTGGGCGCATTATTATAAATTTATAATTGTTCTGGAAAAGATTCACAAACTCACACTAATGTAAGAGAACAATTATATATATAGTGGATGTAGATAGTTTTAAGTGCTTCATATTTCATTATCAATTTTTAATATTTATAATGTTTTTATAATGAACGTCTTTTAAGTTTCACGCAGATCATTAATAATAGTGTCTTGAACGTTGATACTCATTAATTTCACAATAAAGATTTGTTTAAGAACAATGAATATCCTCAATAAACACCTTTAATTATCCCATCGACTGTGACAAAAATTGAGATAACAAGTATTTATCCCTCAGTTTTAGTTGAAAGTCAAGGTGAATAAGTTTTTTTTTTAATTTTATAAATTACATTGTTTACATTGAATATTAAAATACATTGATTACAACAAATTCAGATTCATCATTGTCGCTTTTATTCTTGGAGAACAGCAAATTTTTATTGTAATCCAAATTCTGTTGCATACCTTTTGTGTGCGTTCTTTTAGAGATTTACGGTTTGCATGCATCCAACTTCTAATAAATTATCTGTTCCAACTATTGAAAAATGTTTTTTCTGCACTTACAATTCATCATAATCTCTTAGAAATTTTCCAAACTTCTTTAAATTCCAAGATTTCATTATCTTGAACAAATATTTTTGTGACAAATACTTTAACAAGAAAGAGAACAAGATATATAGTAGTGAATGTAGATAGTTTGTTGGGGATTAATATTTTGACAATATCTTTAGCGTCGTTCCTTTATGAATGTAGAGTATAAATTCGTTATTGTAGCTATGTAATAAAACAACCCCTAAGTTATCTTATAAAATCGATGGAAATTTTTTTAATTAAAAAAATAAAATAAAATAAGGATATCCATTGATTTTAGTAAAAAAATGAGGTAATAAGTTTCAAGAAAAAAATGATGAATGATAAAAAATTGAAAATAATATGTTATGCTTATATTTCAATTTTTTACCAATCACCATTTTTTGTGTGCAATTTACACAATAATCAAGAATAAATTTCTCGATATTGTCAACCTAGGAAAACAATGATGTTTTCTTTGATTGATAACATATGAAAGTTATTTCAAAAGTACAACAACAACATCAACACTATTATGTGAGATAGATTGCAAGGGCATAAAAATGTTTTGTTTAATGTTATGAATCTTGTTGTAAATTACGACAAAATTCAATATCAATTCGTGAGGCAAAGAATAGTTGCAACCAAAATAAATGGTCTACAACAATAATAATTCGTACACGGATAATATAACATAATAAGACGAGAAAAAGACGAAGGTTTATTTACCCAGTTTGATCAAACGATTTACTCTGGGGGAGAGAGCAACTCTTCAATTTACTATACTCAGAAAGTTGTTACAACAATAATAATCCGTACACAGATAATATAACATAATAAGGCGAGAAAAAGACGAAAGTTTATTTATCCAATTTGATCAAACGATCTACTCTGGAGGAGAGAGCAACTCTCCAATTTACTATACTCGGAAAGTTGTTACAAGAGATTACAAATGAGTTATAAGAAAATATCCTTTACCTTCAGGTTCCCAAGAACAACCCTGGAGGCTCCAAAAAATTAACCTTATTTTCTACCCAAGTGTTTCCCAACCTCTTCAACCTTCAATATATGAATAAACCAAACCTAAGGTGTAAACAAGTATTTCTCAATTCCCAATAACCTTAGATAACTCCAAAGGTTTTCAAAATCCTTGCCTTTCTAAGGATTCCCTTGAGAATAGTCAAAACTTTATGTTATGCCTTAAACTCTTGCTCTCTCTTTTTGCTGTAAGCTCTAAGATTGTCACATTGTAATAACAAAAGAGATACATATTTATAATTGCTAAAATCCAACAAATCCATAACAAATCTCAAAACACATCTCCTTAATTGTTAGAATAAAATATATTATTATAATCTTATAATATCTCTCAAATATTATAAGTATCCTATAATATCTCTTAGACTATTATAAATATATATCTTATAATATCTTTTAGAATATTATAAATATTTTATAATATATTTTTATATTAATTTATATGATCTTCAAATTAATATAAAATAGTCTAACATTAATGAATGGATCAATGAACTGAATCGACTGAGTTCGATACCCATGAATCGCTCAGACCAAATTACTTTCCAGCTTCCTGATTTTTGGCAATCTCAAAATATGTTTTCTTTCTCTTCTTCAATAAAGGTTTTAAGGCATATTCCAACAATATCCACCTTGACTTTAAACCCCGTTGATACTGATTTAATCATCAACATTGCTGTTTTCCACCATGTTGAAACTCTAATCAATAACCTTGATCAAATTCAAATAACCCTTGAATCTTGATCTCGCCACTTGCATCCACTTGTTTCTAATTACCTTTTTCTACCTTGGTAATTTAACAAGCCTACAAGTATGATTTTTCAATCACCCTTGAACCCACCTATTTTGAATGCCTCCCTGAAGGTTTTTCTTCATTTATTTTGTAGTCTTTCAGCCACATTAAAAATATAATATCCAAGGCTAGCATAACCTTCCCTTTGAGATTCTACAATAACCCTCTTTACTTTATCATGAGTCAAATGATAATCAGATATCTCTGTAATTATTCCCTCACTACTTATAGTATCCATAGTAGGAAACTTCATCTCAAACTGAGTTTTCTCCGTTATAGTTTCTCCCAGGTTTCTCCCTTGGTTTTCATTATTCTCCCACTAAAGAAATTCTCTACCAACCAAGTAAGTTGTTTTAACCTCGGCTCTTCCCCAAAAACTCAATAACAACTCAGCGGTAACATGCATTTTTATCCCTTGATTTCTGCAAAGTTCATTATACTCATCTAAAACCTTCTCAAGACATTCATAACGCCTTAAACTCAAATCCCACAATTCTTTCTTTTCATGAAAGCCTCTACTAGTTAATGATGAATGAACAACATTTGAACCTTATAAAATATATGGACCACATATTTTAGACCCTTTAGAAATTATCAATTTATCATGCGAAATCTTTAACACTTCATGTTTAACTCTAGTACAACAGCCTAGATCATCAAACATACTTATAGGTAACAAATTTCGCTTGAGTTCTAGAACATACTGAAGTTGTAAAGAAAATGCAAGAAAGGGGGGTTTGAATTGAGTTTTCCTTTTTTAAATAACTTTCGCCTCTAAGCATTATTCATTGAACAATGCTTCTGAATGTTACTTCTAAGTAATGTTTATAATTAAGTTAAGAAACAAACTCTAAAGCATAAGAAAAATTAAAGAACACGCGATATATCCTGGTTCACTTAAGAAACCCCCAAGCTAGTCCAGTCCACCATTCTGAGGTGAGTTCGCCTTGAATTCAAGGGCTTAATCCACTATAATCAATCTGATTACAATCGTACGGGCAACCACCATTGATTAATATCCAATGAGACATTCAGGGATCTGGACTGGATATAACGTTCATTGACCCAATAGAATCTGATTCACCATAATCTCCTACCAAGATTTCCTTCCAATGATATCCATCAGTGATCTCACAAAGCTAACCTTCACTCAGTCCCCTTTGAGATTTGACTAACATTTAACCAATAGAATCTACTACCAGGATTTCATCTACAATGGCTGCAACCAAAGTCTTCTTGAGAATTTTGACTCAACCGAGTCTCTCAAGGAACCATCAAACAGCTGTTTAATTTACATTTGTTTACAATAATAATGCTTCTACACAAGCTGGATGTAAACAAAATTAAGTACATCAGAAGAACCTAATACACACTAAAATACATTAAATTTTATTGTAGCTTCAATGTGTGGTCTTCTTTTATTCAAGTATCTTCTTCACGGACAATAACCCAAAGCACTTGAATTGTTGAAATCTTCTTCTTCATAAGCTTATGGAAGCTTTGTTGATCTTGATGTAGTAGAAATAAGAAATTATTCATCTTGATTCACTTTAGAACATTCTAGATAGCAGCCATTGTTCCATTTTCTTCTATGATCACTTTAGAGCACAACATATGTGTTATGGATTTGTAATTGGAGCTTTCATGATCATCTTCATTATCTTCTGCGGCTTAGCAAGCTTTGTGCAATATATGAAATTAAACACATTTTGAATCAATGATTTCATTGTAATCAATATCAATATAATTGAAGAATCATTTTGATAACAATTATTATTGTTGTTGTTATAGTGGTTGATAGCTTTTTGGTTGTGTTCCAATAATGACAACTTTCATTTTTAACATTGAATACCAACATTTAACTCGTTTAACATCATGTGTCAAGCAACCAGCTAACTCACTTTAAACATGCAATTCTTTTCTTATATATCCATGCAAAATAGAGTCGTTGGCTATTTGAAAAAGAGTCATTAAAAATAGTACTGCTACGTCCTTATCTCTTCCATAATTCAAGCTAGTGGAGACGTAGTGGAATAAAGCTTTTTCGTATTGTGTACTATTGTACCATGTTACCGTTATATTCTTTCCTTTTTCACTTTAGAGGCTTCTGCGAGCATGAGGTTAAGAGTGGAAACATAACATAAGGTCTTCATAAATTCAAGTCTTCAAAGTCTTCAGAATGTGTATTCAAAGTCTTTAGCACTTAGTCGTAAGAACCCTTATAGAGAACCTTGGATCAGAAGAGCTTCAAGTCTTTAGAATCTTCAGACCTTCTGTCTTTAGAATCTTTAGCACTTGGTTCTTTAAGAATCCTTGTCTTTAGAAACACAAAATATTCAACATATGGACTTCAGTTAGAAATATTGTCTTCAGATCTTTTAACTTTGTCTTATTTGAAACAAGTTGTCTTTTAGAAACTAAGTTTTTAGCATTTGGACTTCAGTAGAGACTTTGACTTCAGATCTTCTAACTTTTTTCTTTGGAACATATTGTCTTTAGAAACTCGAGTCTTCAGCATCTGGACTTAAGTGGCAACTTCTCTCTTCAGATCTTTTGATTGTTTCCTTAGAACATGTTGTCTTTAGAAGCTTGAGTCTTTAGCATCTGGAAGTAAGTAAAAACTTATGTCTTCAGATCTTCTGACTAGTTTCTTTAGACAAACATCAAAACTTATACTCCAGGGTCTTCTGGAGTGTCTTGCTGCTGTTCAACATAACTTATGTAGCGTAGAAGTGGAATTAATTCTCTTCTAATGTCTTGGCCACACCATCCATCAGAAGCAGAACCAGTTTGTTAAGTACTCAACAATAACAAACATTAGAGTATCAAAATTGTTCATATAAATATACTAATTTTTTATTATCAAAATTCAAAGATAATATTGCAGAACCAAATCTTGTTCTTACACATACCTCACATTTTGAATAAGTAGTTCATGATCATCAAACATTTTAAGTCTGACCGTACCAATACCATAAACCTTGCAAGCCTTATTATCACCAAGGAAAACAACTCTACCTTGAACCATCTTCAAAGTTTCAAAGTATTCTATTCTTGAACACATGTGATAAGAGAAACCTGAGTCAATGATCCAACTATCTTCAGTTTCCAAACTTGATACTACTAGTACATCAACATCCTCATAACTTTCCTCACTCAAGGCAACTGCAGCTAGAACAAAATTTTCATTGACCTTTCTCTCAGGATAATGACAACCCCTTTTAAAGTGACCGATTTTCTAACAATTAAACATTTTACCTTTGACTTGTCAGACCTCTTTGATTTTAACATCCTTTTACGCTCACCTCCTCCTCTTGACACATTTAAGCCTTCACCACTATCTTCAATCTTCAAATCTTTTGACTTTGAAAATTCTTTGGATTTCACCGCCGTTTGGACTTCATCTAAAGTAATAGTACCTTCCTTACCATAAAAAAGGCATCCTTAAAGTGATCAAAGAATATGGGTAATGAACTCAATAGTAGTAAATCCTTGTCCTTAACATCAATCTTCACTTCAATATTCTCAAGATCATCAATAACTTTGTGAAATTCTGTAAGCTTCTCAACTATGGATTTATGCTCCACCATTCAGAATGAATAGTGTTGTTGTTTCATAAATAACATGTGAGGCAAAGACTTTGTCATATACAATGATTCAAGTTTTTCTCACATAGCAACCACAATTTTCTCCCTGGAGACCTCTCTTAGAACTTTATCCTGATGCACAAGATAATGGCACTTCTAGCCTTATCCACCATCTCGGTATTTTGTACATGTGTAAGACCTGTAGGCATTAATGCTTCACTCTTTAAAGCATCAATACACTTCTCTTGAATTAAAATTTCTTGCATCTTAATTTTCCACAACCCGAAGTCGTTGTTTCCAGAAAATTTCTCGACCTCTCATTTGCCCATGGTGCTCAATACCTCTTTGTTTCACGCTCACCGCACCACTTGTTATGAATCTTGTTGTAAATTACGGAAAAAAAATTCAATATCAATCTGTGAGGAAAAGAATAACAACAACCAAAATAAATGGTCTACAACAATAATAATTCGTACACAAATAATATAACAAAATATAGCGAGAAAAAGATGAAGGTTTATTTACCCAGTTCAATCAAACGATCTACTCTAGGGGAGAGAGCAGCTCTCCAATTCACTATACTCAGAAAGTTGTACAATTACATATGGGTTATAAAAAAAATAGCTTTTGCCTTCAGGTTCCTAAGAATAACCCTGAAGGCTCTCAAAAATTAACCATATTTTCTACCCATTTGTTTCCCAACCTCTCCAATCTTCAATATATGAATAAACCATACCTAAAGTGTAAACAAGTGTTTCCCAATTTCCAATAAAACTTTAAATTAATATAAAATATTCTAACATTAATGAATGGATCAATAAATCGAACCTACCGAGTTCGATACCCATGAATCGCTCAGACCATATTACTTTTCGACTTCCTGATTTTTCGCAATCTCAAAACATGTTTTCTTTCTTTTCATCAACAAAATTTTGAAGGCGTATTCCAACATTCAAGATAGAAGAACACAAAATATTGAAGATTTTTACAGTCTTGCAATTTATCCTAAAGAATGATGCATATGAGTTTGGGGCGGCTATATATAAGTTAAGATTAAGGTAAAATCTGTTTAATGAGTGCTTTAATAGTGAAATTTGATTATTTTATCTCTTGGTTATTATGAAAACTGAAGGGATATATCATTTAGTTTACAAATAAAAAATAAAATAAAAATAAAGGTTCCACTTATAAAGAAATAAAAACATAAACTACATAAGCTGAGATCGAAGCATGTTCTGAATTGTTTTTCCCTCGATTATATAAAAAACCAAAGAAATGTATTATTTTTATTTTTAAAACAAATAAAACATGGTATGCCTTGACATTATACCTCAAATTTTTATTGAGAGAGATGAAATTTTTGTCATAGAATATATTATTTATAATATATATAAGATTTGTAATTCAATTCTCCTAAATTTAGAATCAATACAATAAAAAGGAGATTTTTTTAATTCTATTCTGACAATTTCAAATTAACAATTGAAAATATATATGATTAAAAAATTAATCCACTAAATCGACAAATTGGATATATCTAAATTTTCTGGCTCAATCTGTAATTTCAATTCTATTCCGGTTTGAACATAAAATAGATTAAGGAATAGTGAATGAATCCTATGCGGATTCAAAGTTTTTGTCAATGGATAAAGCATCACAATTCACGATAAGTTATAGTTAAGAAATCAAATGTCACAAAACTATATTTGAGTTAGGGAACTGAATTCTACCAAAACTAAATTCTATCAATTCTATTGGCATTCGAGTTAAGCATTAGAATAAAAATATAATCATATATGAAAGGATTATATTAAACAAAATTACAAAAATAACATTAAAACCTCAACGTTTGGACAAACCAACATATCATTCCTTAGTTTATCATCAGAAGAAAATGTTATTCTATTTCTAAGGAAATTTCTAGTTTCGCATTATGACCATCTAATTCTACTAAAAATGTGAATAAGTAGTTTAAAATTTAAACTCTTAAGAGCACTAGGCTGAAAAACACGATTGGGCCAAAAATAGATTTTTATTAGCAAGACTTAGAGTTTGATATGAAAACTGAATATTTGACATATTAGCATTCTGAACTAGCCTTTGCAATTAAAATAAAACTTATAGATATTTCTCTTTGATTTCAAACTCATACTCATATGCGTCAATCTGATATTCTTAGCTCTAGTTATGACGTGCACAATGAAAGAGTATCAAAATGGAATTTATTCAAAAGTAAAGGAAAAGAAATAACCTAAAACTTATTTATGGCTTAAGTTTAAGGACATACTAAATCACTAAAATTATTGTACAAATAAAAACTAAAATTAAACTCAAGAAGATTTCAAAATATAGAATTACAAGATTGGAAAAGATGTGCCAAAATGCATTCATTTATCAAGGAGATATGCAAAATACTTGCAAACACTTTTTTTCTCAAATTAATATTAGTTGTGAGTGAGATTTTAGGGTTAAAACAGTGTGCACGTTAATCAGAGATATTGGTTAGGTTGTATAGTTAAAGCTTAAGGTTTAGGGATCTTATAACCTTTTTAGGAATAAATGTTAAAGGATCATGCAAGTCATTATTATATAACAATCTACAAGGGTCAATCATCTATGATAATGCGTGTCTTTAGCGCATGTCTATCTCAGGGATCACATATCTTCCTAGAACTTGGGTGACCTTGTTCCTTGCTGATTAGTCCTTAGACCAAACCATAAACCCTAAAGAATGTTAGATTTGAGTTATAAAATTACCGAAGTAGAACCAAGTATGCCCACCCTCATTGATGAAAGGGCCATCGCTTCTACTCATCTCCTGGTTGACATATATCCCAATAATTTACCCGCTTGCATGCTGAAAGAGCACTTATTAGAGGTTTAAGTGTGTGTTATACCTCATAACTGACTCTAGGATGTATTTCTAGTGTGCATAGTGAATTTCCCCCTATGAAGTCTTCATAGTCATATCGTTGATGTAAACCTCTAGGTTTTGCCCTATCTACTTTGAAAACACTGCATACATTAACTTCTTGTAGTTGGTGCACGTGTTCTTCAATATGAAAGGCATGCCATTGTAGTAATAATTATCATGGTTGAACTTGAATGATGTTTTAGGTGCATCCACAAGATCCATTTTTATATTATTGTTGCTTGAATAAGAGTCCATAAAGCTTAAGGTTTTGTAGCTTAAGGATCCATCGATCATCCAATTGATATTGGGTAGTGGGTCTGGATCCTTAGGGTAGGTGACATTAATGTATGTGAAAATGATGCACATGCCCCATTTGTTTGACGACTTTCAAACCAAGACCAAATTAGACAACCAAGTCAGATACTTCACCCCAATTATGAAGCCTACACTCTTTAATTTATCAACCTCCTCATCAATCGTCGCATGCTTCTCCATACCCACTTTATGCTTTCTCCGAGGCATTGGATTCACAGTGTAGTCAATAACGAGGCGGTGATAGACCGTCCTGATGTCTACTCATAGCATGTTTAGGGGCATTTAGGTGAACACGTTTATGTTCCTCCTTAGTAGGGAAATCAATTTCTCCTCTGCTGCTTCGAATACAAAGGTCCATAGTTTGGTGACTTGAAAATTTTGTAGTACATTATGGACCTCCTTTTAGGACCTTTGCAAGAGCGAACCTTTCATCTAATTTGGAACCTAAACTTGTAGCATCCACTCCTTACACACATGGCTATGGAATTGCAGTTGCAACCATCATTTATCTTCTCATTTTGAGACTTATTGATAACATTCATGGGTTATCTCTTGGTTTTATTGGACCCTTCCAACTCACCGGTTATGTAGATAATACTTCAGGCATAAGTGTAAAGTGGATAAGACATCCCTAATAAATCGAGGGCGGGTCACCCTACAATGATGTTGTATGGTGATGAGGTGCCTACTATGAGGTATTTAGCCTTGGTTGCTTTTACATTTTCAATTCACCCAAACATCGTCTTGAGAGTTATGTAGCCTTTCACCTATACATGCTCACCAGAGAGCCTGACTTAGGAGCCTTAGAATGTCCAGATTTCAATTGGATTAAGTCAGAGTCTCTCAAAAGTGTCCTAAATTCTAACGTCTATTGAGCTTCTGGGGTCAATCAATACCCTTTTAACATCCAAATCATCACAATGTACAGTGATGACCATGAGGTCATTGTTGTGAGAGAGTATGTCAACAACATATTTACTAGAAAAGGTGATTTTGGCCTCTAGCTCCTTTTTTAGACCTCCCACAGGGATCGCATATATAATGCTCTTCATCAAAACCTACCGGCATACTTACATCGCGAAGAGTTAGATTATGCATCTCCAATGAATCCTTCTGCTATGATGTTGTCCATCACATTTGCGTCAGTAGGCATTGTAGTGCCTCGCTCTACTGCCATGTTAGAGAAGAAACTAAGGTTGTAGATGAATGAGAATGAGTGTGGCTCGGGTCAGTTATACAACGAGCACTAATTGTACTTGCTAAAAAATTAAACTGAGGACAACCCTGTGTTTGTAGGGGTGTCTATGGTATTTAACATGTATGGTTGTGTTTAGGGATAACTCATGTAAGATTGTGAAAAGCTCTGAATATAGATTTTTTGGTGGATTATTCTATCCCTCCTTCCTTCAAGGAAGGATATATATATATATATATATATATATATATATATATATATATATATATATATATAATATATATATATATATTATATATATATATTATATATATATATATATATATATATATATATATATAAGGTTTCCCCCGAGTTTAGGGTTTGAGAACCAATGAGCGATTATCCTAACTCCTCTCTCCAAAACATGGAGTGAGGGAGTTCTTTTCCCTATATAATCATGGGAAATATGGTTTTATTTGTTGATCGTCTCCTTCACCTAATTATTGTAGGGACAAGACACTACTCACATGTTCATTAAGCAGATGGATCAAGAATTCACTTCGAGCATTTGAGTGGCATACGGTTTATCCCAGACGATTTATGGCATAATTGTGTTATCTACCCAATATTGTTTCGAGTGACCCATAACACTTATTTAGGCCTAATAACATTATCCAATACATTACCCACAACTTTATGGTGAAAACTGACTCTTCAGAGTATACCTTCTAGCTTGGTTCCCTTGAGTTCACTTGTCATATACGTTTAGATTCTCAAAATATTTTCACGTTCTAGAATCTAAACATTTAGACTCGCATTAAACTCATATATGAATAAAAGTAAAGTTATTCTCATGAATTCATTTAACTATTATTAGGTACTGAGTAAGTTCAGATAAACAATTATAAAAATTTATGTAAAACTTGATTGAGTCGAGTTTGGGGGTTTTAACAGAAAACTCATAGAGAAGTTAAGTCGTAGCCTACATTATTTATTTATTTTGTTAAAAAAAAAGAAATTGAGTTTGAAAAGACTGAGCAACTAGCTAACTAAGACAAACAATTATATAATTCTTATGGATTAGGATTTAAAAGTGAGATTGATATTCATGTAGTTCTATTTATGTATATTTTTTTACTTTGATTTGTTTTTAATTTTTACGTCTTTAATCAAATTACCAATAATTTTAAAATTAATTCATGCTTATCTATGTTACCGTATCTGATTTCTTGATTTTTTTTTATCATTGCAACAAAATATATCTATATTTTTAAGAATATAGAGGTGGACAAAAACCGCAAACTACATTAATCCGCTTAAACCGAAACATTTTTCATCAAAACGGGCTGGCCAAATGGGTATGCGGGTGAACGAGTTCTCAAAAATCGATTTCAAGTGAGTTAAAACAAACAGGTGTAGGTTCAATTATTGGGTCCGACGATACTCAGACCTGCCCGTATATATTAGCAATTAGTTAATTATCATACTTCTTTTAAAAAGTCATTGATTCATTCTATTTAAGACTAATAAGTTACTACATTTGTCTCAAAATAAAAGTATTTTAAGGTAGCTTACACACATATTAAGAAAAATAATGATCGAGTCAATAAAGATAATATTTTTACAAAATTACCCTTAATTATTATTGGTTGTTATACATTGTCATAACTTGAAAAGTGTGTAGACAAAAAGTAAAGTTGGTAAAAGTTAATTAATATCGCATTGGAAAAGTAAAAAGACTACTATTATTTTGAGACAACTTTTTATGGCTAGAAAGACACTTATTTCAGGAGAGAGAAAGTAATAATAACAATAACAACTTATAAGACCCGCTTAGGCTCTATTTGGTAACACCAAAAAAAGGGCTTTTAACTTTTAACTTTTTAGCTCATATTAACAAAAAAACTATGTTTGGTACCTGTCATTTAGCTTATAGTTTTTCTTTTTTATTAGCTTTTACCTTTTTTCTCAAAAGCTATTTAAAATAGCTTTTGAGCTTTTAGCTTTTACCCTGTGACTTTTTCTTCCATTTATACCCTTATATATATATATATATATATATATATATATATATATATATATATATATATATATATATAATATATATATAATATATATATATATATATATATATATATATATATATATATAATATATATATATATATATATATATATATCAATTAACAAGAAAATATAATATTTAACGTTTTTTAACAATCTTCAAATTACATACCTTGTAATGAATTTAGAGATAGTGTTACTAATTTCTAAGTTTGTGAAATATTAGGAGATTATCAAGACGACGAAGATTCATAATAATATTGAAGTTTTACCGTAAAATAGACAATAAACTTATTTTTATTATTATTTGATTAATATAATTGAACTCGTGTGTGTTATATATATATATATATATATATATATATATATATATATATATATATATATATATATATATATATATATATATATATATATATATATATATAATATATATATATATATATATATATATATATATATATATATATATATATATATTATATATATATATATATATATATATATATATATATATATATATATATATATATATATATAATATATATATATATATATATATATATATAATATATATATATCTATATATATATATATATATAATTATATAAGTTCATTTAAAATTTATATATAATTGTTCGATATATTTTGTTGTTATTTTTAATTTTAATATATATATATTTTTTTTGCATGTGTTTGCTAATATATTTATTTTATTTTATAAAAAGTAATGTTCTGGACTGGCCTAATGATTGAATTGGTTCAATCCGTTTCTGCCTTTGACAAAACCCAGTAACATTGGCTCAACATCTTTGGTCGACCACGCCCTCGAACGGCACGACCAACAATGCTCAAAACACTCTCAGTCTGTTTGACACACGAAGAGCAGACGACCAGGAAACACTCATAAATGTTTCTGCTCGTCATCTCATTATTGCTCGATGCAACGGCTAGTTACGGACACAACTGTCCATTTTAACCAAGTCCTGATAGTTACCTATTTTTACGGACCTTCGTATCTAGGCCCAAAAATAAGGACCAATGGCTACGCATTAGGTGCACGATATAAACCCTCACACTTGTGAGGGTCATGTATCCAATATTCATACTAAAAACCATAACATCTTTCTTGTATCTCTTTGCACCCATTTATCATCAGAGTGCCTTGCAGGTACACTCCCCATAATCTCCTCAACTTTCCAACCAAGCAGATGTCATCTTTAAGACACACTTTCAGGTTCTGATCAACCAGTAAGATCAGTAGCACCATTTATGGGAAATTATCTTCCCCGTCTTCCTTCTTCCTTGAAACCAAAGACCAAAGATACCTTCATACCTTCAAACCATGGCCGATAACGACGACCACCATCTGTCTGGAAAAAATGTACTTTCTCTTGTCCACAAGAGAGACGAGAGCCAAGAACTTCCTCGTCTAGAGGATATCCCCTATGTTAGAGACGATCGGACATCGTCCCTAGAGTCAGTTGATGTTGAACGTAACAACCTCTAGCTCTTGGAAGATCAGAGATCCAATAACCCCAACGAGGATCTGCTAGAAGTCCTCCAGCCAGTTCCCATTCCACCAAATGCTGACCCGACCATAGCAGCACTGCTCGTTGCCCTCAATCAAACCAACGCCCTAATCTTGTAGCAGAGCAAGAGGATTGGGGCATGGGAAAAGAAGCGGCCAAAGTCTCCTCCTCAGAGACACCAATATTATGACTCTCGCAGTCCATCTCCACCAAGGTATGGTTGTCCCCTCGCACGGGAGAAACAAGTGGTTTCTTTCATCAAAAAACAAGGTCGCACGCCTCCCCGTAAATATCGGCGCTCCTCGATCTCCAAAAATACAAAAAACAACTGGCTTGACCACGACCACTCACCTTCACCTAAGCCAAGAAGGAGCACTTCTCTCTGGCGGGACAACAGCCTCTGACAAGGAAGAGGTCACCATTCCCCATTACCATCTCCTGATAGAAGCAACGACGACGAGCCTTGCAGCCCGTTATCATGAGAAATTATAGAGACCACACTCCTTGTCGGTCTAGAGAAACTTCTCCACCCGGGGACCTATGAAGGAATGACCGACCATGACGAGCATATCGAAAACATTGATGTGCTGCTTGACTATAGAGGAGTATACAGAGAAATCAAATACTTACTATTTCCTACAACTCTCAGGAAAGGGGCCATGGCATGGTACAAGGGCCTTTTCGACGAATCCATCACGTCATAGAAGAACTTGGGAAGACAATTTTTAGGCACTTTACGACTTCTCGCCGACATCCAAAGTCAGAAGCATCTCTGGAGGTGATCATCCAAGGGAGGGATGAATCCCTCCGGACATATATTGAACGTTTCAACTAGGAAGCCATACAAGTCTCCACAACCGACAACATGAAAAAGTATCTCCTCGAATGTGGGCTTCATCCCCACGGTGACTTTACCAAGGCAGTTGGCATCGAATCACCAGCCACCCTGGATGCTCTCCTACTCAAAGCACATGAATACATCCAATATGAGGATAAGGAGGTAGCCAACAACGGTCAACGCGCGGAACTCGCGACATAAAGAGAACTAGAAAGCCTCAAAGAATGAAGAGCCATCGATATCCTGTCGGGGAGGAGGAAAAAAAAGGGACGCCAAGTCCCAGGAGTTTTGAGACTATAAGAGTCCACCTTGTCGCTTCCATGACTATACTCCCCTCAACGTCTCACGTGATAAGATCCTGACTGACTACGTGAATATGGAATTCAAGCAAGTTAGGATTCGTTTCCCCTGATAAACACCGTCCAAGTCAGGGACAGACTAAAGCAAGTAATGTCGGTTTCATAAAAGTCACAGTCATACAACGAAAGACTGAATCCACATCAAGGATGCCATTGAGATCCTCATTCGGGACGAGCATCTCAAACAATACAGAATGAAGGAGTCTCTCTGAGAAGACATTTCCGAATCCAAACAGGTCAGAGAAACAAGGGTGTCCCCAGATAAATCTCTCATGCCGGTCGCCATGAGCATCATAAGGGGAAAATATTTTTATTTCCCTAACATGGAGGAAGTCCCCTTGTACTTCTCATCGCACAATCCATGGGAGTCGTTCCCAGCGGCAATGGTCATTTTGGGCGGTGGTTTTAACAAATGCATTGTAGGCTCGATGAAGAGAAGGCTTGAGAAGTTGATGGAGGCTAACTCTGACATGAGTGCCACCATCGACAAGTTCAGATGAGGATCTCACCCCTTGCGTTCTATCAAGAATAATTTCTCGGAGGATCCCCCAATTTCAGTATCACGTTGCTCGTACGAGCTCGCATGGCCAACTTCAATGTCAGGCGCATTCTGGTCGACCAAGGAAGCTCGGTCGATATAATGTATTCACCCCATACATGGGATTTGATATCCAGGGGTTCAATGGTTCTGTCACCAAACCTTGGGGATATATCGAGCTAATCTTTACTTTTGGAGCATGAAAGACGGTCAGATCCATCAAGACCCAATTCCTTGTTATTGGCTGCACGTCATTATATCAGTGCATCTTTGGGAGGCCCACTCTGGCCAAACTAATAGAAGTACCCTCTATGATGCACCTCAAAATAATGTACTACACCACCAACGACCTCGTCGCTACCTTGAACGGGGATATCCAAGCAGCCAGAAGATGTTTTGAAGCAGTTGCTAAGCGCTTGAGCTCCATAAACACTCAACCCATGTCGGAAAACAGACCCGTTCTCCCTGGAAGTTCCTCATTAATGACTGCCCATCATCATATCATTGCATCTTTGGGAGGCCCACTTTGGCCAAACTAATAGTAGTACCCTCCACGGTGCACCTCAAAATAAAGTACTACACCGCCAACAACCTCGACTCTACCCTACACGGGGACATCCAAGCAGCCAAAAGATGTTTCGAAGCATATGCTAAGGGCTTAAGCTCCATCAACACTCAACCTAGGTTGGCAAATAGACCCGCTCTCCCCGACAGTTCTGAAAAGCCAAAACCATTTCCCCACATCGACATGATCGACTTAGGCAGTAGATTTACAAAGGAAGATCTCATAGAATAAAAGAAAAAGGAGAAAGAGCCCATGCTCAATAGAGAAGGCTCATCCTCAACGAGCATTTTTGAACCTGCAAATCACATGCGACCAATTCCGTACGGAGAATTCAAGATCGTTCCCCTTGGCAGCAACCCCTCCAAAGGAGCCAAGATCGATGCTGACCTCCCCGACCTGGCGAAGAGACAAATGAAGGCGAGCTTAACAGAAAACATTGACCTGTTCACTTGGAGCGCAGCAGATATGCCCGGCCTAGAACCGAAAATAGTTTGTCACCATTTGACAATAGATCTTTCCCTCACGGAAGTTGCTCAGCGTAGGCACCGACAATCCCTCAAAAAAACTGAGGTTGTTAAAGACCTCCTAGAGGAAAAATTTATTTCTGAAGTCCTGTACACAACTTGGATCTCTAACGTAGTTCTTGTGAAAAAGAGTAATGGAAAATGGCGCATGTGCATTGACTATACTGATCTCAATAGGTTTTTCCCTAAAGACGCTTACCCCCTCCCCAACATAGATAAATTGGTCGATGATTCTGCAGGTTTCAAACTACTATCGTTCATGGATGTGTACTCTGGATACAACCAGATCCCTATGGCGAAAATGGAAAAAAATACACGACCTTCATGACCGAATCAAGAAACTATTACTACAACGTAAGGACCATGGGTCTTAAGAACACGAGCACTACCTATCAGCGCATGATGAAAAAGGTCTTCCAAGGAGAAATCGAAGACATGCTCGAAGTCTACATGGACAACATGATCATGAAATCCCAATAGGAAATCAATCATGCGCTCCACCTTACAAAGGTCTTTGAACAAGCAAGAAGAATCAAAATGCGGTTCAACCCGGAAAAGTGCACCTTCGGCGTGAGGGCGGGAAAGTTCCTTGGCTTCTACTTAGCAGAACGAAGAATCAAAGCCAACCCTGAAAAATGTCGAGCGTTCTATGAGCTTTCAACCCCGTGCTCGAAAAAATCAATCCAAACTCTAAACGGAATGCTCACATCGTTGTCCCAATTTGTGGCAAAATCTGCCCAACACGCGCTCCCTTTCATCAAACTTCTCTGAAAGAAAGCCAAGTTCGAATGGACCGAAGAGTGCGAGCACACTCTGCTCCCCCTCAAATAGGCATTATCTCAACCACTGGTCCTTGCAAGACCAAACAAGGATGAAACTTTCAACCTCTATCTGGCTGTATCTTCTGAGGCGGTCAACGATGCCCTCATTGGGGAGATCCCCGAGGGGAAAACACCCATCTACTTCATGAGAAAAGCCTTACAAGTACCTGAAGTAAGATACCAGCAGATTGAGAAAGTAGCCTTAGTGCTCATGAACACAACGAGGAAACTGAGGCACTATTTTCTGGCCCACACAATTGTCGTTCGGATAGAGCAACCAATAAAATAGTTGCTCGTTGGACCTGATATGGCAGGCATGATGCTCAAGTGGTCGTTAGAACTCTCCGAACTCAACATCAGGTACGAAATTAGGAAATCCCTTAAAACACAAGTGCTGGCCGATTTCGTAGTAGAGATGACCTTCCCAAGCACCACAAATGGGGCATAAAAAGTGGACCATCTTCATGGACGGAGCTTCCAGCTCGGTGAGAAGCGGGGCTGACATCATGCTAGAAAACAAGGAAAGAATACTAATCAAAGTCTCCCTCGCACTGTCCTTCCCGACCTCAAACGACCAAGCAGAATACGAGTCTCTTCTCGCTGAACTACGTCGGGCCAAGGACTTGGGCGTCGAGGAAGTAAAGGTCTTCACATACTCCCAACTCGTCGCCTCCCAAGTGTCGCGCCACGAAAAAACACAAAGTTTCCACCGAACTCTATTTATCTCGAAGGAAGGGAGATATCGAGAGAACCCCAAAGAATAGATAAGATAGTTTTGCGACCAGGAGAAAGGGTAAGGAAGTCGGTTACACAAGGGGAAGGTATTTGCACTCCACGTATCTATGGTACTCCATAGGATCCACTTTTGTTTTCTCTATTAGCATCAGTTAAATAATATTCTCTAAGATCATATTGTAGCATATGAACACAAACTAAATAAAATATCAAGTCTTGAAGCAATTCTATAAAGTAGACGGTAAATCAAATATTTATATACTTTTTTGTCTACCATATTCTTTCACTCGTCTTTCATAATGAAAAATTAGATATATGAGTATGAGTGGGTGTTTAAAATCTTCATATCAAATTTGTTTAGAGAAAAAACAATATATGTTTTTACATTGTCAACCAATCAAAATTATATATTATATTAAATTATACTATTATTTAAAAAAAAAATTGTGTGACATAGTTGATTGATGAATTTCTATTAAATAATAATGTAAAATTATTTTATATTATCAGTGCATTACCTATAACTTCATTTTTTTAATAACTCTTTTATATATTTAGTTTATCATATGCTCATTTAAAATAATTTACTGAAATTTGCACATTAATAGAATCAAATATATCTTACCTTCATAAATTTAAACAACTGCATTAGTAGAACCAGATATATATCATCTTCGTAAATGTAATACTTAGCCTCTTGTTAAAATAATTTATAAATATACATGACAAGCACGTCCTTATATAAATAGATTGTCACGTGTAAATCTGTCATATACTTCATTGTCACTCTTAAGAATGTTTAACAAATATATAATAACGTTAATCAGTAAAAGCATCAAGCCGTCTTAGCTCAGCTGGTAGAGCGCGTGGCTTTTAACCACGTGGTCGTGGGTTCGATTCCCACAGACGGCGTTCATAAAATTTTATTTACAAGTAATTACTACTCAGTTGTTGTCTGTGGGTATAGACAACATATATAAACTTTTATTTATAAATAACTTTTACTTACGAATTTACGCCAAGTTGTCGGTATAGGTGTTACTTATTTTCTTTTAATTTATTACTACTGACAGTTTTAGTCGATACGTATGTATAGACATGAATATATATTATAATCATTAAAATAAAAAAAGTTAGTAAGTGATAATAATTTTGATTAAACATTTAAACTATGAGTTAGCTAGTTATGCCATGTTTGGATAGATTTATTTATTTGGTATTTTGTCATAATATTTTAGGAGACCTTATCAAAATAATTTAGAATATTTTTTCTCAAATGTTTTTGAGTTTATTTTATAAAATTTTCAAGATAATTTATAAAAATAAATTAAATTAAATTTAGACTTAATTGCAATTTTGATCTTCTTATTTAATTTTTTTCTTGATTTTGATCTCTTCATTTTAAAAATTACTATTTTAGTTTCGTTTTTAAATTTTCTTTTGAATTTATATTCCTTTATTTTAAAAACCATGATTTTAGTCCTTTTTTAAAGACAAACTCTACTGGGGAAAAGAAGTTAAACCTCGGCCTGGTTGAGTCCAAGTTCTTCTATATCTTTTGAGAATTAAACTATTATCTGGTCGGGTTCAGGTTTCATAGTTTTGAAAGTTAACTATTATTTGATTGGATCCAATCTTCATAGTTAGTTGAAACGTTACACTATTATCTGGTCGGATCCAGACTCTATAGTGATTTGAGAAATTGATTATTATCTGGCCGAGTCCAGGCTTCATAGTATATTTTGGAGATAGTAAAGGTTTTGTTGACGACTTTTCTGGGGATCAGGGATTGTGACCCTATGATTTGTAATAATCTGAAAGGCAAACTCAAGCTGAAGAGTGTAAACTCAGTCGTGGAGGACAGACTCAGCTTAGGGATGATACACTCAGTTGGGTATAACAAGCTCAGCTGAGGAAGATAGACTAAGCTGGGGAATTTTGTACTCGGCTGGGAGTTATGCTACTCATTGTTTGTTGGGGAAATAAATCTTGTTGATGAATACTTGACGAACTGCTGACGAGGCGAGTTCTTTGAGGAAGATGTTCACAAGGCTTCAACTTGTAGGATCAACTTAGCTGGGGAGAGAGCTGCCAAGAGATTGAGACTCTGGATGGAGATTATCATATGCAAAGAGACTTTGCGGGTAACTTTGTTGAGGATGACGTTAATGAAATAACTTTGTGGGGATATTCCATATACATTAAAGAGGAGCTTGTTATCGTTTAGGTCATATGTGCCAAACAATTTTAATTATGTTCATACACATATGTTCATTCAATTTTAGTCATTGGACAAATTTACATTCAAAACAAAGACAAAAAATGTGCACTTCAAAGTATATTTGTGTTGATATTTTGCCCATGAATAAGCGTTTTTGTACAAAGAGACGGAGATCCTAGTAAGATGAAATCGTCGAAAGGAAAACAAAGTTGAAAACAAATAGCCATGTGACATGATCTCATTGCCTTCCAACTCTACTATTGCCCCAATGTCTTCGAATGCCCCTTGCCGTTGACAGACGTTGGTTGGATTGATCTTGGACCGTTTGAACTCGAACCTTGGTGATAAAGTTGATTGTGATGATTTCACAACACATAGTCATACGCTTTCAATCCTTAACTTTTGCCTGGACCGCTCTTTCGGGTTTTCAGCCCACCAGGATATCCATTTTTCCCAAGTCGCCCTTTCGGGTTTTCAACTTGCTGGGTGTACAATCTTTTGTATATATCCCTAATTTTTTCCCAAACCTTTTGGTTTGCCGGGACACCCTTATTTTGCCTAGGTGTGTCAACCTAGCGGGTCTCTTATGCGTAGTATTTTTTAACTATGTCCGCGTTTATAGGATGTGAGAAGTCTTCATCATCCATGGTAGTCAGCATCATGGCACCGCAAGAGAACACTCTCTTGACAACAAATGACCCTTCATAGGTGAGAGTCCATTTGCCTCTGGGGTCACCTTGTGGTAGAATGATGTGCTTTATCACCAAGTCACCGACTAGATATACTCGAGGCTTGATCTTTTTGTTGAAAGCCGTGATCATACGTTTTTGGTACATCTGCTCATGACAAACAGCAGCCAGTCATTTTTCATCGACCAAGTTTAGTTGATCCAATCTCGTCTGAACCCACTCGTCTTCGCCTAAGTTTGCTTCATTCATAATCCTTAGTGAGGGAATCTGAACTTCCACTGGCAAAACAACTTCCATGCCATAGACTAAGGAAAAGGGAGTTGCCCTAGTTGATGTCCTAGCTGAAGTACGGTAGCCATGTAGAGAAAATGGTAACATCTCATGCCAATTCTTATAGGTTACTACCATTTTCTGCACAATCTTCTTAATGTTTTTGTTGGCCGCTTCGACTGTGCCATTCATTTTAGGTCTATATGGAGAAGAATTGTGATGCTTGATCTTAAACTGAGTACAAAGCTCAGTAATCATAACATTGTTGAGGTTAGTCCCATTATCGGTGATGATCCTTTCGGGGATACCATAGCGGCAGATGAGGTTATGTTTGATGAATCTGGCTACCACATTCTTGGTGACTGAGGTGAAAGAGGCGACTTCGACCCATTTGGTGAAATAGTCAATAGCGACAAGAATGAAGCGATGTCCGTTGGAAGCGGTTGGCTTGATCTCTCCAATCATGTCAATGCCCCACATTGCAAATGTCCACGGAGCGGTCATGACGTTAAGAGGGATAGGAGGCACAAGGACCTTGTCAGCATAGATTTGGTATTTGTGACAAGTTCTTGAATGTTGATGGAAATCAGTCTCCATTGTTGACCAATAGTAGCCAACTCTCAAGATCTTCTTAGCCATCGTATGTCCGCTTGAGTGAGTACCAAAGAGACCATCATGCATGTATTTCATAATTTCCTTTGCCTCCTTCTTGTCCATACATCGGATTAGAGTAGAGTCATGGTTGCGCTTGTACAATATCCCGTTACTTAGGAAGAATTTAGCTGAAAATCTCCGTAATAACTTTCTGTCGTTGATGGATGCTCCCTCAGGATACTCTTGTGCTTCGAGATATCTCATCACCTCATGGTACCATGGATTTTCTGTGTCAGTGTCAAGCTCACAGCAATGTGCATGTTCGTCGAATCTTTCAATTGTAATCCTAGGGGCTTCGTTGTCCCATATGACCTTGAACATTAAAGACATGGTTGTCAAAGCGTCAGCCAACTGATTTTCTCCCCTAGGGAAGTGCTCAAAAATGATCTCTTAGAAGTAGGGAATTAGGGATATCACAAGTTCCTTGTAAGGGATGAGATTATGGTGCTTAGTGTCCCAATCTCCTTTTACTTGGCTGATCACTAGAGCGGAATCCCAAAACAAATTTAAATGTTTGATCCTCAAGTCGATGGCGGCTTTCAGACCCAAAATGGACGCTTCGTACTCGGCCATATTGTTTGTGCAATCGAAGCAAAGTATGGCAGTGAAAGGTGTGTGGAAACCTTCAGGAGAGATGATCACTGCACCAATTCCGTTACCTAAGGCATTAGAAGCCCCATCGAAGACCATAGTCCATCGGGATCCTTGTTCAGGTCCGTCATACGGTCCAGGTTTTGCACAGTCGGTCACCAACATGATGTTCTCATCAGGGAAGTTGAAGTTCATGGACTGATAATCATCCACAACTTGATGGGCCAAATGATCTACTAGTACGCTTCCTTTGATGGCCTTTTGTGTAGTGTATTGAATGTCGTACTCAGTCAAGATTATTTTCCATCTGGCTATCCGTCCGAAAAGGGCAGGTTTCTCGAAGATGTACTTGATTGGGTCTATCTTAGAAATCAACAGAGTGGTATGAGTCAAAATATACTGTCTTAGCCGACGAGCAGCCCATGCCAGAGCGCAATAAGTTTTCTCGAGCAGTGAATATCTGGTTTCACAGTCGGTAAACTTTTTGCTCAGGTAATAAATAGCATGCTCTTTTCGGCCAGAATCGTCATGTTGGCCCAAAACACACCCCATAGAGTTTTCTAGTACTGTCAAGTACATAATCAAGGGCCTTCCTTCAACAGGAGGCATGAGAATAAGAGGCTCTTATAAATATTCTTTGATTTTGTCGAAGGCAGCTTGGCATTCATCATTCCACCTGACTACCTGATCTTTCTTCAAGAGTTTGAAGATTGGCTCACAAGTAGCAGTCAAGTGAGATATGAAGCGGGCGATGTAATTGAGACGACCCAAGAATCCTCTAACTTCCTTTTCAAAATGAGGGACTGACATTTCTTGGATGCCCTTTACCTTGGCAGGATCAACTTCAATGTCTTTATTGCTGACAACAAAACCTAGAATCTTTCCAGATCGTACGCCAAATATGCACTTGTTAGGGTTCAACCTCAACTTATACTTTTTCAGCCTTTCGAATAGCTTGTACAGGTGATCGAGATGTTCCTCTTCAGTTCGTGATCTGGCAATCATATCATCCATATATACCTCTATTTCATGATGAATCATGTCATGAAATAAAGCTACCATAGCTCTTTGATATGTTGCCCATGCATTCTTCAATCCGAACGGCATGACCTTGTAGCAAAAGGTGCCCCATTGCGTAACAAAAGTTGTCTTCTCCATATCTTCGGGAGTCATCCTTATCTGATTATAGCCAGAGAAGCCATCCATGAAAGAGAAGACTTTATGTTGAGCAGTATTATCGACCAAGACGTCAATGTGTGGTAGAGGGAAATCATCCTTGGGGCTTGCCCTACTCAGATCCCTATAGTTTACGCACATGCGAACTTTTCTGTCTATCGGGATCTGACGGATTGTCTCCTTGAACCTTCTACCCATGTTAAGTAGAGCTTTCTTCTTGGGCTTCTTCTTAACTTCCAGCAATGCCATCATATCTTGCTGCCCCTTAGCTATGGCCAGCAGAGTCTCTTGGAATTGAGAGTTTTGTGCCTGGAGATCCTTCACAATTTTCTCTAGATCCATCTTGCTGAAATAAACAGTAGAAAGATAAGGAAATCTGTTGTGTGAAAACCTGTCATGTTATGATGCATGGAAGATGTATATGCAAATGATTTCAAGGATTACTGAAATTTAAATTTGTATAGACAAAAGAATGAACAAACGTCAATTTTTCATTAATTAGTTCAAAAAGGATTACATCATGCCTCTTAAGCTTACAAAGCTTTAACACAATAACCATAGGTATCCATCTTTTAAGAAGACTTCAAATGATCTTCTTAACATGATCAGTTATGGAGTAGCCTTTGTCCAGAACTTTAAGTCCAGCTACCAAGGTTTGGAACCTTGAGAACATAACTTCAATTGTTTCTTGATCTTCCATTCTGAAGGCTTCATATTTCTGAATTAAGGCTAATGCCTTAGTTTCTGCATTGCCTTTGTGTGTCATTCTGAGAGAATCAATAATATCCTTTGCAGTTTCTCTGTTGGTGATCTTTTCATATTCATTGTATGAGACTGTGCTAAGAAGGATAGTTATGGCTTTGTGTGGATTCTTGAATTTGCGTTTCTGATCTTCATTCATTCTACTCATGGGAATAGGCATACCAATTTCACTGATGGGTTCTTGATAACCATTAGTAACTATTTCCCATAGATCAAGATCATAGCCCAGAAAGAAACTTTCTATTCTATCTTTCCAATAGTCAATTTTCTCTCCATCAAACATATGAGTTTTAGCATTGTATCTATCGTTATCTTTTATGTTAGAAGCAGTCATTTTAAAAGGTTTTTCTCACACTAGATCTCTCTACACAATTAAATGTTTGATTAGAAAATCAATAACAGAGCCGGAGCTCTGATACCAATTGAAGGTGAAGAAAAACACAAGAAAGTGGGGTTTGAATTGAGTTTTAAAACTTTTTCGTTTAGAAGCACTTTTCACAAATAATCAGAATTAGAAACAATACTAAAAATAGAAATGACAGTCAGAAATAGAAATAAAAGACACTTCTGATTTATCCAAGTTCACCTTAGAAAAGGTTAATTTTGTCCATCCGTCAAGGTGATTTCGTCTTAGAAAAAGACTTAATCCACTATAACCAAACTGATTACAATTGCACGGACTAATCGCCGATGAATAATAATCTGCACGAACTGCCCGCTGGTTACTAACAACAATGATAATCTATTAGCGACCCCCTAAATTTTTTGTCAATCTATCACAATCATTCATAATTATTACTTTATATATAATTAAAATAAAAGTCAGATATAACTTAAGATCTGACGCTTACAATTCGTTCTTAGTGTAAAATACTTTACACTATAGATATGTTTCCATTAAATTATTATTTAATATGGTTATATTATGCACCCAAAAAAAAAAAAAAAGTAAACTACATAACAACACTAAATGGTTATCTTGTCAAAAAAAAAAACACTAAATGGTTACAATCGCTCTAAATGACATAATTATTAGATTAAATATTAATTTTACTAATTTTTAATGATATAAGAATTTCATTTATATTAACTAATTAAAATTATAAAATAATAATTTGTAAAATTATTATTTTAAATAATTAATTTTATAAAGTTTTGTATATTTAATTATTATGTTATTAATTAAATAATTTAATAATTAATGCTAATCATTGATTTAAGGACAAATGAAAATTTAATATTATGTTATAAGGTGACTAGAGTGAAACAAAGAGAGATTTGTATTTGTTCTTTTTTCAGTGCCAAAAGAAGGCACACTTATTAAAATTCCCTCTGAGTTGGTAGATGAAGAAGATCACCCAAATTTCTTCAATATCATCAAATTTCTTGAGTAACTCTTTTAAGTACTTGGTTTCATCATGCTCATCTCAATCTCATTTTACATAAGTTTTAAAAAAATTACTGAAATTTGCAATATTAGAGCCAAATATATATCACCTTCATAAATTTAAACAATCGCATTAGTAGAACCAAATATATATCATCTTCATAAATCTAACAATCAAGCTTTATATGTTATACTTAGCCTCTTGTTAAAATAATTTCTAAATACACAACAAGCACGTCCTTAAATAAATAGATTGTCACGTGTAATCTCTTGTATACTTCATTGTCACTCTTAAGCAAATATAATAAATAACTATACTTAAACGTTAGATAATAAGAATATCAAGCCGTCTTAGCTCAGCTGGTAGAGCGCGTGGCTTTTAACCACGTGGTCGTGGGTTCGATTCCCACAGACGGCGAAGGGTACGCTTTTTTACTTTTCAAGTACTGACAGTTGTTACTGTGGGTATAGACAGCATATATAAAAAATCTGATTTATATAACTTTTTCATACGAATTTAAGTCGTCGGTATAGGTGTTATTTATTTTCCGAAGTTTAGTTTATTAATATTGACAGTTTTAATTTGTAGGTATAGACATTATAATCACTTAAATAAAAAATAAAAGTTAGCACTGTTAAATTATTTATGGGTGTTTTGTGATATATTTTAGGAGACCTTATCAAAATAATTTATAACATGTTTTGTAAATGTTTTTGAGTTTATTTTATAAATTTTTAAAGATAATTTATAAAAATAATTTAAATTTAATCTATTATATTATAAAAATAGTTTATGCATGCTTATTCACAAAACATTTATTTTGATAAATACCTGAGTTTTTTTTTTTTTTGACAAATAAATACCTGTGTATTTACATTAAGATTATCCAAGCAGATCCTTATTCCATTCCCTTGAATGGTGCTTTTGGCTATGATATTCTACATTAAGATTAAACCTTGGATTGTTGTTTGTTCTTTTGGCTAACTTGAGTAAATTACTTATTGAATTTGAATTGGATAATTTACGAAACTTTATGTGTGGTGAGTTTAATGAATTAGAGTTTTAGTTATAATAATTTAAGTTTTTTTTAGTTGGAATTTTATTAATAGATGTAGTATTGTATTGTCATTCCTTGCAATGGCGTTTGAGAGATCTTGATTGAATATTTAGAGAATGTTTAGAAAAATTGAATGAAAAAATTGGTGAGATCGTAATTACTTGTGTTGAAGGAGTATGTTGTTCGACAGAAGGAAGGTTGTGTTGAAATTGTTGTGTGTGTGTCAAGTTGTTTAGCAGTCGAAGTATCGAAGGAGTTACCTCGACAGAACTTCGATTTAGGTTTATTTTATAGTGTTAGCAAATTAGGTATTTTGGACTTTCGTATTCGTGGGCTTTGGTAGGAAGCAAGCAAGCTCATTATAAATATAGAGAGTAACCCTTTATTTTTACATAACTTGCATTTACAGAATTTTGCAGTTGCAAAGTGAATAAGATTTTTCCATATTTTATGGACACAGAGAAACTCTGTAGAAAATCATCATCTTCTTCCATATGTTATCAAACCATATTCTTTCTTTTCATTTGTTATTGTGTAGTGATAATAATCATGTTCATCAAGATTGATAGAAATTCTCTATAGGTTTTGGTGGATTTCCAACATCTGGTATCTAGAGCCCCGATTAAGCGATTCAAGGCAACAAAATCACAATGGCAATGAATCATCCGAATGGGCATTTTTCAGCAAGTCATTCAATTTTAAAAGTTGATAACTATGAGGATTGGTGCAAGTAGATGAATGTTGTGTTCTATTGTCAAGATCTTTGGGATCTTTGAAAGAAGGATTAAAACTGCTTGCATAAGAAGCAACGGATGAAGAAGAGACATCACACAAAGAATTGAAGAAGAAGAATTATAAATATCTCTTTATAATTCATTAATGTTCAAGTCCAGACAATTTCGAAAAGGTTAGTGATGTAGAATCTGCGAAAGAAGCTTGGGAAATTCTGGAAAAGTCTTTTGGAGGTGTAGAAAATGTGAAGGTCGCGAGGTTACAAATTCACTGAAGAACGCATAAATTGCTTCCGATGGAAGAAAGTGAAAGTATAACAGAATTCTTCAATAAAGTTACGAAACTAGTGAATCAAATCAAAGTATGTGGAGAAGCGTTGATCAGTAGTTTTTCTACCTTTATTTACAATTGATTTTAGTTATAGTTTCTTTATTTGTTCAAGTGTTTTAGTTTATTCTTCTATGTTTTATGCGTTGGTTGTGTATTTTGTTGTTTTCAGGCTCAGAGGAATAAAACCAGGAAAATCAATGCGAAAAGTATAAAATTTGGAGTTTTGGAAAAAGTCTCAAAAACCAAGCTACAGGAAATCTGACACAGCCACATGTGTCGCCAAACACAGGCCGTGTCAGAAGAGGATGCTCAGCAGGCAGGTTTGGAAAAAGAGGCAGAGGCTGACATGAGTGTCCGTGTAAGTTGACACAACCCATGTCAAAAGGTCTAGGCAAGAGAGTTGTTGGTGCAATGGACAGAAAATGACATGGGTGCCCGTGTCAAGTGACACGGTCCGTGTCGGCCTATGACGTTGATTTCCTGATTTTTCATACTTTTTCCACATGTTAAGTTGTGATAGAATTTTGGGTACTTCAAATCGACCTGGATGAATGATGACTATTTAAATGAGTTTTCACAAGGAATAAAGGGACTTTTCGGTGGCGAAGAATATTTTACACGACTAAAGATTGGAGAAGTCAAGTTTTTCAGAGAGCGGGAGATTTTCATGTGCGAAAGCAATTGAAGATCAAAGTTCATATCAATCCTTGTAATGTCTATATTTTGTCTTGTGATTATTTTGAATAATATGAGTAGCTAAACCCCCCAATTCTAGGGGGTGTCCCTGATTTGAATCTGTAATGATTATGAATTCCCGAGTTCTTTAATAAAGTCATCTCTATTCAATTTAATTATACAATATTTTTATGCTTTCCTGATCGGACAAATTAGGATTGATTTACTGTTAACAACCAGTTGGATCGCGGTTGTTAAGATTTTTGTATAATTAGACTATAATAAATATCACATAGGACTAGGGATACCCTATAGTTATCAGATTTAACCCTTGATAAAATAAAGGCTTGAGTCCATCAGATATCTCTAAGGACTTAGGATTTAGGATAAATGGTTAAAGGTTTTCCCACTAAGGACTTAAGGGAAGATAATCTAAAGGGCTTGTAATTGGAGGATATGAACTTGTTGAAGAGATTAGGATTCAAGGTTGTTACAGGTAAAATTATACACCATACCCTAGTGTGCTCATCATATCTATGAAAAATCCCTAATTTACATTCTGCTTATTTTTATTTCTGCTAAGTGACAATTCCTAAACCAAAACCCCAGTTAAAGTTTTTGTTTAATTGAACGTGAATTAAACTCGATAATTGCATGCAATCCTTGAGATCGACATTCGGGAAATTCCCCACTATTACTGCAAGGCAGAAATAATAAACTTGCTATTTTTCCCATCAAGTTTTTGACACCGTTGCCGGAGACTGCCTAGTTATTGAGTGTAATTTAAGTTCAATTAAATTTTTTTTGCTCTGCAACTAAAATTTCTTTTCTGTAATTTATATATTTTTGTTATTACTGATTTTTCCTAACCTTTGCATGCGAGAAAAGCCCTCAGCTGAATTTCCTTTTGATGCAAAAATCGAAAGAACTTTTCACGCAAGGCGCAGACAAGCTAGGTTACTTAGACAAGAATCAGAAGGTTCATCAAATCATCCAGGTTCAGAGTCTGAAAAGAAAAAAACAATGGATGAAGACCCACCACCACCAGAGAGACTTCTTGAGGATTACAAATAATAAAATGCTCCAGCAGGTCGGTTGACTATTGTGAATTAACCGGTCAATGTTGCAAATTTTCAACTACATCCTTCAACCATCCGCCAACTCGTGAACATATCTTTCACTAGAAATATCAATGAGGATGCCAATAAGCATTTGCAGAGATTTCTCACCATGAGTACTACTTTGAAGATTGAGGGACACTCTGAATAAGCCAAGAAATTAAGGATGTTCCTGTTCATGCTGTCTGAAGATGCTAAAGAATGGTTTTACTCATTGCCTGCTGGAAGTATCACCACTTGTGAATAGATGAAGAAGACTTTTCTTGATGAGTACTTTCCTGCTTCTGTTTATATTTGCAAAATATATGATATTATGAATTTTAAACAGAAGGAAGGAGAGTCACTAGGTGATACTTATAAGGGGTTCAAGAGGTTATTAGTAGCTTGTCCCACTCATAACATGGGTCAAACGGAGCAAATGCAAATGTTTGTAAATGGCCTCAGAATGAAGACAAAGTAAATTATTGATACAACTGTCGGTGGCTCATCCAACTTTACAATAACCACTGGTGCGAAGAATATTATTGAAGCCATTGTTGCAAATGAGCATTTGGATCTATATGACGTAGTTGTAAGCAAACCAAAGTGAGTGATTAATTTGAAGTTGAAAGTGAATAAGCAACTAAAAATTGAAGAGGCTATAGCTGCAGAAGTGGAGAAAAAGCTGAAAGCAATGAACATGGGTACTCAGCAGGTAGCTCAAGTTCAACAGGTACAAAATGTTGTTTGTGAAATTTTTAGTGGACCACGCCTTACTGTGCAATGTCTTGCAACTCCATAAAAAATTGAGGGGATAAAATTCTTGAGGAAAAATAACCCATATTCTAACACCTATAATCCTGGGTGGAAGAATCATCCTAACTTCTCCTGGAAAGATCAGCAACAACAAGCACCTAAGAAGGCAGAGTGAGAGGTGGCTATTGAAAAGATGGTTGCCCACACCTCTCAATTTCAAGAAGAGACAAGGAGTGATCACAGGAATACCACAACTGCAATCAAGAATTTAGAAGTGAAAATGGGATAGATTACACAACAGGTAGCGCTGCGAGCACAAGAAAATTAGAAAAATTATGAGAATGTTAATGTTGTCACAATAAGGAATGAGAAAGCTGCTGAAGAGAAGAAAAGTAAGGTAAAATTTGATGATAATATCATAGAAGTAGAGTTGGAAGTGAGAGAGAACTAGAAAAAACAGGAAGAAGTGGTATCACATGTGAAGCCAGTTGAAGAGAAGACTAAACCAGTGATCAAGTTAGCGTATCCATCTCGAGTGGTAAAGAAGGACACAAAAGAGAAAAAGTTTGATAAATTTGTCTAGTTGTTAAAAAGTCTAGAGATCAATTTACCATTCTTTGAAGCACTCGAGAAAATGCCTTTGTATCGGAAATTCATGAAGGAGGCATTATCAAAGAAGAGATCAACAAGAGAGGGATCGACACCATGTAATGAGAAATTTTGTGTAATTGCACCCGAGAGGAAAATACATGTCAACCAGAAGGATCCGGGGTTATTTGAAATACCATGCACCATAAAAGACAGAACTTTCAAGAGGGTTTTGGTTGATTCTGGCTCTAGTGTGAGTTGAATGCTATTATCGATTTTCAAGAAGCTCGATATTAAGATAAGCGGGAGTGGAACAAAATTGAAATTTGCTGATCACGCTATCAAGCTGTCATATGGTAAAGCTGAAGATGTATTAGTAGAAATTTACAATTTTATTTTCCCAGTTGATTTTCAAATCATGGACATACCTGAAGATGAAGAGACTCCTAGCATTCTTGGTCGACCATTTATGCTGACTAGTTGATGCAATTTTGATATTAAGACAGGTAATCTGACACTGAAATCATTTGATGAGGAGATAACCTTGAAGGTGTTGGAGATCAAAAAGAAAGGTGCAAGTGGAAAGAATAAATCTTCATTAGAAATGATCAAAGTAGAAGGATAACGCAACAATTCAAAATAATCCTAGAAGAAGTCTCAGGAAAAATCTCTCAGGTGGCATCAATAAAAATTTCTAAGCTCAGACAAGAAGGAAAGAAGAGAAAGAAGAAGGAACGCCGAGCTGAGAAGATGGAAGTTGGAAGTGGCTGGAAGCACAAATGGGTTGATACTTTTGATCTGAATGAGTTCTGGATTGTGGAAGAGACAATCAATAAGGTGTGGAAGAGGAAGTGCTCCCTATAAGCAGATGAACTGTCGAGTTATGCGACGTTAAACGGAGCGCTTCGTGGGAGGCAACCCATGCTTTTAATAACTTAGTTTTTCTTTTTCTTTTGTTTGTAGGTAATAAAAAGGGAGTCTTACTGGTGAAAGCTAGGAGCCAACAACATGTGTTGCATTACTCTCTGTGAGTCACCTTCTCGAGCTTGTTCTGAAACATTGGGGTTCATGTTTAGTTCAAGTTTGGGGGGGGGGGGGGGGGGGGGGGGGTTATTGCTTTTCTTCTTTTAAAATTATTTTTCAGTTCTATGCGAATTTCTGTGTAAATCCACGAGTTGAAGTCCTCCAAATTTTGCCAATTTGTTTTGTTTTGTTCAAAGAACTTGTTTCTCATAGAGTTCGGGAATAGTATTGTCATACCTCAAATTTGTCCTACCTTTTTACTTTTATCTGGCTTAGTCTTTGCATTTCATTTGCATCATTTTCATTAGGTCATTCACACATCATTCCTTCATTCAATAAAGCAATAATTCAAGGCATCAGTGGTTGTGCCAATAAAGGTTTCATATTGGTTTGAAACTTCTTTATCCAATAAAGTTGATTTTTCTGGTTCTTCCTTGAGAAGTGGATCATTGGATTAAGTTTGAAGTATGGTTATCATGAGTTTCTTATTCATCCATGTACAAGGCCATTTCCCATTCAGATTCATCAAGATCTTGGATTAGGGTTTATTTCCCTATGTGTAATTAAAAATCAGTTTTTTTTAGCATCGTACGTCAGCTAGGGTTTGAATCCCTCAAGTGTTCAGTATGGCTAATCATTGATTCTCAAAGGCTACTTTATCAAATAATTGCCTTTAACCAAAAGCACAGTCAATATTTCATCATTACTGGTCCATATGCGCATCAATATGTTTGGGAATGCGAGGAAAGATCAAGTTTGCAAGTCGATTCAAAGCACTTCGACCGAAAGTCAACTTTTGCAAGATCAGGTTCAAAAAATCATAACTTCTTCGTTATTAAATATTTTTGAGTGGTTCTTTTTGTGTATGACTCTTCTTGACATCATCTCCAACTTCTCTTAACAAGTCAAGAGCTAATTATGTGCGGAAGATCATCAGAATTTCGAATACTTTAGAGGTTATTTTGCGAATTTAACCTAATCTCAAAATAGTTGTGCCCGACTTCCACTGATCATAATTTCCTCGTTTTTTAATATTTTGAGGCGATTCTCTTTGCACACTGTCATGAATGGCGTCATCTGCAAGTTTGCTTCAAGGATTGAGGTAAAACAGTGTTTAGAAAACCTTGAAAGTTATCAAAATCGTCATATGTCATTTTTTTATTTAGGATGTTTCTTAACTTCTAATTTCGGTTCGTGTCATAATTTTTTCCTCAAGACATTGATCTTTATGTGGAAATCATTCACGATAAAAAGATGATATGGTGATCAAACATGGTTATCATTCATTTTAATTGTCATCATCATTAAGACAAAAAGGATTATTCAAGTTTCAAGACAAATATGAAGCATTTCCATTTAAATTCATTTCATGTTAATTCAAGGTTTACAAGAGTTGAAGAGTGAAGATTCGAATTTAAATTAGAGCATTGAAAGAGAAAAAGGTTCAAAGTTTATTACATATCCAAGGCAAATTGTTGTTACAAATTTTATCCAATTACATTACATCACATTGTACCCAAAGACTTTTACATGGAATCCTAAACCTAATTTCCAATTCATCTCAACTCTTCACCAAAATCTGTCCAAAATAGTCCACCAATTAGTTGTCCATAACAATCCAAGACTAGCCCTTCATTAACCTGCAAAACAGTCCAAAAACAATGTAAAAAATTAGCCCATGAACCTGCACAAAACAAAACAACCATGTAATATACCAAACATGTCAGTCCAAAATTTGTGCCAAAAACCTGTCAAAACAGTCATGTTGCCCTATTACTACGATGATGTCCACAAAGCCTAAAACAACATATACTTGTCCATAAACTAGCTACTACAAGCCCTTCAAAACAGTCCAAAGAGCCATCTGCTACTGCTGCCCATATCACTCCAAAACCCACCAAAACCTGCATAACATAGCCTTGCATCAATCCACAAACAACCATAGATAACACCAAATTAGCAAAGCAAAACATGCCACAAAAGAAAGCAAATAACAGTTGACAATTTATCCAAAAATTCAAACAACAAACTCCCTCCAAACCAATTTTCAATTTCAATTTTTGCCTCTCAAAATTTCATTCCAATCACTATATAAACCATCTTCAGATTACATGACAAAATACACTAGAAATCAGGAAGAAATTAGAAGATAGAAAACCATAACAATCCACCTCCAAAACTATCCTAAAGTTCTGCTCAAACCACCTTCAATCAGACATTACCCAACCTCTACAGAATGCACCACGAAAACTCTTGTGCTTCCCCTGTAAAAATAAACAAAAATGCATAGAACCTTTGAGCAATTCTCCCAACCTCTGCTAAAAACCAGAGAGAAAATCACACTCAATCACTACATAAATCTCACAACTCTGAAACCTACAACAACGTTAAAATTCACTCAGAACCATCACCTTAGCAAGCACACATACTGTAGCCCATAAGCCCTCAGTTTCGCTCACCTTAGACCCTCACTGGATCTTCCCTTAAATAACCTCTGCTCACACCAACCTCATCTCTCAAAAATTTCACTCCAAATGAAACTTTCACTCCACCACCAACATACAATTAATCTAACATCTTAGACCCTCGAAATATCCATCACAACACCATTGATACAACACAACACAATGCAAAACAGAAGAGCGAAGAAGAGAAAAAAGTTAGCGGAAAGAGAACCTAAAACTGAGTTTAATCGTACCTGAGTTTTGTTGTGTTTTTTCATTTCATTTTTTCTTTCAGTCTTGTAATTGTAATCTTGCTGACTTAATGAAATTGGGGCTTGGGGGTGCTGCGGGATGTGGGTTTTTATTTTTTATTTTGTATGCTTTGTGTTCGAAATCCATGGTTTTCGGCGAAAGAGAACAGGGACGAAGAAAGAAGATGATTGGAACAACATTTTATTTTTTATGACTGTCTAAAGTTTCTTTCTTTTTCTCAGTGAAGATAAATCCTGCGTCTCCCATTAGGCATCTAGCGGGCTTATCATATTAAGCACAATCTGTTTTTACCTTCAACATCACCACATCTTCGCTGTTCATACCCCACAACATCCCATTTGAATAACAGTTGGGCCTTATAGCCCTTGGCCCATCCCAATGTCTTTGGGCACACCCCTTGTTTTACTTGAGTCAAGCCCATTTCTTTTCTTTATAATTTTATTTATTTATTTTATTCTATTTGATTTTTATTCTAATATTAATTAATTATGTTAATCGATTTTATTTAGGTTAGCTATTTTTTCTTGATTTGTTTTATTAAATACTTTCAATTAACTTAATTAATTTTCCATGTTAATCATTAATTGCTTGGTTGCTTTTTATTTGATTCTATCTCGCACACATGCACATGAGTTTTTTTATTATTTGTGTCTTTCACATGATGAAATCATAAAAAATAGGTAGAATTTTATTTCTTTTATTTTTGATTTTTTTATTGATTCTTGGTAACATTTTTCCTTAAGTGATTCCATGAAGTAATTAATTTCCTTTTGATCGTTTTATGTTGAATTGGACTTTAAGATCAACCTATGCATGATAACTTTAGATTATATTTTCCCTTAAAAATCTCAACTTTAAGTCCATACCTTGTATGACAACAAATTAGGTTTTTTAGTCTCCCTTTAGACTTCTTTTCTTCTTTTTCATAATCTGAAACAAAAACTTCTTTTCTTAATAAAAAATCCAAAAACACTTAATCATTATTCAAACTCATTCGACACTTAACAAAAACACACAACAAATTCAAAATCAAAAGGGCATGTTATCTCCATTCTACTGCGATACAAGTCGTGCCTATTGCTAGAATGCATGCGCTAATATCGCCCACTAAAAAACACCAATAAACAAACATTTTCTAGAAGAACTATGGTGTTCTGATTCCTTCACGGGATACGTAGGAAAAGAGTTGCGAGATCCTCACGAACACAGTAATACAAATCATTTCATTTCCCTTAGCAAATATAGTTTTAGATAAACGCACCCTTAGAAACAAACAATCGAAATAGATCTCATTGAGTACAACATATGTGAGGGGTGCTAATATCTTCCCATTGCATAATCGACTTTTGTACCCTCTCTTTTTGTCGCAAGACCATCTTATCCATCCTCTTGGGGTTTTCTCGATATTTCCCCTTCCTTCGGGATAAATAAAGTTTAGTGGCGGCTCTGTGTTTTTTGTCAGTCGCTTCAGCTGGCGACTCTGCTGGAGATATATTGCAAGTCAATCCTAGTTTTGTTTTCTTGCTTCTTTGGGTGTTTATTTATTTACTTTATTTTCTTTACCACTTTATTTCTTTATTGCTTTCTTTTGTATATATTGCATTGTACTTTTGCTACTCACATATTTTTGATATGTTGTATCTTCTGTGATGTTGGGGTGGGTGATTTCATTTGATAAGTCCTATACCCGGACTTGGGGTTACACTTAGGATTAGGACTGGCGGTATAGTCATGTTAACTTTGAGGGAGTAATCTCGAAGAAGGAGACATGAGATCCCCCATTCAGTGGAGGTTCCCTTAAATGTAGTATTATTTACCAAGAAATTGGGAAGACATGCTGCTTTCGGCATGGGAGCCAGAGAAGCTGAGAGCCGTAGAACCCTTAACCCATCCTGGCCTTTTTAGGTGTAGTGCGGAGACTATGACGGAGTAATCCAGAAGTATTGTCACATGATGCTGCATTCAGATGAGTTTTTCCTACGAATATTACTAATTACCGAGTAATTGGGACATTGGTAATATCCAAAGGAGAGCATAGACTTTGGGATTTCCCTAAAACCTTGTTCGGAAGGTGATAAATCCTTAGTACATACCTTATAGGTGGTTACCTTGACTCCATGCTTGTGAGTCAGACCTTTGATCCTAATACTTTCAGTTTATGCAAAGGACTATACAGTGGTTATCCAAAATATATGGAGCTGATATCCCATGACATATCATACCATGACATCATACCATCATGTATATGCATCTCATATCTAAGGAATTCCACAAGACAAGTCTTGTTGGTTGAGCTCTTCAAAAATAAAAATTGTTAAAAGATACTTATAAATAGACGAGTCTTTGGATTTCCTAGGAAATGAAGATGAAACATGCATTCATATTATCATGCATTCCTTTATTCCCAATAAAAACTTATTGAGGTCCCTTTTCACCAGACTTAAGTGAACAACAAAGACGACTTCCCTATATCCATACCGTACAAAAATCAACCAGCGAAGACTTATGGATCTCTTCGAAGAAAATCAGAATGCTCTCCGCCGAGATATGAACACCATGGGAAACCTAATGGATCACCTTATGGAAACCCTTCATGTTGTCATCAAGGGTCAAGAAGAGCTACATCAAAGTGTTGTAAAGCTTGCCACTGCTTCCCCTCCACTTCTACAAATGGAGGGAATAATAATGCGAATGTTGAGACCCCTATGGGAATTCCTCGGAATGATGTTGATGATCATCACGATGTCATTGATCTTGATGAGCCTCGCACGAATCTCGTTGCTGGAATTGCTGAAACTGCAAAGATGTACCACGCTCTTGAAGAGTGTCTCAAAGCTATGGAGGGTATCAAGACTTTAGGATTTAATACTGCTGCAATGTGCCTCGCGCTTGGGGTAGTTATTCCTCCCAAGTTCAATGTTCCTGATTTTGACAAATATAAAGGCACCCCCTGCCCAGAGACTCATCTTCGTTCCTATTGTCGCAAGATGGCAGCTTATGCTGAAAATGAACTGTTGCTCATGCATTTCTTCCAAGACAGCCCGACAAGGGAACCATTGGACTGGTATATGCAATTAGAAAGAACTCATGTTAGTACTTGGGGAGAGCTTGCTGACTCCTTTTTGAGACATTACCATTATAATATCTCCATGGCTCCTAGCCGTACTCATCTTCTAGGGATGACACATAAATCTGAAGTGACTTTTAAAGAGTATGCCCAAAGGTGGTGTAACTGGCAGCAAGGGTCCAACCTCCTCTCTTGGATCACCAACTGATTGATTTATTCATGGGTACTCTACGAGGTCCTTATCTCCAACACATGCTCAGTAATACCTCTACCTCTTTCTCTGATATGGTTATTATTAAAGAATATGTTGAAACTTGTATCAAGGCTGGAACGGTCCAAGGTTTCCCTAATACTACCAACAACAATATTGGCAATGGTAGGAAGTTGTTTTCTAGTTTTGTAAGAAGAAAGAGGGCGAGACTAGTGTTGTCACCATCGACCAAGGAAAAGCTCCTGCATATCTTCAAGTTAGATTTCCTTATTTCCTACACCTGCTACCGTTCCTAATTAATATGTTCCTCAAGTGTATGCTGCTACAAATCCATCACCCTAGATGGCCCAACAACGGCCTTTCGTTCCTCAATCACAGTATCTTCCACAATAATAATTTGCACCACCTCTGAATTATCAACAACAGAATCAGCAACCTCAAGGTCCAAGAATTCAACAGAGACAAAGAGGGTCTGAGAGGAGATTTGATCCTATTCCTATGTCCTACGCTGAGCTTCTCCCTCAATTTCTTGCCAATCAGTTAGTTCAACATTTTGAACTTGGTCCACCACCAAATCCTCTTCCAAGGGGGGTGTGATATTAATGCTCACTGAATTTCATTCTGGAGCCCCAAGCCACAAAATTGAGAATTGCAGAGCATTTAAATGAAAAGTTCAAGACCTACTCGATGTGAAGACCATAAATTTCAACCTTGTTGGTCCCAATATTCAGAATAATCCCATTCCTTCTCTCCCAGGGGCAGCAGTTAATGATATTGAAGAAGGTAGTGAGCAGATTCTGGTAACCAAGGTTGACGAGATCAAGATGTCACTGGGGACTGTTAGAGAACATTTGTTGAAGCACGAGGTGCTGCAAGAACTCCATGATTTTTGCTAAATATGTTCCTCTAAACCTGGAGAGTGTGCTAGTTTAAAGACGGCTATCCAACAGCTAATGGATGAAGGTGTCTTACAGGTAGAGAAGATATTCCTAAAAGAAGAGATTGATGTCTTGGAAATTCCTTATTATCCGAGGAACATCTCGGTAACACAAGGCACCTCGTTAATGATTCAGGCTCCCGCTACCCCATTAATGATTCAAGCTCCAGTTACTCCTGTGATAGCTCAAATTCCTATTCCTCCTCTATATGACAACTCAAAGGAAGTTCCGTGGGAGTATAATATGGTCTATATTCTTGGGAAGAAATATGAGTGTCCCCTAGTGGGTGACAAGAATATTACCAACATCGTAGGAACCAATAACATGACTCGTAGTGGCAGGGTCTTTTTTCCCCCACCATTGTCTCCTAAAGAAACCAATAGTGATGCTCTAGCCAAGGCTAGGGGCAAGCAAGTGATTGGTGACCAGCCCGAACCTTCTTTATGTCAAGAAGCGAAGCAGCTTTTGAGGATTCTCAAGCGAAGTAATTACAAAGTGGTTGATCAACTAAAACAGACACCATCCAAGATCTATATCTTGTCCCTTCTCTTATGTTCAAAGACTCATCATAATGCCTTATTGAAGATTTTATGTTATGCACATGTTACACAAGACATTTCCGTGGCTCAGTTTAAAGGCATCGTAACCAATATTATTGTAGGAAATTGTTTGGGTTTCTGTGATGATGAGGTCCTAGTTGAAGGCATATCATACAACAAAGGTCTGCGCATTTCCATGAGGTATTTGGATACGGTTTTATCTCGAGTTTTGGTAGATACATGTTCTTCTCTTAATGTGATGCCCAAGGATGCTTTATTTAAGCTAAGTATGGATGGGGTAATCATGAGGCCTTGCACCCTAAGTGTTCAAGCATTTGATGGCTCAATGAGGTCTATGGAGGGAGAAGTGGACTTGCTTGTCAAGATTGGTCCCCACACCTTCTATCTTTCATTCTATGTTATAGATATTCATCCACCCTATACTTGCCTTTTGGGTCACCCATGGATCCATGTAGTAGGAGCTGTGACATATACTCTTCACCGATGCCTGAAATTCATTGGAAATGACAAATTTGTTGTTATTTATAGAGAAGAAGATGTAGTGATTAACAATCTGACAACCCACTATTATATGGAAGTGGAAGGCGAGCTGCATGAGTTTCCCTTTCAAGCTCTTAAGATTGTTTCTGTTGACAGGTTTCCCATCGTGGAATGTAAGAATTCTGAAGCACCCATGGCTTCTTTGAATGATGCTAAAGCCATAGTGGGAGCTAGATCTCCCCATGATGGTTGGGGGAAAGTGATTGAGGTACCTGAGAATAAAGATCGTTGTGGTATTGGATATCAGCCACCCTCCTATGTGCAAGCTAGTTTGGTTCCTCTCAAATAAAAACAGGTTCTCCCAATTCTTGAAGTGTTCATCAGTGTTGGTACAAGAAAAGAAGGACAAGTTCTTGAAGGGGTAAGAAAACACTTAGAAGGGGGGGGGGGTGAATAAGTGATTCTTTTCGTTTTCAAAACAAAGCTCAAATAATAATGGAAGAACACAATCATTTTTATCCTGGTTCGTTTGAACTCAAACTACTCCAGTCCTTCCGCCAAGGTGATTTCGCCTTTCTCAACAAGGACTTAATCCACTATAATCAACTGATTACAATCACACAACAACTGTTGTGACTAACAATGCACAGGTAAACTTACAAGTGACTAACACCACTAAGACATAAATCTAGTCCTAGTCTGCTTGAGAAATCTGACCAAACTTGGTCTCTCAAGGAACAAATACAAGAGTTTAATCTTTACAGATAATGAAATAGAGTTTGCTTCTAATCAAGCTATATCACAATTGTGATTTTTCACTTAGAATATAATGCACAAATTGTATGAACAATGAGTTTGTGAGCTTTTGGATCTTTCACGTAGTTTCTTGCTTCTTTTGAAAATTTGATTGGTTTTCTTGGTTCACTTCAAGTTCTTGGCTTGCAATAAATGTCCTTCTATTTATAGTAGGAACAATAAGACCGTTGTTGCCTTCAGAAAAGATGGAGAGCATTAAATTCTTTGCGTGTATCCTTGCAATATTCCATTTTCCAAGAAACTAGTTGTAGGCACTTGAGTGCTTTCAGCCGTCTTTGCATTAATGAGCAAACGTCAGAATGTAAGAACATGTTTTCCTTTTCTTTGACAAGACAAGTTGATCCAAACGTTACTTCAGAATTTTCTCCAATGTCTTTAAGTCAGAACATGCTTCACTCATCTTCTAGGCAGTGCGTTGCTTGCTAAGAACTTTGAACAACGTTTGCTTTCAAGTTATCTTTTGAACAAGGAGCCTGCTAGAAGTTAGAAGATATATTTAACAAATAAAGTGTCTTACCAGAGTCAACAGATGCATTTGAATAAAAGGTTCTTTTATCAAAGAACTTCTTCATAATCTTTGCTTAGTACTTTAGAATGTTTTCTGTCAGAACATTAACTAAGACATTCAAAACACATTCATCAGAGCATAAATTATCTTAAATATAATTTAGTTATCATCAAAACTCTTGAGATAGGTCAGAACTAATCTTGTTCTTTCAATCTCCCCCTTTTTGATGATGACAAAAAATTATTTTAGATAAAGAAAAGAAACGGATTAAGAGATAAGAATCTCCCCCTGAAATGAATATTTCTATGCATAAGACATCCTGAGATTATTTAGTCAGAGTAATACACAGCCTTCTTGAATTTCTTCAGAACTTCTTCAAGAAGATAAATCTTAGCTGGAATATTCTTTCAGAGTTAAAGTGATACCTGCAAAAAAAATTCTTTTGCATAGAAGGAATTCTTGCAAATTTGTTAGAATGTCTGAGACTTAGTCCCATAACTGTTAAACAGTGATTAGTTCAAGAATGCACATTTTCTCCCCCCTTTTGGCATAATCAAAAAGTGTAATAAATGAGAAATTTTGAAAGATTTCATAAAAAAAGTTATAAATAGATATCCAGAAGTACAAACAAAACATCCAAATAAGAGACAAAAAGAAACTAGGATTTCTTAGTGACAAGAGCCATCAGAAGATTCTTGATCTCAGAGGCAGATTTGTCTTGTTTCGCCATCCAGTTCTTGATCTCTAGATTTGTTTGATCTTGCTTATCCATGCGTTTATTCAATACTTCATTCTCCTTCTTAAGCTCTTTCAGAGTGTCCATAATGAGTGAGGTAGGAGCTGAAGATGATGAAGCTTCAGTAGAAACAGGCTCAAAAGCAGCAACCGTTGAGTCAGACTTCACAAAGGTGGAAAGCAGAGTGCCCAGATCCATTGCAAGAGTTGGCACAGGTTCAGGTCCAGCCTTAACAGAAGGTTGATTCAATAGAACAATAGCCAGAGGATTTGAATCTTCATAGGATTCTTCAGATTCATCTTCTGATATTTCCATCTTATCAGCTGGTGTATCAGCAATCATTAGCGAAGACTTCTTATTTCAAGTGTCAACAACTTCTATCTTGAAAGCATGCAGAAGTTTGGAAAAGTTGTCCAGCACCTGAAAATGGCACAAGTCCTATAACTTCCTTGATTCAGCAACCAAAGTTCTTCTGAAGGTTTCCCATAGAAGATCTGTTGCTGCTGTGTTCACGCTTCTGGAGCAATCTTCTTTCAGCGGTTGTAACCATGCTTGAGCATTTGTTATAAAATTCTGAAACAAAGTATTTACATCTGTCTGAATAGGTTTAGGGACAGCCGTTCTGTAAGTTTTGTTTTTCAAGAATTTTAGAGATTGAAAGTCCACTACAGTTCTTAAAAAGCTATTGGGTTCAGGATTATTGGTAGGTTCAGGTTCAGGTGGGTTAACACAAATAGGAGGTTATGATATTTCATGAGGTACAAATGGTTCAGCAGTTTCAGTTTGTTCAAAAGGTTGTTGTTCTGGAATTTGAGGAGTTGAGAGTGGTGTTGTATGTTGTGGTGAAGTGGGTGGAGTGACATCAGGCGAAATTATTATTGTATAAGCAGAAGTGGGAATAAGATTTTGAGGCTGTGGTTGATTCATAGCAAAAATATTCTCAGATGGTAGGTTGAAAGAAGGCTTTATGGTTGCTAGAGGTTCATTTATCCTTGGAATTCTCCAAGAGCCAGCATCATACCATCCAGTGGGTCTGGGTGATAGAAGTCTGGGAGGGGGTCTTGAAAAACGTTCAGCAGGAATAGGTTGAAAAACAGATGGTTCAGGGGGTTCTGATTGAGAGGGTTTTGATTGGCTGTCAGAATGTTCATTAGAGTCAAAATTACTTCTGTTAAAACTTGATTTTTACGAGGGTTGTCAGCAAGGGATTCAGATGGTAAGGTCAGATCAATGTCAACATATAAGTCTCATAAGGTTTGGGAGGGTTCAGCAGATGCAAATACATTTTCAGAATCATAAACAAGTATAGTTTCAGCATGATTACCTGTCTTCTTTTTCTTCTTCTGAGGAGTGTCAGAAGGTCCTTCTACAGCTTTTCTCTTCACAAATTCTTGGAGAACAACATCAAGAGCAGCTTGATTTCTTCCTTGAAGCCAAGCTGGATCAATGGGTGATCCTGTTTCTTTGCAGATCTCAAGATAGTGCAAAATGATACGAGGATGATCCACTGAGTTGAACAAAGGAAAGTCAGCAATAGGAATCCTTCTCCTGTTCACAACAGCTTACACACATGGAGTGGGTTCCACCAGCAGTTTGTCAATAATTTTCCTTTTCAGCAAGTTCTTTCCAGTCATAGTCTTACCACAGATAGGTTCAAGCTCCCCCAGAAGATTTGCTTCTTTTAGGTGAGCAATCATACCATTCTCAGTCAGAATGTCTGATAATAACCTCCCCATAGGAATCCAATTCCTCTTTGATTTGGGGTACTTCATCCTTTCAGCTTCTCTGGTTTCTTTGATATGGTTCCAAAGATGTTCAAAAAGCAAGTAGGGCAAATCAATTTTGACATTGGTTCCAAGGCAAAACAACAAATATTTTGATCAACGTTGATGTAATCAGGAGAACTGGTGTCTTTCCTGTGGTGAATACATCCATGAATAATACTTGCCCAAATCTTATATTTGTCTTTCAAATCCCTGACTTTGGAGGAACCTTGACCGTTAGTGAAAATCTTTGAATATACCCTAGACATCTCCATTCTTCCACTGGGCATTCCTGTAACTCCAAGTCCTTTAAATCCCAACAACTTTCTGATTTGATTTTCTGTAATGGATATTTCCTTGCCCATTACAAAGGAGAGAATAACCTTGGGGCTTGCAATAGCGTGAATCTGGAATTCTTTCACCAAATGTGGAAAGACTGGACCAATAAGACGATCAAAGTAGCTTTCTCAACCTTGAAACTTTACAGCAGGGAACAAGTCAAATCCATTCTCTCTGAGATTCTCAAAGTCTACCATTAGCTCACTCAAAACTTCCAAACTTTCTACCGGAATGGGAGTTGTCCTTTCAGGTATAATGTATTGCTCAGAGTGGGTATAAGAAGAAGAAGCCATTAAATTTCTTTAGAAATGAGAAATTGAAGAAAAGGGTTTTAAGAGAAAAGTACTATAACAGAAAAAACGCTTGAGTTTTGAAAGAGACAGTAAAGAATGAAAAGGGTTTTTCAAAAAGTATTTATAGGCATTAATTTTAGAAAATAGGTTTAGAATTAAAATTAAAAGTATTTAAGACACAATTAAAATAAAGATTAAAACGAATTTAAAAACGAATCTCATCATTACTTGCATTTAATGATTTGCTAAAAATGAGGGAAAACGTGGGATTATGGCTAATCATCAACAGTTACCTAGAACGTCATCAGTAGCTTTTGCACGCTTGACCTTTCAGAAACACACCATGTGTTCATCTCCTGAAGGATGCATGTAACAACTGTTTGTTCTAATGAATTTCTGAACTACACTTGGACATGAAGCGTTAGAATATTCCATAACTTTTCATATAGCTTCTGTTACAACTTCTCTTCTAACTTCTGAAGAGTTGTTGATCAGAGCATTCATTTTAGAATGTTCTGAAGTCGATCACAGAAAATAAATATTATTTTATTCAGGACATAATTCCATACAAATATTTTTCAGAATGAAATTAAATCTATCTTCTGAAAGGGGTTTGGTAAAAATGTCAGCCCATTGATGGTCTGTTTTTACAAAAATTAAGTTTAAAATTCCCTTCTGAATATAGTCCCTTATGAAATGATATTTAATTTCTATATGTTTGGCTTTAGAATGTAAGATTGGATTTTTAGAAAGACAAATAACAGAAGTATTGTCACAGAAGATAGGAACCTTACTTTCATAAAGGTTGAAATCTTCTAGTTGACTTTTCATCCGAATCATCTGAGAGCTACATCCAGCAACATATACATATTCAGCTTATGTGGTTGATAGTGTAATTGTTGCTTGCTTCTTGTTGTACCACGAGATAAGATTGTCACCCAAAAACTGGCAGCTTCCAGAGGTTCTTTTTCTTTCAATTCTATCTCCAGCAAAGTCAGCATCACAATAACCTACTAGTTTGTAATCTTGTGATCTTCTGTAACACAAACCAATATTAGCAGTACCTTTTAGATACCTAAGAATTATCTTAACAACTGTTAAGTGAGATTCTCTAGGATCTGATTGGAATCTAGCACACAAGCACACGCTAAATAATATATCAGGTCTAGATGCAGTCAGATAGAGAAGGGATCCAATCATACCTCTATAGAGCTTCTGATCTACTTTCATACTTACCTCATCTTTACCTAGAATGCAGGTTGGATGCATAGGTGTCTTGGCATCTTTGCTTTTTGACATTTGAAATTTCTTCAGAAGTTCTTTAACATACTTCCTCTGATTTATGAAAGTACCTTCTGGAGTCTGGTTGATTTGAATTCCCAGAAAGAATTTCAATTCACCCATCATACTCATTTCAAATTCTGCCTGCATGGTCTTAGAAAATTCTTTTCCAAGGGAGATATTAGAGGTTCCAAAAATTATATCATCAACGTAAATTTGACAAATTAAAATATCATTTTTAAATGTTTTTCTGAAAAGAGTTGTGTCCACTTTCCCTCTGGTAAAATCTTTTTCTAATAGAAAATTACTCAGACGATCATACCAAGCTCTGGGAGCTTGTTTTAAACCGTACAAAGACTTTTTTAATTTAAAAACATGTTCTGGATGCTTTGAATCATTAAATCCAGGAGGTTGATGGACATATACTTCTTCTTCAATATAACCATTTAGAAATGCACTTTTAACATCCATTTGATATAATGAAATGTTATTTTGTACAGCAAAAGAAATTAATAATCTTATAGATTTTAACCTGGCGACTGGGGAAAAGGTTTCATTATAATCAATTCCTTCTTGTTGACTATAACCCTGTGCAACCAGTCGTGCTTTGTTTCTGATTACTTCTCCTTGTTCGTTCAATTTGTTTCTGAAAACCCATTTGGTTCCTATAACATTGAATCCTTTAGGTCTTGGAACTAGATTCCATACATCATTCTTGGAGAATTGATTTAGTTCTTCTTGCATTGCTAAGATCCAATCATTATCTTCCAGAGCTTCATCAATGGTAGTTGGCTCAATCAGAGAGACCAAACCAAACAAAGATTCTTCATTGATTCCGAGAGAGAATCTTATTCTGATGGGATCTTCTTTTCTTCCAATGATTACGTCTTCTTTAAGAGCTGAAGATATTCTAGGAAACCTTTTCTGAGTGGGTTGGTCAGAGATTATGAGATTTTTCAGAGCATTGTAAAGAGGATGATCTGCTACGTCTTCTTTTGCTTCTGAATCTCCTTTTGCTTCTGAACTTTCAGAGTTTGAGGGATGATCTTCTGTACCTACAGAAAAATCAATTTGCTTTGGCTGTTGCTGGCCAAGCTTATCATCAAACCTGACTTTGAGTGATTCTTCAACAATCAGAGTTTCTGTGTTGTATACTCTATAGCCTTTTGAGCGTTCAGAGTATCTAAGCAGGAAACACTTTTGTGCTTTGGAATCAAACTTGTTCAGAGTTTCTTTGGTGTTTAGAATAAAACAAGTACATCCAAAAGGATGGAAATAAGAAATGTTGGGCTTTCTGTTTTTCCACAATTCATAGGGAGTCTTTTCAAGAATAGGTCTTATAGAGATTCTATTCTGAATGTAACACGCTGTGTTCACAACTTCTGCCCAAAAGTGCTTAGCCATATTTGTTTCATTGATCATGGTTCTGGCCATCTCTTGTAATGTTCTATTCTTTCTTTCTACAACTCCATTTTGCTAGGGAGTTCTAGGAAAAGAAAAATTATAAACAATACCATTTTCTTTAAAATATTTTTCAAAATAATGATTTTCAAATTCACCACCATGATCACTTCTGACTTTTGTGATTTTAAAATCTTTTTCATTTTGCACTTGAGTACAGAAGTCAATGAATACATAATGTGACTCATCCTTGTGTTTTATAAACTTTACCCATGTCCATCTGCTGAAGTCATCAACGATGACCAATCAATACTTCTTGCCTCTGATGGATGCAATTTTAACTGGCCCAAACAGATCAATATGAAGTAACTCTAATGGCTTAGAGGAAGAGACACCATTTTTAGATTTAAAGGAAGGTTTTGAAAATTTTCCTTTTTGACATGCTTCACACAGAGCTTCTGAGTTGTACTTCAGATTGGGAAGTCCTCTGACTAAATTTAATTTATTTAGTTGAGAGATTTTTCTAAGACTGACATGTCCCAATCTTCTGTGCCATACCCATTGCTCATTGCTAATAGACAAAAGACATTTGACATTTTGAGATTTAAGATATGATAAATCAATTTTGTAAATGTTGTTCTTTCTCTTGCCAGAAAAGAGGATTGATCCATCTTTTTGACTTACAGCTTTATATGAGTTTTGATTGAAGATAATGTCATAGCCATTGGCACTTAATTGACTTATGGACAATAGATTATGAGCTAATCCTTTTACTAATAAAACATTTGAGATAGAAGGAAGGTTACCGTTTCCTATGGTTCCAGAACCAATAATCTTCCCTTTCTGATTACCTCCAAACTCCACATCTCCTCCAGCTTTAAGTTCCAGGCTTTGGAACATAGACCTTTTTCCCGTCATGTGTTGTGAGCACCCAGAGTCCAGGTACCATAACTGGTGTTTCAATTGAGCTGTTAAGGACAACTGCAACAAATATTATTTTATCCTTAGGTACCCATATCTTTTTGGGTCCTTTTGGGTTAGCATAAGAGTTTCCAGAATGTGATGTATATTTTATATCATGTGAGTGCCCAAACTTGAATTGCTTATTCAGAGGTTTGTAAGTGAAGGTCATTTTAGCAACAAGTTTTGGAATGTATGTCTCCTTCCCTTTGGGAGGTTCATATCCAATTCCTCTTCTGTTTTTCCCACTAACTCCATAGATCATTGAAGCCATTTTTCTTTTGTCTATGCCTTTAGAAAGAAAAGATTGAAAGTTATAGTCATATTCTTTCAGAATATCTTTTGAACTAGACACAGACTCTGAACTAAAATTCTTTTGAACATTTTGAATTTCCTTTTTAAGTTTAAAATTGTTTTCTAAAAGTTCAGATTTTTCTGTTTCAAGTTTCTCAATATCAGATGCAAGACTCTTCTTGAGTTTGTTGTATTTGATTTTGAGCTTACTATAGTTTTCCAGAAGTTCTGATAAACTATCAGCAAGTTCTTCTCTAGAAAAATCAGAAAATACCTCTCTTTGTTCTGGCTCACAGTCTGAGTCATCTTCTGTGATAGCCATCAAAGCTAGGTTGGCATTTTCATCTTCAGAACCAGATTCATCTTCAGAAGAATCTGAGTCATCCCAGGTTTCCATCATTTCTTTCTTCTTTCTAAATCTCTTCTTTGGTTTTTCTTTTTGAAGCTTTGGACAATCACTTTTGAAGTGACCAGGTTCTTTGCATTCATAACAGATGATCTCTCTTCTGTTTGACTTTTTGTGTCCAGAAGATTCTGGTTTATCTTCTGACTTCTTGAAGTTCCTGAACTTCTTTTGTTTGTGCTTCCACAGATGATTGATCCTTTTGGAGAGCAAAGATAGTTCGTCTTCTTCTGAAGCTGATTCTTTAGAGTTTTCTTCTTCAGCCTGAAAAGCGTTAGTATCAAATTTCTTAATTGATTTAAGGGCTAGAGACTTACCTTTCTTCTGAGGCTCATGCTCATCCAGTTCAATCTCATGACTTGAGAGCGCTAATGAGTTCCTCCAGAGACACATTGTTCAGATCTTTTGACACCTTGAAGGCAGTGACCATTGGTGCCCATCATTTGGGTAAGCTTCTGATGATCTTTTTCACACGATCTGCTTTGGTATATCCTTTGTTCAAAACTCTCAGACCAGCGATCAGAGTTTGAAACCTTGAGAACATTGTTTCTATAGACTCATTCTCTTCAACTTTGAAGGCTTGACACTTCTGAACTAAAGCCATAGCTTTAGACTCCTTAACAGATACATGAAATAGAGTTTAATCTTTACAGATAATGAAATAGAGTTTTCTTATAATCAAGCTATATCACAACTGTGATTTTTCACTTAGAATATAATGCACAAATTGTATGAACAATGAGTTTGTGAGCTTTTGGATCTTTCACGTAGTTTCTTGCTTCTTTTGAAAATTTGATTGGTTTTCTTGGTTCACTTCAAGTTCTTGGCTTGCAATAAATGTCCTTCTATTTATAGTAGGAACAATAAGACCGTTGCTGCCTTCAGAAAAGATGGAGAGCATTAAATGCTTTGCGTGTATCCTTGCAATATTCCATTTTCCAAGAAACTAGTTGTAGGCACTTGAGTGCTTTCAGCCGTCTTTGCATTAATGAGCAAACGTCAGAATGTAAGAACATGTTTTCCTTTGCTTTGACAAGACAAGTTGATCCAATCGTTACTTCAGAATTTTCTCCAATGTCTTTAAGTTAGAACATGCTTCACTCATCTTCTAGGCAGTGCGTTGCTTGCTAAGAACTTTGAACAGCGCTTGCTTTCAAGTTATCTTCTGAACAAGGAGCCTTCTAGAAGTTAGAAGATATATTTAAAAAAAGTGTCTTACCAGAGTCAGCAGATGCGTTTGAATAAAAGGTTCTTTTATCAAAGAACTTCTTCATAATCTTTGCTTAGTACTTTAGAATGTTTTCTGTCAGAACATTAACTAAGACATTCAAAACACATTCATCAGAGCATAAATTATCTTAAATATAATTTAGTTATCATCAAAACTCTTGAGATAGGTCAGAACTAATCTTGTTCTTTCAGTTCTTTCAGTAGATGATGAAGTTGACGATGAAGATGTTTCTAGATTTATGTATCAGATTGCATCAGACCAGGAGCTCAACAATTGGGATGCCGTGGACATCCCTAAAGTTATTTTCCTTGATGTGAAATTTTTTGTTTCCATTAAGTCATATGCCCTGCCCAAGGTATAAAGGAAGTTTGTAGAAGGGCCCCCTTATGTTTCAATCTCCGTTTAAAATTGAATAAAAGTCACACTTTCGCATACAATTTTTATTCCCTGTCTTTTCTTTTTACTTTTTAATTTTCAAAATAAAATGGAAATGACTTTCTTTTCATATTCTAAATATTTTCTTGCACTTTCTAAAATAAAACATAAAATCATCAATCATGCAGATACGCGTCGGATTCCATCAAAAATGATAGTGCTATGGTTCCTAATATCCTTGAGAATTCAGTTGAACAAGCTAACGAGGATAGTGGGGAAGATTGTGAAGTCCCTGAAGAACTGGTGAGACTCTTGAGATATGAAGAGAAGGCCATCCAACCATATCAAGAACATATAGAAGTTATCAATCTCGGTACTGAAGAGGTAAAAAGAGAAGTCAAGATAGGTTCCGCCTTGCAAAGTGAAGAAAAAAAGGGGTTGATTGAGTTGCTTTGAGAGGATGCTGACATCTTCTCTTGGTCGTATGAAGACATGCCCGGTTTAGACACTGATATAATGGTGTACATATTGCCACTCAATCCAGAATGTCTTCCTGTAAAGCAGAATCCGTGAAGAACTAGACCTAACTTGGCTTTGAAGATCAAATAAGAAGTTGAGAAACAACTTGATGCAGGCTTCTTATCTGTGATAAATTATCCACCATGGATTGCTAACATTGTGCCTATACCTAAGAAAGATGGTAAGGTACATATGTGTGTTGACTACCGAGATTTGAATAGAGCAACCCTGAAGGATGATTTCCTGTTGCCTCATATTGATATGTTGGTTGATAATACTGCTCAGCCTTCAGTGTTCTCCTTCATGGATGGATTCTAAGGTTACAATCAGATAAAAATGGCTCCTGAAGACATGAACAAAACCGCTTTCACAACTCCTTGGGGTACCTTTTGCTATAAGGTCATGCCTTTTAGTCTCAAAAATGCTGGTGCAACTTATCAGCGTGCTATGGTGACTCTGTTTCATGATATGATTCATAAAGAGATCGAGGTGTATGTGGATGATATGATTGCAAAATCACAAACTGAGGAAGAACATCTAGTCTATTTGCAAAAGTTGTTTGATCATCTACGAAAGTTTAGGTTAAAGCTTTATCCCAACAAGTGCACCTTTGGGATTCAATCGAGAAAGTTACTTGGTTTCACTGTAGGTCGATGAGGAATTGAAGCAGATCTCGACAAGGTAAGAGCAATACAGGATATGCCAGAACCGAAAAATGAAAAAGAAGTACGTGGGTTCCATGGGAGGTTGAATTACATAGCCAAATTCATTTCTCATCTTACAGCTACTTGTGAACCCATCTTTAAATTGTTGCGTAAGAATCAAGACATCCATTGGGATGATAATTATCAATAGGCCTTCGAGAAGATTAAACAGTACCTTCAGGAGCCCCCAATACTCATACCTCCAGTTCCAAGGATACCACTCATTATGTATCTGACTATGCTTGAAGGATTTATGGGTTGTATGCTCGGACAACATGATGATACTGGACAAAAAGAACACGCCATTTATTACCTGAGCAAATTTTTTACTGATTATGAATCAAGGTATTCATTACTTGAAAAGACTTGATGCGCTCTTACGTGGGCAGCTCGACGTTTGAGGCAGTACATGTTGACACACTCTACACTTCTGATATCTAAGATGGATATGATAAAGTACATCTTCGAGAAACCAACATTTACAAGAAGATTGGCTCGGTGGAAAATACTTTTACCTGAGTATGACATATAGTACATAACACAAAAGGCTATCAAAGGTAGAATTCTGGAAGATCATCTTGCTCACCAGCCATTGGAAGAGTATGAGTCAATAAAGTGATTTTCTAGATGAGGATGTTATGAAACTTGATGATAAGGAAGGACCCGAACTAGGGGAGCGATGGATTCTCACGTTCGACGGTGCATCCAATGCCACGGGCCATGGTATTGGGGCAGTTCTGACTTCTCCATGCAATACTCACATACCTTTCACGGCTAGGTTATGCTTTGATTGTACAAATAATGTTGCAGAATATGAAGCTTGTGTAATGGGCCTTGAAGCAGCCATTAATTTGAAGACCAAGATTCTTGAAGTTTATGGGGATTCTGCCTTAGTAATATACCAGGTACGAGGTGATTGGGATACATGACACCCAATTTAGTTCTATAAAGGGATTAAATATTAGAGTTGTTGTTCACTTTTGATGAGATCACCTTTGAGCATATCCCTAGAGAAGTAAATTAGTTGGTAGATGCTCTAGCTACTTTAGCAACAATGTTCAAAGTCAGTTATCTGAATCATGCGCCCAATATAAGAATCCTTCGTTACAAGGAGCCAACACATGTTTTCCATGCTCATTATCTCATAATCGAAGATGTGTCGTATGAAAAGTCGTGGTATTTCGATATTAAAAGATATCTTGAGAAGCAAGAGTATCCAAAAGATGCTACAATTTGTGATAAACAAACTCTTAGAAAATTAGCATCCAAATTCTTATTTTCAAGAGACGTTCTATACAAAAGAAACTATGATTCGGTTCTGCTCAGATGCGTGGATAGACACGAAACAAAATACATCATACGAGAAATTCACGAGGGCTCTTTTGGGACTCATGTAAGTGGACATGTTATGGCCAAGAAAATCCTACGAGCAGGTTATTTTTGGATGATGATGAAAAGGGATTGTTGTGTGTATGCGAAGATATACCATAAATGTCAAGTTTACGCATATAGGATACATATTCCTCCCACTCCTTTGAATGTGATGACTTCACCATGCCCCTTTGCAATATGGGGAATTCATATGATTGGACGGATTGAACCAAGCGCTTCAAATGGACACAAGTTCATTCTCGTTGCTATTAACTACTTCACCAAGTGGGTGGAAACAACTTCTTACAAGAATATGACCAGGAAAGTTGTCACTCGTTTCATCAAAAAAGAAATCATATACCTTTATGGGACTCCTAACAAGATCATCACTGATAACGATTCGAATATCAACAACAAAATGATGAAGGAGATGTGTGAATAATTCAAGATCGAGCACTATAATTTGTCGCCCTATCGATCGAAGATGAATGGCGTTGTCGAAAAAGCTAACAAGAACATAAAGAAGATAGTCCAGAAAATAGTGAGAACATACAAGGATTTGCATGAGATGTTGCCCTTTGCTCTACATGGCTATAGAACTTATGTGAGTACTTCCACTGGGGAAACTCCTTTTTCACTAGTCTATGGTATGGATGTGATGCTCCCAATCAAAGTGGAAATTACTTCATTAAAGGTCTAGTGGATACCAAGCTTGATGAAGCTGAGTGGATTCAAACGAAAGTAGACTCCCAACTATGAGGGACCATACATCGTGAAGAAAGCCTTCTTAGGAGGTACTCTAATCCTAACAGACATGGATGGGGAATACGTTCCATTTCTAGTCAATTCAGACTCAGTCAAAAAATACTACGCATGAAAAGACCCAATAAGTAAAAAACCCAAAAGGGTGACTTAGGAAAAATTTAGGGCTAAAAAGAAAAAAAGTATGACCCGCTGAGTTGAAAACTCGAAAGAGCGGCTTAGGAAAAAATGGGTATCCTGGTGGATTGAAAACCCGAAAGGGCGATCCAGGCAAAAATTAGGGACTAAAAGCGAGAGGCTGCAGTCTGAAAACTCTTCATGAATAACAATATACACTCTTGACACTGGATGGATCAATTCAACTATTACCCTTCGTAAGCAAAGCACTAGGATGATCAAGGATATGGGAGCTATAACAATATCGATTTTAATGGAAGTGTGATACGGTGGGAAGAGAATTGGCTGTTTTTTGGAATGCTGGTTCGCGTTTTGCGTTTGTTTTTGCAAAATGTCGTGGTAAGCAAGAGTCGCCACCGTCTTATATTTTATCCAAGGAAAGGAAAAAAGCACAGAAAAAATTCCTTTTTCGAGATGTTTCTCGGGTTCGGGGGGTAGATTATAGAAAGGGAAGGTGTTCGCACCCTTTCTATCCGTGGTTATCCATGGGCTCTTAGGACTTGCTCAAAGTGTTTTCAAAAATTGCTTTTCTTTGTGTTTGTGGGTTTGAAAGAAGTTTTTGTTTGAAAGGTGTAAGTGCGAAAAGTTTTTGTTTTGTTTTGAAAGAGCAAGTACTTAAGAACCATCTACCTACTCGAAAAAGGAATCATTCTATGCTAATATCCTTTAGACAACGCTATCCCACTATTTATGAGTAGGTAGCATCGTCGTTGGAGTTTTAAGGGTCAATTCGATTAAGGGACGTGCGGTCACTAAAGAAATGTTAGGACGCCTTAGCGGTAACCCTAATGTCTTAGATCATTTTTCCGAGGCAACCGTTTTGAGGCAACTATGATCTTTGGACAAGAGGGGGACCTCTAAAACTTCCTATACTTAATGACCACGTTCGAAGGCAACCAAGTAAGGTGTACCCTAAGAGTGCACATGTGCGAGTGTTTCGTTTTCAGTTAATTTGTCTTTGTACATGTTATGGGTGATCTATGTTGATTTTAGGTTTACGTTCAATCTTGTCATGCATACCCTATTATCAAACATCTAACAGTTTATTAGTTGTGGAAATTAAATTGCGGAAATTAAACTAACTATTACAAGGCGTCGGGTATTTACATCACCAAAAGCAACCCTTGAAATTAAAATGCGAAAATAAATAAAGCGGTAAAAATAGTAAAGTCCTAATTATCTATTACATTCCAGGAAACATATACAATATCGAATAAAATGGATCGCGTGCGGGAAATTAAATCGGGCGAGTTCTAGGGTTTTGACCCTTTGATTATTAAAGAAAGATTTTTTGGTTATTTTGAATTAAAAATAAATTAGATCTAAGTTAATTATTAAATTAATAAATAAATTAATTAATAAAAATATTTTTGGGTTTTTGATATTTAAAGAAATAAAAATAATTTTGGGTAATGTTAATAAAAACCTAATTGTCTAAGTTAATTTTAATTATTGCAAAAAAGATATTAAAGTTATTCCTAATTAAACTAAATTAATTAAATTAATTTTATTAACAAAAATAAAATGCTGAAATTTAATTTTAATAAACAAAATATTTTTTGGTTTTAATTTTATTAAGAAAAAAGTTTTAATTGGTTAGTTAGTAATACAAATAATAACAATAAATAATTAAAGGAAAATAAAAAGAAAATAGAGAGAGTTAGGGTTTGAGCCTGTTCAGAGGGGTGAGAATGGCAATTCAGAGGCCCAATAGGCGATGGCCTGGTTGAACTTTCCTGATTCCAGCGTGGCACTTTGACTAGGGCATATGGTGGACATCACATCTGGACCACCAGATCTGGCCTGGGGCCATCTGGCGCTTTGAGATTTGAGGACACATGATAGGCTTCTAGCACTTGGTTTGTACCTGATTGCATGATAAAATATGGGAAAATGTAAAGCGCTGGAGGCAGGGATCGAACCCCTGACCTCCAGCCAACAACGCCTTGAGAGCATTCCCCCTGACCACTGGATCACTTTGCTTCAATTGTTAATAAAACATAAGCGAAATATAATATATAAAACGCGTTAAAATTCCAGAAAATAAAAAACAAAGCGCGCGAATTATGAATCATCCACTGGGGGAGGGCCACGGCTTCATCTTCTTTGTTCAACCCTGAACATTTACCTGCAGATTTATATCTGCAGCTAAATTCGCAGGACATTCCAAAAATTAAATCTAGGCCATGAAAACGACCCCCAAGACCATGGTTGTGTTCGTCTGGGCATCCTGAGAAAACCTATACCATTCTTGGACCTTGATTTCCCCTGAAAAAGAAAGCCCTAAAATCTATTGCAAAACCCTAGCTATACGGTTATGGGGTTAGAGTCCATATTAATGCAATCAAATAATGCCAAAAGTCCAGAAATCTCATAAGCATCATGAATATGTCAACGATTTGCCAAAAGAATGCAAGAATATGGGGTTACGATTTTGAATATAGGGCGGTATTTTGAAAGACTTACAGAGCTTTAACACATGTATGGGAGCTTGCTTTTGATTGCAGGAGGTTCAGTGATTGTCCAACAATGGATTAGTGTTGAGTTTTGCTCCTGAATTTGCCTCTAAGCTCGATTTCAGTTTTGCACTTTTTTTGCAATTTTTCAAGTTTGGTTCTTGATGATTCTGTAGCCTCTAGGTCTTAAATTCGTGCCTTTTCCTTGTATATGTAATATGGAGTGTATTAGGTCAACTTTTGTGGACTGAATCCTTGCACATTGATGCCTTGAGATTGAATTTGATCCTCCATTGAAAACTTGCTTAATTTGCCAAAAATCCAATATTTTTGCACATATAATGCTTGATACGAATTTGATCATGATATTGATGGTGATTAGGTCCTGAAAATAGAAAAAAATCTCATCTAATCAAGTTTTGAGATTTTATTTGATTTAAATTGATTTAAAATGAAATAATTCAATAAAAAAATCAAATAAAATAGAAAAATTGATAAATGGACACAAGGATGAAGCTAGGACACGTGTGGAATGTGGCAAGCCCAAATCAAGTGGAAATGAATGGGCCCATTTGACCAAATTTGAAGTTTTGGGGATAGTTGACTTTTGGCAATTTTGCAAAAATGCCAAAATTCAACAATGCATAACTCCTTCAATTTTGAACTTTTGGAAGTGTTCTTGGACTTTTTAGAAAGATTGAGATGTCCTCTAACCAAAACTTTTGGTCTCATATAATTTTGATATTCCATGATCAAGTTATAATCTTTGGAAAAAAAGGTGTTTTTGTTGACTTTCAAAAATGACCTATAATGTCCAAATTTGTAACTTCTTGTGAGTGAATTTTATGATCTTGGGGTATGAAGATGGATTGTATGAAATTACATCCTATTCAAAATGAGCTTTGGATGGGTCATTTATCATAAAGTATGAGAAAGTTATGCTTGGTCAAAGTTGAGTTGACTTTTCCTACAAAACCCCAATTTAACAACTTTTGAGTCTTGATGAATTTTGAGCAATCCTTGATGAATCATGATAAACCCTTGATCAAATGATGAAATATCCTTCAAAATGATAATGTTGACAAAAATATTGAAGTTTGACTGTATTTGTGTCATAATTGACTTTTGCCCTAGCATAGTCGATTTTTGGACCCTTTGAGCAATTAACTGAGCAAACTTCCTCTGCAAGGCTTGAAATTTGACATGGATGAACTTGAGAACATATTAGGACATTGGGGAGCACTTGAGGTCATTTGGATGCAAGGACCTTGATGCAACACAAAACCCTAATTTGAGGTTGACTGCCTTAGGAGATAGTTTGACTGTCCAACTCTTGAGCAATCTTGAGCAACTTGGAGATTTTTCTTGCAATGTTTTGAGAAATATGAGAGGGCAAATTTTGGGGTGCAACAGCTGCCCCTGTTCAATCTTCTTAAACTCGAGGATATAGATTGGCTTTCGGGCCTTTCGTGATCCGAAGGTGGAAGATGATTGAACACTAGAGTGCCCAGAAATTTGCACTCGCATGAAGTAGTATCATCCTGGTGATGTCAGGAATGGGCTTACAGATGCCATTCGGAGATTGTTGATAGGTGGTCTGAACTTCGACTGGAAAATGAATCAGGGAGATCTTATCATAGATCTGACTGAACCAGAAAAGGTCTTGGATTAACTTTGGCTGGATAAGAATCAGAAAAATCTTCGAATCAATTTAACTGAACCAGACGAAAGTCTTGGAATAAATTCAACTGGAATATGAATCAGGGAGATCTTCACGTCAATCTGACTGAACCAGAGGAGGTCTTGGATTAACTTTGGTTGGATAAGAATTAGAAAAATCTTCGAATCGATTTAACTGAACCAGACGAAAGTCTTGGAATAACTTCAACTGGAATACGAATCAGGAAGATCTTCGCGTCGATCTGACTGAACCAGAGGAGGTCTTGGATTAACTTTGGCTGGATAAGAATCAAAAAAATCTTCGAATCAATTTAACTGAACCAGACGAAAGTCTTGGAATAACTTCAACTGGAATATGAATCAGGGAGATCTTCGCGTCGATCTGACTGAACCAGAGGAGGTCTTGGATTAACTTTGACTGGATAAGAATCAGAAAAATCTTGGAATCGATTTAACTGAACCATACGAAAGTCTTAGAATAACTTCAACTGGAATACGAATCAGGGAGATCTTTACATCGATCTGACTGAACCAGAGGAGGTCTTGGATTAACTTTGGCTGGATAAGAATCAGAAAAATCTTTGAATCGATTTAACTGAACCAGACGAAAGTCTTGGAATAACTTCAACTGGAATACAAATCAGGGAGATCTTCGCGTCGATCTGACTGAACCAGAGGAGGTCTTGGATTAACTTTGGCTGGATAAGAATCAGAAAAATATTCGAATCGATTTAACTGAACCAGACGAAAGTCTTGGAATAACTTCAACTTGAATACGAATCAGGGAGATCTTCGTGTCAATCTGACTGAACCAGAGGAGGTCTTGGATTAACTTTGACTGGATAAGAATCAGAAAAATCTTCAAATCGATTTAACTGAACCAGACGAAAGTCTTGGAATAACTTCAACTGGATTACGAATCAGGGAGATCTTCGCGTCGATCTGACTGAACCAGAGGAGGTCTTGGATTAACTTTGGCTGGATAAGAATCAGAAAAATCTTCGAATCAATTTAACTGAACCAGACGAAAGTCTTGGAATAACTTCAACTGGAATACGAATCAGGGAGATCTTCGCAGCGATCTGACTGCACCAGAGGAGGTCTTCCATAGATGCATATTTTCTTTTGAGGGGATTACCAGGTCATATGAGTAGTCAACGGTGTTTACTGATTCGTCTTTCCCTGAAATGGTAAAGAGTCAGTCATATGCAATGCATGATGTATGAAATTCCTGGTATATCAAGCAATGATGCTCTCAAAATAAATGAGATTGTGTGGTATGATGCGTATATGCATGTATCATGATGTATGGAAATATAATATTTTTAGCCGGTGAAAATAAATCCCGGATAGCTGCTGGAGAATAGAAATGAATTCTTCATTTCTGCTGGGGATGGTGAATGAAGAGAATAAACTTACAGGAGAGGATGACTCCATTGGGGGAATAAACTGATGAGAAGATTACTCAGTGGGGAAGAGAGGTTCTGCTGAAGATTCCACTGATAAATTCCGTCGGGATGAATTATCATTGCTGGTGATATTGAATCCTGTTGGGGAACTGAATTTCTGTTTGTGAAAGGAAAGAACTTTGATGGGGATGATCTTTCAGTTGAGACTTGCTGGGGATAACCCTGTTAGGCTTTTGTGGGGATAATCCTTTGAATTCGGATGGGGAGATTTACTTTTGTACTCCGCTGGGATAAACTTCCAGAGTCTACTGGGGATGATGCTTCAACTCCATTGGGGAAGCTTTTTTCAGACTGTGTTGGGAAAATTTTAACTCCATTGGGGGTATCTTGTATTCTGTCGGGGAACATTCTTATACTCCGCTAGGGAATATTAAGTCTGCCGGGGATATCAATCCTTTCTAGTATTGATGGTAGATAAACTCTGCTTGGGGAAAGCATTGCTGATTCGTTCATAGATGCAAGTCTCAGCTGGGGGAGATCTACCATTACTGTCTTACTCTATGGGGAGTGAAGGCATATTAGCCGTATTCTTCAGCTGAATCTACCTTTGCACCTGGTGGGAAAAACAACTATACGGTTCGGACAATTCTTATTGCCCCTTGTTGTACCCCAAAATTTTCCCTCCTATTTTTCCACAAGAAATCACAGCTTCGGGTCAAATAGACTTTTTCTTACCAGTCTATCCAAATTAGGGTTTTCATGGACTTTGGAACAGTTCAAGCAGATTATCAGGGTTTGGTTGAGTTTGGCTCATGGTTTGATCAGGCAGGCGCTCCTTTGACAATAAATCAAGAACTAGGGTTTGTGCGCGCATTCTCAGAAAGAATCAATTCTACATTTCTTTTCAATTTACTCTGAGATTTGGATTGAGGCTTCTGATAGAGAGTTTGCAGTGTTTGATTTAATCAGTAAAAGGGATAAGCATATGGATGTTGGTTTAATTAACTGTGCATTGCTTATGTTTAATTGGGACGCCAGGTTTATTATTGATTGCAAGACTACAGTGTTTGTTAATTATTTATTTTATCTAAGTTAGAATAATTGGATCTACTTCCAGTTATTTTAATTTAAGAAAGCTTAAATAATTAAATAAACATTTGAAGAGGAATTAAAAGAGTGATCTGACAAAAAAAGATTTGTTTATTCATTTTTGAATTGTTTATTACAGATATTATTTGAATACTGTAAATTCATTTACAGTCATTTACATTAATATTATTACAAATAATTAAAATTAAATAAAGCTACATCCTAAAATTTCCTAAGTCTTCATTTTCTACTGATGCTCCTTTGCTCAATTGATTTTATCTGCAAAGACAAAAAAGAAGGGAAAGAAGTCAAATGCAGATGAAATAAAAAATCAGACAGTTAATTTAAAAAGCTCATCATTAAAAGTGACTGGTCGGAATCAGTTTATTCACCCTCTTTGCAAATCACAAGAAATTCTTGGTTCACAAAGAGGGATAGAAATATGCTTGCAAAAAAATATGAAATGCACAAAGCTATTCAATATGCCAAATACAAAGCTGCATAGTTCATAATTCCAAATTGTCAACCAAAGTTTTCAAACTGAATAGCAAACTGAACTGCACAAAACAAGTCACAAGTTTCAGACTAAGAAAACTGAATGTCAAAACAAATTGCCCAAAGGAAACTGTCAAAAGCTGTCCAAAAGATATAGAAAGATATCAAAAGCCAAAAGCTGTCAACAAGTACACAAAAGGCAGAAAATCTGGAAAAGAAGATAAGAGATATGCAGAGCAAAACTAATATGCAAGCAATATTCAAATTCTCATCATTTCCCAAGCCAACACTTTTTCAGAGTAAAGACAGTTTTAAGCAATATAAAAATGCTTTTTAATCTGTAGAGAGAGAGAGAGAGAGAGTAGAAGTGGAGAGGCTTACAGGCTTAGGCTTAAAGGATATAAAACAAACTGTTATAGAACAAGCAAAAAGAGGAGGCAGAAGACATAAGAAATAGCCACAAGCTGTAAACACAAAAAATCACAAGAGCCTAACATCCTTCAAACAGCAAGCCTGTAACGAAGCTTGCCTCAAGACACAAATCTCAAACCAGTGTCAAGCTAAAACAACAACTTCAAGCCTGCTTAAAGCTTGCCTCCCAAACTGTATCTACACCAAGCCTGTAACTTGTGAGCCTGCCTCTAAGCCCTGTCAAAGACAAACCACACAAAGCCTTGCATCCTGTCAAGCAAACCTGCTAATACATCAAACCACACAAAGTCTTGCATCCTGTCAAGCAAACCTGCTAATACATCAAGCCCACAAGCCTAAAAACTTCATGCCTGAAGCAAACTCAACCTAAACCTTTCAAAGCCAAAGCAAACATAACACAAGCCTAAAACACAAACAAAAGCCTGTATCAAAATTGTTCAAACCTGCTACAGCCTATACCAGAAACAAACATAAACAGAAAGTACCAAGGCCTCAAAATTGTCTAGCAATCATTCAAGCCCAACACCCTCAGAGAAACCTCATCATAGGGTCATAAACATCATCAAGACAATACTCAGAATCAACCTCAACATATCATCAAATAATCTCAGAGGCAAATAGAAGAAGAGGAAAAGAAGCAAATAGGCAAGCATTCAAGCAGCCAGAAATCAAACACTGAAGCATTCAGACCAACAAGATATCTCAGAGCTATCATCATTAATATCAGAGCAAGCAAGCAAGCTATTCAAAAGCGAAGCAAATAAGCGATCAGAAGCTCACTCAAAGTTTCAGAAGAAGCAAGAACATCATACAAAGCCAGCAATCAGAAGGAGGAAAAGAAGATGCAGAAATGAAAAGCTAGGGTTTTCAGACAATCATCACAAAACCATCAAAAAGATAAGATACAAAGTACCAGTTTTCCATAGAGCAAGCTCAGCATCGTGCTCCCTCACCTTGGCCGCCCTAGGACGCCTCCTGTCCACCTCCAGAACCTTCCTCTCCGAGCGACGAACCCCAAAGGTAGTATCTCTTCCTTTTTTCTTTTCACGAACCTCAAACAGAAACAAATAACAACATAAAGATCAGAGCTAAGAAAAGATTAAACACATGCAAAGCTCGAAACCCTAATAAGATAGAAATTATACCTTTCGTGTCATCACTGTCTTGCTCAACCTTGGAGAGAGGGAGATGGAGGTAGTGCCTAGTAGCTTGAGGCGAGGAGACAAGCGTTCAGTAGCCCCATTTTGAGAAAGATGAAGCTCAGGCGAAGGAGAAGATGGAAACGGCGCCGCTCATCAAAATGTACAAACCCTAAGTTCTGAACAAATTTCGCAAACCCTAACAAACAAATGTGTCAAACACCTTGGGCCGGTTCGCCCATAAAATGCCTAAGCCCATCAGAATTCCAGGCGCATACCCCCCTTTTCCTTATTTGCTTTTTTTTTTTGTTTTGTTTGGGCCAAGTACAAATTCCCCTCTAAGGCCCATTCAACCCTTTTTTTTTTATTTTTCTTCTTATAACTCATAAATCTTTTTTATTTTATTTTTTTATTTTTTGTTAAGTAAAATATTACATTGACTTTTTTTTATTATATATACAAAATTTTTCTTAAATATTTCTTTTTTATATTATTACAATAAAAAATACACAAGAATAGAATTTTGAGTTAAATAATCTTTTTGTATATAAAATATTAACTAAATGTGTAAACATTAGTTTTCTTAAACTTAAAATATTTTTCTTTTTCTTTTCTTTAAAACTTTTGTATATAAACTAAAATACACAAGTATTAATTTTCTTAAGCTTAAAACATTTTTCTTTTCTTTTATTAAATATTTTTGTACATATTAACAAAAACACAAAAAGAATAAATAAATACTTAAATTTGCATTAAGTTAACATCTGTCTCACTTGTAAATAAATCACATACATTTTCACCAATACATTTGCTTATCTTTTATTCTTGTACATTGATATATATTACATTTGAGAATGCGATTCGATTTGGTTGTAAATTTATTTGGACACTACTCTCCTAATAAGTCTTATCCCCATTTATAAATATTTGTACCCCCATTCCCGGATACTTATTTGTAATAGCTTAGACTTTAAATTCCCGCAATTTATCGCTTTCTATATACTGTATAATAATTAGGGTTTGTATGCGAAGATTCAAAATAAACCGCTAGATAACCTAATACAAGATAAATGCATGACAATCAATACACCATTCACACTTTCACCCCTAGGGTAATCCCGCTTGTTGCCTTCAAAAATGGGCCGTGTTGCATGTTGAGTATCTTTGGCAAAACAAAACGAATCAAAATGATCATAGTCCCTCGATGACGCTTTCAAAGTTGCCTAAAAAATGATCAAGTCCATTCAAGCAAAATTGCCAAAGACACTTGGCACCGTTGCATTCATGGTCTAAACGATGACCCACGCCCGTCCCGTTAACATCCTAACACAAGATTGTCCACCAAATACAATGGTGGAACAATACTGTTAAAAGGGTTAAAACATGAGAAAAATCTTTGAGTAAATTTAGGGGTAGACAACTCTTAGTTACTTGATCAAACTTGCAAAACACACTTTCCTATTTTCAAAACACACTCCACAACACAAACTTTTAAAACCTTGAAACATCTTTTCGAAAAGACAAACACCTTTGTAAAACATTCGAGTAAAGAATTGTTACAACGGTTGCCTAGACAAGGCATCTTTTTCAAAAAAATTTCAAAACACACACACACACCACCATTCCAAGAAATTGAAAATCAAAGGCAAGTGATCTAAAACAAGTAACTAAGAGCCCATGGATAACCACGGATGAAAAGGGTGCTAATACCTTCCCTTTTCATAATCTACCCCTCGAACCCACGAAAACATCTCAAAGGTTTTTCCTGTGCTTTTTAACATTTCCTTTAGGATAAAATAAAAAGTCGGTGGCGACTCTTGCTAAACCGAACAAGTGCGAATACAAACGCGAAACCTCAAGTCAGTTCTCCCACCGTATCACTGAACTGGCGACTCTGCTGGGGAACAATTTAAAAGTGGGGTTACCTTAGGGTTTAGATCACCTTTACATTCTTTCCTTGATTGCTTTGATTGCTTTGATTGCTTTACTTTTTGGGTCCTTGTTTGGGTTTGTTGTAAATCCTACACCCGGATTTGGGGGCACCTTTTTAGGTAAATAGCAATAAAACTGTGAGGGAACTGTGCAGGGTATACCGACATGGTTGAAGCAGTAAGCTATGTTAGTGTGACATATTTGTGAGTACCGGTAACCCTTGAGTTCAATTAAGGAGAGCACGGGGCCGCTGAGTGACGTCATGAAGCACTAACGAACTCTTAGAACCTTAATTGACCATCTTAGCCTTTTTAGGGGTAGTGAGATGACCGACTTTGGTGCAGTCCGAAGTTGGTAGATACTCGATACTACACTCATTGAGGGTTGTTTTCTTGGAATATTTTGGTCGCCAGTTAAGTGGCTAAATCAAAACAATGAACACAGAAAATAATCCAATAATATTGAGCTCCTAGAACCCGGTTTCTATTTTAGGACAGGATGAGCCAACTAACTTCAAGAGGGTACTTACCTACAAACCCCATGCAAGCCTAAACCTAAGGACTTGTTTTCTTTGTGTAAATATGATTACCTGTATATACACTTACTTGCTTTTGCATACATGTACATAACATCATGACATCATACCATAGCATTTTCACTAACCATTTCAAGGATCTCGAGGGTTCTTTTGATGCAGGGTTACGTTGAACCAGACGTCTACCAAAGGGCACGAGGTTTCTCCTCTAAACAAATGCCATCAAAGATCAAGTGCAACAACTTGAATCAGGGGCTATGACCCACTTGACATGGTGAGCTTGATTCTCGTGGAAAGACATCCACCGGTGCAAAGTTCTCCAATCAAAGATCAAAGTTCAACCTCTAACATTCTCTTGTGTTTACCCCAAGAGATCCTTGAAATCATTGCATACATATATCATACATATCATTGCATAGCAGGTTTCTCCCACACAGGTCTCCTTATCTTCCTACTGTTTATTTCAGTAAGATGGATATGGAACAAATGGTGAAAGATCTCCAAGCTCAAAATGCTCAATTCCAACAAATGCTTCTGGCTATGGGTAAAGGGCAAGAGAATCTGACAACTCTCCTTCTCAAAGACAAGAAGAAGAAGTCCAAGAAGGCTGCGAGCATCCTGAACTTGAGAAGAAGACCTAAGACCCTAGACCTTGCAACTCCATCCAACATAGGGGATAGTCTCGAAGAAGACCACAATTTGGAGGTTGATGAAGCTGACTACTCCGAGGAACAATATCCTCCCGCTGATGACAAGTACAAAGAGTTGGAGGATCGCCTCAATGCTATGGATATTCAACAAATACCTGGCTTGGATTTAGGAGACATGGGTTTAGTTCCTGGATTGGTCATTCCTCCAAAGTTCAAAGTCCCTACCTTGGCCCTGTATGATGGAGTCTCTTGCCCTAAAATGCATCTAAAGTCTTATGTCCACAAGATTCAACCGTACACAGCTGATCCAAAGCTTTGGATCCATTTCTTCCAAGAAAGCCTGGTAGGTGCTCAACTCGAGTGGTTCTATCAATTGGAGAGTTCTCGCATCCACACCTGGGAAGATTTAGCTATGGCTTTTTACAAACAGTATCAACACAATGTTGATCTTGCACCAACTCGTGTGCAATTGCAGAACATGACCATGGGTCCCGACGAGAGCTTCAAAGGATACGCTCAAAAGTGGAGAGATCTGGATGGTAGGGTGCAACCTCCTTTAACTGACAGAGAGCTGATTGACATCTTCACGGGAACTTTGACAGGGCCTTTCTTCAATCACTTAATTGGAAGCTCCTCAGCCGGGTTCACCGAGCTAATACTGACCAGCGAGAGGGTCGAAGCTGGCATCAAGAGTGGAAAGATCCAAGGAGCTACACCCTCTGATGTTCAGAAAATTCCCCACAATGGGAAGAAAGAGTCCAATGCTGTGAACAGTCAAAAGAGTCACCATGACCAATACGTAGGAGCAATCTTGATCTCTAATCCTACGCCTGCTCAACAAAGACAGGGGCATCAGCATAAGGAGGTCGCACCTAAGAGGCAGTTCACCAACATCAACATGCCGCTGTCTCAAGCACTGTGACACTTGTTGAAGAGGGATCTGATTACATTGAGGGCTCCCCTCCGGAACCCAAATACTTCTGCTCCTACCTATCATCCCAATGAAAGGTGTGCATACCACTCCGACAGTCAGGGACATGACACAAACAACTGTTGGCCTCTGAAGAACAAGATCCAAGACATGATTGATGCCAAAGAGATCGAGTTTGACCCTCCGAAGACTCTAGCATAATCACTTCTCCTATGCCCGATCATTGAGAATGTTTTTGTTTCATTTGAATTTTCAAAGTTGTAATCTCTTGTTATTCAAACAATTATCTATTAATGTCAAACTTTGTTTCAGTAATGCATTGCATATGTTTGTCTTGAATTCATCCATTCGTTTTCACTACTCTTATGTTTTCTTTATGATATTTAACTCTTGATAAAAAGCTACAAGCCTTTAGAGGGAGGATGACGAAACAATACCATAATCTCATACAGTATGCTTTTGAACAGACCGTGCTGATGATGTACAAGCATTTCTTTCGATTCCCAAACACTGGAGTTATAAGGAAGATAATCCCTAGTCAACCCCTTCGAGCCAAAGAAGTAGGAGTTTTCTATTCTAAACAATTTGAAACCTTTGATTTAAACCTGGGCCAGGGTAGTCTCTCAGTTAATTAAAAAAAAAGAGCGCATTGAAGTCGCAAACTCTCAGTTCGTAATACAACGAATGACATCAAAAAGAGAAAAGCATTCCTCTGGAATCAAAAGACAATGATGGTTCCTTATCTCATAGGCAGTCATTATCTCTCAAAAAAGAAAAATCCCACTGAGCCAAAACCTACAAAGGAGGCTTAAGAAAGCTGGGGCATTCCGCTGACTGTAATCTCGAAAACAGGAACAGTCAGGCAAAAGTTAGGGATAACAAATCAAAAGAAAGAGGTCATTACAAATCCTCAACAACATGAAAAATGTTGCAAAAGAAAAAGGAGATGATGTCTGTCTTCCAAAATTCAACTGGTGAACCATCACCCAAAAAGTCGTTCCAAATTCGAATGGAGTTCGACGCACAATTAACTGAGCTTAGGATTGAAGAACATCACGAAGAGCGGGTGGGTACAAATATACTTTGAGCCTTTATCCTTTTTTTCTTAAAACCGTGAACCAAGCCACGTTACAACCCTTCAAAAGTCCTAATTGAGGCATGGGTTAGTTCGAAAGCATACTGTTACAAAAGGTATCCTGACTCCTGTAAGGCTTTGCTCTCAATCTTGTTGAATTTGTCTTATAAAAAGTTTTCTGCTAAAAAACGCATTTTTCAAAACTTCGAGACAGACATAAACTTTGCATTACTTGAATATCACTGTTTGCATTTGGCTATTTGTTTGACAGCAGAGAAATTCACACAATGAATATCCGATGAACGAAAGCTCTCTCAGTGAACAAAATCACTTCAAAAAGGATGACACTTCCATTCACAAATATCCTATTAACAAGGGGCATGACATGTCACTATCCAGCACACCTGGGGCAGTCCAGTCAAGGTTTCAACAGATCTTTCAAGGTTCAGTTAACCTGGGGCAGTCCAGTCAAGATTTCAAGAAATCTCTCAATTTGCAGAGTAACCTGATTCAAGACTCCTTCATCATCATTTGGGGCATTCGAATGTCAAGACCAAGGTCGTTCAAAATTTCCTTCATCACCTGCTGGAAGTTGCAACCACCAACAGAATAACGGACAATTAAAGCTCCTAAAAATCTGACCCTCAAGAACGAAGACTCTCATCCTTAAAACCTCAGAAGATTGGTATACTCCCGGTTTCTGACCGTTAACAGCATGAAGATTCTCATCACCTCAGAAGATTGGTATACTCCCAATTTCTGACCCTTAACAAAATCAAGATCCATATTTCATTCTAGAGATAGTTCAGATGTGACCCAGGTTTGGTGACATTCCGATACTTATTCCAGATTTCATTCTAGAGATAGTTCAGATGTGACCCAGGTTTGGCGACATTCCGATACTTATTCCAGATTTCATTCTAGAGATAGTTTAGATGTGACCCAGGTTTGGCGACATTCCGATACTTATTCCAGATTTCATTCTAGAGATAGTTCAGATGTGACCCAGGTTTGGAGACATTCCGATACTTATTCCAGATTTCATTCTAGAGATAGTTCAGATGTGACCCAGGTTTGGCGACATTCCGATACTTATTCCATATTTCATTCTAGAGATAGTTCAGATGTGACCCAGAGATGGAGACATTCTGATACTTATTCCAGATTTCATTCTAGAGATAGTTCAGATGTGACCCAGGTTTGGCGATATTCCGATACTTATTCCAGATTTCATTCTAGAGATAGTTCAGATGTGACCCAGAGATGGCGACATTCCGATACTTATTCCAGATTTCATTCTAGAGATAGTTCAGATGTGACCCAGAGATGGCGACATTCCGATACTTATTCCAGATTTCATTCTAGAGATAGTTCAGATGTGACCCAGGTTTGGCGACATTCCGATACTTATTCCAGATTTCATTCTAGAGATAGTTCAGATGTGACCCAGGTTTGGCGACATTCCGATACTTATTCCAGATTTTATTCTAGAGATAGTTCAGATGTGACCCAGAGATGGCGAAATTCCGATACTTATTCCAGATTCCCCTCTAGAGATAGTTCAGATGTGACCCAGAGATGGCGAAATTCTGATACTTATCCCAGATCAATACCTGCAGCAATCAAAAGATTCTTGCAATCCCCAACGGAGCTAAAACTTCCAACTATCAATCCCCAAGCAGGATGAAGACTCTCATTCTCAGTTCCTCACAGAGTATTCAGACATTCCCCAGTGAAGATCTCCTCAAGACAGGAATCCCCAATAGATTGGCATACAACCCAAGCTCCTGATTCTCCAGCAGTGGTCCCAGGACTTCTCATTTTTCAACAATCAAAGGATTTTCAATCCCCTGCAGCAGTCAAAGATTCACTTTCCCTGACAGCAGTCAAGATTCTTTTATCTCCTGCCATCCAAGATTCATCTATCCTCAGCAAGACAGCTCATCAGCTTACATGCGCATTCATCACATTCATATCATAAACATTGATATAACATACATTGCATCATGCATCATGACATTGCATACAACTAACTCTTTACCTTTTCAGGAAAGATCAGTCGACAGACAAAGATCATCCTCTTCCGAGATTCTTTCTAGAGATAGTTCAGATGTGACGCAGACACGGCGACATTCTGATACTTATTCCAGATTCATCCGGATGCAGTTTTACACTGACTCATCATCAGGAAACCCTACACCGGTTCCTTCTCCACTTCAAGACTTCTGAAAACAGTTTACAGGTTCTCCAGTAACGAATGTTAACCTATCGCTTGTTCAGATTCTTCAACTTTTGAAAATAGTTCACGGATGCTTCCCAACAACGGATGCTGCTCTATTGCTTATTCAATTTCAAGACTTCTGAAAACAGTTTACGGATTCTCCAAACACGGATGTTAATCTATCGCTTGTTCAGATGAAACTTTTGAAAACAGTTTACGGACGCTTCCCAACAACGGATGCTGCTCTATTGCTTATTCAACTTCAAGACTTCTGAAAACAGTTCACGGGTTCTCCAGTAACGGATGTTAACCTATCGCTTGTTCAGATTCTCCAACTTTTGAAAATAGTTCACGGACGCTTCCCAACAACGGATGCTGCTCTATTGCTTATTCAATTTCAAGACTTCTGAAAACAGTTTACGGATTCTCCAAACACGGATGTTAATCTATCGCTTATTCAGATGCAACTTTTGAAAACAGTTTACGGACACTTCCCAACAACGGATGCTGCTCTATTACTTATTCAACTTCAAGACTTCTGAAAACAGTTCACGGGTTCTCCAGTAACGGATGTTAACCTATCGCTTGTTCAGATTCTTCTCAACTTTTGAAAACAGTTTACGGATGCTTCCCAACAACGGATGCTGCTCTATTGCTTATTCAACTTCAAGACTTCTGAAAACAGTTTACGGGTTCTCCAGACACGGATGTTAACCTATCGCTTGTTCAGATTCTTCAACTCCTGAAAACAGTTTACGGATTCTCCAAACATGGATGTCAATCTATTGCTTGTTCAGACCCCCAGCTCAGATATGTTCCAAAACATGGATACCTTTCTGATACTCGTCCACTCACCAACGACATACAGTTCAACAAACATTTCCAGATGGCATCTTTAAGCCCATCCTCCTACCAGCAACTTCCAGATGGCATCTCTAAGCCCATCCCCCGACAAGATTCTGTTACATCCCTAGATGGCATCTCTAAGCCCATCACTAAATGGCATCTTTAAGCCCATTCCCTCTACCATCACATCACCGAGTGCAAATTTTTTGGGCACTCTAGTGTCCAATCTCCTTTTTACCCTCGATCCGCGAAAGGCAAGCTTGCCAATCTAACTCTTCAGGTTCAAGAAGATTGAACAGGGGCAACTGTTGTACCCCAAAATTTGCCCTCCTATTTTTCCACAAGAAATCACAGCTTCGGGTCAAACAGACTTTTTCTTACCAGTCTATCCAAATTAGGGTTTTCATGGACTTTGGAACAGTTCAAGCAGATTATCAGGGTTTGGTTGAGTTTGACTCAGGGTTTGATCAGGCATGCGCTCCTTTGACAATAAATCAAGAACTAGGGTTTGTGCGCGCATTCTCAGAAAGAATCAATTCTACAGTTCTTTTCAATTTACTCTGAGATTTGGATTGAGGCTTCTGATTGAGAGTTTGCAGTGTTTGATTTAATCAGTAAAAGGGATAAGCATATGGATGTTGGTTTGATTAACTGTGCATTGCTTATGTTTAATTGGGACGCCAGGTTTATTATTGATTGCAAGACTACAGTGTTTGTTAATTATTTATTTTATCTAAGTTAGAATAATTGGATCTACTTCCAGTTATTTTAATTCAAGAAAGCTTAAATAATTAAATAAACATTTGAAGAGGAATTAAAAGAGTGATCTGACAAAAAAAGATTTGTTTATTCATTTTTGAATTGTTTGTTACAGATATTATTTGAATACTGTAAATTCATTTACAGTCATTTACATTAATATCATTACAAATAATTAAAATGAAATAAAGCTACATCCTAAAATTTCCTAAGTCTTCATCTTCTACTGATGATCCTTTGCTCAATTGATTTTATCTGCAAAGACAAAAAAGAAGGGAAAGAAGTCAAATGCAGATGAAATAAAAAAGCAGACAGTTAATTTAAAAAGCTCATCATTAAAAGTGACTGGCCGGAATCAGTTTATTCACCCTCTCTGCAAATCACAAGAAATTCTTGGTTCACAAAGAGGGATAGAAATATGCTTGCAAAAAAATATGAAATGCACAAAGCTATTCAATATGCCAAATACAAAGCTGCATAGTTCATAATTCCAAATTGTCAACCAAAGTTTTCAAACTGAATAGCAAACTGAACTGCACAAAACAAGTCACAAGTTTCAGACTAAGCAAACTGAATGTCAAAACAAATTGCCCAAAGGAAACTGTCAAAAGCTGTCCAAAAAATATAGAAAGATATCAAAAGCCAAAAGCTGTCAACAAGTACACAAAAGGCAGAAAATCTGGAAAAGAAGATAAGAGATATGCAGAGCAAAACGAATATGCAAGCAATATTCAAATTCTCATCATTTCCCAAGCCAACACTTTTTCAGAGTAAAGACAGTTTTAAGCAATATAAAAATGCTTTTTAATCTGTAGAGAGAGAGAGAGTAGAAGTGGAGAGGCTTACAGGCTTAGGCTTAAAGGATATAAAACAAACTGTTATAGAACAAGCAAAAAGAGGAGGCAGAAGACATAAGAAATAGCCACAAGCTGTAAACACAAAAAATCACAAGAGCCTAACATCCTTCAAACAACAAGCCTGTAACGAAGCCTGCCTCAAGACACAAATCTCAAACCTGTGTCAAGCAAAAACAACAACTTCAAGCCTGCTTAAAGCTTGCCTCCCAAACTGTATCTACACCAAGCCTGTAACTTGCGAGCCTGCCTCTAAGCCCTGTCAAAGACAAACCACACAAAGCCTTGCATCCTGTCAAGCAAACCTGCTAATACATCAAACCACACAAAGTCTTGCATCCTGTCAAGCAAACCTGCTAATACATCAAGCCCACAAGCCTAAAAACTTCATGCCTGAAGCAAACTCAACCTAAACCTTTCAAAGCCAAAGCAAACATAACACAAGCCTAAAACACAAACAAAAGCCTGTATCAAAATTGTTCAAACCTGCTACAGCCTATACCAGAAACAAACACAAACAGAAAGTACCAAGGCCTCAAAACTGTCTAGCAATCATTCAAGCCCAACACCCTCAGAGAAACCTCATCATAGGGTCATAAACATCATCAAGACAATACTCAGAATCAACCTCAACATATCATCAAATAATCTCAGAGGCAAATAGAAGAAGAGGAAAAGAAGCAAATAGGCAAGCATTCAAGCAGCAAGAAATCAAACACTGAAGCATTCAGACCAACAAGATATCTCAGAGCTATCATCATTAATATCAGAGCAAGCAAGCAAGCTATTCAAAAGCGAAGCAAATAAGCGATCATAAGCTCACTCAAAGTTTCAGAAGAAGCAAGAACATCATACAAAGCCAGCAATCAGAAGGAGGAAAAGAAGATGCAGAAATGAAAATCTAGGGTTTTCAGACAATCATCACAAAACCATCAAAAAGATAAGATACAAAGTACCAGTTTTCCATAGAGCAAGCTCAGCATCGTGCTCCCTCACCTTGGCCGCCCTAGGACGCCTCCTGTCCACCTCCAGAACCTTCCTCTCCGAGCGACGAACCCCAAAGGTAGTATCTCTTCCTTTTTTCTTTTCACGAACCTCAAACAGAAACAAATAACAACATAAAGATCAGAGCTAAGAAAAGATTAAACACATGCAAAGCTCGAAACCCTAATAAGACAGAAATTATACCTTTCGTGTCATCACTATCTTGCTCAACCTTGGAGAGAGGGAGATGGAGGCAGCGCCTAGTAGCTTGAGGCGAGGAGACAAGCGTTCAGTAGCCCCATTTTGAGAAAGATGAAGCTCAGGCGAAGGAGAAGATGGAAACGACGCCGCTCATCAAAATGTACAAACCCTAAGTTCTGAACAAATTTCGCAAACCCTAACAAACAAATGTGTCAAACACCTTGGGCCGGTTCGCCCCATCAAATGCCTAAGCCCATCAGAATTCCAGGCGCATACCCCCCTTTTCCTTATTTGCTGTTTTTTTTGTTTTGTTTGGGCCAAGTACAAATTCCCCTCTAAGGCCCATTCAACCCTTTTTTTTTATTTTTCTTCTTATAACTCATAAATCTTTTTTATTTTTATTTTTTTATTTTTTGTTAAGTAAAATATTACATTGACTTTTTTTATTATATATACAAAATTTTTCTTAAATATTTCTTTTTTATATTATTACAATAAAAAATACACAAGAATAGAATTTTGAGTTAAATAATCTTTTTGTATATAAAATATTAACTAAATGTGTAAACATTAGTTTTCTTAAACTTAAAATATTTTTCTTTTTCTTTTCTTTAAAACTTTTGTATATAAACTAAAATACACAAGTATTAATTTTCTTAAGCTTAAAACATTTTTCTTTTCTTTTATTAAATATTTTTGTACATATTAACAAAAACACAAAAAGAATAAATAAATACTTAAATTTGCGTTAAGTTAAGATCTGTCTCACTTGTAAATAAATCACATACATTTTCACCAATACATTTGCTTATCTTTTATTCTTGTACATTGATATATATTACATTTGAGAATGCGATTCGATTTGGTTGTAAATTTATTTGGACACTACTCTCCTAATAAGTCTCATCCCCATTTGTAAATATTTGTACCCCCATTCCCGGATACTTATTTGTAATAGCTTAGACTTTAAATTCCCGCAATTTATCGCTTTCTATATACTGTATAATAATTAGGGTTTGTATGCGAAGATTCAAAATAAACCGCTAGATAACCTAATACAAGATAAATGCATGACAATCAATACACCATTCACA